>CM042081.1:13087752-14337752 GCA_023509865.1 Trypoxylus dichotomus | reverse complement strand
ACGAATTAACCTCCACGAAGACAATGCAAGTTCGCATACAGCATGCAAGACAATTGAATGTTAGACCATCCTCCGTATAGTCGGGACTTATGTCCCAACGACTTTTTCATCTTTCCGGAAATCAAAAACGGAGTGCGGGGTCAAAGGTTTCAATCGTCTGAAGGAGCAGTCGACGCCCTCAAAAACGCGATTTTCACTGTACCAACAAACGAATGGACCAACAAACGAATAACTGCTTCCAGAATTGCTTCGAGCGCATACAGAAGTGCATTAATACTTCGAAAAAAATAGTCTTTAAAAGCTATATGCTGTTCTATTCCAGCTGTATATGCAAAACTTAAAAGACAACCCTCGTATGTATTGATCAATTCTCGTTTACCAATAAATTCTACAAACAAGGTTTTGGTACTGTTGTGGGGAATCCGTTGTCACCTTTCTTAGCAGCTCTACTTTTAAATAACAGAAGTTGATATTCATAAACAAAAAGAGTTTCCTAAATTCTGAGAGAGATACATAAATGATATTGTAGCAGTCACACCTAATCAATTCAGTGTGTCCTTTGGTTAAAAGATTGAAGACCACTTCTTAAAATAATTAGTCGGAGACGTGTTAAAGTATCCTGGTGCTGGTATCTCCGTATAATGATTATCTACAATAAGTTGCTTTTAACAACATCCAAAGGAAATGCAATTTTTTAATAGTCACCTCTAATAAGCTCTGGACAACTTGCATAGTTTTCTGCAGTAATTCTACATGTTCAGTCGACAGTATGTAATTATTAGATTATTGGCTGATGAATCTAGATCGCGATATTTTTAGGTTTTCAACTGCACAATGTAAAGAGAACATGAAATAAGAACAATAAATAGTTTCTAAAAACAAGGAATTTCATTTTCTTTTTTTCACGACTCGAAAAGTAGCGTCAACCGGGGTGACGATGTGCCATATTTTGAAGTTCTTATGCCATATCTCCTTTGATATCAGTTGAATTGAATTGGTGTGGATTTACAATATAGATTTATATCTTTGCTATGAATTTATAAATCTTAAATACATTTTAGTTACAACAGAAGGGAGGAAGGCATTATTTTTTCTGTGGCAACAACTCACCCCGTTTGTCGGGGGGAAAAAGCGCCACATCTGCTTTCTCTTTGAAAAGATATTAGAAACGTCTTATGGTTATTATTCGCCCTACAGAACTCAAATATGCAGATTTATCCTGTTGGAAAGTGTTTAAAAAATGGGTTAAAACAAAAAAAGATAAATGTTTTATATTTGAAACCAGTCATTATAAACATGTAAAACGTCAACATAATTAAAATTATTAATAACAAAACGGCAAACGGTTACCAATACAATCGTAACAAAAATAAGAAACAAACAAAATCGCGAGTTGGTGGGAACACGTTTTCTTTAAAAAATCTGTCCTAAACATTGAGCAAAACTCAAGTTAAGAGGAAACTAACTTTAAAGGAAATACATACAACTGTCTTAAACTTCACTGAACAGAGTGTAAAAACTTTTTAAAAAATTGAATTAAAAAAAATGGAAAATAAGGGGATTAATAGTCCACCTGAAACTTGTGGCTGCTAATTTTTTCAATTTGTTCCTCCTTGTACCGAAGAACATCTGGAAAATACACTGGCCTTCCTGTTGATATCAAATTATGTTAGTCAACATAAACCTGGATAACATTTACCACGATATTCCATGACACCGAATGACCCCTATAGGTACTTACTCACCCCGGTTGATGGTAACATTTTAAGAGAGTAAATGGGGTTTTGGAAATAATTCTAAAACTATATGAAAATGAGTATTTACTAACTCGAATTTTAAACGTAGGATTTCCCATTTTGTTCTGAACACCTTGAATAGTTTCATAAAGTTTAGTATATGGCATTTGATGATGCATAGCCTCAGAAATAATTATCTAAAAGAATTTATTATCATAAACACATTTTTAATGCAGTAATTTATAACGCCTTGTACCTGTATTCTTTTTCAGAAATAACTAAATATCTCAAAAACGGTTCCCTTTAGTGGCGAAATTTACTAAACAAACTAATTTTGAAGTCACCTCAGAAAATATTATCAATTATAGAAATGTGTTCCATTTGTTATATAAAAAGTGGTATCTATGTCCGGTATAATCAGAAATAGAATAATTCCGAAAATATTTCATTCAAAACTAATCCTTCCCAAATTTCAAAACGCAACTTTTATTATTTTTCAATGTTCATTTAACAATAACTCCTCCTGATACACCCTGTATAAGCATCTGATGACATTTTTTGTCAAACATATTTATTCTTTTAAAAACATAGCAACAAGCGTCTATTATCATACATTTATTATTGGATGTGTAATTTTTTTAATAAAATTTTTACCACTACCTTTAAGTATGGGTAAATTCTAGCGAGTTTCAAGAAACAATGTAGTCACTAGAAACCTCATGTAGCCACTAATAAATCCATCATGTTATTACATTAAAACCGCGCCGAAATGTCCTTCTCGTTTAACTTCTACAAGCATCGACGTCGGACATTCCGCATGTCGTCGAACGTACAAAAGAGGAGGTACCCCGCCCCCTGTACGGGATAGAACCGATCGGCAACAAGTGTGCGGCCCGCCACGGGCACGCCGAGCAAGTAGTAGTAGTATTGTTAATATTGGTACGGCGTACGATGTACGGAATAGGTACGGACCCGAGGACACCCAGCAAATACTGCTTTCCGCGTATATACCTTTCCAACATCGCGAGAAGAGTCCGATCCTGCTACTACCTGCCGCCGTAAGGATAATAAGGCGCTACGCGAAAGGTATAGGTATATGATCGCGTGCTACAGCAGTATCGCGCCAAACGGCCGCTAGGCTAGATCGCTGAAGCGCAGACAACAGGCAGAATGTGGTGGTGTTTTTGGCGAAAAACTCGAGGTAAGTGTTTCTTTCTCAAATTCGTAATGATATTTCGAATAAAAAAAAGTAAAATTGGGGTTGTTTATGGCACTGACATCGCTTGACAAATAACAATACTAGCAAATCTGAAGCTGTTACATTATTTACGCGTCAAGCAGTAAAATTTTCTTACCAAATCTTATAGTTAACCAAAAAAAGCCCCAATTTTACACAAAGTAAATCGTGTAAAATCACTCCTTTCGATTTTAACTCGCAATTCTACCCGCGAAAATCGACCATATGGTAGATCTAAGTCGATAATTTCCTTTTAAACCCACTTAACTCGTTCGAAATTTTTGGCGCTCTTTAATTCGACCGCGTAAACTACCCTAAAATCGCTTCGAGCGACGAAAAAAACGCAATAAAATCCGTCCACATACGCCCAACAAACGAACATATGTATCGTGTATATATGTGTACGTCTTAAAAACAGTATATGATTCACTATTGCAGAGTGAAGAGATCGTGTTGTTTGTTGTTGTGGTACGTCGACCTGTTCGCGAGAGAGCACATCTGGTCGCAAAAGGGCGTCCCGATGCGACGCCGGACGTCCCGCAAGCGCCGATACGGCGTCCGCCGCTACCCTGGACCGTAAACAACCCTCCGGCGGCGTCGTCACCCCCGCAGAGGCGAAAAAGCCCTCCAGAGGGGGTTAAAGGCAAACAGGTGCGACCTAGTCGTCGTCGGCCCTCCCCACCGCTTTCTCTTCTCGTCTCTTCGTGCCGAGGCAAGTTGGTCAGAATGCCGCGTCGTCGGACGACGATGCAGACCCGTCGATGTCGAAAATCACGGCACCGCACTCTTCGATCCGAACGAAAGGTATTGATGCGTTATTATTGCCTTGCTAATCTGATATTCGATGAAATTTTACTTGGACAATTGTTCATATATGTATATATATTTTGTTTTTTTTTTTGAAAAAAGTCTCAAATTTTTTATTCTAAAATAACTCAATATGCAATTACTTCACTACTGATATTCCGAAAGCAAACAAAAACATGGTTTAAATCACGTTTTCAATTTAAAATTTTATTGCTGTGGTAGTCAATTTTCATTACTGAAATTAATAACGGGATAATAGGAAATATAAATGAAACCAAAACATTGCTCCTTACATTCCAGGACAAGCGCGTAAATAATTTTAAAATTCTTACAATTAAAGAAATACTTATGTTTTTATTAAAAAGGAAAAAATACTGTATTATACTTAATTATATATATAGAAGATGCTACATTATAAGTGTCTTAGATTATAGTTTCAGTATGAGGATATCACTTGTTATTATAAAAGACAACAAATATGTTTAAATTAAATCAATTATTCTTATTAGAAAAATTATTAACTGTTCTTGAAACTATATAACTTTATTTATTATACTTTAGAAGTTATTTTAAATTTTTCAAATTTCCCCCTTTCGTTATAATTTCTTTATCGTAATCGATACATCATTTTCAAAGAAATGTTGTTGACTCGGTGTAAGTTAATATCAAATTATAGGAAAAAGGAAAAAAAAACCGACAAATCTTACAGCATCTCATATAATTTAATTAATCAATGGCTACCGATTTCGTGCACTATTGCACATCATCAGGCCAAGACTGGAATAGCAGATGAAAGAATTTTTATTATCGCTTTCACTTGCTATTTCAATCTTGGCCTGAAGATGTGCAAATGTGCACGAAACCGGCAGCCATTGATTAATTAATTTTCCTATATTTTTACATCATCTTTAATTGCATATTCTTGAAATAGTTGAATTCGAATGTCCTTCCCGATTTTGTCCAGAGCCACCTTTCTTTGAGTTTCCACAACCTAATTCAATTTTGCCCGTGTGACTCTTCCTGGATATCTACTCCTCTCTAACGATATAGCTTATGTAACATATTAAAACTTGCCAGAGAAAATTGAAAACGTATATTTTAGAAAACTAATTCTAAAAAGAAATATGTGGGCGAAATGCATAAGAGATTACATTTCACAATATGTAAATTTCTGCATATCTTCAGACCCAAACAGGTGTCCATAGTGTTTGCAAAGAGCATTACGACAATATAATCAGTAAAATTAAATTAAAAAGGAGTTATAGGAAATAATTATAAAAATGGACAAAACAAGACAATAGTAGAAAATGTCAGAGACGTAAGTCAGTAAGAACGAGCACAATGTTTTACTGTCTACTATTTAGAGCACTTAAGTAAAAATTGAACTTGTTTTTATTGACTTGTCTATTTAAGATTTTTAACTGTTAATTGTCTTCTTTGTCCACTTTTACAATTATTTTAACGTATCGTCTTTAATTTAATTTTAGTTTTCACTGCCGTGATCCTTTTTGCAAATGCTATGGACATCTGTTTTGTTATATAATGCTCTTCTGGAATATTTGGGCCTGAGGATGTGCAGAATAACTGCACGAAACCGGCCGCTGCAATTTTAAAAAACTTAGATATTGTGAGACATACTTCCTCATTTATTTCACCCGCATATTATAACGAACTCACCCAGAGTTAGCAACGTCTTTTTTCAAAGAGACATGGTTCTAGCATATTCGAAGTAACGTATTACACTGAATAGATATAAGTAGGGACCAGATTATATGCGAAGTGCATATATTTGATTTTATTTATTACATTTTACGTCTATTTGTAGATGTCTTACACTGATTAAAGTTAATTAGTGCTAATTAACTTTAGTCAGTGTAATACATCTACATATAGACGTTAAAATATAATAAATAAATAAAATAAAAAATATGCACAATCCGGTTTCTAGATATAAGTGTTGAGTTGAACAATTTCATGGCCAATAATAAAATTGATCATTAACTTCTGAACACAGCTATTTACAACTCTAATTCCATAAGGGCGAAAAAAAAACACCTAATTATTCAAAAACCTATTTAGCGTTCCATAAGGAAATCTGAATGAAAGTACATATATTCGAAAAAGAAAGGTGGATGAGAAAATCGGAAAACATATTTAAATTCTACATGGAAAAGAACATCAAGAAATGTACTTAAAAATTATGTATCGAGTACAACAAAGAAGTTATTACGAAAAAATATGTCACTTCCCTTTGTTTTTATATAACTCCCGAAGTAGATGGTGTTAAATAACGATTCATCTAATTGAATGAAAACCAGACATTGTCTTCAAATAAATTTCTATTTACAGTAGCCTATGATTTTCATTTAAATTTGGGAACACTGTGGAACAGTAATGTTTTTCGAAAGTCGTGCTTTGACAACTATATATATATATATATATATACATACATATATATATATATATATATAAATATATATATATATATGTTTATATATATATATATATATATATATATATATGTATACATATATATATATATATATATATATATATATAACTATATATATAAATTGTACACGAAATTTTCTAACAGAGTGTTCGTTATTTTTTCATTTTATGCAACTATCAATAACACTACTATCAATCATAAATTAATAGTTCTAAATTCAATAGCACAATTTTGGTATGTTTTTAATTGTTTTAAAGCTATCAAATTTTATTTGATTGGGGCGCAGTGACATGCTGCCTCCAAGTGTGTGTCAATTACGTGATTTGAACTAATATGAACATGTTAATGTATTGCCAAACACAATCTAACGGAATGCCTAGAAAATAACACCAAAGACACAATCGTTGTAAATGCAGCTTTGCTCTAATGTCAGTATGAAATACTGCGAACTTTCCAAACAACCCAATACTAACGTTTATTTAATATTCCATCACTATGCTTATTTATTTTTGGATTTTACTCAAAAGTGTTTTTATACTGTTTAAACAATGTTCCAAGTATTTTCTCAAGAAGGTTTGAATACGACAATTCGCAACGTTCAAACTGGAATTATATTGTCGGTAATCAAAAACTAACTCAAAAATTTTGCAACTAAACTCAAATTAACAAGAGAACGTATGTTACCCTAAATAAAGTTTTGTTTTCTAATAGTCAAAACATCAGACTATTGTTCAACCTACAATTCTAAAATAAGAAATTAAGATTTAGTTATTCATAAAGACCATTATTTTATATAACTTGCAGACCTAATTTGACATTTCTTTCTATGAAAACTTATTTTTACTAGGTTATTCATTCAATTATTGTTTTACTGATTTAAATTCAAAAATTGCTAACCAATTCTCTAGATAACTTTCGATATGTACTTCTATACATTGTAAACCACAGCTAACCAGTTATGTAGAAAGTTTTTTGGATAACTCAAGTGAAAAACATGTGTTAAACTAAAAATTGATCCCAAATCTCGTCCCCTATCTTCATTCTCGATATAAGTTCTAAATGCTCATATATATATATATATATATATATATATATATATATATATATATATATATATATATATACATATGCTGTGGAAAGCTCGAAGATTGTTATTTGTAAACTTGCAACGAAATCTGGATTTCCCGGAAACGTTGCCTGTACTGTTATAATATGTATTAAAATTCATAAGGAGACATACAACAGGAAATTTCCGGGTTGAGGGTCTGTACTGTTCGCGAAACGAATTTTAAAACAGCTGATGCTAGCTTGTCATTTGTATTGACGTATTGGAAATAATTTTTAATTAAGTAGGATAAAAAATTCTTATTTAAAGGATATTAACTACTTAGAAATATCGAAATAAGTATAAAATTTCTTCAGAAAAACTAAAAGTAAAGAAAACAACTGCTACCTTGTTGATCTTCTTTTAACATTTCTATAATAATTACGTTAAGGAAAATTAATTAAAGCTAAATGATATTCCAGTACAGCATTGGACATCTCATCAAAATTAAAGCAACAATTGTGATGGTGGACAAAAAACTTGTTATAATTGCTAACGAATACTGTTGCCATTAATTCAATACATGTAAACACTCTCCTCATCGCAAATATATATAAATTTAATGCTTAACTTAACCATTAATAGCACAAACGGTATGAATCGCAACAAAGAAAGTGTCCATATAAGCCTTGATGTTAATTTAGTTGATAAGTTTACCAAAATAAAATTTTACATGAGATAGATACACTGGAAAATGTTTCCATTCAATTTGACAAATTCTTTATGGGAATACAAGCCACTAGATTGGATTCTAGTAAATAGTCAAACGAAAAATTTCAATTATCTTCAAATCCTACTGAGGAATATTGGAAAAATTGAAATTTCGTGATTACAGTTTTACTAGTATATTTATAACATTGGAAGAACTCGAAAGTGAATTGCACATTATTTCAGTGACTTTCTATACACAATGATCTGCATTATCTTTTTGTTGTTTTTTTCCAAAATTACTAGACTATCAATTTCATTTTAAAGAAGTTTCCCGAAAAAATATAACCAACGAGGATATAAAAAAGATTAAAGAATAAAAAGTGTTTACACACAAAAAATTACATGTAATATTTAAGAATTGTGAAAATATAACAAATGATTAGATATTTCAAAACACTCTAGTCACAAACACTGTTACGAAAGTTTAACTTTAAATATCGGCTACATTGTTTTAAAACCAACTGACAAACTGATAATTTATATTTTGCGTTTTTTTGTGTTTTCCGAATTTAGTAAACGAACTTAACATTCTGATGGAGGGGGTAAAAAAATCGCATTCATGTTATCAACTCAATCTTTATTTATCAGACCATAAATATGTTTTCTGAAACTCCAGTTGCTTTTCATCGTAAAAAATCCGGCCAAATCTGGTTGTTCGAATCAAGAATCCTATTAAAGCAGTTAAGCAAAATTCTCTCAGAAAACGAAAAACACTATCATGAGAAATGAAGATTTCTCTAAGACCTATTTCTCAAATAATCAATACTGAGTTGGGAATGATTGAAAGGTCATTGAATCATCTGATAACTAAAACGTTTACTTCGACAGTACGCTCACAAAAATATATTCTATATTGACGAAAAAATATTGTAGTAAAATAAAAGTTCCATATACAAAATGATTGAGTTATACTTTAGAGTTTAAAAGAAGTAAAGGAATTGATTGGAAAGGTTCAAAGAAGCCAGTCCCTAATTAACAAAATGGTGCGACGGGGAATTAGCTTAATGGTACTTTGGAGTTGCATTCAAACTGCAGCAAAAACATGCTAAGAAACTGTTTTAGAAATAGTAGCGCACTGTACTGGAATTGTCAACAGGTTTCTCCACCAGGCTATCGAGCAAAATCTACTCAGAAATGATTAGAAGAACACGTTTCTGATTTTATTTGTTTGGATGATTACCCTTTTGGCAAATCCAGACATTAGTCCGTTAAACTATAAAATATGGTCTGTTTTAGGGAAATGGCCTACTTTAAAAGGCAAGTTCGAAAGTATCTAAAACAGCCTTTGGTGCAAGCAGCAGTTGATTTTCTATTGCATCTGGCAAAGGGAATTGAAAGCTTGCACTAAAGCCAAAGGTGTCAGTTTGAGTAAAGTGTGGCTTTTTACATTTGCCGTATTTTTGTAACAACATAGATAAAAAAACGAACAACATTTATTTTTATGTTGTGTGATTAAATCTTTATATAACAATATTTATGGCTAACCTTACTTGGCCCTTAGAAAATACCCTTTTTCCTATTTACCTATCTATTTAAAAAGAAAAAAACTAACTAGCCACTTATTTAAAAAAATGAACTTTAAATGTTGCCATAGTACTGTACAAGTTATTTTCAAATTCATCAAAAGTTCTAACAGAAATGAGCCAAGATTATAATCAAGAAATTTCATTTTTTTTCTAATAATACTCAACAGAAACTGATATAAGGATATAAATATCCCAGTGGAAACTATTAAAACCATGTCAAGAAGGTCGAAGAAACATAAATTGAGATGCTAAGCACTGCTAATCTTAAAATAAATCTATTTTTTGTACTTTTTCACATTATCAGGGATCATTATTTTTTCAAAATTTAATTGCGTTTAGTAAATCTCAGGTCTGACGACTTTGAGCCAGATTGTTACGGTTTGGTGAATGCACACAACTTTTGCTGCTCAAAAAAATCTCGTATTTTATCATTCTTTTTGCCAACTTCACAGAGTGGAGTTCTTTACAAGTATTCAAGAAAAAATTACATCGTATTCCTTATTAATATCACCATTTTCAAGTTCTATTGTTTTTTTTTTAATAATAATTTAATTTTCTTGGTGTTGTCACATTATTTTTTTAAATTTCAACTAGATTTTTATTTCAAATAAAAAAGTTAACATTGACAATACCAACGAAACTAAGTGATCAATTTTCAATTTATGTGTTAATCTTTTTGCTCTCTTGTTATTTTTAATTATTGCGTCTGTCAGAAGACTATATTTATATAGCAGACTGTGTACATTCGAGAATTTGTTTTAAAAACGTCTTGAATTTCGCTTCCTTTTTTCTGTTCTAAGTTGAAATATGGTTTATCAACTTAATTACAGTTTAAACAGGACCAATATACTTTGATCTTTTTTCATCTTGCAGTCCTACAATAGGCTGACTGCGCAGTGATGCAGAGATTTTCAAAAAAAAATGTTTTTGAAAGATATTCTTAAAAGCGTCCTGTGCCCTTATCTAAGTTTAATCTCTTATCGGATCGGGGTATGTGATATCTTATTAACTTCTTCCAACTTTCATTAGACGCATTTACAAACAAAATATCACGACTTAAAACTGACAGATGCTTAGCTTCAATGGGTAAACGTAAAATAACTAACTATGCCATGTTTATTGCAAGCAATAAAAGCCAATGTAATACGTTAGTGATGCGATAAAACGAAGGGTTATAAGTGTGTAGTTAGTTTTTCGATGTGTTATACCGAGTTTAAAATTTTTATTACTACCGGTCTTAAGATACTTAACGACCTACTTTTAGTCCAACATAAAATTTCGACAAAATACTGTAAGAGGTCAACCGCTCGCCATCTTAAAGAACATGTTTTTTTGCAACGTTACCTCGACGCCAACGTGAATCTTCTTCAGACGATTAGGTGATTCATAATAAATCTTGAATCTGTTGTTTACGGACGCATTTTATTTTGTTGTTTATTTTATTTCTACATTCTAATCACCGTTACAAAATGACGCATTCTTTAAATATCAAGTGTGCCTGCGATATTAAGCGATTTCCACTACGTTCTTTTCCTGTCGGGGACACGACCGTCTTCCTAAGTGACCTTTTGGAATGGTACAAAATTGAGACTGTTACAGCGGGCAATCTAAGGAATGTTTTCATCAAGCGCTAATTAATTACTTGTAAATTGATTTTTTAATTATGGAACCGAATTGATAATGGAAATTTATTATGATGTGGCATGTTTTGGTAATTCATAGTACCGATCCACTTGGGCATCATTTTTAATTATCGCACCGAAAAATCTAAATTGGTAGGCAATTTTTGTTCAATTTACTACTTGACATCGAATTAATTCCTCGACGTGGTGCCTTTTTCCCTTCTTTATGGTACCAAAATCGTTTTCTAAGATCGAAAGTGAAATCTATCGGCCGTTATGTTAATTTTAGCCTGGTTATATAAACGTCTCCGCCCAACGCCCCAAGAATCTCAATTGAAAAATTTTTGAATCAAAAGATTTGGTGGAGTTAATTTCACGGGTTTACCTTTAATAAAACCATATTTTCGGGTGTGAATACCCTAACATCAGAAAACATCCTTTACTCAAGCTATCTTCAACAATAAATAATATAATACCAGATGTTAAAAACTGTATTCCCTCTTTATGTCATAGACTCTAAGACTAGATTCGATTAGACATGATCTTCAACTAGAATCTACACAAATATTTCATATATTACTAAGACTGCAGAAACAAGTGCTGTTAGAGACGCGTGCGGCTGGGGTTAATATTTAAAATAATGAATGTAGTTACTTACTATTTTAGTTTGATTGTGTTGAAGCAGGGTTTGGTGATGTAAACTCTACATCAGCAACACAATCATACTAAAACAATAAATAATCATATTCATTGTGTTTAATGTTGATAGTAACGGAACCGCACGTATCTCTATCAGCATTCGTTTCTGCAAGCCTTATTTATTACACTTGTACTAATTTTAAGAATTGACTGTGAGAAAACCGTAGAACATTTGTCTTAAAAGACGAAAATGCTTCCTGAGTGCATAACATCAACAATAACGAAAGGTGATGGTTCCATTCTTGTATGGGGTTGTTTTTCATTAAGCGGAAGAGGGGGCCTTGAGATTGATGGAATAATGAGGAATGAGAATTATCGCGAGATAGAAGAATATGTTCTACCATTACATTTGATAAGCAAAAATTTTGAGTTGATTCACGATAACGATCCAGGTCTTAATCTGATAGAGCTGCTGTGGGACGAACTGGACAGACGAATTAGAAGAGAATCTCCAACGTCCAAAACCCATCTCTAGACCGTATTGCAGAGAGAGTTTTTGGATAACTGTTCGAAGCGAATAATATTTCCTTTTATATTCAATGTCATATTCACACGCGGGTGTATATATGCATGGCCCCACGTAAATGATGACCAAAATATTATCATGCAGTTAAGTCGTAGATGAATAAATATTTTTCTTATAATTGTTTTGTTCAAAGTTTTGACGCTAATGTGCTTTTTGCATGAAATAGGAAGTATCCATACTATTACGAGCGTTAGTGTACTTACAGTCAAAACGGAAAAATTGTTAAAAACATATTTGTAGTTAAAAAATATAAGGTTTATTGTGTAACAACTCATTTCACTGTTTTGATTCTAAGAACTCAATATATACTTTAATATATAGCTGTAATAAATAAAATATTCATATAGATTTTAGATGAAGGTAACGTCTATCCGACACTGGCCCTAAAGTATATAAGTATAGAGCAAGGAATTAAAGGAAATCATCTGTATACAATAAATAGTAAGAATTTTATGGAATAATGCTCTAAAATTTGAAAGAATTCGGAGATGTGTTGAAGTTTGAAGATTAAAAATAAATTTACAACAGTTTAAAACCGAGTCGTAACTCGCTAAGTTATTCGTCTTGCGCCAACCATTATAGTTAGTTTTATTGCTCGTTTGGCTCCAGGATCGTTAAGTGGCTAATTCAATAATAAAACCGATCCTCGCGATATTAATTATATTGTCTCTTTGTAATTCACTATTCATTCTGTTATATTTATCTTTCTACCTTACCAATTACTAACTTAAACGGTTCATTTTCCTTTTCTATTATATCAATTGTATTATTACCTTCTATTTACGAACCTCCAATGTCTACAGTTTTTACTTGTAAATCAGTTTTTAGTGAGTAAATTATGAAAATAATGTAAAATAAAACGCATTTCTATTGAACTATTAGAAAAACGCAAGCAATAATACTACAAATCAATGCAGTTTGAAATCTGTGAACTTATTGAGAAAGATGGGATACCTCTCGTTCTTAGTACACGGAGAAAAATGTAACTTTCTCTGCAGACCACGCAATATCAAGCGATGTCCTCTAAGAACACGCATTTTTTTCCTATAAACATGGTTAGTTTTTTTATTTATCCCACATATTTTAATCTGATCAATACCAACTTACTTAAAAAATAGATACAATTAAATATAGATTCTATTACCTTTCATTTCGTTGCATTTATTCTTGAATCTAACAAAGACAATACCGTAAACATTGCATTAAACAAACGTGTTGAATATAAAGAGAAACTTTCTTGATATTAATCTAAGTTTGTTTCAACTCATAGAGTATAGTAATCTCACCGCAATTATTTTTTATAGGTAACTTCGAGGTAATTTGATTTTGATTACAAGATTTTACATTTTATTGAAGGTTTATTATACACTACTGTTCATAAGTTTAAGATCACCTATCAAAACATAGCACAATGTAAATATTATGGCAATATACATAGCTCTGATTCTAACATGCGGCGCAATATTTTGAAATATTCTTAGAAATTTTTATGAAAGTATCTACTTTGTTAAGTTCAATAACGATTTGGCAATTTCCTAAGATGTTCTTAAACTTATCAGCAGTAAAATACATAAGGATTTCAAGAAATTAATCTAAGTGCTGTATGTTATCATCTTTTGAAGCCACAAATTCAATGAAGAACACATTATTAAAATTACGAAAGCTATTCATAAATCACACCCTGGGTATCCAAGCAAAAATTGTCAAGTTCCAGATGATAGAATTTGTTTTTGATATTATACAAATAACTTCTCGTCACTTCAAGTTACCGATATTATTACTTCTTTTTACTTCGATTTGAAGAGTTGGTCAACTATGACAATGCCAAAGTCGTATGTTTAGCTGACGACTGTTATTATTAACACTTCAATTACATAGAGAACTACTACTATACAAGATAACTAAAATAACATAATCATAGAAAAAAAAAACGATAAATTTTCAAATGAAAAATAATAGGAAAAGGAACAAGGAAGAAATCAAATTTTAATTTCGTATTTTTAGTTATATTTATTGAAGTACTGAGAGTTGGGCAAAAAGAGTATGAAATAGGAATACACATGATTTTTATTAAGTCGAGCCTACTAGCTCAATCTGAATAGATTAGGCATTTCATGTTACTTTATTAATTCTACTGGATTTTAAAGTATTAGAAGTTGTAATACATACATTGGCGTACTCTTATAAATTATCATCCTTTAAAAAGATTAGTTTTGCGAATTAAATGAAAATTTAAACATTAATAGTAACGCACTTTACGAGTTGACAAAATTAGATTGATTATAAAAAGGTACAATTGTCGGTGTCGGTAGGCACATTATAATGTATTAACACACAAATGCACTTGGAAATGACTGTAGTTGTAATTGCATACTTTTGAGTACAGTACAAATTAAATAATATCCAATATTAAAATTCATCAGAGATGCAAATATTTTTGAATAGGATTCAGAATTACATGAAGAACAATAAACGCCCATATAATTTAAGGAACTCTGCTCTTTTAAATACAATTTGTAATATTTATTAATCACCAAAGTCCATTTGGCTTTTAGATTATTTCATTCAACCTCTACAGTTGAGACAAAATTCTTTTCAATTAGTTCATTCTCAAATTCGTGCCGATATACCAAGGAAAGCTCATTTTCAATACAATATTCTTTTGACCGATCAACACGTTTTTCTTTGTGGAGTTTTAAATTCATTCTCAACTACCCGTGAAACTTGCTACGTCCCTTTTGAATAAAACTCATTCGGGATTTACATGACAATTCACGTACCACAGCATCTGTATTTTAAATCCATTTACCAATATCGTAATGGCATTCCTTTTTTTGACATTATATTGTATTTATTCACAGCATATTTATCTTTACGCGGCTAGCACAACATACACCACAAGTTGTAAAAGAACATTTACCGTAGATTTTTGCAGTTCTACTCCCGATTCTATTCGATTATTTCGCATTTTCTACTACAAGTAATTAACATGAATAATTGCCAAACAATGTTCGTTTAAAGCAACATCAATTTCTGCGAGCATACTAATGTTTTAATTTGCGAAGTGTGTTAAAAGAGGAGCGATACTATCTTTGACGATTACTTTTGGCAAAAAATAAGTTCTTAGCGGCACAATTAGAAATAGAAAGTATTAGTATCTCTATGTGGCTTAATGAGTAGAAAGTAGAAATATTTTGAAAATTATATCATGACATTATTATTTGTTATAACTTGACAATGTGTCCTAACAGTACTTATTTTAATAAAAGATTAAAATAAATTAATAGAGAACGTGATATTGAAAACAAATTCTTAGGCCATACGCGATAATTTTGATTCAAAGAAAATCGCTTATATACAGGGTAATAATTTCAGAACTTACAATGCTTCCATTTCTGGAAGTAAATGATATCTAAAGAAAATCCCTAAAATCATTTTCAAGGCACTTAACTGGAGTAAGTGGAGACCTGCTCCCATCCTCGCAAAAAAATTACAAAGCAACGTCATGCTTATAGTATATAATAAAGAAGCTCACACAAAGTTTATTTATCTTATTCTAAATTGTTCCAAGTTAAAGCACTGCGAACTAGCAACCAAAAGCACATATAACTAACCCCGAATAAAATAAGCTTATACGGACACGCTTTTTATTGCTCTAGCTTTTACCGAATGCTAAAACGTAGTATGGATATAATTAAATTAAAACTATTTAAATTTGCCAAAAAATCACTCGAGCAGCTTGTTGGAACAATAAAAGAGCAAAGTCAACTTTTAACTATTCCAATAACAATTCAAATAATAGAGAAATACTTTTGTTTGAAAGTCAAATGTGCCTTTTAAAAGCTGTTTTAGATTCATCTCCTTCAGGTAAATAAACGTGAAACGAACCTATCCTTTTTAATAAATAAACACTTAGTGCACACGGCAAATTAGACCAAGTAGAATCACAGAAATAAGCCTACAGTGAGTACTATATATTGATACAAATTAACACATTAATTGCCAAAAAATTACTCAAGCAAACCGTAACATTCCCGGAGAACCATTGCCTCCACAACATTGGAAATCATTTGAAATGGCTAGAATAGAATTACTTTTAAAATAGAATTACTTAACTTAACAAAAATGTAGTAGATGGCATGCAGTTTATTTTTTAAATGGGCATAGAAATAGCACTCTTAATTACAATGACGAAATACTGTATTATTTCTATTTTTTAATTCTTTTGCTTTTACACTTAATATTTTGTTGGAATCCCTTTACAACGCAACACTGCTGCATATCTTCTCGGCAAACTTTCAATTAATCATTGACATCTCTCCACAGGAATGTTATGCGAAGCTTCTGCAATAGTATTTCATAATTCATCTAATGTCACTGGAGATTTAGACTTTATAACAACCTCAACATCTCCCTGTAGATTTTCTATTGGGTTTAAATCAGGGCTTTGTGCAGACCATTCTAACACTCGAATCTGTTTCTCCTCTAGCCACTGTTTTACGATTCTCGCCGTATGTTCGAGATCACTGTCGTGCATAAAATTCCAGGTTAGTGGAAGGAATTCATCAGCATACGGCTCCATCACGTTTTCTAAAATGTTGCGATATACATCCTGATCCATTTTTCCTGCAATTCTGAATATAGGGCCTACACCACGCCATGACACAGAAGCTCACACCATAACACTTCCTCCACCGCGTTTCAATGCTTTTATAGTATACCTAGGGTTGAATCTCTGATTGATGGGGCGTCACACATATATTTTTCCGTTAGACCCCCAAGTCGGTTGTATTTTCTCTCATCTGTCCAAAGTATAGATTTCTAGAAAGAAGGCGGCTTTTCTTTGTGCATTTTCGCAAACTGCAAATCTTCTTTGACGGTTTTTATTTGACACGAGTGCCTTTCGTACTGCGATACACCCTTGTAAATTAAATTCCTTCAGCCGACGGCGCATTGTTCTTCTCGATATATCAATATCAAATTGTTTATAAAATTCGGTTTTTATTTGTGTAGCTGTCCGAAAACGACTTAACTTAACTTAATCGACGAATAAGGTTGTCATGTCGTAAGGTTGTTTTACGAGACCTAATCTTCCTTTTCTTGTTTTCTAAAGTTTTTTCCGTCTGAATATGTTTTATCGCATTTTGTATTAATTTACGTGAACAATTTAATGTTCGTGATATTTCTGAAATTGATATGCCTTTCTCTTTCATAGTACAAATTAACTCTCTTTTCTCTAATGTTGAATGTTTTCCTTGTCCCATTATACTAACACCTAAATTGTTGTTATTAATAATACCTTAACTTTTTGGTACAAAATACCTCGAACCCTAACATTATAATAAGATTCCGGTACATATCCGACAACTGTGCTATTTATGTACCTATTAGAAAAATTAAACTATTTTCTTTTGAATGCCGTATTATTATTCTGGAATACATAGCTAGGGGAAGTACATGCAACCTTCTCGGGGACTCTCACGCTTGTGTAATAAAAATTTAAACGGGAACACCTTGAGCAGTTAATTCAAATGCAACTTGATGCTTGTATATATATATATATATATATATATATATATATATATATATATATATATATATATATATATATATATATATATATATATGTATAGTGTGTAAATATAATTCCAAGTTTGCATTCTTAAAAAATACATAAAGGAAAACTTCTTTATTTCATGGCATATTAGAATGGTATTTCTTAATCGCCAATATAAAAATAATCAAATTACATCGTAAATAATTTTTGAAATTGGAAACCAAGCAATCAAATCATATAATGACAATCGGTTCCATTCAGTTTTATTTGATTATAGCGATTTAAAAAGAAAGAACACGAAATATCCGCTCGAAAAGAGCAGAAAAGAACAGAAAGAAACGCGATAATAAGTGTGAAAATATTAATTATAAAAAAGGGACCCACTATACATCTTCTCTCGTGCACAGTAGCTTATAGAGAGCGATAAAGAAATAGTAAAAATAAACGCGAACCGCCATAATGGCGCGCAGCAACAATAAACACAAACCAATTTTCGTTCGTCGATCGAATGCGGCCGGGGCAATATCATTATTTTTATAGACGTAATAGGCTATAAAATGACGCTAAAATTTATCAATAAAGAAAATAAGCTGTGCACGTTGCGACGATGACCGCCGGCAGCACCCGTAACTACGAAACGTGTCGAATACCGGTAGCACAGTAATTATATACAAGACACCATATAACAAGTTGTGTGATGTGAGTGAGTGTGCTAGCGAGGGATTATGTAGCGACTCGGCTGTTCGGGACTGCAGTCTTACGTATTAAATCGCGGTGTATTCAAGATATCTGGGTAGTAACGTGATTCAAAATTCATGACAAATAACGATTGCAGGACTGTCATCGATCATTTCCAATGAATGTTTTTATTTTTGGTTGGCAAAATTTTCGAATAAGGCAGTTTCTTTTTCTCATGCATGTATACGTTACATAGCGATTTAAAAAATCTATAATACAGGGTTTTTCTTTCGAAATTTTCACCAAAGCTCAAGTGCCCGCGCAAGTTTATGCTTTCTGATCAAAAATTCTGAAAACAATGTTTTCTTCAAATTAATATGAAGCTTCCGTTGATTTTTATAAGGATAGATTATAATCATCACTAGACCATGGAGCTCTTGAAAGATTAAATCATTTTTAACACCTAGATGTCGCAATGTATGTAGATGTATAATAGCTCAGCACACATAATATTATTTTGGGTCTTGTTCTCATTAATTAAATTATGTGAAGCTTCTATTGGTAAGTCGTCCCGTTGATAGGTCTTTCTCAAAGTTCCGAGACCTAATTTTCGCCCGCGAAACGGATTTTTTAAAATAAAGAATTAAAAAAAATCGAACAAAATTAATATTTTATTCAATTCACTAATACCCAGCTAAAAGTTGTTTGTATAATTGATATTAAAAATGCAAAAATAAGTAACAAATTAGAATCATATAACACTTTTAACATTCTAGATTAAAAAAAAATTAGAACTTATTTGAACACTAATATGCTATGGTAATATAGATAATATTGTTAGAAATATAGAATCTTATTGAAAGTCAAAATATATAGTTGATAGGAACGTAAAAATTAGGAATAATAAGGAACTAAAAGTAGCACACATACGTCATTCAAATTTATTCCGTTTTAAAATTTGTTGGAGGTTATTTCGATTTACTTTTGTTTGCTTTTTTATTCTTTATATATATTTGTATTGTAGAAAAATTATAGCAAACTAGGGAGCATTTCTTTTTCGGTCTAAAGGTACGCCAGTTGACTGCCGCCAGCAAGTCCTATATGTGGAAAATAAGTCTAGTTTCCACGTGTAGAACTTGCTGGCGCCAGTCAACTGAATAGTGCAAGAAATCCATGCGCCAGCACAGTTAATCTAGAATCTACTTCCCAGGAACTTGTATACAAATTGTCTATGATTATCTGCCCCTTGGTGGATAGTAAGGTTATATTTTTGTTCTTCTTTTTTTATGCGTTTTGTAGCCATTCTTCCACTTCATCCGGTCCTTGGCTAGTTTTGACATTTCCTCTAATGTTTTACGCGTTTTCTATCTAATCCCCGTAGTCTACCGTGCAGAACTTTCGTCCGTATTCCCTGACGTCTTATCCCTATTTTCTTCGAATCTATTACTATTTTAAAAATGTTTCCGCTACTCGTCCTTACTATGTGCCCAAACCAATTCAACTGGTTTGCTTCTAAATTAGTGATTTTGATTTGCCATATGTCTTACTGCTTTGTCTCGTTTTCATTCCCGTTTACTTAGGTTTTTTTTTGGCTTGAATTATTGGTGCATGTGATTGTAAATCGTACCACTGCATCGTATACTTTGATGTTTGTTTTTTGTGAATATCCTTTTTCCTAAATATTGTTTTTTTGAGGGCATAGTACAAATTATTAGCTTCCTCTATTCTGTTCATTATATGTAGGCCTATTTTTGTAATGTTATCCGACTGTATATCTTAAATATCCATAAGTTGTAAGCCCCTTCATAGGTAACTAGCGTATATGTTCCATTGCAATAAGAGTTGGCTTACCTCCTTGATGAAATTCGTCTCTTCAAATTTTGATTATTTTAAAATGTAAATTTTTTTAAATCCAATCAATAATTGTAATGTATTTGTACATGTAAGGGCACTTTCTGAACGTCTTGTTACGCTTTGTTAACACTTTTTCATTACTCCTATTGCAGTTCCTCTGCCATGAAGAACTAAATTGAACTCAAAAGCTTAGAGCAATCCACAAGGGAAATTTATTAGTTTCTTCCTGTACATTTTGATTGCATTCTCTAATATTTTGCTTTGGTCCTGTCAATGTACATACTACAAAACTGCTTCCGGTATTCTTTTTTATTTCTATGCTGGTATTATCCTGATGCTGCTGATAGCGTAGTCCCGATATTTTTCTCATACTTTGACCAATTTCTATCGCCTTAGCATGTTAATCTGCTATTGCGACTAATCATACTCATACATTAAATTACTGACTTTTCCTGGCATTGGGTTACTGTATTGTTTCTCTCTTTGTTTTTTTTTTTCCCTCTATCCATTGTTATTATAAAAGGTAATCGAATTTTGTTTCGTTCCTTTTTCCAAATTGAGTTTTAAATTTTCTTCCACCCATCTGTATCTGCCTCTAGAGTTTTTTACTTCAGGTTGTGTTTTTAAATATGTAAAAAGTCTCCTATAAAGCTTTCCAACTATTCTCTTCACCTTCTGCTACCTTTTCCAATAGTGTCAGTAAAGCTCTGAATTTATGTTTTTTAGCGATTTAAGACGCATCCACAAGAGAAACTTTTTCTTTTCAACGATGCATTCAAGTTCAAAGCTACAATATGAACTGCTACATTTATTACGGCACATATTTTCTTAATAAAACTAATTAAAAAGTCGATGAAGATTGGCGCCATCAAACTATACGTATGGAAAAATAAACAATTAATTTCTATTGTCTTCTAATTCTTTTGCTATCTCGGTTTTAGAAGAAGCGAACTTATACTTAAAAATTTAAGTAGTTACTCTCATAAATTCGCCAACTTCAAAAATTACTGAATATCAAACTTTCTTGACGCTCACATTATTTAAGCACCTTAAAAACGTTAATTAATTAATAAATAATTTCTTCAATGTGAAACAAAATTTAAAACCAAGAAACCGTTCGAGGACATTAAATGCAACTTAGTGCTTTAACAAGCCGATATTGAATCAGTGATGCTTGGCATGGGACTATTTAGTACTGCCAATATAAATAAACTTAACAAACTAATTCTACTGTTTGAATTGTTAATCTATTAAAAAAGAACGATTAACCGTTTTTAGGCACTTCATGTAATAATTTAGGCAATTTAAAAGCTTCTTAGGGAATTAAAAAATATATCCAAATAAAATTGAGAAATATCATTCTGTGCATTTCAAACATTATCATTGTCATATGTTGTGCATTGTGTAGCACTAATAGAATTTGTTATGTACGGCGTCTCACAGGAGAAAAGATATTGTCAGAAAACTGCAAGGCACGGAGCTGGTGATATGATGGTGTGCGGGTGTTTTTCTGGTAATGGAGTGGGCCCTCTACATAGCATAAACGGTATTATGGATCGATTTGTGTACCAAAAAATATTGCAAGACATAATGCTGCAATGCTGAATGAAATACGCCACTTCGATGGCACTTTCAGCATGATAATGACCCTAAACATACTGCTAAGGCCGTTAAAGAGTGGCTAGCTGAGCAAGGAATTAGTGTTATTTCTTGGCCAAATCAATCTCCCGATCTCAATCCTGTTGAGAGCTTGTGGGAGATTGTATATAGAAAAATAATGCTTAATAAAAAATATAAAAACGCCGTTGAACTGTTTGATGCATTATCAACACGGTGGCAACAAATTAATTTGCAGATTCTACAGAACTTGATAGAGCCAATGCCTTAAACGGTGCGCAGCCGTCCTTAAAAATTTGGGGTATACCACAAAATATTAATGCATACGTAAATAAATTTAGAATATTATTTTTGTTACAAAAAAAATTAAGTTGCCTAACTTATATCACTTGAAAATTGGTCGTTATTTACTACATTCTAGAAGTAATATTATTTAAATTAAAGTATCTAATATCAAATGTTCTGTTTTTCTTTGTAAGACTATAAATTATCAAAAATTAAATTATAAGCGTTGTATGCGCTTCCCTTATTTTGCTATTTATAGCAAGCTGTCATATTTCGTAGAGTTGCTTAAGTTTTGACCGCTACTGTATATATATATAAGATCTAAACTCTCCGATTGTATCTAAAAACAGCTCAAATTGTAGATGTTTACGATGTTTTTATAATAGTTTAGGCCGCTACACGACGCTCTCATAGTACATACGTATTTGCTGCTATTGTCAGCTAGTACAAGATATCTCTTTCTTTTTCAGGTGTCAAACTACCGACGTACAGCCCCACAAACCGACTCGAACGTGCTCGCTACCCGGCATCATGCGCAGCCCTATCTTCGAAGACCGCATCTACACGTCGCGCTTATCTCGAAATAAATTATTGTACCAATACTACTAAATAGCAATAAGCGTCTCTTTACGACGAATTTACTGTGTTCTGCCACCGCAATATTGATTGGGTATATTGGAACGGTTGCTGGACGCTTTTTTTCGCTGTCGTCTTTCTTTTGCCTTGTAATAATACTTTATTCGTTTTACAACTAGCAGTTATAATTGAACGCAAGAAGTTGACAATCTGCAGGTATTGGTTAAGTTTTGTTCTAATACGGCGATTATATCCCTTTTGTTTATTTCGTTGTGAAAACTGAAAAAGGAAATCTATATAAATTAACAGAAAAAGAACCAAACTTGCACACAGTGGCAGAGCCAGATGGAACAGCTTTTTTCAAAGGTAAGTAAGTAAGTAACCTAGCAAAATAAAAGTTACCTATAATTTTCGTTTAGATATAAATGTTAAACGTTTTGTAAGTAATGAAAGAATTTTAATTAGATAACGAAAGCCTATCGATATTATATTACATTGAACCTATAAAATATAATATGCACTTGCAATTAATTATAAAAAAAGACATGAACAATAGTTATAGAAATATAGAATATTGTTTCAGACAACGTAATATTTCATTTATAGCACTTGCAAATATTAAATTATTTTAAAATTCTTTCTAATAAATAAACTACCTTAGAGAAGTTTATCAAAATATATCGGTAGAAGAACTTATAATTAAAAAATTCGAAAGATTCGTAATTTTTGTCCTTAAAGTAGCACATAAATTCATTTTTAGCTAATTTCCAATACACAGAATGATTCGTACTAATAACGATGTTAATATTTTTTTTGTATTAATATCTACATATTATATTCTTTTAGCAGGGACATAAGTACCGTAATACACGTTTATGCAATGAAATGAAAACAACGAAATATTTTTAACCGAGCCTTGAATTCCCCTAGCCAAACATTAATTACAGCGCGTACCTCGTATATTGAAAAGTTAAGTCACCGCTTGCGTCAGATCTTGCTCTTCAATTTGTCAATGTTATGGTATATATAACTGGCATACTATGCCTTCTAGAATATTCCACAATTTGTAATCCACGGAATTTTGATCCGAGCCACCAATCTTCAATAGTAACGAAATTTGCCAAATTTCATTGAAGTTAATCCCGAGTTGTTTTGGCCTTATGCACCGACACAGAATCTTGCTAGAAACTCCGTTATTGGTTTTGGAAGACAATGCGATTAAGTGTCTTCACTACGACTTTCTGGATAGATTCCTAACGTTTTGATCCCTTTCTCACAAAAGTGAAGATCGGTGACTGCATTATAGGAAACACCCCGTTAAAGGATGTATGATGCTGGATGATGACTTTTTTCCACTCTTGGCACTATTTCAGAGACATCAGTGAATGACCGGGTAAGAACTCTATCATTTTGCTTATTATTTCTTTCTTGTAGTATAAAAATTTTCTCATCAAGAAGCAGGATATTTCTGTGTCAATCAATGGCGTTCTTCAACAGTTGCTTAATTTTTCCACTCTATTTTTTAAGACCTAACCTTAGTAATAATTAAGGGTTAAAAGCTCTTAGACTCGGGTTCTGTTTTAATAATACAACTCATTGATTTCATGAGATATGTATTTTTGCTTATACAGATGTTATCTTGGAATTGACGACTTTAATAGCTAGCGACGTGCGTGGACGTCTTTGACGCACTTTAGTGCTCCCAATTTCGTCAAATACTCTAATACACAAATACACCAACATTCGACTAACCTTACTCATTTGACACCTATAAAGTGCAGCTGTACGGTTCCTTCTATGCGACCATTACATAGTCATACACAAATTTAAATACCTTCCACTGATAAATAATATTGAGGTTAACTGTTAAAAATGATATGTAAAATTTTAAATGTGTTCAATTTTGCTATTGTGGATGGATATTGTTAGTTAGATAACAGTATTTATGTCCCTACTAGGAATATAGATTCTCTATTAGCAGTTGAATCTAGAACGGTGTTATATATGGTACTAAAATTTATATAGAATGGTAAAAAAGGTGAAACTGCTATTTTCCGAAAGTCTTAAAATAGATTATTTTTTTTCTGGCTATGATTTCATTCTAGTTAAAATAAAACAATGTTAATACAAAATTACGCAAATATATAATTTACCTTATTCGCACTTTAGAAAGTTAGATTCAAAAAGCTCTTTTATATGTGTAATTACATAATAATAATAATGGTATTCGTTGTCATATCGCAAAAACAATGGTAAACAGATGGTAATTTAAATTATTAACCCATTCCCGGGTTTTTATTTGAAAATAAGATTTATTTCTTTTGGCCACCCTGTATAAATACCCATAACAAAAAATATATCGCGTGTTCTATTTAAGAAGTACCAGTAACACTTCAATATGAATTATCCTATATATTGGAAATTATTCATATAAAATAGATAAGAAAACGATATTAAAGAAATTGTATTGCTAAAATTGAATTGATGTCTTAATTTTGCAATAATTTAGTTATTCTTAAAATTTACAAGCCGGGATGTATCACTTTGATATAATTATAGTTACTCTACAATAATTTCAATGTCATCTGATCTAACTGTTAATTTCTAATGATTTTTTGTCTTTTGCTTGATTGTTGATTTAAATTTGAAATATGTAAAAACCAAATTCAAACAATCTTTATTATTTTCTAAATACTATTGTCTCTTTTATGGGTCTGAATAAGACATAATTCTTACGACCAGCTTTCTTTCTTGAGAGAGTATATTACGAAAACAACAGGAATTAAGTCAATTAAAATATTCGTTATGGAAAGGATTAATAATACTATATTAATTTTGTTTTAACCTTTAAAAATATACTTTATAATAAGCAGAAAATTTAATATATATAATTTTTTGACGGGATCTAATTGTTAGTAGCAAATAAATATTTCAGTTACTGATTTTTATTCCAAGTTCTCATAATTGGCTGATGAATCAATTTTATTTTATTCTAGAAAAAAAAAACAACTAAAAGCCCTGTAATGATTAAAGGAAGAACTTTAATTAAATCATTCATCTATTGAATTAAAATTTATTGAATTTTAGTTTTTAAAACAAGTTTCATATATTCCGTAAAATTTTTTGCTTGAAACAACTCTAACTTCGTTCTCATTTCCGCTGTTTAAGATATCATCTATTTGTTAATGCTAGGCAGTATCTCTCAGTGTAAATAATGTATATACATGTAATTATCAGATATTATGTATTTATTTTTTATCCGTCCGTCCGTTAATGCGCGCATTATGCGATTTACGCGATGAGAAAAAGCGCGACGAAAGCTCCACTCTCACGATCGCCGGATCGCCGTCAATGAGTACGACACGGACGGATAAATCGGAATACCGAACCTATATCTTTGCGATTATAATATACGTACACATATCTGAAACCGCATGCTTCCAGCATGATGTCAAAATGACAACGTAAAAGCGGCGGGTAGTCGTAGCGTCTGTTGTGCCATTGTCGATTGACAAGAGAGATACATAACCTAGCCGTCTATTAGCGTTCTCAAATTGTGATTATAAATTGTAATCGGCGCGCGTTACTGATGGAAAAATGAGCGTCGAAAATAAATTATTCATTTTCCTACAGGCGAACGGCTCGTAAATGTCGCTGCTAAACGGACGCTTGTAAAGAATGCTTATATACAGAGTGTTCACGAATTGAGTATAAAAATTATAACCATACATCATTTAATAGTTATTTAAAATACAAATGCTTACGATGTTTTGTCTAGAGTCTTGTAAGTTTTGTGGTAATTGCAGTGAAAAAGATAATAATTTGATTAAAAATGTGGAAATAGCTAAAATGTGGTAACGTATTTCTAGAAAGCCTCGGTAATTTTCAGTCACCGTTTCCAAAAATCAAAAAAAAATGACTTTGAACATGAACTGACCAGCACATCACCAAGCGTTTTAAACCCACCATGAGAAAAAAATGATCAATTTAACGCCAGAAATATTGCGATAATAAATATTTTCAATGACAGATATCTCAGCAATAAAAAGTTTCGTTGCGCGTTTCTTACGAATAAATGAGTTTAGAGAACGATTTTAATCACACAAGAAAATTTACAGTAATCATAGATGAAGGAAGTTTTATTTAAAAATTTGACATATATGCCAACTGTTATTGACATGTCTACCTGGGAATTGTGGATAAAATCTGTATGGTATTCTGAAAATCAACTTAATATTTCTGTATTGTTATCGTGCCTACACTTAAATAGGACAAAAAAACAATATCGTATAATAGGAGTGTCTATAGTCCGTTCGCAACTTTAATCAGTCATTTCTTCATATAGCCAACTGTCGACTTTAAAACATCCTAAGAATATAATTTTGATACAATATGGTAACCACGTTCGCATTTACCATAAGAGCCGTACTGAATTTGAGGGTGCTAACGGACTACACATGCAGCTCAACAATCTGACATTGCCACAGATATTTTTACAGTGGGTCTGGCAACATTGCGATGCTAATAGTGTAAAATTACTACAGCGTACTAAATTAAAAAAAAGTAATTTATTAATAAATAACACATAATGAAATAATTTTAGTTCCTACGCTATATTCTTAGTGTTATTACTTATCTCCCCTTGTATTAAGACAAAACCCAGTTATTGTGTGCTTACAATAGTTCAAAATATGTACAACGTATTCAATGAAATATAGATATTTACTGAATATCATAACAAATTAATAAAATCATACTTTGTATTCAAATTAAAATTGTTCAATGTTAATTAATTGTATTGCTAATATCAGAGGTTTAAATAAATTTGCAAATATTTGCAACTGAATGTTCAAGCTAACCTATATTTTTCTACATTTCACGAAAATTTAATGGGTTTTAAAGAAAAGGAATATGGATACGAATAGATTTCTAAAATAAAATCTTTTCAATTTAAAACTTTAACTTATAATTATAATTCTCATGATTAATCAATATTTTTTTACTTCAAATTTAATAAAGAATGATTTTTATTAACAAAAAAAAAATGGAAAGTTGTAGAACAATTTACATTACTTACTTAAAGGTTTTTCACTGCGGTTCTGTTTTCGCCACCAACAATTATTTTTGCGCATTCAATATATACATTTGTATTTAAAAACATTTACACTAACAAAAAAGTGAGAAAATTACATCGTTGGGTTTAAATTCCCCATTCTAGCAGAGGAACGCATTGCTTTAGGCATATTGTATAAATGTCGCATATTTGTCCCTTATTTAAAATGTTTACAAATGCTCTTTTTAACACGGCAAAAAAAAGGAGTCTATTGCGCATGGGTGGTAATGCAGTTTGAGAGAGTATCAAGTGCAATTACGTACATAGACAGTGTATAACGCTCCTATAATTCTAGTAAATGTATACGTAAATGTGATATACTGACGGGTAATTCTATATCAAATAAAAACAAAAAGAAATAAATTTATTATTTTATATGAAATTCAAATTTTACGGTATTAACACATCAACCTTGCCAGTTATTAAGAACATATGTGGTGATATCAAATTGCTGTCAAGCTGTTCCTTGATGATTTCATTTTCAAATTTTCCTGCCGTCACTAACCTCTAGAAAAAGTAATAAAATAACATACTACAGTCAGAATCATACGAGAAGAGCCCTACGTCATCAATGTATGAATTGAATCAGTATTATTTCAGTAAACATCGTACTTCCGGCAGTATTTCAACAATATTAAAGCGCGCACATAATGAAGTGTCAAACTACAAGGTTGTCATTTTTAACTTAGTTTAATTTCTACGCAGCATTAAATTATATACACGCACTTAATGTATGCTTGCAAAAATAAAGAGTGAGCACAGTGCAGCATTAGATATTAGTCAATTAAGTAAAAGACAATGTAAAACAACGTTAATCAAATCACGTCTCTCAGCGCGCTGCTTACGGACTGCATGAAAATCTCGTTTTTGTTGTATCTCTATCTTCGTTTTGCACATTAACACACGGGGTTAGTAGAACGTCTATCTTACCGATATGTTTTGAACGAATGACATACGTTTATATATCTATCTTTATCATTTAAAGTAACTTGACTAATAACTTTACAAATGTGTATCGTTGCTAGACGCGGAAATTTGTGACGCAAGGCTCTTTATTATGCTTCTGACTTTACTTATCTTTTGATCCAAATCTTTAGAAACGAGTCGCTACATATTGAGATTAATCTTATGCGCAGCATATTACATCGTATAAAACTAAAACGTCCCAAATTTTCTCTATTCGAAAATATGTGATATAACATCACTCAAGGCGTAAACGCCCAACTCATTTGTTGCAAAAACACTCGTCACACCGTTACACGTACGGTGCTCTTTTTGCTAAAATTAAATTTTGACAATCTTCCAAATTCACGGAAATTCTCGGCTTTGGGGCAAAGAATTCGGTACTATACTTCCGAATGAAATTATTCTCATAGACATGACTCAATAAACTTTTTGCGTGAAGAGATGTTGTGACCTTGGCGTTCATATTTAAACCTTTTGGATTTCGAGAATATGT
This sequence comes from Trypoxylus dichotomus, assembly GCA_023509865.1. Classification (NCBI taxonomy): domain Eukaryota; kingdom Metazoa; phylum Arthropoda; class Insecta; order Coleoptera; family Scarabaeidae; genus Trypoxylus; species Trypoxylus dichotomus. Next base: position 14,308,192 of record CM042081.1, on the reverse strand, counting down.
GTCCCGATTTAGCATTCAAATAGGGTTTTTGTATTTGGCTTAGTGATGGCCATGCCGTTTTATATAACACCAGAATAGTTTATTCACGAATAAATTTTGATTTTTATGAAAGCGATCTTCCACATTTTTCAAAAAAAAGCAGATAAAATCGTAGCTGTCTTTCAGGTTTTAATCCTATACAGTCCTTTGGTATTTGAACAACTCATCTTTTTTTGCTGGAGTATATTTTTTATTAAAACCGAAGAAATATCGATGATTCTAAAACGTCCATAAACGAAAAACAAGAAATTCTTCCGAGCATACTCAATTGGAAAACACACTGTATATACCATACCACTTAAACCTTTTATATTACACCATTAAAGTATTTGTATGTACTTGTAGATATTGTTATTTACGTAGTATCACATAACGATTCGTTGCTTAGTTCTAACTCCCCGGAGCTGTTGTAATTACTTGCTAAGTTAATCGCATCATAATCTATAATATAAATGGCTGATCAGCTTTAATAGTTTGTAATTTGTAATAAAGATTAATAGACTACTGCAACTCCAACTACCCGTCTTTTACTTTAAAATTCCCATCAGACACAGCAACATATTGACAAAGCACATCGTTGTCATCGTTACACTAGCCGACGTCTAAGCGAACGAGCTTTTTCTTGACAACTTATTGCAAAATAACGGCCCCGATTAAATTGGTTAATTGCTAATTTATCTTGTATTATCATTAAACAAACCATTCTACGTAATTATATTATAATGACGGGCTAATTAACGCTTAATTACGGCCGAAGGATTTGGAGCAATGTGCAAGCTATAAAATCAATAGCAAACATTACGTTTTACCGCAAAAATACTACAATCAATCACTTTTCAGGTTTTACAAGAAAACTAAAGGTATTTCGTGTTAATATCGCTTACATGCAAGTATTATTTTGTAATTTGAACAGAAATTTTGTAATGTAATCCTGGAAGATATCTTCTTTAAAATCATATTTGTCTAGAGCAACAACAATCAAAATATTAGGAACACTTTACCAGTAAAAGCTTAAAATCTTTCACTGATCCATTCCGATATTTTGCGAAACAAGAATTTCGGAGGAATCAGAATACAAGGACAAAAATAAGTACGTTTTTTTAGATATTAAGTGGTCAAGGGAATGGCAGTAATCAACCGAAGGAGGATAAGTGCCAACAGTCAATAAATTAAGTTATTGCGTGCAAAAAGTAACAAATACCACGCTGACTTACAAATACTCTAAATGCCACTGTTTGCTTTTTCTTATAGAAAACATAGCACAAGACAGACTTTAGGATTTCACGCCATCAATGCTGAATATCGCAAAGCTCAAAGTAAACAAGGTAGAGTCCTTAAATTTGAAAGAAGGTGGTTCTTATATTGTAAAGATCAAAATTACCTACAACTTATTGTTTCTGGCATAGTTGACTTTCACTGACAAATGAAAATTTGTTTTCATGCATCTTATACGAGATAAAAATTTAATAGATTTGGGGCGTTTATAGTTTTGTTGAGGTGGAGAAAATTTGAATAAGGGTAGTGAGAAAATGTTTATGTAAAAAGGACTTATGAACGCAGGAAATTTATGATGAAGTGACGTAAGTTTTGAATGATTCTGCACTTTAGCTCCAGGGTATTAAATTAGGGTAAAATTTTTGTCAATACGCAGCACGACCATCCAAAACAGTAGAAAAGTCTCTGCATGCTGGGTAGCAAAAATGGTAACTGTGACTCAAACCACGGAGATCAATTTGGCCAATATTAACAAAGATACCAATAAATTTCTGGAAAAAAATTGTTAGACTGGATGAAGCTTGGGTTTATTAATTTGGTCCACAAGAGGAACCCCAAATTATGCACGCTCCCCGCCCCATAGAAAATGTCGTGTCTTGCCAAAGGCGAAAAAAATCATGGCAACAGTTTTTTTGATTTTGAAGGGGTTATTTTTGTAGATTTTAAACCATGCACTAAATTTTTGGTGATATATGCAATAAAAAACTGCAAAAATGATTTTTCGTTGTCATTGTTTTTCGCTAATAACTCAAGATTACACTTGTTACTCTCCAAACATGAAAAAGCATCTGCGATAAAATTGTTCATTAGTCTTTTGTTTGTAATGGAAGATGCTTTTTTTGTATGTTGATTAAGTGATACAATCTGTCTTTTGGGATGTCCTTTGGGATTTATTGCTTCAGATCATATAGCGAAGCTAAAAGAAAAACGCAATAACTGTTCCAAAAATTTTATAGCTTACACATCACATATTGATCTTAAAGACGTAGTCAAAAGTTTCTTTTTATAACTAGAGTATGATTACTTTTAAGAGGAATCTGTACATCCGAATTATTTGTTTTTTGTTTTCAAATTTGTCATTTGTATTTGTAGTAGGGAAAAAATAAATAATAATTAGCAAAAACATGTGTTTTATTTGTGCATTGAATACACCTGCTTTTAAGTTTCTAGTTTAAAGAAAATTTGCATTAATGGTATGTAGTAATGTGGAATAGGTTCCTGTGTATATTGTAGAGAGAATTTTATGGTAAGTATGAAGAAAGAGACAAGCTAAGCATCGTCATATTTTTAATTCGATATGAAAAAAATGTCCTTTATTCAAAAGCTACTCTCATAACCCTTGTATCAAGTAAATTGAGTCAAGTGCAAATTGTACAATAAAATTGTACGAAGTTGCATATGAAACAAGATTATTCTCAATAATGAAAAGGTTTATATTTAATTATTCGATACAATCTCGTTTTGCAAAACCACTTGCAATTAACCGCGAACACATCATCGCATATATGTATCTCTTTACCTTTAAACTCGTTTTCTTCTTCTTTATTACTTTTCAACTATCTATTATATCGTTTAAATTATTATTAGCAGTTAATTTGCAATGCTGATTCGATTGCACACAGTCCGCTACATAAATTTGCACATATTCGGTTCCATTTTCTTGCCGAACTACTTTTTTAGGTCGTCACATAATTGTAAACGTAGTATAGTGAGTGCGTACATTGTACAAGCACTAATTGGCTATTTTTGTACAACAGCCAATAATATAAGCGTTCGTACCGATTAAAAAAAAAGGTTAGGCTTCTAATTCGTTTAATATCATATCGCTTTACCTATTTGATATTTTAATCGATTCTATTGCGTACTGGAATATCATTGTTCCACAAAATAAATGTCGCATTTAGCATTAGACTTTAGCGATTGGAGAAATAGAATTCATGTATGGTTTCGTTCATATTGAGCTCTTTATCTTTAATAGGGATACAAAAAGATATGCATTAAAAACATGTTTATTATCACATATATGAAACAACGTCCAAGTTAAAGACGAAATTGACATCAGTGAACACTGGCATCTTATTTAAGACAGAGTACAAATAAAAAAATGGAGAGAAAACAATATCATAACATAAAAGTTGCGACGGCGGGATTTGCTTCTTGGATCTTTCAGGCGGAATCTGCTTTCCAATACTACGCCAAAACATTGCCCAAAAAATATGCGAAAGGCATGCTTACGCCATAGTTAAAAGCAAAACTGGATCATGATTGGTTCAGAACATATTGATTAGTAAAATACAAAGACAGAAAGAAAAACATCACGCAACAATGCATTAACTAGTCAATTGGTTTGTGTTCTCATGACTTTAAACACCTGGCATCTTTCATTTATGTTTCGGTAAAGATGTAAGATTTTGACCAACGCTACTAAACCAGTTGTTTTCAAAAATAGTCAAATTGCTTCAATCTATTATCACGTTTTAGTATTATATAATCTTTTTAAAGAAGTAAATTCTATTAGGAATTTACAAACCAGTCTCCCAAGTCAGACGAATTGATTTTAATGAATCTTCAAACATTCATACACGAAAACCGTTATAAGATATTTCAGCACTATTCAGCAGCTAGTACCCGTACACCTGCAATAGATGTCATAAAAATTAGCGTACCATGTTTTTCGTTGTAAAAAATGTGATGCATGAAAAATTCTTTTTTAGCCAAATTCATGTAATAAATTAAAAACAAATACTAATTTTGAAATTTATCCCCGATTCTAGATAACAGCATCACATATACGGTGACCAAGCTTAATAGTAGGAATAGCATTTCACTTTGCTTCAAGTACTTTCCGCAGTTGCTCTATTTTCAAATGTTTACTCTGAATGCTTTATAAGGTTAGTGAAGGTATAACAACATATAAATCCTGTCTTTCACGCACTTGGAAGTGTTTTTATTTAGCATGTTAAAACTGATATATTAGAGACAAGTCCTACTTAGTTACATTGCCTATATATCCTGGCAAACATTTTTGGTCAGTGTTTTTTTGAATCACAATAAAGAGGAGCAACACTAAACGAAAAACATAATCCGATGCAGTAAGGAAGCTTCAGTGTAATAAACCGAAAACCAATATGTTCCCATCAAAAGCTGTTTGAACTAAGCGAAAGTTCTATAATATAGTCTAATTATATGAGGAATAATGGCACGTCATCAATCGACAATGGCCTCAGATGATCCCGTGTTATAAAATCAAAATGTAAACACTAATTGTACCCGTAATTTTTGATTTTGAAAGGTTACGTCGAAATGGTGACATAGCATTTGTATCTGCAGGTGTCTCAACGCTAACAAAATAAATATTCCTAGACGTAAGTCGTATATTTTCTATTTAATGTCTTATTCTCATAATTATGTTTTGTAATAAATTAAAGTTCGTAACATAATATGTAAGTAGGTATTATTTGAGATTAAAATATGTTTAAATTTCACCATGTTTAAATAAAACGTATTCTTTGAAAAACTTTCGCTTTGTATTGCTAATGAAACGTCATACAAGCGCCACTTTTACGTGCATTCATTCCTGAAGAAATTAAACCATAATACATTTTTCTTCAAGATTATAGTATTTGAAAATATTATTGGTTCTTATTACGTATTTAATCCACAAGTAGATATATATATTTTTTAATTTATGAAAAACGAAAATCGTCAAAACTTTTATTTTGTCCATCTTCAGGTTCATTTTCTCACAAGGAAAATGATACTTTATTACGGTATTTGCATGCAAAGTTTCATTAAAATCGGCACTTTCGGGTTGAAAACCTTTCTTTGTTATTTAGTCGTAAAATTTGAAGCATTTATTTTTCCTATCGTGATGCAATTTATATAAAAACAAAATTCTAATTTTAGTACGTACTTAAATAAAGATTCAGTAATATTTTATGGAGAAAAGAAGAAAAAACTGACAAATAAGTGGAAAAAACTGGCAACAAAGGATAATTTTAGAATCACAGAATAACACATTTGCATGAGATTGCTGCTTTTTTTAAAGAAAAATTGTGTGAACAATGGTCAAATATTACACTTTGCCATTTCGCCAGAAGATGCCAAATGTTAGTAAATCAAATCTGATCTAAAACTATTCTGACGTTTTGGTGAATACTAAAAATATTTCATTTCCGCTTTTATATTTTATTGGTAAATATACCTATTTGTTGCAGTACTTAACCAGTTTTGCTCATAACTACTGCAAAAACAAAATCCAAACAATAATATCGTGGTGATGTGTACAATCATTTTCAATAATACAAAAAGATAAAACAAAAACAATACAAAAATAAATAACAATAAATATATCGACTCTAAAACATGCTTTCAATAAAAAAAGAAAAAATCTACAATAAGCAAAATTAAAATCGGTGCAAAATGAGAATCACAAGGTACAAACATTATCAATTCAAATCAAAACACACAATCGTAACTACTCTATCAACAGCTTTGCACCACAAATCATCTTTCGTGAATACTATCGTAGCACCAACATCTTAATTTTATTAGATCCAGTGTACTTGCATACGTATAAAAGAGAAAGACTATGAAATACAAAATAAAAAAAAAACAATGTGATTCTTTTCCTTCTATCTACACATTATCTTCGGAATGTATAATTTATTTTAATACGTATAAAAGAAATTAATATTTATAATATTTTGTTTTATGTATTTATAAGACTTTGTACAAGAAATTAATATTTAAAATATTCTTTAAAAATGTAATAAAACACCTATGTACAGCAAAAATTATATAATATTTACAAGTACAAGCAAGAAATGAAAACGATAACCAACCTGTGACTTCTAAAACGTCCCGCTAATTCCTATTATAATCGCTTCGTTTTGAATTTTTAATTAAATCTCAGTAAAAAAAAAACGAACCACGTTCGTATCCGTGGTTCGTTTCGAATTGAGGAAAAGTATTGCGATGGAGCATTGACCTAAAAATTAAGAACAACACACCAACGCGTCCGTGAACACCCACCCAGCCTATACAATATTATATAGACGGAACGAGATCTACCTGGCCAATAAGGCCCAAGATTTCGTAAGGATCTCGAGGCTTGTGGGACGAAATTACTTCGCTAACATGATCTAACAATAAATGAATGTATCTACATGGTACGTGTGTGTAAACGGACGACAAAAACGTTCAAGAAACACCATGATTCAGATAGCGGTAGGTTATATACTTGTTAGTAAGTTGTGCGTCAAATTTAGAAGTTTTCAAATTCGCGTTGTAGTGATTTTTTTTTTACAAGAAACTAATAAATGGAATCTATATCAGTACACATTTTTTTAAAGCAGGTCCCTAACCTATGGCCTAATCTTTTCAAGAAAATTTGGATTTTTGTCGGAAACCGAAATTATATGGATCACGCGAATTAAAGTTCTAAAATAACACTTTATTTCTGATTTATTTGAATATGTCAAGGCATCTCCAGTAAAATTGATGTCTCTACATAAGAGGCCATATCCTATATTATATAGAATTGTATAAAGACCGTAAAATGGAATTTTCTTCGAAATTTATAAACCCATTTACTTCAAATTTGAATCAAGAATTCCAAAAGCAATTTGCTGCTCCGGACACCTGTGCAAAAGAAGTTAGACTATTTCAAAATCCATTTGACTCTTACGTCACAGATATGCCAAGTCAATTTTGAATTGAGTGGACATTATTGATCTTCAGAAAAACGATCATATCAAATGCAAATACAAAGAACAAGGCATTACCAATATTATCTTTTAAATGCTAAGGAGTTTTCAAAGTTGAAAGAATTTGTTTCAGTTTTAAGACAATCTTTGGGAATATAATTTCTCGCAAACAAAATAAATTGCATAAACCATGTTTCTGCTATGTATGTTTTAATTTATTTGCTGCATACTATTAGATTCATGATGTTCTTTCTATAAAGATGGGATGCGCACATGGAAGTTGGACACGGGTGCTGTGGATCGATGAATCCAAATTCTGGCATAAGAAGACATATGTACATGCACATATTGATAGAATAACGAACGAAAGACCAGTGTATTGCGCCTTCAGCAAAATATGGAGAAGGGCCTGTAATGCTTTGGGGATATTCTTTAAAAGACCATGCCGTTCTTTCAGGATTATGTACTATTGATCAAAACTTTATGTTTCAACTTGCTAATGACTAAATATACCACTAAGGTACGCAGGCATAATTCGCAGAAACTGGCCTGAACATCAGAATTGCTACAGCAATATGAACACCTCTTAAAGAACCATGACAACAAATTTTGCTGAATAACATTGGAAAAATTGATAGAGAAATATTGCACCTTTGTGTTGCTGTTATTAAAAGTAAAGACGGCGGCTACACTGATGAAACAAAAATGTAACTACTTTGCTTAAGAAGTAACTGATTTCTGGAAATTGTTAGTCTTATTTTTGTGGTGTTTTAATTTCCTATAAAATATGTTTATAGTTCTTGTACTGGATTGGCAACAAAATAATTGCCGATTTTAGATGTAAATGGGAGTAATGTTTGGTTTGAATAACTTTTGTCAACGTTACAATTATATAGTTTAGGCATTTGTCAGCTGTCAACTTTAGCTTTCTTAAAAACCAAATTAAACGCATTTTTTGTGGGACATGTTTGTGTAGGTCCAATTTTAACATGGAGAACAAAACTATTCATTTTCGCCATATCTTAGTTTATTATAGCAGAAAAGGAAGAAATGCAACAGAAGCTCCTAAAAAGTTAAGCCATGTGTATGATGATGAAGCTCTAAAAGAAAGACAGTGCCGGAATTGATGTGATAAATTTTATTCTGGTAATTATTTACTCAAACATGAACCACAATCTGATAGGCCAAATGAAGTTGATGATGATCAAATCAAAGCTATAATTGATTCAGATGGTCATGATTCTGTCCGAAAGATTGCAAAAATCATTTAAAACATGTGAGATTCATTAAAAAAACTTGATATTTCGGCTTCTCATGAGTTAAGAGAAATTTATCTAATCCAACGCATTAACATCTGCAATTTACATCTCACATGAAATGACATCGAACCTTTTTTATAACGGGTAATCACTGGTGATCAAAGATGGATAGTTTAACATAACATCAAATGAAAGCGGTCATGGTCTGAAGAAAATAAACCAGCGCATACAACATCGAAAGTTGAAATGCACCAAAAGAAGATTATGCTGTCAGTTTGGTAGGATTACAAAGGTATTATGTATTTTGAGTTGCTTCCTAGGAAAAAAAATCAGATGTGTATTAACCCAATTGGATAAATTAAACTTTGCAATTCCAGAAAAACGGCCAGTGTTGGTGAATATTAAAGGTGTTGTGTTCCACTATGGCAACGCTAAACCACACACACAATTGAACACTCGCCAAAACTTATTCACGTTTGGCGGGAGTGATGTTATATCTGCCTGACTTAACGCCACTGGATTGTCATTTGTTTAGAGCCTTACGGAATTCTATGAATTGAAGAAATCTTCAATGATGAGGAATTACACCTACAAGTTCTCTGAGCGTGGGATTGATTAAAGTGCAAAATTTAATTATTGAATAAAGATGTTTAGATATTATATAAATAATCATGTTTCATTTGTATAAGAAAATCGGCAACTGCTTTGTTGGCAACCCAATAGTATCCTTACGATATTTAGTACATTTGGGGGTGGATAAGAGAATACTTATGAACGCTAGTGACAATAGTACGTAGTTTCAGACTATATTTTTACAAATACAAATGCAGGACATTTCAGAAACAGCTTCTTTTGCGGAATAACCCCATCGAATGGGGGATCGTCTTTCACATTAGTTACCCAATGAAGAATATAAAATTATTAACAAGTATAGAACCCAACGAGACGCTTTTCCTCGATATCTTAGAAAAAAACTTTTTAGTCTTTCTTGAACGTGTGCTTCGGATAAACTTTTCGCTTTATTTAATTATGATTTTGATATTGCAATATTAATGCCGTCACAAAAACTTCCACTACCAACCATGGAAATTTTAAAAAATCACACGTTGGTTTCTGGTTTTCCTTTTCTTGCATCGCTGCTGCTTTCTTTTTGGAATGGACTGTATTTACTGGGAAAATAAGCTTAAAGCTCGACATTTTTTCCTATATACTTACTTACAAATACCCTGAGTTCAGTCAGTTCACTGTATATGCGCCATCACTTCTCTCTGATAGAATTGCTTTACTTCAATCGTTACTTTCTTGATATTTCAATAACTTTTTCTGTACGTGTCTTTTTTTCTCGACTTTATATTTGTGTGTATATGTATGTATGTTCAAACCAGTAAAGAGCCGAAAAAGAGCAAAATTGTTTAGTATGATACTAACATTTTCAAGAGGAAAATTGTGTAATCTTGAAACTATGCAATTTTTCCAATTTCTTAAGCCTCTTTTCTTAATTTGAACATAAAATATACTAAATCAAACAGAATATTAAACAGCTCCTTAGTTTTGAAATAGAAACAAATATTAAAATCAAAGAAATATCTATTTACCAAATTTTGATATATTAAATAGATTCAAAGATTTTCTCATGCATAACTACACGTGCCTTGATGGATACGTGGATCTTATTACTTCAACATCCAAAGTAGGAATGTCATCTTTTTCTAATTAACCAATATCCGGTTAATCGCACTTTTTTGGATCTATAAGACCACTCTCTTTTAATTTTTTCATTAATGTATTAGGCGATTGCATGTACTCTGATTATGGAAATGATCGGCAAAAATTTTTATTCGTCTAGCATGTACATAAACAAAAAATAAATTATCAAAGCTAAGGAACTGTCTGACTGCAATTAATAATAAATATATTGAACGAAAAGACCGTACGACATCAAAAACTACATAACGGACAAACAAGTAAATACCAAACACATGCAAAACGTCCGAAAACAATACTTTACTCTAAGCTAACAACACAAAAGCTAATTTTGTGATGTATCGGTTGGAACATACACGCTACACCGCAAACGCATCGCACATTAAAATTCGTTCGCAGTTTCTCTTAGACTCGGAGTCAAATAGCTGCATTCGATTTATTCTAATGGAATGTTTTCATTTTGATTAGCCATTAGTTTGCATAAAAACGTAGTGGGTGTCATTAGCACTTGCTGTTTGAATTCAAATTACAATAGAACGCATCACAATTTACACAAATTTTCCATTAAATTTCAGAATCTTTTAATATTAATATTCTTCAAGATGGAAAATTATTCATTGCAAATATTGCCATATCAAAAGATCTTTAAAAAACTTTTTACTTACGACAAATGTACACAATATTAAATATAATTTTCAAAAATTTGTTCAATTAATGTCAAAATCTGGTATTACCATACATAAGCCAATCTTTATTTTATTTAAATATAGTTACTAGTAAAGGCTTTAAGCACTCAAATGAATCTTCAAATAATTCATTGAAAAGAAATTTGAAAAAAAACTCGAACATCTCTAATCACTTAAAATGAAAAATAAGCTTTAATGACCATGGAAGAACGTACGCTATAGATTTATATCGATAGATATATATATGTACGCTACGCCAAAGTAATTATTTCATACCAGATTTATAAGATAACATTACGAGAAAAATGTCATCTTTTATCTGCCTTTTTCAATTAACGAAACTCTTCTTCAGCGCTGCAATCATACCTTAGCAACGTTAAACTGCTAGGTAGCAACATATATGTAGCCACCAGTCTTATGTATGTAACAAAATGCACGTGAAATATATCCAATGTATTTGTAAATTTTAGAAAGCAAGATGAAGGAGAAACTTTATTAAACTGTTTCAAATATTTTAAATCAACACAAGTTTGCAACGATTTTAAAAAAGATAATATTGAAATAAAATGAATCACTGAAATGAAGCTTGATTATAATTCTCTTTTATAAAGGTTCAGTTAATTTAGGTGAAATATTTTTTATTTGAATTATTTGAATGTCTTTTAAGTTTATGAAATTCCATACGGTTTAAAAGTTGTTCAAATTTTTTATCATAATCAATACACCAGCCCCAATTACACTTTCTTAAAGTACTTTTTCCTATAAAATTTGCATATGCTCTCTAATTCTTTTCTTTATTGCACTCTCAAGACGAATATCTTAATTTAATTTTCCGTATAGAATGCAAAGTAGGCTTTGGAAGAGGTTAATATGTTCCTTCCTCATTTTGCAGCGATATCGCATCCACAATATTTGTCTTAAAAATTATGAGAAAGGATTGAACAGAAAAAAATATTAAAACAAAGAGTTTACGACGAGTAATAGAATAAAAAATACGCAGTGTCTACTTTTCAATGTAACGCAGAAGATAGGAAAGCACAGTATTATTCGAAAGACCCTTCATAGCCTAAAATTATTCCAAAAACACACTGAATATGAATATTTAAAAATGTTCGAACAAAAATATCTAAAAATTAAGCCAAATGATATCGTCACAATCGCAATGCTTAATTCCTGTTTTCAACTATTAAATCAATTATTAACAATCTATCTAACGACGCTTTGAACAATAAAGAATGTTTGAGTTTACTCTGATTTAGAGGACATCTGATAATTTACGATTAGTTGAAATAATTAGCATTGAATTTTCACAAGATGGCGTTGCATCTCACAGCTTCAACTGTTTTAATAAGTGATTTCCCAATTCAAAAATACACAATAATGGACATATTTTTCGCCACTTCAATCTCCTAATCGAGGATTGATGAATAAATTTAAAAAAAATGTGGAGAATGCTGTAGACTTTCATCAATTCTTGCAGTATTTTATAGAATTTCATATCGGAGTTTGCGTAATTATAAGTACGACACTGGATAAATCATAGCTGTGTTTAGAACATAATAACCGAATTTATTTGTTCAATAACACTGGACAACAATTAGATGAAAGTATCTAATTCTGAATTAATTTAATGTGCTGAAGACGAATGGTCACCTTGAAAGAAGTTATTGGCTTTCGTTGTAGCGATATTACAGTTTTGTCCGCTATAGCATAATATAATGCAATTTATATACATATGTCTTTAAAGATTCACTTTATTGACTACCACTTGCACTTGTTACCACTTCTCTTGTAACTGCGGCTAGATCAGTGATTAGCACAGTGATGCTTGTATCAGGACACTGCGATCTCAATTCTGGCCGACTGTTGTTAAACACAACCACAGGGCAAAAAAAAACCGAAAGTCCGCAGCAGATTAAGGTATTTTTAATGCACCCTACTGAACCTTTTCATAGTCACATTCATCTTCAGCACATTAAATTCGTGAAGAAATAACTATTTTCATTTTGAAAGCATTAACTTTTTAAAATTACATGGCCTAGTGTATTTTTTGGTATTGAATTGTCAACTTAGATTCAGTTTTGTAAAAAAAAGTTTCTTTTTAGTATCACCATCACAATAAGAGGAAAAAGGAAATTTAACTATTCCAAAGCTTATTCGGGGTTCTATAAGAAAAATTGAATTAGAGTATTCAAACTCAAAAAAGAAAAATAAAATAAAACAAATCAGAAAATATATTTAAATTCGGTGCAATTAAACATGACGTAACGATTACTGTAAGAGTTATTATTTTTTCTTTTAATATAATTGATTTGAAATATATAAAATTCACCTAATTTGACTGCAGCGGTATTTTATACAATCATTGAAGTAAGTGATCGTGTTGAACGTGTTATCTGGGACAGCATGTATAAATCACAAAATTGTGCACTAAATGTCAAAAAAAAACCTATAGAATATATTTTAATTGTTTCAATTCCATCAGAACGTGAAAGTTTTTTAAAAAGTATCTTTCCATATGGCAACGCTAATCGAGTTAAATAGAGAATTGTTAGTATTATTCTAATCTTTCTGAAAAAAATCCGGACAAAAAATTGCAATAAATATTCCCATTTAATATGCAAACTGCATATTGCTGACGCTACGATGACGAGATTTTATCTTGCTTCTTCTCATCCCATCATATAAATCACTTATAAAAAGCGGTAATTATGTAGCCTACACACATGGTTTCAAAAACATGTATGACAATTACCGTTACGAGTCAAAGTGAAAGTTGATGACTTCCGAATCTTCATTATTAATAAACCAGTATTTCATTTCATGGGGAGGGAGGCCACAAAAAATTAATCTACTTTTCCTCTTTATGTTAATAACATTATGTGTTAAGTACTGCATATTTCTACAGGAAAAAAGTTTAAAAAAAAATCTCAATGCCCATCTGTTAATCTTATTCCCGATCGGGGTAAAAACCGTGACGTGTTCGTGTTTGTTTCTTGTTCCGGACGATTTTACTAGAACGAAATGAGTTCGGATGGGGTCGCAGCACGTCGCCGAAGCAGGAATTCGATAGGAAAGAGACGCATCGCGGAACAGATGGTTGTTGTTGCCAAAACGAACGCGGCGGTCCTCCACCTCCTCCTGTGGGAAACTAAATAAATCTCACGTTCCGAGAGATGCGTGAGGTCTGCCCGGCATCGCCGATGAATTATTCAACCGACAAGTCGGTCATCGTTCCGTTCGGCTTTTTAGAAACGCGCGACCTGGACAGCAGGGGCAGCCAGCGAACGCTAGTTGCATCGGCGGAGCAGCAGCGGTCCCCGACATCGACACGAGCAGCGCAAGAATGTTCTTTTCATCATCGGCGGTTAGGACTCGAATCTTTGCGCTGAGGACGGCGACAACAACAAACGGCCACGTCGACCATTGTTGACCGTCGTCCTCACTTTTTCTTAGAGCATCAAATGGTTTCTAGTATTTCGCGGACGGCACCGATTTGAAACAATATCCTAGAGTTGGATTGCAGCTGGTATTCGTTACAGTAATATTGCCGTTATTCGTTGGACGAGCGTTAAATAACAGTAATAATGTTTGTTATTGTTTCTTCTCAATCAGGATTGGATATACGAATGCAGTGAATTGCTGCAAATATTTTTTTAGAACAACTATTGTAGATGGTATATCAATTATTCACGAATAAATGCAAATTCTAATAAAAAACTAGGCCTGTCTGGTCTAGAAGATCAACATTCTGCACTATCAGGATTAACAGAAGATCTATCAAAAGTAACTTCAAAATTTGGAACATCGGCTTAAGCAAAAAATTTTTTTTTTATTTTACACTAGCAAAATAAGAGCATGGGAACATGTCTAGAAGCCATGGATGCTCTAAAACCGTTTCTATTAGTTTAATTATACAAAAAAGATGCAAAAAAAACTGAACAAAATCTACAGCTATTTCACATGCTCCCAATACATATTTATCATCGAATATTTGAAAGTAGTAAAGACATCCAATGTATCTAATAATTTAGCCCTCTACAGTGCATTGTATTAAATGTGATACGTCCAACTTAAGAAGCAAAATTTTTACATCCAATAGCGTTTTGAACATGAATATGAATTGCTGTAATACCTATTGCTATGTATTTATGTAAAGAATTCTTGATTGTCTATCCTACTTTAATAAGTGGCATTTTCAATTTTTTAATTATTTTCAAATTTTTAATATGCTGATGTTTTATTTGGACGTGTATAAAGAAGTGCTGACTAAATAATTGCTTATTACAAACTGCAATGTAAAAATATCAATATTATTGTTACATTTTGATCAGATCACATTTTATAATACAGAATATATTATGTAAACTGAAATGCAATTATGTCTTTCTGTACATGTCTCACAAGAGGTGAAAAAACTTTTCTTACTCACAAAGAACTCTACCCAACCCGGAAATTCAGAATTTAATAAAGCTTGAGTGGTTTTGTAAACTTCAGTTTTCAGAGTTTCCGTCTCTACTAAAAATGTTTTTTTTTATGAAATCGGTATCCGAAAATCGAGGTTCTCTCATTTTTATTGTTAATTATTTTCTATTATCGATACATAATAAATCTAAAAATATCGTTATATATATATATATATATATGCGTTTAGAATCTTTAAAAGGGTATCGAAATACACGAAACTTAATGCAATTAATACATTTTTGCTGTAATTTATAGTCACTTGAGCTAACCATTCGAATCGTTACTTTGCAGTTTGCCTTAGATTGGGTTACATGCTTTGAATTGTACAATCTGTATCACACAGCTGATCATGTCATCGTCTAACTGATCGTATGTGTTCCACATTTTGTACGGTGATGATTGGCCCTAGCCAGTGATAAACAAAATAATAAAATCGTATGATAAAATAATCTGTACCGATATTAGTTACTGTCAGATGCTTAGATTATTTCATATAACAAAGCAATAACTGTTTGTTTGCTAGGCTAGTAAAAAAATTACAACATGGTATACGTGAACCTTTTGAATGTTATGGAATGGCTATCGAGAAAGAATGCGACACTCAAGCAGGTAAGAGCATGAAGTTCTTGACACCATACAAGTATAATGGATCAATGTATGAAAGACACTTCTTTTGAATTTAAAACAACGTGTAGATTAGAATTGTTGAATGAACATCGTCCAGTTGCGCCAAAAATAGTGAAAAACTTTGACGAACCATTACCATTAGGAAAAGAACAGACACCAGAAGAATCATATAATGTAAAATATGGCGTCAGAAAGTGTACAAAATCGCTTCGGAAAAGTGAAATTCTTACAACTGCATAAGTAGGAAGAGTTATTACAAAAAGGTCGTACAAGAGAAGATAGATAGATATGAATTTAATTGTACGTTATTTAGACTTAAGACAATAGACTCTAGAGGGAAACAAACAGGACTAGATGGACTATTTGAAGGCCTCTCATGAGTGAAATAGTTTTAGAAAAAATAAGTTTTCGTTTTGGAATTAATGCTAGTAAATTGAGAACAACGGCATTTGTTTTTACAGAAGACGTAAAATCGACGAAACTGGCTTTAATTTAAAATTATATTTAGGTCATATATTAGTGGTGGTAAGTAGAAAAAAGTTGAATGCACCATGCACTAAGTTTCTCCTACGACCATTCCTTTGTC
The DNA here is from genome assembly GCA_023509865.1 of Trypoxylus dichotomus. Classification (NCBI taxonomy): domain Eukaryota; kingdom Metazoa; phylum Arthropoda; class Insecta; order Coleoptera; family Scarabaeidae; genus Trypoxylus; species Trypoxylus dichotomus. Next base: position 14,291,841 of record CM042081.1, on the reverse strand, counting down.
ATTCTTCCATTGATATCAATAAAAGATCGGCTAATGTCTGCGCCATTTATAGTTTTAGAGGAAATCTGGGGAAAGTTCGATCCCTACGCATAGCGAAGCTTATTTCAGGTAATATTTTGCAATATATAATTTTAATTAATATTCATTTGTTATAGTTGGCTAGTTTCCTAAATAAGCTAATATTATTTTCAGCCAACTAACGTAGTTAAAACATCTTATTCCGAGAAGGAAGCCAGTTTAGCCAATTGTTTAGAGACATATATAAATATATTAATTCTGATATTTTCGTGGTTCTAATCTGTTTTAGATTCTTGGGTATTATCTTGCGTTTACTGCTGGTCCGCACTATAATACGACGTTATTTCTAGACTTTCGATACAAACTTCATCTTCCTCTGGAGGTTGTCGGTTGTGAATTGACCGACAATCTCCAGAAGAAGATGAAGAGGCTTTCGTGTTGTATCTAATCTTCATCTTATTTAATGAAATTTGTTTCTATCAGCAAGAATGTTCATATGTATCTCAACAATCCCTAAGAGAACTAACATGATTCAACCTATGGATGTGTAGGAATTTCACGTATGGAAATCGTTTGTTAGGAAATTTTCTGGCTTGTAATACTTAAAATATGATGGGTGTTGATCTTGGACAAAGAAACCACATTATGAAATTATAGATATAACCAGTTATCTGTACCGAGATATCATAATCTATTTGGATATGTTTGCTTTAAAAGTGATTATTTAGAAAATAAACCCAATTGTTTAAACCATCTTGTTAAGTTTGGTAATAGCAATGACGGTTCTTTCCGCCATTTTTCTATTTATTTTGAACTCGCTTTTATTAAATGTTCAAGATGCTATCTGATGGATAAATTCACGTACGTGGATTTACATATTTTTTTAATATGTAATAAGAAACATGAAACAAAATACGTGAAATGTACATACATCAAAATATTGTCCGTGTAATAAATAATCAATAGATTTAGGTATATTGAAATAATAAACTCACATCAGTTCTCTTATTTAGTGTTTAAATAGTATATGCGATTATTACGTGTGGTGGTTTTGTAACGTCAGTGAAGGTGCTAAACCAAAAATGCGTAAGTTTGCTTCAAATGGTAAGTCAAAGTGAATATATTCACCATAAAAACAAATATACACCACTTTGTACATAATGGAGTACGGTGGAGGGTGGTGGCCACGTCTTTTGAGAAAAAATTGCAGTTTAGTGCATTTCAATATTCCTTTCAAGATGCTAAACGCCCATATGTTAAACTGAGATTTTACCGATTTTCAAATCTCGATTCACCTGTCCAAATCGTTTTTTAGAGCCTTAGACGGGCTACCAAGCACGCAAATCTCATCAAATTTTGGAATTCATTTATAACAATTTTGTAATTTGAAACATTATTAAAATCAGTAATCCAATCCTGATTCCACGGAATTTAAACTATTTTTAACAAACATTACCTTAGACTAAGTTTTATGGCAACTAGATGTTATCGAAATTTAAGCATTTTGAAATAATAAACGTAGAACGTTATGTAAAAAAATACAGGCATTTTCATAACAAGGATCATCGCCTATGGGTTTACACATTTGCCCTTTTATATTATTTCATATTTATAACCCATTTTGATTTGTTTTTATTTTTCGTCATAATAGCACCTGCAGCTACTAAAAGTATTGCAGGAGCATGTCCATTATTTTATGCTGCTTGACTCGCAATAAGTGATTTACTACTGACACATTCAGAGTGGAGTGATTTAGCAGATGGGAACAGTTACATTTCTGAAAATGGTTGAAAAACGTAAACGCTTTGCTGTGCAGTCTGCCATTTTTGGATTAAAAAGATATACGGGACACAACTTACGTATATATATATACAAAGACAATTAGAAAGGCAAGGGTAATGTACTTTGCTAAACGCCTGCTATTTCGTTAGAAGTAACATGCTCCCGTATTTACTTTGCGTTACCGTTATTATCATTGCATGCGAATTTGAGCTCCCACGTGATTTTAAGATATACGCTATTTGAGCGTACATATTTCGATAACCTTCTAATATTAAAGGCGATATATGGAAAATTATTCTTGTATTGGTTTTTTTTCCATGATTCTCTACGATCTTAATTATTTAGTAAGTATGTAACGATTTGTAACAAAACACGAACATGGAGAGACACGAACAACACTGAAACGAACTGAAAAAAGATTCAATATTGCTAACGCTACCGCTTCCGACTGACTAACACCGCATTAGGTTCGTTACACGAGCGCCACATAGGCTGGCGACAGTAAAAGAGGTCTTTTTTCCCTAATAAACTTTACTTCAATCTCGGAACCTTCCGTCTCTCTCCCTTTCCGCTCTATTACGCTCTTATATAACGTTTCTACTTTAAACAAAATTTGGTTTACTATCGTTGAGGATGCGAATGCGACATATGGGAATGATGGGGGTGCTGTTGATGCGCGTAAGTCTGATGAGGCGGCGGTAAAGGACTCGGACACGCTTGCGAGTAAGCGGCGTGCTGCGGCGACCCGCCCAAACCCAGATGGGTCTGCTCGAGATGGGTGTAATGGTGGGCGCCGAGAGTGGCGTGCGTTTGCGGGTGCGTATGCGGCGAACCGTACACCATATGCCTTACTTTCGACTCCTCGTCGCTGATGTTGTACGTCAGTTCGGTCTCCTCGAATCCGGTCGCGGACATCCGTTGGTCACCGGACGCCGATCCCGCCGGCGGATCGGGCGAGTTCAGGCACGTCTGGATCAGCGCCTTGCCCGCCTCGCTGGTTATCATCGGTTGAAGTTTGCGCGTGGCAAACGTGTACACGTGGCCCGTTTCCGACGCCACCAGGAGCATCACCTGCGTACCGGTCAGCGTTGATAATTCATACGCCTGAAACAAGTGAAACGAAACATATTTAAATACATTCTAAGAATTAACAAATATAGACGAAATTCAAGACTAAATTAACGCAATAAAACATTTGTTTAATCGCTAGAATTACATATAGTGAACAAAATCTAAACTATTATAGCTTCACTTCAGCAAACAAGAAAACTTTGAGATTTTCAGTTAAATTTGAGTAGGATTTGTTTTAATAGGACAAGCGCGACCAACTGCTGCAAAAGCAACAATAGTTGAATATTGCTTCATCAAGTCACCATACCCTAAATAATGTTTATAATTAGCTAACAGGCAAGATCGTTTACGTTAATGGAATTCGGTCATGTGGTGTTTGCTTGTGATGTATTTTAATTACAATTTCTATTGCTTTATTATTTTTTTGTATTATTTCGATCATAATTCTTTATGAAAATTCCTTCGTAAATTGTTTTTGTAGAACTAGTAAAACATAAAACATAAACAACAGAAGATAACAGGCAGCTTTCAGAACAGAGAGACAAGCGAACGACAATATCTATATAATGAAGAACTTAATGGAATGAAAAATTGAAGAAGAAGAAATGTTTCTAGTGTTCATCGATCTGAAAGAACCCTTTGATACGATAGGTAGAAGAGAGATATGAGAAAGTTTAGGGGAAATAGAAATCCTTAAAATCCTGCTAGATTCCATCAGAAGTACATACGAGACAGTAAGATTCAAGATTGCAGGGCAAAAATCAGAAGAATTCCAAATGAAAAAAAAAAATAAAACAATGCGACAGTCTAAAGCAACTGTTATTCGTAATGATGGACAGAATAGTCAAACGAATATAAGCACAAACCGAATACCACAGCACAATAATAGGGTACAGAAATCTAGAACCTGTATGAGTGAGTAGCTTACTGTATATAGAGAATGTGGTCCTGGACGAAGGAAATAGAAAACGTGAGAATTGAAGTAAACTTGAAAAAAACTAAGGTAATGATCATAATCGAAAAACGAGACAATAGAATCAACAAAGAAATTAAGTGTAGAGGCAATATATTAAAGAAGGTAACCGTATATGACTATTGGGGAAGCATACTGACAGACGACAGAAAAATAGATGGAGAGTTAACGAACAGAGCGAATAAATCAACAAGAATATACTGCCCGTTAAATAAAACAATTCTAGAGAACAGAGATATTGATATGGCAACAAAAAAAAATATATATAATACAACAATCCCAGTAATAAAGGATGGATGTGAAAACTGGACATTGCGGAAGAAAGATGAAGTAAGGATAAATGCAATGGAAATGAAACACCTAAGAAGAATAGCGGGGAAACAAAATGGGATAGAATCAAGAATGAAGATAGAAAAATAACAAAGCAAGAACCAATAATAAAAAAAATAAGAAGGAAACAATTAAATTGGTATGGATACACAATAAGGATTAAGACAGATAAAATTACAAAAAAAATAACGGAGACAGGACACCTAAAAAAGAAAAGAAGAAGTCCTAGAAGGAAAAGGATGGACCACATAAGAGAAATTAGTAAAAGAAAGGGGAAAACTTAAATGAAAGCATAGGTAAGAAATAGAAGAGAATGGAAAAAATGGGTACAAAATGAACAGGAATCCTCATTAGACACCTGAAAAAGTATAAGAATATGAGAAGAAAAAGAAGAAGTAAAATAAACTTAACGTGTGTGTAAAGTTTTCATTTTATATACTAGATTTCGTTATCGAGAAATCGGTTTCTTTTCTTGTCATTTTGCTAAACATTCTTCCGTGAAAGACAAAGAGAGGATTTTAAATATATTAAAACCTCTCGGATATAGCTAGGTACTTCCAAAATCGCAAATGTTGACATGACAGCAAAAGCTGTAGGCATACGTCAGTATTCATAAATTCAAAAATAAAAAATATTAACTTTTAGTGGTGCTTTTTTTATACAAATTAGATAACGCAGCGTCTACAATATTTTAAAAATGTATGAAACTCATTACGAACTTCAGCCACGGATATATTAGCACAGAAAGAAAGGTAATGAATTCTCTCAGATTGTTGCTAAAAGAATGGAAGTATCACTAAAGTCCTCCAATCGAGCTGATATGGGCTTAAACGAAAAGATATGTTGTCAGATAAAATACAGCATTTAAGTTAGCGGATGTAAAAGAATTATTTGGACGTATCACTAACTCACAACAATTGCAAGAACTGAGTGATTGTATAATTCATCTGCGCTACCTGTGAGGTATCACTAATTACTAAATACCATCAAACATGTTATAATAAATACTTATGCTTGGAGATAAATATCTTATCGCTAAAAGAAATTTTAGAAAAAAACTCAAGATGCCGCAAGTTAGTTACTATTATCTCCGCCTCCGCCTCCGCCAAAATTTTAATATGCCATTAGTAGAGCATCTATTGCTATTTTTCAGTGTTACGATATTTACGCAACGAAGATCCCCAGAAATACGGTATTTAAACAAGGATGATAGAGGTAGTGTCTAAAAATATTCTAATTCAATTGCTATCTAGAAATTGTTCCTTATTTTAGACTCGGATATTTACCAGTTCTTATTTTACCTGTTTACATAATAACATGTCGAGAGGGGAGAACTTAATGAATTTGACCGCTCACAAATTTCGGCTACAATCTTATCGTAACACTGAAGATATAAAATTAAAAAAGGTTCGAAACGTAAAACGACCATAAGAGAAAATCGATGGTTGCGACGGTACTCATTAACTAGTCAACGTGAAAGTTAGAGAAGCTGATAAAAGAGCCAGCGGAGAACCGTAGCGCAACAGAAAAAGCCAATAAGAGTGGAGTAAACAATATCAACCATAGAGAGATGAGGTCTATCGTAATATGGTCAGATGAAAATAATATTAAGGTACACTTTAGAGTCATATTTAACACCTCTACGTGTTTCCTTTGGAATTATTTAAAGCAAAAAGTTTACGAAAATAATCTAGAAACAATTGATGATCGTGAAGTAGCAGGTCACTTAGATATTATCTTACATTATTACACCACAACTTCTGTACTAGCACTTGATATAGAAATATTGTTACATTTTAAATGGTTTATATATTGTAAACCGAGGATTGTCTTTTAAATTTTGCATATAGAGCTGAAATAAAACAGTAGATAACTTTTAAAGATTTTATTAATTTTCGGAGTATTCTCCACGAAGGTTAATGCACTTTTGCGTGCGCTCGAACCAACTTTGGAAGCAGTTATTCCACTCGTTTGTTGATATAGTCACAATCGCATGGACTGTTCCTTCTGACGACTGGAACCTTTGACGATGCAGTCCGTTTTTGATTTTCAGAAAAGTAAAGAAATCGTTGGGAGTTAGGTTCAGACTATACGGAGGATGGTCTAACAAATCGACGTTTTGTTGCGTTAAAAATTCAATTCGTCTTGCGTGTTGTGTACGAACTTGCATTGTCTTAATGGAGAATTATACGTCGTTCGGACTTGACTTTTCGAAGCTCAGCGATGATTTCCTGCAAAAAAAATGGTTGTCTACTAATCGGCAGTAACAGTTCTTTGATCTTGTAGAGGAATTGTTGCTATATAACCTGCTTTCGAGACAAATATCGCGACCATCTTTTTGGAGACACTTCGAGAACAGATAATTTTCGTCGGCTTTTCTTCACCTTGGAACACCTAAACAGATGACTGGCGTTTATTTTCTGGCTGTTATTAGTAAATCCAAGATCCATCATCACTGATGATGTTGTACACGTTTTTAGAGTTTCCGGCGTTGAAGCGGTCTAGAGTTTTTGACACCAATTCACCCTAGCTGCTTTCTGTTCTTTGATCAACAGATGCGGTATCCAACGGGGAACTAAATTTTTTGCACACAATTCTTCATGCCACATTTTTTGAATTGAGGTCTTTAAAATTTATTTAGGTTAATTAGTACAGACACTTGATAAGTGGCGCCCTCTGTGTCCCAGTATGCAAAAGTTAAAAGACATTCCTCGTACTATTAATTTAAAAAATAACGTTAAATTGCAACATCTCTTATGTACGCCACAGGTAGTTACCACACTACTACCTGCGGCGTGATTTGGCGTTAATGGTATATATCCCAACTGATATGATGCCTTTTAACCAACACCTACATCATCAATAAGTGCTGGTTAGAATTGTCGTTTGTACTGGAAAAGATCAAATTTTGAGAGAAAAAAATCTTCTTTCAGTAGGACAACGCATCATGTGACAAACTTCAAATAGAGCATGATTTAGGAAAAACTGGATTAAGCACAGAGAATAATCATCGTAAAGACAAGACCTCAACCGCCCCTACCCTTCATCCTATCAAGAACTTGTGACATATAAGAAAAAACTTAATACACAGACACAAATTAAAACAGGAATCAGAATCACCCATTCTAAATATGCGCCAAAACACTTTCAGTAGATCACAGACATTTTAAAAGCAAGCTGGGATTTGAATAAGTATTAATTTTAACTTTATAATAAATAAACGTTAAATTAAATAGGAACTTGCATATTCATCTATACAGTAGTTGTCTACTTCCTTTCTACATATGATTAAAGAGATATTATTAAATAAAAAAGAGACATTGTGATATTAACACACCTACATAAGCATGTATCAGCAGTACCACACAATAGATCCCATCGATGACTACCTGTGATATATAAAACGAATACCAGCAACTACAAGGAAAAAAAACAAGTAAAATAAACGTCAAGCACGTATCCTAACGTACATAACTCGATAAAATTAAAATTATGCAACGGTTTCTTCAGTTTGATTTGTTTAATTATTTACACAATCGACTGAAATCTCGTATTTTCGTAGTTAAATTATCCCATTTGTTTAATTCTTTTGCTGGACATTCTACGTAGGTAATAGCCGCTATACATACGTATTTAAAAGCCTACACTGTAATAACGACAGTGGGATGTAATTACAAATTTAAAGGTCATAAAATTCAAACGCTTATAAAGCTTATATTCGCTTGTTTGTACATATCCCTCGTTTCAAGCAAACACTATGTTATAGAAATTCATTGGCGTGTGGTACACGCGGCAATTTATGGAAAATTTAAATATAAGTCTAGATGGTTTGACAGACTGAAAGACAGTCACTTATTTACATAATTTAATAAGCAGAAATGAATATTCAACGAATACGGCTGCAGAACAGAACGGTATATGTTGTATTTTATAGCATTTAAAAAGCTCGCGTTTATGATTCTGTGGGTTCGGTTTCAGTCCCAATCTACGGAAGTTAATACCAATAAGTTGGTGGGTACTTGTTTGTTAGAAACGGTAACAGACACTGCTAATTATTTTGGCAACAAACAAGGAATCAGAAAGAGAATATACACATGCGGAGGTTGTGCCAAAAGTTCCCGGCCCGACCGTGAAAAAAGTTAGACTCAAATGAAATTGTATTTTTCCATACAGCTGCCAGTGATATTGATGTACTTATTACAATGTTCCAGCAATAATTCAGTACCTCTAAACAAAATATTATTTCATTTTGTCTTCAAGATATACCTAAACTATAACCTTGATCTCTTCGTTGTCATTGAAACAGGGCATGCGAATGCACTTTTTCAACTTTCCAAACAAGTACAAATCACTGCAAGTCATATCTGGGACTATAAGGTAACAGATTTGTTCGAAGCCGCACTTAGGAATTGCAGGTTACAAAATTCCAGCAGTGTGTACGGCTGAATCGGCAAGTGTAACCCTCCACTCAAACTAACTCAAGTCCAAACAGCCCAAGACAAATTATTTTAGATCAATAGACTATAAATATCCTCCTTTATTAAATTTATTCCAAGTTCTTTTTCATCATTTTCTTTATATTAAACTCTGTACATTAAATACTATCGGTATTCTTTTCTCAAAAAGATCAGGATAATAGTTGACCTATACTGGAATCAATCGGAAAGAGTCGGAAATGAGGCAACATAAGAGACAAATATACAACGAGGTGTAAGGCAAGATTGCATTCTCTCTCCATTACTGTTTAATATATACTCAGAGTACATATCCAAAGAACTTTAAAACACACAGAATCTGGAATTCTTCTGAATGGAGAAAGACTGAATGATGTCCACTATGCAAACTATATGGTTATTTTCGCTGACAGCTTGGAAGGATTACAATAACTTATGGATAAAATAACATATTACAGCCAATTGTACGGTCTGGATATAAACACCAAAAAGACAAAATTAATGGTATTGTCAAAGAAAAAATTGACAACTATCATCTCACAATAAATCAAAAACGGATAGAACGAGTGAGCAATTTTACCTACCCCGGAACTACTGTCAACGAACAATACCTACTTATAATAAAATAAAAAATCTGTTCATAAGCAATGACATAACATTAAACACCAAGATAGATTTACCAATTTTTCCAAGAGTAATATTTTGTAAGTTACAAAATTATTAAAAAAATATATCTATAGCAATTTAAGGATATCAAGTTTCTTCAAATCAAATTACATAAGGAAGTCTGAGTACTAAATAGAATTTCTTCCCTTTGCCAGTTGTTCTTAGTGCAATATTTTGCAAGTTATAAAATTATTTAAAAAAATCTATAGCCATTTAAGGATGTCGAGTTATTCTAAGTTTACAGACATTTTATCAGTTAGAAAGTGACTTTCCAAACGAAGATTGTAATGTATACATAAAATAAATACATGATTTCTTATTAGCTGTTACAGGTATAGATTATTATAAATTAACAATTTCCTCTGCGAGAAACCATGCAAACAAATCTTGCTTCTTCCCGGCAGCAGTAGGCTGACAATGACAATAACAAAGTTTGCTTCAAGAAAAGGTAGAATATTTTTCACCCTCTTATTGGATGAGAAACATATACTCGAAAATTTTAAGAATAAGACATGACACAAGAAAGAAACAACAAAATGATAATTAACATAAATAAGATTTCAAAGTTTTAGTTATATCTATTTTCATCAAACAGAAATTTAGTATGTGAACTTGTACGCTTTTACATTTTGCAAACACAACTCGATATTTTCAGCCGATTGACAGCCACAAAAATTGCTCAATTTTCTCTAACGCTATATTCTCAACGTATCTATAGTGTTAATTATGCGCTAAATTAGTCTTCAATTTTTAACACAGTTTTTACTGTACAGCTAAACGACATAGTTGAAATATAAATATTTCGACTAACATATGAGTCCGGGAAAAACAAGTTTGAAGTGTCGTTGCGTGTTAAATTCTTTTAACAATTTTACTTCATATTTCATCGTGATCGTATACGGTAGACGTAATAAGGGAACAGAATATTGTATGCAACTCGTGTACGAACCTCTTTTTATTGCAATTGTGAATATAAATCTCCAGCTACCGTTCCTGTTGCAAACTTCAGTACGGCGATAAAAAATAGCTTGATATGTTAGGCACAGTTAGACATTGGTTGCATAATTAACTATTGCAAGTCTACCAGGAATTTTGTGCGAGCTATAGTTCTATTACTAGAACTAGACATCTTATACAAGACTGTAGGCACGAAGTGTAGCATTTTAATGTAAAAGGAACTTCCACTTGCTAACCTTTTCGCAAGTAAACATTTTAAAATTCATAAATTATAATATATTCTACGTTTTTAAAAATATTTCATTGCATTTAATATATCATTTAATTGTAATTTGCCATAAACAGGTTTAGGTTGTTTTTGTACGTTGACATAATGAAGCAGATCTATCAGCAGTGTAAAAGTTTATACAGTAAAACCTGTGTTAACGGTTACCTGTCTAAAGCGGATACTTGAGATAACGGACAGTTTCAAAGTTCTCCGAATCAACTATAAGAAACTTCCCATATGCAAAAATCCGTTATTTACGACAACCCTTATAAAACGATCTCGGCCAAATAAATCCAATTTTCTACGGTCTATTTTCATAAAAATGTACCTACCGATATCGGCCAAACTGTTTATAATGTAACTTATTAATGAAAATACCCAATATTATTTCGTATTTGTGCAATGAATGCAATCTCAGTCCCGAATACGCCTCCACGATAAATTTCCTGTGCAATACGTACATGTTTATTTTTGATCAAACAGAAATCGCCTTCATTTTCTATAAGTTTACATATAATGCGGTCTTTCAGTTACATGCGGTTAGTTTACAATTATCTCCATATTCGAAAGGTTCTTAAGTATGTCGCTAAAAGACAAAATAAATATAATCGCGGAAAGTAAAATATGCGTTAAGTTCGCGAAACATGACCGAAAAATATGGGCTTGGAAAAACATAATTTAAGGGATATTATGAAAGAATAAAGGTGACTTAAAAATGATTGAGGAAGGTGTTAATTTGGAGCAAAAACGAAAATTTCTGAAGTTGGAGGGATTGGCAGTGGATCAAGTCGTCTACAATTGGTTTTGCAAAGCCAGATATAAAGCAACTCCAATACCAGGGCCACTACTTAAACAAAAAGCACTGGAGACAGCAAACAGTTTAAAGATGGAAAATTACGCAGCATCAAATGCATGGTTGGATAATTTCTGCCGGCAACACAATATAACTTTTACGTCAATTTGTGTTGAGTCCGCAGAGGTTAGTTTGGACGATATAAAGCACTGGAAAGCCAAGTTACCGTTGATTTTAAGAACTTATTTTCTTCGGAATGTCTTTAATGCCGACGAAACAGGTCTTTATTATCACGCCATACCAAATAAAACACTTGCTATAAAAAAATGTGATTTGCGCAGGAAAGAATACAGCAAAACAATGTTTGACTATTTTACTGTGTGCAAATATGGATGATAAGAAAAAAGATTCATTATTACTTGAAAAAAATAAAAATCCTCTCTGTTTTAAAGGTAATCGTGTTGATAAATTACCATTACCATTACAAAGGGTTTCTAACAAAAAGACATGGATGACAGCGGAATTATGACAAGATGGCTGCATAAATTTGACAATAAAGTGGAAAATAAAATAAAAAAGAACGTCTATTTTTGAATAACGCCATGTCACATTCTAAAGTTCCATTAGAAAGTGTTAAACTAGTCTTCCTGCCACCATACATCACTTCGTATTGTTAGCCGTTGGAAAATAGTATCAAGGAATAATTCAGAATTTCAAATTGATTTATCGAATTTTTTTAATTAAAAGGCTTCTAATGTTTATTAACAGTGAATGAAATTTTGAAAATTCCGAAAACAAAAAACAGATTTAGCCAATGCGCTTATATTATTACAGCTTCTTGGGAGAAGGTATCTCCTACTACAGTTAAGAAATATTTTTCGAAAATCTCATTCGCTGATGCTATCCAAGATATAGTATAACGGCAACTACCTCCCTCATCCTCCTCCGTGTTACTATTGAAATAACAAGTGAAGTATATGTTGTCCTTAATCAATCGATATTTTTCATCTTTCAGTTAAGAAATGTTTTTCGAAAATCGGATTCTCTGTTACCCAAGAAGATACAGTATTTGATGTAGAAGACGAAATACCCCTTATCCAATTCTTTCCCACAGTTCGTAACGAAATTGTGGATTTGGATGAATATGCTTCTGTTTATGTCATACATCTACAGAAAGCCTTAACTTCAGTTACCTGGACTGGTGAACTACTATCGTCCATTCCTCTGATTATCAAAGCACGTACCTCGTTCGAAATTATTGTTTTGCCTTCTTTTAGCATTCACTTTTACATACATGTAATAACAATGTGATATAGTTTTGACAATTGAGAGAATAGTTTTGATAAAAGAGGAAATAATTTGACATATACAGTACCCTCTTCAATTAAAATGTGAAATAGTTTTGGGAAATAGTGAAATAGTTTTGACAAAAAAGAAAACCCGAGTCAACATTACAATATTATACTACGTGTATGTTAAACTCATAACTATATTGTTGTGATTTTGGTTTTTTAACATTTTGATATTTTTTCGATATTTGGTTTTAAATTTATGAGTAGTAGTGTAACGGTAAATACTTCCCTTATCCTGTTCCGTGTTACTGCCGAAATAGCAAGTCATTTGTCATCCTTAATCAACGGACATTTTTCTTCTATATGTTTATAGATACTCTCTTTTATGGACAGCTACTCATAACTCATCACTCCCTTGCATACGCCACTGCTTTAAAGGATATGGAAATGCCCTAAACTTCACAACTTCGCAATCAGCCCTCAATATTATTAAATCGCTTACTCAACAACTAGATACGAATCCATTAAATAAAGTCCTAATCATAGGAAACAGCTGAAGTTTTCAAAATCACCTGTAATACAGGCCATACTTCATCGTATTGCCAAGATACGAAAAAGAAACAAGAAAATCGCATTTCTTATTGACATTAAGATGATAAAGACTGATAAAAGCTCCTTGTAAATTATAAGAATGCTCTTCAAAAGCCAATTTGCTAGTTTAATGATAATAGGCCAAAATTAATATAATCTTCATAAAGATATTAAGCAGTGTCGAACTTTCGACGCTTAACTTAGCAATGCGTGGTGCAATATAATTTAATTTTTTTAAATTACTGAACACGTCTGAAATTTCGAAAGCAACAATGTAACCAATTTTGGGTAACAGTGCTTCTTCGAAAGCCACAATTTGTCACTGGGTTGCGTAATGTAAACGTCACGATAAGAGTAAAAGATAATCTGCAACCAAAACCATTGAAAACTGTAACAACTCCGGAAGTGGCCGACAAAATTAATAATATTGTTTTGATTGACCGAAGTATTGACATCAAGGAAATAACTGGTATTATAAACACATCGACGCAATGCGTGCATTACATTTTACACGTAAAATCACACACGTTTGAACTACCTACAAAACGGGTGCCATGAATCTTGTGTTGCGATCAAAAATGTGAAACAGTATGAACGTCAAGTGATAATTTGAAGCATTTTAATAAGGACGAAGTTGCCTTTTTGCGAAAATTTTTTTCGCTTAATAAAACCTTACTTCACCACTATACTCCTCGATCCAAACAAAGGTCTCAATAGTGGATACATCAAAAGTTTAAAAAAGTCAGAATTCCATCTGTTTGCAAGTGGTAAGTGGTTACAATTTTTTGACATCCGAAAGAAACACTTTCCATATACTATCTTTTAAAGAGCCAAAACATTACTACTGGACCACGCTGTGTTGGTCTACTAACCAATTTAAGAAAAGCTAGTTCTGAAAAATTATCTAGCATGGCCCACACTAGTAACGCTCTCAAAAAATTAGATCAAATGAGATTTTAGCTTGCTCCTTATCCACCTTATCTACCTGATCTAGCCCCAAATGATTTTCGCATATTACCAAATTCAAATTTTTATTTTAAACATCTTAAGAGAGATCATTACAAATATACAGCTTCAGCAGCATTGCTCCAAGTGCATTGAAAGTGAAGGGGTATTCTTGGAAAAAAGTAAGAAATTTAATGCCTTAAATTAACTTGTTTCACTTACATCTCAGTTTTCCATAAATCATTCTCGTATTATGTCGAATTGTAGATTAGGTTATGTATCATCTTTCGATCGCTGAATTATTCGATTTTGTCGAAAATATTACTACTTGGAAGTGATAATAAATGTGCAACTGATAATAGCGATGTAAATGAAACTTTAGCAGTTGCAGATGTTGGAAAGTTATTTTGAAATAAATAATACCAATGAGCTAACTTCATCAATAGAAGCAGCAGTTGATGCCGTTCACGAAATTCCACCGAGCTCTAGCTCAAAAATAACTAGCAATCTTGATCTAGATGTAGACAAACATACTTCAATAAATCAAGCCTGTTTAAATCAGAGCTTTATTATGGAGAATAAAAATGAAAAATCAACTTATCAATCCTGCAAATACTTTTTCCCGGACAAGTTCATGGAAAAAAAATGCAAAAGAGAGTATTAAGTGCTTCTAAAAGTCCAACAAAAACATTGAGTTTCAGAAGTACGAACTCATAAAGTACATATGTAGGCACTACATTATTATATGTACATTAGCTTCATCCATATCTAACGTAAGAAGGTATTGGAATCAATATATGCATAAAGCAGAACATTTTTCACAATACTATGTTCCAAAAAAATTACTAAGATACACAAATATGTATATACACTTCAATTACAATTCTTTTGGTAATAATGATCAGCTTTAAAGTTGACGACACTTATTGAGTCAATATCCTTCACATTTGTAGCTGTTCCTATTTAAGAAATAACCTCAACGGACAAACAAGTATGTGCCACGAAAGCTCACCAATATATGAAACAGTATTTGCCTCTAAAGTCCTAGGAATATAAACTATTCGTCTTTTTGGAGTTTCAGGTGTTCGAAGTATATAGAAGAACATAAAATGATACTGAAAAATATTTACCAAACAGGCCTCATCCAGGTGCAGGTAGAAATGTGGTTGTTCGACCTGCACCAGAGATTCTTATACACATAGAATTATTATACATTAATCCTACTTATTGATTATTTAGCCAAGGACTTCATTCTCTTAGAGCCATTAAACGTAACAGATTTGAATACAAAGTAAACAAAAAGAGGAGAATGTGATGTGTTTGCAGCAGACTATAAAGGAGCTAGTATCAGCAACGTTTATTGGAAAGATAAAAAAGTTTTAACATTATTGTTGTTATGCATTGGCACTAAATCGATTTAAAGTTTTGAACAATATGGTTCTTAAAAAAGCTGTAGTTACTCACAATCAGTGCAATCGACATTAAGGAGTGAATTTATTGGATAGTATTGCTAGGAGATACAAAATAAAAATGAGATCACGACAATGGTATATAAAACTATTTTATCACGTCATAAATATAATCAGCTATGAAACTTCATTTTCATATTGAATAGGGTAGCATCTTGTACAACATTAAATCATCCGCGACCCCAAAACGGAGCAGACCACCTGATGTACAAATAGTTATCAAAATTAAGAGGAAAACGTCCAATATGACGCCTCAATGCTTGATTATATAAATCATTTTCCAAATGGCATACAAAAATACAATGCAAATGTCCAAGTTGCAAATCGCAGACATACAGTTTATGAAAAAAACTGTACAGTATTATGTTGTAACAAAGACAAGAATTCTTTGCAATTTATTATTGCTTAAAGTTCATCGAAGCATATTTAAATCATAGTAAATTTGATAACAGATGGATTAGCATCAGTAAATGATCACAGCAATCGGTGTTTTAAAAATGCAAGACCTATTACCGTAATTACAGCTTTTCTCTATAATAATTTAAGTAAAAAAACCATAGACAATGTCAAATAACGAATAAAGACATCCTTGCTAAAATTCATATTGGCATATCCATCTTCTATCTAAATGTATATGAAGTTCCATGAACATTTAACATAGATCACTTCCTTACGTAAATATATGTACATTTAATCACATATCTTAGAAATACTCTGCGGTATGATTACCAGTTATTAAAAACCGCAATTCTATGACGATAAATATTGGCTAGACGTGTGCGAAGTTCTAAGAATGACTATTAAATTCTTCCTAATCTACATGTTTGTACATTTGTTACTTTTCATCAAATCGGGGCAATAAATTATATTTAACAAAGTACCTATATCACTATGAGGAACTCAGGCAGAAACAAATATGGTATAATTTCGTAATCACAAAATAAATAAAAGTACTTTTAAAAACAAAATCTCTGTTAAGAATATTTAACATTCCCTATGTTTTCTGTAGGCTTTTCCATGTGTAGAAGTTACATGCTACAAAACTGACCTCTTTCAAGCTTTGTCTGAACATGCAGGACAAATTTTCCCATAATGTATTAAGCCATGTCAACTTTGTATAAGAAACAATTTGCCTTGACGTTTAAGGCAATGAAACCTATGTATTTAGCCACTTGACTTAGCAGACTGCTTTACACAACACGAAATGGGTATTTTTTGAATTAACAATATTGTCAGATGTAATGCATATTATGAAATCTATCATTTGGCGTATTCATCACCTTCTTATTTTGACGACATTCAGCATTCCACTAAATGCGGAATTTTGCAGCACTAACTCGTAATTAGTGTCATTAGATATAAAACGTTCATTCTGTAGATTAATAAGGACAGAAGAATCTTGGCACCGCCTACAAGAGAAGAAAAGTCATTTAGATGACACATATAGAGGCTTACTTATTGTCGAGATAGCTTTAACTTAAATTGTAGAAGTGTCACTAATAAGTCACACTTACTTTGGCATGCTGAAGAGCATTTTGGCACGTAAATACAAAAAGTATAAGAATTCAAAATTCAAAATCGTTGCGTTTACAAGATTCACGAACAGTTGCTTCTGATGTGTTTCATTTTTGAAAATAAATAAGCTCTCCTAATAAATTTAATTTACAATAAGTGATAAATAAGTACTTCTCTAAGAGAAATCTCTAAAAAAGTTTGCAGGACAAGTGGGTATTGCAAAATTAAACAACTCATTTATCGTCTTCTGTTGTTGTGCTTCTTACATTTTAAATAGAACATACCCAAAACGCATATTAAAAACTATTGAGGAAAACAAAAATGAGGTAATATAAAGCAACAACCAGGCAAGTTGCAATACATGCAGCTGTGCAAGCAATGTACTTTACACCAAAAGACAAGAGAAGAACAGAAAAGTCCAGAACATATCGAAGGAAAATAGTAAGAGGATTTTTAGGGTCAATGAAAAGTTGATTGACTGTAAAATAAAGAATATAGGGAAGAAAGAAGATATCGTGAATTCTTTTTGAGGGGGAGAACTTTAAATAAGCAACGCTTGCAAATTTATTGTGGAAAACAAGATCCAATTCCAGAAACTTATTGGGTATTACGTGCATTATATGGTGTTCATAATCGTCCATCAGTGCGATTAATTCGAGAAACTATGAATCGTCTTCGCAATACGTTTACTCTAAACGATAAGAGACATCCTGTAAGACGCCGTACAATGCGCACTCAACAAGCGATTAATGATGTGTAGCGTAGTGTTGATGATCAATCATTCAAATGCGTCAATTCGTCATCGGATTCAACAATTAAATTTGTGTCTGTCCACTTTATGGAAAATTTTGCGTAAAGATCTTGATTTATGTGCTTACAAGATTCAATTTGTACTGGAATTAGAGCCACAGGATCATCGTTCGCGCTGTACATTTGGTGAATTAACCGAAGAAAACATTGCTATTCATCCACAATTTCATTTAATTTTTTTTGTGATGAAGCACATTTTTGGTTAAATAGCTATGTAAATAAGCAAAATTGCCGCATATGAAACGATGATACTCCACAAGCCATTGTCGAAATACCATTACATCCAGAAGAAAACACTGTTTGGTGCGCTTTATGGGCCGTTGGAATCATTGGTCTATATGTCTTCAAAAATGATGATAAAACGTTACAGTCAATTATGAGCGCTACAGAGACACGTGGTTTCAGCAGGACGGTGCCACGTGCCACACAGCCTGCGATATGATTTAATTTGCTGAAACAAACATTTGATGACCTGTTAACTGGCCACCTCATTCGTGCAATTTGAGGCCATTTTTCTCTGGGGATATGTAAAGTTGCACGTCCACGTCGATAAAATACAAACAATTGAGCATTTAGAAGCCAACATTCGACGCGTTATTGCCGAAATAAAACCTAATTTACAGCGAAGAGTGTGTGAAACTTAGGTCTGCAGATTTCGATATGTTCGCTGCAGCCGCGACAGCCGCATTCCCGATTTTTCTGTATTTATTGCAACTTAAAGTTCTCCGCTTCTAAAAGAAACATCCGATGCATACAAAGAAGAAAATCTAAAACATCTATCATGAACATATTTAAATGGAAGCTCATGAGAAACAGACATAGAAGGCCAACTATATAGGATAAAGTTCGTCAACATATCTACAAATTAGAAAACACATAAAAAACTAGAAACGAAAGGAAACAAAATGACATTGGAGGCAACCATTTTTAAACGAGAAAAATCGCACGAAAAAGCAGGCGTGAGATCCAAAAATTACCATTCAATCTATAATGTAAAACCTATTCATCGGAAAATAAAAGATCTTTCCTTGTTTCGAATTCTTTGGAAATTGCTTATATTAAAGTCAAACCAGAAACAAAAAGTTGTCGTTTCATAGTAGTATCATCTAGGCCAGTTTGGACATTAACAAATATTCTGCTGCTGTGCTAAAAATTGAGTATTTTAAGATATTTTTCGGCGTCACAAAATTTCAACCTACTTTTTACCTATTTTTTGAGAAATTTTTTGAATATTGTTACAAATACCTTCAATATAAATAACTGTTTTTTATTTGAAATGCACAATAAGAATTGTTTATATACGCACCAATATCTTCTACAAAGCAATTCACCGATAAACTATCTTACTGGTTGAAAAAACATTCTAAAATTAGACGTGATTAAAAAAATAACGTGGATAACCACAATATAAAATACGGATTTTTAAATTTTTATAAATACTTGTGAATAGATATAAACAAAATATTTGAATTAAATGTGTAGCTACCAAAAGCATACTCCTTACAATATTTGTACATACTGTGCGAAGCATTGAATTTTCTTATTTGGCTATTGTGGTAATGATATTGATGCACATCTGGCTTACAAAATTTGCATATGTTATTGAACGGCTACTAGTATGTCAAAAATTTGCATACAAACCAAAGCCAGGGACAAATACAAACCAAAACCATAGTAATTCGACTGGTAATAATTTATTTTTCTTACATAAATATTATAAAATATAAACTTTTAAGCGTATACTAAGACAAAAATATTTATAACTTGGTAGTTACAAGAAACGACTCATGATAGTTCGGGCATGTGTAACTTCGTCGTAGCAGGTGCTGCATAATGTAATACTTGAACAAAAAGCACGTTGTACTTAATAACGATCCATTTCATTAGTGACATCAGCTTTTCGAACACTTATTATGGTAAAATGGTTCGCAGTACAACGTTAAATAAGATTTACGATAGTTAACAAGGTTATTACTAGATTATCTGTTCGTTTCAAAAAGAGAGCTCTTGAAAAAATTGGAACCACGAACAGCATAAGTTGATCAAGAATAAGCATTA
The DNA here is from genome assembly GCA_023509865.1 of Trypoxylus dichotomus. NCBI lineage: Eukaryota > Metazoa > Arthropoda > Insecta > Coleoptera > Scarabaeidae > Trypoxylus > Trypoxylus dichotomus. The sequence continues at coordinate 14,271,849 of CM042081.1, read as the reverse complement.
CAAGTCAAATATTTCTCATAGCATATGGGTGCTTCCAATGCTATTGAGGCTTGTGAATAATTATATGTTAACAGATATGACAAGAAATTTCAATTTGATTGGCTACGATGCCCAAAAGAAGTGTCACAAGGTGTAAAGAACTAACTCTAGGAATGAAACGGAATTGTAATTAGTTATAATAAATTGCCGCGTATTCTATTGTAATCATTATAAGTACAAAAAATGTACAATAAAATATATTACTGCAACCATTTCTAATCTAGTGCAATGCCTTTGCTTAAGGATTAAAATATGACATTAAAACTGTATTGGAAAGCGCTGTCTGAGGTTTATTGAAGTTATTCTGATGTTCATTTAGTTGTTCTATACTTGCTTTATGTCTGGATTGTGAAATTCATTTTTGTAGTTTACTCGAGAGGGACTTCTATTCCTCATTAATCTGAGATTCATAAAACTGGCCCTAAAGCGCATAAAAACTGTACTCCGCAACAACAGCATACTATTGTATGGTGTGATGTCTAAAACTTTGATGTGTGCATTGAAAGTACTAAGAAGTGTACCATACTAATTCTTTAGTTAAGGTTAGGATTCCAATCCATGTCTTGGTCTAGAGGTAAACGAGGTATGTCCAAGAATTATTGAGAATTATAAGTTTCAAAGTATTTAATTGAATGTATCTACTATTTAGTATTTGCCCCTTCAAAGTATGGTCCCTTTTTATACATACAACGTCTCCAGCGAGTTTTCCATTCCTGATAACAGTTCTGGATGTCTTGTTCTGTTAGACTGTCATCGTGACCTTTGGATGTTGTTTATTGTTCCGTAATGGGAACCTTTCAATTTCAACTTAAGCGTAGGAAAAAGAAAATAATCATAGAAGAGGTGACAGGGAATGCTGAAATCGGGAATTGTTCTCTGTTACGATAGTGCAAGTCCGCACATGGCTCTACGCACTACAGAAATAATTAATAATAATAAAAGAATACAGGTGAATCACCCCTCCTACAATTTTAATCTCGCAGCTAGTGACTACTACCTCCTCTGACATATGAAAAAGGCTTACGTCTAAATGTTTTCAGAAAAATGAGGAATTGAAAATCTCATTGCAAACTGGCAAAAAGCCCAGACGGCGGAATTTTACGTAGAGGTAATACATTTTTCACATTTTCAGTTATTTTCATCAATAGACCATTAATTTTGAATCACACCTCGTACCTAAAACAAAATAAAAACAGTTTTTGGATAACTGTTCGAAGCGAATAACATTTCCTTTTATATTCAGTTTCACATTCACACGTGGCTGTACATGTGCAATGGTTCCGCGTAAATGATGACCAAAATATTATCGAGGTGTTTGAAGCATTCAAAAAAACAAAACAGAAACGATGTAGATATCGCAATTCCGCTTGGTTTGTTTTTACCGCCGCAAAAGTATTCCTGCGAAAACGCGCCTTCTTCCTCAGATTAGTTAAAAGGACTGAACGCCTCCCATAAATTATTTTGTCAGGAGGCAATCCGAGACTGTCACGGCAGACTTGCAATCGCGTTTTTCACAGCATGAATAAGGTATCTAATGTAGGAACGTCCTGTGTGCATGCATAATATGCCTAATACAGGCAACCTGCGTACAATACAAATGTACCTGTCTATGACAGTATGTACACTCACCTGCAAAAGCCTTGCTAATGATAGTTTAAATTGTATGTAGAATTATGATTTATTTCAACGCAAAGGTGTGTTGAACAACTCTTCTAATGCTTTTAGTGTCATTTTTTTTAAATTATTAGTTCTAATAGAACTTGCTTAATATTGTTTGATGCTTTTGAAAAGCATAATAAAAATACTTATTCTGTGATTGTTGGCGCCAATCTTCAAGAAATGTCATAAGTTGGCTGGTTTATTTTTAAATATCAAATGTTGTAAACATTGAAAAAATCAACGTCTACCCTGATTGAACTAGAAAGCAAAGCTTAAAACACTTTAAACTATGTTCGTCAATTTAATATACTTAAATGTTTTGAACTAAATTTTAAGACTAAAATGATCCTTCTTTTTATGTAACCTTCACCTTTGCGACACATACAATCTAGATAAGCCCTGCATGTTTTAAATTTAACGACACAATACCCTGATAATGGAATTGGTCATCCTCGCGTCAAAGACATTTGTAGTAGAACAGATTTTTGATTAAAAGTGGGGATATGCATTCCTACAAAATATAATTAAGATATTACCGTGAAAGGCCATGACCAGGTTACTGCATGGGCATGCACTTTGTATTAAAAAGTGTGTTAAAGTGTTTTAGTAATACCTCTTGTGAAATGCTGCTTTAATTTAAAGCATTTAAAGCATAAAGACGTAATAAAAAGGGGTGTACTAGAATAGCAATAATGCAAGAACTTCTATGGATGGGTTTGACGTGACCTTTTTAAAAAAAAAGAAGAAAATGATAAAGTATTCTTCATCATGGCAAGACCAACTACCATTTAACATAACACGTTATATCTTTAATTTTTTAGCTAGCAAAAGTGTTGAATCAATGGCTCCAGTTTGGTATTCACTTGATTTATGATATTCCTATTCCTAAATACAAATAAAATGAATAAAAAACTTAAAAAAAAAAAAAACTTGCACAATGCTTATAGCATTCAAAAAATACTTCGCAAATTGATGCGAGTATATTAATGGCAAAGAGGAATCTTTAGAAGATAATAAAGCTGTTTACTAGATTTTATGTACTGTTCCAGAAATATTCCTGACAGTCCTCATATATTGTATACTAAATAATCAATCATTCTAATTCTGTGATCTTGAAGGCCGTTTAAGTTAAAGATGTAATATCGGCCCAGCAGATCTTTACCCACACGTCACGATTTGCGTTACAATATTACTCAAATGTCATATTACGTCATATAATTTATCTCGTATAGCTTCTATGTGACATAAGATGAAAACATATTTAAAAATACAAACATTTGTCTGCTAATTTGCATCTTAACTTGTTTTGACGTTTGAGGTTATTTGTTGTGTTTCTTTTTCTACTTTTGCCACATTATTTGAAAAATCTGTTCCTCTATGAGCATTACATTGATCTTCGAACATCTAGGTAAGTTGTTTTTACTATTATCTTTTTATTTACTTTACTCGTGTACAACACCTGATAAATTATGTAATGCTGAAGAATTAGTTTCGTATTGAAAGCTACTACCAGAGAAAATATTTGTTTCATCTCAAGAGAAAACTGCTCCATGCACAAAATATGAGAAACAACGACTAACATTTATGTTGCATATGCTAATGGCAATAGAACTCAGAAAATCAAGCCATTGGTTATTGGTAAAGCAAAAAGGTCCTAAAGCTTTCAAACATGTTCCCCTTTCTGTGAATTATGACTATTCCAAATCAACTTCGTCAATTTTTAAGAATTATTCTTTCGTTCCTTAGGTAAGTTTATAAAGTAAATTTAATTTATGAAATATGAATCTCCCAAAATTATTGATGTCACTGTTTGTTCCGTCGGAAGATTACACATTTCCAGAAATCAAATGGACACCCAATAAAAGCTCTCCGTATTTTGTATAACGCTCCATCACATCCCTCAATAGAATAATTACAGAGTAAAAATGGGCAAATTGCAATAATGCACCTCCCACCAAATGTGACACCTCTTATCAGGCTTACAAACTTATATTACAGAAGTAGCCTTCTTTGCAATGTTCAATGCAAACGAATACAGTTGAAAAATATTAGAAAATTTGGCAACAAAAGATGCTATGACAAATTTGATGTCTGCATGGAACCAATTAAATCCAACAATGATTGCTAAATGCTGGGGAAAAATTCTACATTTCAGTAATCAAGAGGACGTGGATAATTTGCCACTTATACTGCAACAAAAAATGGAAACACTGTCAAACAGAAGCTCTAGCTGAAATATGTGATATTTTGAATACATTACTGCCACATGTATGTACTTAATGTTTATTTATCTACACACTTGCATTACTATAGGTATGTACGTCTATCTGTAGATCGAAATGGATGAGAGAGGAGTACTTGCATGGAATGAAATGTGCACACAATTAGAGAATTTTGACGAATAAACAGACATTTTGAAACTACTACGTGGGCGACCTGAAATGTTTTTGGAATCAACAAGAAAAGCACGATATTGGTGTGGTTTTTTATTTTTATTTTTCGATGTAGTCTCCTCGAAGATCAATACACTTTTTCAAACGACGCTTCAGCCTCTTCAAGCCGTCGAAAAAGTAGGATGTTGCGAGGTCTGCAAAATTGCCATCTGTAGCGATGATGACCTCCTCATTTCAGGCAAATGTCTTTTCTCCCACTGATTTTTTCAGGTTTGGGAATAGGAAAGTAGCTGGGAGGCTAGGTCTGGTGAATACGGAGGATGAGAAACTAATTCGTAGCGCAGCTCATTTAATTTGGACACGACGATGCGGGATGAATTAACCGGTGCATTGTCGTGGTGGAAAAGCACCTTTTTCCACTACAAACTGCATCGATCGTCTTTTCCTTCTGCAGACAGTCGATGAGGATCGCACCTTGGAAATCCCAAAAATGGTCGCCATTACCTTTCCGGCCGATGGAATGCTCTTTGCTTTCTTCGGAGTCGATTCGCCCGGAAAAGTCCACTGCTGCGACTGGTCCTTGGTCTCTGGCATGTAGTGGTGGATCCAAGTCTAATCCACGGTTACAAAACGCGCGAAGAATTCCCTTGGACTGCGTTGGATCCTGGTCAGACACTCCTCCGAAACGGTTACCTGATTTCATTTTTACTCCGGTGTAAGCAAACGCGATACCCATCGCGTCGAAAGCGTTTCATGCCCAAAATTTCGTGTAGGATATGGCCAACGCGTTCTTCTGAGATGCCTGTTGTTTCTGTTATCTCTTTCAGCTTCAGCGAAACCGCCTCACTTGTTACATAAAACACACTCTAAGCAACTATTGTCAGTAGATATCTGAGGTTTGGACAGTTGCCATAAAAAAGGTTACCCTTGCCGACCAATAAATCCACTTCAACCTTCGTGCGATTCCGCCGATTCCGGAAACAATTCAGGTCGCCCTCATACACTTCCGTGTAACGCATCGTACCAAGTATCTTAATTTGATTACAAAGCACCGATTTGATTCGGATATAAAAATAAACAACAATCACGGGTGTAGATCAATTGGAACGATGTTAGTAGTTAATTTTGAATGATTTTTCGTATTCTTTTCATCAAATATATCTCAAAAGCAAATTTGGCTCGTATAAATCCAGTTAATATTGGTTAGCAACAGCACCAAGATACGAGATCACAGAGACATAAGGTGAAAAAACCTTCGGTGTGACACTTCCTTGTGAACCTACTTTTGCAGGTGACTGTAGCCGAGACGACCAAGGAAATTTTCTAGCTGCGTGCTGTAATATCCGCGATTTTTAGCCTCAGCGCGAAAATTACATACTCGAATAGATCTTAAATAGAGAGCGCGAAAACGATAAATATCCTTCCATACACTAACTTCTTCTCTAATGTAATAATTTTCTCTTATTCCGTAAGTTGCAAAGATCATGTTAATTGCCGCCGAGCGAACTTTTCTTCCTTTTTCTCTTCGTGTGTGAGTGTGTGTGTGTGTCTACGTGTACTAAGCGTTACGGCTACCACCGACGAAAGAACATGCAACATCGTCGTCTCCGTGCGTATTAGAAGGAGCAGCAAAACACGGGTGCTTGAATGATGTAGGTATTCTACGTAAAAGAATGAAGCGGAATTTATAATGTATATACAATGTGTACAAATTATGCGTTTTAGTTTTTGAAGTGAAACGTAGAAGCTTTTTATTTTGCAGCTTTATGACGTCTAAGTATACGCATCTCTTCTTATTTGAGAGACTTTAATCTATTCATTTTCATTTAGATGGCTCTAATCGGCGACAATTTCGCGTCCTATGGAAGCTCGATTAAGTACTGACGACCGCCATGCTTGAAGGTAATTTTTGCGCTGTTATAAAATTATAATGCAATTACGGTGATTATTGCAGTGGTCTTAGTAATTTAAAAAAAAGGATTTAGTATTGAAAATATAAGAATCGAATATGCATCCATATCGTTTAATATTTTGTGGTTGTATAAATATGTAAATTATAAACGCACACATAAAAACCAACCCCTACGAGATAAATTTTGTTAATTTTTCAAACAGGAAAATGTTCGCTTGTTTCAATGCAGAAGTAGCGACGGCATAGTTACGCATTCGTAACACATTCACCTAGGGAGAGAAACGCAATGAAATTTAAGTTTAATTTTGTCATCTCGGAAAGGTTGGTAGAACAAAGCTTGTAATTAAAGCAACCACCTCCTAGCATTTACATATGTAACATTTTAATTGATTTCAGAAAAAAATCTGTTGGTGGAACACGTTTATTAGTTGAAATGATTTAACAAAAAAAAAACAAAAAGATACATACTAATTGCATTACCAAAATATTTTTTATGGAAAATACTGTATCTAAATATAGACAAGAGATATATAAGCATTAGAGACTGGATTATATGCAAAGTGCAAAAATTTAATTTAGTTTATTCATTATATTTTACGTATATATGTAGATGTATTACACTGAATAAATTAATTAGCGTTAATTAACTTGAATCAGTGTAAGACATCTACAAATACACGTAAAATATAATAAATAAATTAAATTAAATTTCTGCGCTTTGCATATAATCCGATCTCTAATAAGCATATTTTATGAAAACTATAAAGATATAATGAAAACGATAAATTGAATTAACCAAGCTAAAATGTTACACATAAGAAGGTTCGGCATTAATCTAACACCCTTGGAAAACCGTCTATGTATACTAGGTCCTTTATGAAGTTTATTCTTTATTAGTTGTACAGACAAACTTTCAAGAATATCGATTAAAGAATGATTGAAAACCAGATTTTATGACCCAATATAGTAATTTTCAGAATAATCCTCCATGGCACAAATAGGATTATTTTTCGGACAATATTGGAGGTAATAAATTTATAATACTCTTTGGGCACTCGAAAGTGTATTGTGTATTGATAAATGCTGTAGGTTTTAAATAAATCTACTTGTGCGTGCGTTAGTGTTAAGAGCGTATCTTTTCATGTGAATATGATTAAAGTTATTAAAATGCCGAGGGGAAAGCCGACAAGTTTAGAAAAGCGGTCTGTTATTGTTGCTTTTTATCAAGAAGGTTATTCAGTGCGCCAAATTTCCAAAAAAATACTTGTTAATAAATGGACTATTAGTGATATCATTCGGAGACATTAACGCACGGGCAGTTTAAGAGATTTGGCACGTTCAGGTCGTAAGAGAATAAATAACAACTCACGCCGACGATGAGCGCATAAAATTGCTGAGCAAGTGAAATAGAAGACTGTCAGCACCAGAAATCGTCGCTGAAATGAATCGCGACCGTGCAAGACAAATTTCTGTTAAACCCAATCGAGCTGTTATGGAATGAATTGAATAAGAGGGTCCGAAAAGTATTCCCTACCTTCGTAGGCTATCTGTAGAACAATTTATAAGAGGAATGGACTAATATGCCAAATATAGTCCTTGAAAAACTAGTGGAGCGAATGCCTCTGATGAACGAAATGTTTAAGAACCTTTTTGTCTATTTTTCGTTAGAATTACTTGTTTTTTACTTTTATACTTTAATTTTAATCGGTATTAATAAAATGCAATAAAAATTTTAGGTTTCCGAAAAATTAATGAATATTTTCTCGTTTATGTAAAATTTATTTGCGTGTCCGAACTAATATGGACGGTAGTGTAGGTAAAAACTTTGTCATAGTTGCGATGTAGAAATTCTTCGTCAGGTTCATGGGTATCGCAGTAAACTCCACACTACAAAAATCAATAAGTAATTCATAACGTTTCAAGAGCAAGTGGACTATCATTATTGATAACTTAATTAACAATGAGAGTCCATATGCTCTTAAAATTCTGCATTCCGAATAAATTATTAATTTGTGTGATGTGGAACTTACTGCGATACCTTTGAATTATACAACCAAACAGTCCTTGCAATCGTCTTCATCAGATAACTGAATTTTATCCATCTCCATGTAAAACCTCTTTTAGCGTTAAAAATTTACCACCGTAATGTAAAAATTGTCTAATATGCTATATAGGGCATTAATACTCTCTGAGAGAATTTTCTACAACGGTATAAAAAAAATCACTGTTTTAGTGTTGCCTTTAATTATTTTTACTTTAATTTATTTCATGGCGGAGGCGCAGCATCTGTTAAATATAGATTTTACTAAATTATTAAATTGTAGATATGCGAAATCAATTTTCTTTTATGTAATTCATAAATGTAAAACAATATAAATTTGATTCCCATCAGTATAACAGAGTGTTAAACAGTGTTGCCATCTGCAAGGTGAACGGAAGATTAAACGGTTATGCAAGCAGCATGTATATAAATATGTGTATTAATGGTATAGCCAAAACAGAAACCGCTAACTTACAAATAATAGTGCTTAAACGACGACATTTTAATACTTTTGAGGTGAAAAATACAGTCGAATATATTCTCCGTTGGTTCATTCCCAAATGAGAAAATCTTTTCCATTTAGAATATTCACAAAATTGAATTATTATTCACTTCGATTTTACTACCAGGAAGTAATAGCTGCTCTAATAACTAAAGCTGGAACGCATGTTACTGTTGTTATTATCAAATGTATATAATATATTATATATATATATATGTATTGTTTTAGCTGCGCATATTTAAAATCAATGCATTTCGTTCCCTCAGTGTGTAGTTAACCGTATAAAATAACATTGTTTAGACGTTCCTCTGAATGCCAGCGGTTTTTATTTTGGAGATGCTGTTAATGTACAAAGCGCTACCAACATAACTATATAAACATTCACCTTATAGGTTACACCTCAGTTTAAGCCCTTTTATATTGATGTAAATCAAATTTATATTGTTTTGTAACGGTCCATTTATGAATTCCAATAAGGGCAAATGAGTTCACATGCCTACACTTTAATATTTTAGTAAAATATATCTTAGAAAAAGACGCAACCACGTCGTTCCTCTGAAAAGAAGACACTTTCACGTTAATATAAAAATAATTAAATATCAAACGTATTAATTTTATTACATTGTTGTAGAAAATTCTAAAACTCACACAAAGGATATTAACTCCATAACTTAAAATCGGTCATTTTTACTTTTAGATGATTTAAACCTAGCAAACGTGCTATTTCCAAAATATATCTTTTGCATTTTCTGAAAAATGTGAAAATAAATTGAAACTTATTGCGACAACTTTTATCCATGATACGTTCGTGGAAATGAATGTTCCCATGTACTAAACAATCTTTTACATTTCTTTCCAGAAAATCCAGAAGAAGTTTCATCATAGAGAAAAATTCAAACTGTCATGCAAGAGCAATATATGTAATGGGAAAATTACTATCACGCTTGGTGAATGTTACTCTAGTATTCTAAAAAACACTCCTGAAGAGGATTACCCGCAACAAACAAAAATAAAAAATAAAGCATTTGTTTTTTCCTACTTGCAATATACGTTTACTTTATTTAAATTAAAAGGTATAAAATGCTAATTCAACACAGCCTAGGCCATAAGTATTTTGCACCCCGGGGAAAACCGGATATTATTATTTCTATTGAATTTCTGGGAACTATAATTGACAATTATAGCAATAAAACTTTATTTATGGGGTTTTGTTACTATTCAGGTGCTTTAAGAAGGATATTCACAACTATAAAATGGTGTTTCTTAAATTTAGAGCTTAGTATATTTTCTGTATTCGATGAGTAAATTGCGTTGGTGGGTTATACTTTGTGAATTGTTAAAAATAGTTAACAATAGCAAAGTTGGACATTCTTTGCCCAAATTGCGAGAACTAATAGAAGCCGAAGGTGCTCAGATAGTTCTGCTAAGTTAGCAAAGAAGAGCGTTTCTAACATCGCGAAAATAATGAAATGTTCGCGAGATACGGTACAAAATACAGTGCCACGTTGTCGAGATTTTGGAACCTACAAAACTAAACGAAAACGTGTAACATTCCCAAGAGAAAATAGAATATTGGAAAGGTCAGCGTTGCGAAGTCGGACAAAATCATCTAATAAACTCTCTAATTAAGGTACCATGGAGTCGCGGTTTCGGCACGTACAATAAGAAGGCCACTCGTATCAGTAGGTTTACGTGTTCGTAAGACCCGGCATAAACCCCTTTTAACCGAGCTATACAAATAAAAAAGTTATCGTTAGTGTAAACATAAGAACATTGGCCAGTTGACAACTGGAGTAAAATTATTTGGTCTGATGAATCTAACATTACATATAGGTAAGCTAGAAATAATATTTATCATAAATTGTAATCACAACATATTTGATTTACTTTATTGTAGTGTTTTTTATATTGAAATATTGATGCCATTTATTGATTTTTTATGCAGCTTTTCGCTCGATTTGGTTCAGAATTTGTAAGATGTAGACCAGAAGAACCTTTTCACCCCCATTACACAATACCCACAGTAAATATGGTGGTGGTAGTTGAATGGTTTAGGGGTGCCCGTCCTCCGAAGTCGGTAAACTGTACGTATGCGAGGAGAGTACAAATGCTCGCTGATACACTGAAATCTTAGAAGAGGTTCTGGAAGCTTCTACGTTAAAATCACTTGAAGGTGATACTTCAGATTATTTATTTCAACAGGACAAAGCACTTTGCCACAAATCACGTGATGCAACACGCTAGTTTGATGCAAACCACGTTAAAGTGTTGAAATGGCCATCACAATCACCGGAACTATCACCTATCGAGCATTTGGGGCGCATATTAAAGTTACAAATTGCTAACAAACATGTTTTGGAAACAAAAAGTTTTAAAAAATGGGAGATTCCTTCCAAAGTTTGCTACAATATTGTGGCTAGTATGCCAAGAAGGCAACAAGTTGTAATAAAAGCTAAAGGTGATGCAACAGGATATCACAGTTTATTAATAAATTACAGTTAAAAATGATTTTGCATTTGTACTTTTATTTTGTTTCTCTGTTTGGTAAATACTTTTGGCCAAGGCTATATTATAAAACAAACGGATGTAAAAAGCAATAACAAATTTCAAAAGTAATGAAGGTATTTTGTACTAAATTTTGTTTGAAAGTCATTATAACCAGAGTTTGACACGAGCAGTAAGAAATAGAAGTACATTCGTAATTTGCAAGCCGAAGAAGTTCAGGTGTAATGTAGTTAAAAATCCTGAAATTGTTTTACAGTCCAATTTTGTTGCATCGTATTATTTTTACCTCCAATAGAAATGTTGCCGGAAGTTTTAACTGAACAAGTCACATACTTCAATGCCACTTTATTTTCCTAACATATATTGCAATAAAGATACTAATTTTAAAACGGAAGTTGTTACACAGGTGTCACGCGATAAATAAATTCACTTTTTCATTGATCCAAAAGCATTCCATCTAACATTTCTAGCTTCCCACTCAGACGTTCTAATTTATGTATTTTGCCATATTTCCATTTGGAACTTGCTTGCGAAAGAGTTACTTCCTCTTTTGAAATAATTTTGGCAAGACTTTATAGTGTATAAAAATAAAATCGGTACAATGTGAAAATTGGCCTAGAAGCAGAAAAACAAACTAAATAGATGTTCCAGTTTTAGTTATAAATAGCAGAATCTCGGCGTGGACAGGATGAAATAGATCTTACAATTACAATCAATCAAGTCAATTCGACAAATAAAGTAAAGCGGAACCGTTTTCAATTCCTATGTTAATTTTACTACCATATTGTTAGCTATTGCACAAATTGTATCGTACTTTTAAAGTTAGAAAACATTGTTGTATCGCATAAAATTATTATTGTAAAACGTTTGAAATTGTAAAATTGTGAAACTTTTTGTTACGTAGTGACAGTATAATTTTTTACAGGATTCACATCCAAAAAAAATAATGAATTTTATATGGGGTTACTAGATGTAAAATCATGCATATACACAAAATTTTAATTATAAGTTTGGCGTACCCTTTTATCAGTTAAACTAATCCTAGTGTGATATGATATAGCACTCAGGTGTAAACATTAATTGCAAAGCCTTGTATTGTTTGAACAGCTTGAATGCAAAAGCGTGCACATTGGCATTTGTGTAATCAATTTAGAGTCTAGATGCCATTAAATAGTTGGTAGTAACAAAAAGGTGCCATTATGTTGCAATCAGCGCTTTATAATTGGTAAATTCCCTATTTATAGGGACTACTTCACACAGTATAAACTGTATACACAGGGTATACAAATTGCAACCTTAGAAAACATAAAAATGTAAATAAATATTGCGTTTTTCCTACAAAACGTGAAGGTAGGAGATACGGTCCTTTTACTCCAACTCTGCCCAATTTATAAACGAAAACAATTATTTATATTCACTTCGTATTGTAAACTGCTATTGTACAGAGTAGCTCTACGAACTTTGTGAACCTCTTAAAGCGTGCCTACAATAGGCGCCCGAATTTGAGAAAGTCACATATCGAACAACGGGGGGTGATTAAATACTTGCGTTTAAAAGAGCTAACCCCAACTCCAATTCATCAACATTTGATGGATACATTAGGGGAATTTGCAGTATCATATGGTATAGTTAAAAAGTGTCGTGAGTTTAAATGTGATAGACAGTGGGGTATAGACGAACATGCAGTTGGAGCGCCCAAAACCATCATTACCCAAGAAACTGTTAAAAACGTCCATGATTTCGTGGTGTAAGATCGACGTGTTACTATTAAAACAACTAGTTGAAGATACTAGTCTCTTATACAATGTATATAATATAATTACTGTCGAATTGAACATGGAAAAATTGTCTGTAAGATGGGTACCGCAAATGTTAACAGATTCACACAAGCAAACTCGAAAAGACATTTACAGTCGCCTTTTACAGCGGTATAGACATGACAATCTTCTTGCAAGATTTGTGGCGATGGATGAGGCCTGGATCCATCATTATGATGTAGAGATTAAAATGCAGAGTAGGGACTAGACACATAGAGGTTCACTACCGCCGAGAAAATTCAAGATGCAACCTTCAGCAGGGAAGGTCATGCTATCCGTGTTTTGGGATGCTAACGGCATAATTTTAGTAGATTCGCTACAGAAAAGGGCTACAATTAAAGTCAATTTAATTCCCAAATTACGTGACTTAAAAAAAAAAACGTCGGAAGAAGTTGCACAGTTGTTATCTTGCATCAGGATAACGCATTCAGTCACAAGTCCGCCATTGCAACAGCTGCAATAGCTCAACCAGGCTTCGAATTAGTTGAGCATCCGCCTTATTCGCCGGATTTGGCTCAAAAACTGTTTCAAAAACTTAAAGAACACTTGCATGGTGAACGATTTCCATCAAATATTTACAGAGATTGAGCAATCTTTTTTTCGAGAAGCATTAGAAATGCTAGAATTCGATAAGAAAAATGTATTAACCTTAAAGGAAACTATGTCTAAAAATATTTGAAAATTGCTTATTGTGAGTGGGTCAGGGGTGGAGCAAAGGGACTCACCCTCGTATAGGGACGAATTGCAACTGAGAGTAATACTCGCATTATATATAAAGCTACTCTGGACTATTCCTTATTGTAAGTTGATGTACGTCTTTACAATGTTATATAACAAAATTATTCGTCTGATATAATAGTTCCCCGATATTTCTGTATAATACTTAATATTGCGTCATTTCGTATGTGGAAAAAGTGATCACACACCACACTACGCTTTTAATCGTGCAGTGAAAAAATACGAATGGATTCTTTCGTAAAAGAAGTTTTAACATCTTAGTAAGTGTATTTACTAATCGAACTATTTACCGCTAGTTTATTGTTTAATTTATAGCGCACATCAACGTGAATTTACGTAAAAATGGAATCATGTAGAATACTTTAAATATTCAGTACCGCAAAATATTTCAGAAAACATCTAGATATACGTATCTTCAAACATAGAGATAGATATGTATGTAATGTAATGACATAACACCCTTTTACTTATGTTTTAGTGCAGTAATCATTTATTTGCACGTAAGTGTGATACTCAACATTCGTTAATATACTATTTACAACAGCGTGATAGTTACCTATCCAGTAGTTTTCAGCACAAACTACTTTAAACTCAATTGGATGTACCGCAGGTTATTTCAAACTAACATAAATTTATATAATTTTTGTTTATTCGTAACATAACATTAATATTGTCGATTAAAAAAATGCATCATCACTATATTATGTTATTAAATATGCTATATTTTTAATGAGACTGCACAATTCTTGAATGTTTTCAGTCTGCTGTACCTGCATTGGGGGCCGATTACAGTTTCATAGCGATTACAACGACCCATTGTCGCTGCCATAATAATTACCCCCTGGCGTGGTAAATTGTAGCACACTTGGCGTTAGAAGAAACACACTTTTTCTCCGTGTGTATATAAACTTCAGCAAATGGTAGCGCATGGATAGTGTCACATGCGTAGAACGTAGACGCTACAATCTTTTTATAATAATGTGATTATTAATTAATAGAGACCGGATTATATGCAAAGTGCATATATTTGCGTTTATTTACTTATTATATTTTACGTCTATTTGTAGATGTCTTACACTGATTAAATACATCTACATATAGACGTAAAATATGATAAATAAATAAGATAAAATATATGTACTTTGCATACAATCCGGTCCCTATTAATTAATAATGTCATTAACAGTCATGAACAGTTAAGTTATTTTATCAGATTAACAACAATAATTTATTTGTAATATTATACTATTAACTTATAGGTTTTTATAACACGTGATTAACTCTGAAACAGTAAGGTGTTTTCGGATTTAGCACCAATAATTTGTTTGTATTTTAGTGAAGTTACTTCCAAAAAGAGAAATGACGATATTGTGCACTATAAGAAAAAACTAGTCAAAACTACCAAAGCTCATGGTAAATTAAAGAGTGCACAATTCTTCCTTTTTTTACGAATGACAGTGCTATGTAACTATTTTATTCAAACTAACAAGAAGGTAGCTTTGATGTGCGCCTTACACCACAAGAAACAAATTAGTACCAGGAATGATTAAAAAATTATAAAGCTTGAAAGGAGCTATAGATATTTTAGACCAAATTATAACCACATACATTTGTAAATGCAAAATAAATGGCTATTCTCTGATAGTTACAATGATTACAATGCTTTTCTTCTGTTAAAAAGAGCCAGATGCAGCCAATGCAACTGCAAAACTTTGTTCTTGAACTACAGATAATAAAACAAACATAGTGCCTAATAATTATCATAAGCACGTATGCAAAACCCACTGTTCATACGAAGTAGGCGCCATAAATCCTCGGGCTGATATAGAAAAAAGAACAATACAAGAAATTCTATTTTTCAATGTAATCTCCTCTATCTTCTATACATTTATTACAACGATTAATATAATAAGTTTTTCCGTCAAAATGATCTATAACAGCTGCTTGCAACACACTGTTGTCCTTAAAACGATGTCTTTTTTAAAATTAGAAAACAAATAAAAATCACAAGGATCCATATCCGGACTATACGATGAATGTTCCAATTCTTGAAAGCTACATTCGCGTATGGCAGCTTGTGAAACGGCGGCAGCAAACGGGAGCATTATCGTGCAATAACCGCACATCTTCATTTACCATGACGTTTTGCACGAATGTTGTCCCTTAATTTATGCAATAAAGACGCATAATATATGCCGTTCACAGTTGTATTACGCTCTTTAAAGTCAATTAGCTAAATGCCCCCACAAGCCCAGAATACTGTGGCCATCATCATGGACGACTTTCGCCTTTCTGGGACGAAGTTCATCAGGTCACCGCCATTCCATGGATGCCCTTTTCGATAGAAGATCGTAAAGTAGAACCATTGTTTCATACCCTGTGACAATGGACTCCAAAATCGGTTTTGGGTCGTCTTCACCCATATTTGAAAACGACTGCGCACATTCTACTCGACGTTCACGTTGGAGAGCAGAAAGAAGTCGCGGTACCCATCTTGCGCTAATTTTATTCGTATCCAAATGGTCATGGAGAATTCGGCGAATACTTGTTTCGGATGTATTTGTTATCACTGCTAATTCCTTCACTTTCAAACGGCGGTCTTCTAGCACTAAGTCTTCAATAATTAAAATCTGCTCAGGCGTCGATCCGACAGTTTTTCCAAGGATTCTTGCTCCAAACGGAAGCATTTTGTCCACTTTTTACAATGGAATACGTCTAAACGTTGTTTTATGTGATTAGGCGTATGCCCTTCTTTTATTAAAAATTTGATGACCGGGCGGTACTCAATTTTCACTACTTCAGACATTTTCATGCGCTAGTCACTTTGATTGACTGGCTACTAAAAACTATTACTCTTCGAACCGTCATATTTATAGCGTAGACCTCGCGTATGTGCATGCATGTCGTGACGGAGTTTGAACACGCTTAAACCTGTATAAGCCTGTCGGACCGGGAATTTATGGCGTCTACCTCGTACTTTTGTTTAAATTGTAAACTATAAAAATTGTTTTTATAATAATACTTTATTATTGCTCTTCTAAGTTCATAAGAATAATTACTTGTTAATTCTACATTAAACAAACAAGAACCAGCATCTTTTGTTTGAATTTTCTTTCTTTTAAAAGAAATGTATTTCGGATCATATAGTATATGGAAACGCAGCAACCGGGTTAACGAAAACACAATTTCATGTCAGAATCACACGAATATTAATTTGTCATGAAGTTAAACATATGCACTTTTTTTAATGACGTAAATATTTCTTCGTGGCTGTAGTTCTATTAAATCATTTAGGAAATATATTAGCAGTTAGTTCTTTGCTTCTTAACCTAGTACAGCCTATTAAAATGCATTGACTTCTATTAAAGTAAAAGTTAGAACGAGTTAAGTACCTCTCTTCCACATACGTTTCTTCCCGTTTATTCAATGAAATCCAGCAGTGAAAATAAGATCAACTCGACGAAAACATATGTACGTTTCTTCATTCATAACCAAGATTTATGGACATAATTCATCAACGTACCTCCGCTCCATCAACAAGTTATCAGCTACCGAATCTATTAACTCGTCTCGATTTATTCTTATCTAGGCCGAGCGGCACGTGATATTTGACAATTCGAAGATTCACGGCAACATTCTTACCGGCCATCACACTATAATTACACGTGCCAACTTCTATTCAACATATCGGTAATTATAATTCGAATGTATAGAGGAGTATTTAATTTCCCCGGCATGTCGTGTAATTACGCAGACGTATATAGAGTAAGACCTACCGTTTTGTGCCCCTTAAAGTCAAATCAAGCCGGTGAATTGGATCAAATGACGCGACGGCTGTAATTATCTAAGAAGCTACCGATAATTTTATATTATTAAATAATTATGGAGTATAAAAAGAAGAACGAATTTTCTTTACGTGTCAGATTTTACTACCATCAAGAATTTAAAAGTAACTCCTTACAGTAACCATTTTATACGAAAAAGAGAAGGGTTATTTATGAAAGAAATGATAACTAAATTTAAGAGATTTCCTGCAACCTATATCTCGTCAATATTAAAAATGAAAGAAGTAATGTAAAAATTACATCTGTACGTAACTGTTGTAATAATACACCCATTCTATTGCATTTGACAGCATTGCATGACGAAGAAAAGTTTCTTTCATTGAAAAAAATATATGTTCTCTATCAAAGAAATAGATGATTATTTTCAATGGAGTTGTTCGGACGCAATCGAACGTGCTGTATTTTACATTCATATTTATAATGTTAAAATGCTTTTATTTTTGCCTTGCATTTATTTCTACTTTTCATTTTATATCTTTCCCTATTATAACAAAATTTCTATGAGACTAAAATTCCTTAAGCTTAGGTAGAAAATTCTGACGTTGTGGAAATCCCGGCAAATACCACTGATCTCCTAAATTAAGGTTCTATTCATTCATTACGTTACCGATTCATTATGCTATTTATTTCATGTGCAGGGTACTATTACTGTATTGCTATAGCATCATCCCCAGATGCCTAGAACTTCATTTACAGGAACAATCGCGGAGTTTTTAGGACCTTCCGATAATCCAAAACGTAGTTTTTTATGACCAATACAACCTAACCTCCATCAATTCTTGCATAACTTTATAAACGGTTAGTTCCTCGCAATAAACAACTCTGTATAAAAATATAGTTTGTGTTTGGGTTTTAAGCTATCATGTGCTAAGTTAATAAATACGAGGTATGATCCAAAATTAATGAGGATGACTAGTTTCAAATATTTAATTGAAGGTATCTACAATTTAATATTATCCTCTTCAAAGTGTGCTTATTTGGAATGCATACAGCGTCTCCAGCAAGTTTTCCGTTTCTAATAACAATTCTGGAAGGTTTAGACCAACGAAGTAACATTTATTAGCCTCTAAGAAATTTTATTTATTATTTAACTAAAACAAGGAAGACTATTCCACTTGAAATCCATTCATTTTTCAAATTAGATAAAAACAATTATTTGAAACAAAAAAATTTAATCTTTTGATGAAAAATATACTTTCTTTAATATCGTTTTCTTTAGTAGAGTAAAACAATTTAGATTCTTACTTCTTGACAGTGTCATGCAACACCATATCTATATATTTGTTCAGTTTTTGAAACCAATATTATCCCATTAAGTATCATAGATCCATCTTGTGATACTAACAACAATATTTCTTTCGCATCCCCCAACAGGTTTTGCCATTTACAGGGGGCATCAACCGGACATGAGCTATTCTTGTGCCGCCTATGCCTTTAGTGGGCCTTAAGATATTTGTTCCCAGCATTCGTCATGGAGTGAGGAAAACCATTGCAAACTTCAACCCTTAAAAACAATCCCGGATTCGAACTCGGAACCCCGAGAACAGCAAAGTGCGCAAGGTACTTAGCCACCAGTTCCGGCGCACAAATTACTTGATTGACACAACAATTGCCCTTCAAAGTTTGTTATGCATTCGCATGATTAGATACATAGATAATACCGAATAGCACAATATTGGTTTTTCGATATAAACAAATATGTAGATGTAAACTTCGTGTTAGCACAGCAATATGCTAATTTATTAATCTAAATACCGAGATATTAATTGGTGAATTACTAAATCGTATATCGGGTACCAATTAGCTATGGGCGCCGTATGAAAACTACATTGTTAGATATTCCTGTAACTAATTAAGTTTCGATTGATTAACATAATAAAAAAAACGATTAATAATTACTAAATATTTTAATATAAATACAACATATACACTACCGCTCAGTGAAGTTCGGTCATACAATAGAAATCTATGATACCACACTGTATACAATTATTAATACATAAAATTAGAAAAATATTAAGCATACACTCTTTTCTAAGAGATTAAAACCATAAATTATTACGTAAAGAGAAAATATTGCGACAACCACAATATAGTCTTTTATTATCATTCCAAGAATTTCTCGAAAGTACCGATAATCTTTTAAAACGGGTGGTTTCAGGATTATTAACGAACAATACATTTAGGAAAGATACCGCAGTATCACTCTTGTTTATTTATCACAGGCGTAAATATATAAATTTCCTTCATTTTACTATTAAAGGTGAGTCGCTTTTGTGCGAAAGTTTTAATAAAATTTGCTTCAAAGTGGTACGTGGCAAGCGTAACACTGTAGAAAAACGTTCACGCATCATTACGCTGTTTGAAGAAGGATATTTGGGGCGAGAAATACTGAAAGAATAAATATGAGAAGTTCAACAGTAAATGACTTCATAAAACAATATCGAACAAGTAGAACTATAGAAAATTGTGTTCGTCCTGGAACATCTAGGAAAACAGAGAATTGTATTATTAAACAAACGCAATAGAAAATTAACAGCGCCACAAATAGCAGCCGAGGTCAATCCCGGCCGTAAAGAACAAGTTTCAATGAGCACGGTAAAACGTCGACTGCAACAAGCGCACCTTCATGGATTCATTGCTATTCGAAAACCCTTACTACGTCGGGGCATTAGAGCAAAACGACTACAGTGGACCCGTTCTCATCTATGTTGGTCGTTAGATGATTGGAAACAAGTGCTTTGGAGCGACGAGTCAAAGTTTGAGGGTTTTGGCCAAAATCGACGAGTTTATATCCGAAGATCTAAAACCGAAAAAAATCCCGGACTGCATTGTGCCATCAGTGAAGCAAGGGCATAATTTTGCGTTCGTGTGGGGATGTTTCTTTGTATACTATGTGCAGGGTGTAATGAGGAAGGAAAATTATCTTGCAATATTCCAGAATCGTACAGTGCCATCAGGATTGCGTATAATTAGGCCGTAACTTACGTTCACGCATAACAACGACCCGAACCCATACTGCGTTAGTGTGTAAGAACTATCTAAAGGAGCAAGAAGAATAGGACACATTGAAAGTAATAACATGGCCCGTACAAAGCCCAGCTTTGAACCCTATAGAGTTGTTGTGGGATGGACTGGACAAGAAAATCCGAAAAATATGCGCAACTTCACAAGAACATTTATGAAATATTCTGCAATATGAATGGAATAATATTCCACAATCAGTTTTAACAAAACTTATCGAAGAATACCAAGAATAGTTCGAGCGCTGATTAACAGCAAATCCCTATTATAAATTATTGTATGTCAATATAAAATGGTTACACATAATCCGTAAAGTCCAAACATTTAAGCACAAATTTCACCCGAATACATTTTATTGCTCTTTTCCAAGAATACAACTATTGCTTGACGGGGATGGGGTAGGATACCTGCAGTTATTACTTTCGGTCAAACGGTTTAGTACTACTTCGGTAATCGTTTAGTGCATGTGGAAAAGGTATTAATCCTTAATGTCTTCGCTTTCCTGTGTAGAATTAGCTTTTTGAAATCAGTGCCCAATTGTAACAATTTCGTAAAATACTGAGCGTAAAAATGCCGAGACACAGACAGTTGACTGTAGAACAACGTAGTAATATTTACTCTTCGAGACGAAGTATATACCAAGAGCAAAGTTACTCCACAGTTAAGGGTTTCACCGAAAGGTGTACATTATATATTGGCCCGGAGAAGAGAGACAGGACAAAATCTTGATAGAGGACTAAGTAGGCCGCCACGGGTGACTTCTGGAGTTGAAGATAGATTTATAGTAACGACTTCGAGACGATATCGACGTTTAACGGCACTGGATATTACAACGCGCGTTAATACACAACGACGAACAAATGTTTCTGTTACCACCCTGAACAGGTGGCAGAAGGTTTAGGAGGACACATCAGCCGCAAAAACCCGTGCATAAAGAGAAATAATTAACATAGGCAAGAGAGCATGAAAACTACCGACGAATCCAAATTTGGTTCGCAACGGAGAATTTTTGTTCGTTGACGACCAGGGGAAAGAGCTTAGTGAAGCCTGCATAGTGCCATCCGTCAAACACGGAGGTGGTAGTGTTATGGTTTGGGGTAGTTTTGATGGAGAAACTACGGGTGATTTAGGAAAAATTAGTGGTACAATGCAGAAGAAAGAGTATTTTGATATTTTGCAAAACATGTTATTCCGTGTGAAAGCCGTCTAGTTGGTGAGCCGTTTGTGTTCCAGCAAGACAACGACGCCAAGCATACGGCTCGAATTTCTAAAAACTTTCTAGAGGAGAAAGCAGCAAGAAATTAACTAAAATTAATGGTTTGACCTCATCAAAGTCCAAACTCATCCCACAGAGCTCTTATGAGATGAGTTTGATCGAGGAGCTAGACAGCAACAACCTCAGAACAGCTAACACATATGAGAATATTTACAGAACGCATGGTAACAAATTCACGTGGATTGTCTCGAAAAATTGCTTCGAAGAATGCCCAAAATTTGTGCGGCCGGTATCAAAGCCAATGAAGATCATATCGACAAAAATAAACTTACGACCTAAATAATGCGTAAATATTATTACGTTTGAATTAATTTACTTTTATTTGACGACAGTCACTTATATATAAATTCATTAATAATCACAATAAAATTTTACTGTATCTGTGACTTTTTATAAAATCCGTTGCTGCTTCCAAACTTTTGGACGGTAGTGTATATAATAAAAAGTCACTTTGATTTAAATTCAAATATCCAAACAATTAAAGTCATCTCAACCTTAATAAATCCCCATATAATGTTAAAATTGTATCTCTTTGTAGAGCCAATATATATTCGTACTAAAATTAGGATGCGTTCTATAGAAGGAATTTGTTTTCATTATGTGTACAATGTATTTTCGTTAAGCAATTTGTTATCAATTTAAAATGTCTCAAAAGACTGGCGATAATTTCAGTCTATACGTGCAAATATTTCAATCTGAAAGTTTGCTTTATTTGAACCAAACTCTAATCCAAGTATTAACAAATTGATCTACTACAATTCGACTCAGACGAATAGTTACTTTTAAGTAACATATTTACTCAACAGGTTTTGTTGTTTGCTGTGTTCGTTAAAATATTTCAAATCATCATAGAAAGTTACGATATCTATAAATATAAAGACGGCAGGTTGTAAAATTAAGTTAATACTTAATTAAGAATAATAACAATGAAAGCAAAACAGAAACTGACAAACTTATAAAGAATTTAAAAGTAGAAAGATCATTCCCCATTTTCAGTTTTTAATTTGATAAAAAGCATTCCAAATTATATCCAAAATATGTACTAGCAATTTACAGTATTGTCAACGCACAATTGTTCTATGAATAACTTAACCCACACAGTTTGTTAAGATATTGGCGAAGCATTTTAACTTAATATTTGTTTCACGTAAGGGTGGGTAATCAACGCATTTATGAAAGTAGACGACCACCGTGCTGTTGTCTGTTATCCAGCATTTTTTTAGCCTTTAAAGGAACGTTCTTTCCAAAATTAATAGTAATATGTGCAATATATTGGGTCTATTTTCTCCTTCGTATTCAACTGTTCCGAAATGGGAAATTAAATTTAAAACATGGCAAAATTTTCTTGCTTAAAACTCAAACAATGTGGGGCATTTCAAAAGAAAGTCGGTGTGAGCAAGTTGTCGAATATGCGTGGAGCGATTAGTACCCGCAGAGCGGAAATTTGTTAACTTTCCGCGGATACCTTACAAAAATTTTGACAAAACAAAGCTAACTTCTTATGGCAACTTATTATTCATGATAAATAAACCTTGGCTTCATCACTACACCCACGAATCTAAACAACTGTAATTTAAAATGTAATCACAGGGAATCATGTGCTAAGAAAATTTAAAAAACATTCTGTCAACAAAAAGAAAATGATGGTGTGAAAGAAGTGTTTTGTTAATAAATTATCTATATACTGAGAAAATGGTTTTATTAATACAATATAAAATAGTATGTTACCAGTTTTGCATTAAGTCACAGTAAAATAATGTAAAATATTTGTTTTATTAAACGACGCATTTTGGGTATACGTCTTTATGTCGTGTTAACAAATTTTTGAAATAATACATACTGCTAACTCAACTTCAAAGTTCATCTTACTATATATGTACAATTCGCCATAGAAGGAGGTAACATAATTTATAATTAAAGAAAACTTTTAAGTTAGCGTTTAACAGTTGCGCATGCGCTACATGTTTACAGAAACTCTTTTTCTGCATTACGTAAGTTTTGGTTAATTGGGCGAACTTGAAGAAATTAAACGATAATCCTATGTTTAAGTAATTATTTTGTATTATGTGGTTGTGGCCAGTAGCTATTATTACCATATAATATTCAGAACTTTCTACAATATTTTAATGCCTGATGAAACAGAACAACTTTAGTATGGAAATCTTTTATTATTGAAATAAGCAAACATTCGATCCAGGGTAGGAGACACTATTTAGTGTTGTTGTGATACAATTTAATGTTTATACGATAATACAATTTCACACAATGAATCCATTCGTTGACTACAAAAGGGTTGGAACATAAATCATGAATATTAAAATATAAGGAAAAGGAAAGAAAAGGCGACCAATTTCACAGCATCTCAGACAATATAATCAGTCAATGGCTACCGGTTTCGTGCACATCTGCATATCATCAGGACAAGACAGAAAAGGACTACAGAATTAAAATAACATCAGAAGCATCACGGCAGCAGAACAAACTTTTAAAAAGCACAAATTAAAATTGTAAAAGGACATACATAGACTAGACCAGACATAGACCATTTAAAGACAAGTTAATGAAGAATGGCTGGGAATGCCCAAAACGAAAAGTCTTCCTAACAGAATAACACGCCTTCTTATTTCAATGTTATTGCTGTCCAAAAATTGAAACAAATCAAATTTGAATTTGCGCTACAATTTCTTCTGACCTACATCTATCACCCAAGCTCTGAGTATTTTCCAGAAATTCAAAGTTACGAGAGTATACTGAAGTTTGAACAGCATTGGGAAGACGTATCAATACGAGAAGTTTCAACTCATTTTCTTTTCCTTTAATGATTTAAGCTTATAATTCTTATGAAAAACATTCAAGTTATCTATCAATCCTATTATACCAAAGGTTATACATTAGTTTTTTAAGTTTATTATAAATCATTTTCGATATAACAATTTCTTTCTTGATTAGTAACAAAATTAAATGCCGATTTTATGCAGTAAAAATAATTTTTTGATGATAACTTGCGGTCTACAAAATTAGCTAACTAGTCCACAAATTATTCAGATCCATAACTTAAGTATTACGTTATAGAATATTTAAATAAATGATAAAATTAGAAACTTCGGTACTATTTTATTATTACGTTCATTTATTTTTATTCTATTTCTATTCTATACAATAAAACCTGTAATAGATAATATAATATGCAAACATCCACTGTATAGATGAATATTTCCTCGGGCCTTCCTTGTGCATTTAACTATCAATCGGGGTAGTAATCCCCATTATAATGGGATAAATCTTAAAGAAATTTAATAATTAGCAGATAATATTCTATAGTGAAGGCGAAAAGTATGGAATAAAACTCATAAAATAGAAGAAAAATGTTTTTCTTACAATGCTCGAACATGTAAAGTAATTTTACATAATGGGCATATTTTGAAAGTAGGCACTACCTTCTTGGACAATATTAAGTGGCAACTTTTAATTTTTTTCTGTTTGGTGAAGTAATCCAGTCGCTATTCCATAGTTACAAAAGATAAGATGTATTAGAAAGCTTTTGAAGAAAATACAAAGAGGTATCGTATGCTAAGTTGGTCATGGAGTATAACAAAATAGAGGTAGGCATTGGAAATGAAACAATTTGTAAAATGTCAAAAATAGAATGTCTACTTTATGTAAACGTCTGATTTGCAAAGATTCTATTGAATATTACGCTTCGTTTTTTACAAATTAATTCTATTAATTTACCGGAAAGGATTCTCAATTTTTAAGATATAACAAAATCAGTTTGTGCACCTAATTATTAAAATATGCCCATTGTGTAAAATTACTATACATTTCCCAGCATTTTAACGAAAAATAATTTTCTACGATTTTATAAATTTTATTCCATACTTACGACCTCAATTTTTGTGTAATAAATTGTATTAAAATACTTGCTTGCTACCTTTGCAAGTGATTGATTACGCCCTTAACATCAATAAAACATCGTAAAGTCACTAAGCTAATAGTTTATTTCATAAAAACTTTTGTCGTAACTTGCACTATAGTTGTATTAGTTATCAATTTGACAGGGTATTCGTTCAGATGCATAGTTGACAGTAACTTTAAAATAGTTTTTACTATACAACACAAATTATTCAATTTTTATAAAATCGTACTTCCTTGTTGCAAATAATGATATTTCATTCAAATGTTCGTTTTGCGACATCTGTCATGTCATTCAAATAGCTTATACCAAATAAAATTCATATCGAGTTTTAGTAACAAGCTAAGACATAATTATAATTTCTACTTTGAGATGAAATTATTTATTTGAACGCATGTTATATATTAAGTAAGTAACCATTAAGGCTGAAATTATATATATATATTTAAAAAAGGTGCAAAATTTATTGAAATTGAAAAATTTTAGCTAAAAATTAAATTCAACTACACTTAGAACCATGGTCTAGATGCCAAACTGATGAAATAGATGCGAGATTGTTTTGTTATATTTAAGCGACAATATAGCCTGAATTTCCTTTCTTTCAGAGGGTGAATAAACAAAATGTAAACTTCCAAATAGAGAGATGATACCAATATTACAAGAAAAGTAAATAAGTTTTGAAGCGTTTCCCAATAATTTTTATTAAATTGAAAAATTGAACGCGGATGTGATTTCTCCTAAAGAAATCTGTTGTTTAAAATATAATTGATTCTATTCACTCCATTAAATGGCAAATTCTAATACCAAATTATTGACGTACTTAAAGCTCGATTTGCACCGAATTTTCCGTTTTTTCTTTCCTCTAAATTTGAAGTTACTACTCAAAACAGAAAATATAATTAAAAATCTTTAGTGATAGCCAAACGAAAATATTTCATGTTTAATAAATAAGTGAAAGTGTTTTATGCGTTACAAAACGAACTAAATATCATTTAACCTTACGGTCCTGCTTTTAAGTTTCATTCTAAGTCCAGCTGCTCAAATTACTTAATTGTTATAGACATTATTTTATTTTGTGTTATTTCTCGAATTAAATCCTTGAATCCTAGAAGTTAAATACACAAACAATGAATCGTTTCTCAAACAGATTGACCGCGTAGAAGAACTATAGATACAGTACCAACTAACGAAGACAAAGATATCACCTTCTATATCACTAACAAAAAGAAAATTCAAAATCAGATATAATTCATATAGGAAAACGTATATTAAATAAAAGAAGAATAAAATCCATATATTCACATTTTCCCTAAGCTTTTCATCGCTTTCAATCTCAGGTTTAAAAACCAAATTGAGATTCATTCATCCTATTACAGAAGACAATTTAAATAACCGAAGTATCTCGAAAAGCAAGTCTCAAACAAAACTGAAGAATTAATATTTCCTAATTAGAAATGATAAGAATTTAGCAGCCAGAAGTATAAAAATTGGCAGAGCCACTATTTTCGCGACAACTGCAAATATTGCCGTATTAAAAGAGAAACATGTTAAATTGCAAAATATATGTATGTCTCATATTACATTAAAAATGCACTTTATACTCAAATATCACTAAATAAGCGAAATGAGATAAACTTTTGCTTCATAAATCATTTTTTTTAATAGATATTCTCAATTTCGTATTCTTAACCGTGCATTATATTGTGAATATCTCATAATTACCAGTTTAAATGTACTACTAGAACGTCGCAGATGTCGTGGTTTATCTATTTTGAAAGGAATTCATTTAACAAATACAAGTGTGTAAACTGTATGCGATTAGATGCACAATAAAACAGATAATTGTGAGATATTGGCAACATAATATTGAGATATTACGAAGATATGAAATCAAATGGTTTTTTTTTTAATTTGCCATATTTCGTTTATTTAGTGTGATGTCTGAGTGTCAAAGTGATGTCCCAACGGAAAATGAGACAAACACGTACTCTGCAATTTACCCGAAAAGAAAAATTAAAAGACAAATACATTTGTTTAAATTTTATTATTTCTTTTCTCTACGATAAGACAATGTAGTTTAAAGCGGAACGTTGTTCCAATTTTAAATCGTAAACACTCTTCTGTTTTCCATTTCCTTTAGTACACGGAAAAGGCTAATAGGTACTACGATCATAAACATGCAGAAATTTATTCTCGTTCAGCTGCAACGCGTCAAACTTCGTAATAGTTAGCGTAGATATACTACAAGTGGGAGTGTTTATAAATAACACTGAGTAATTTCTGTGCGTTTTGTTCGCAATTCGATGAACGAGAACGAGCGTGGAATCAGGAAGCAACAGCCGCCGCCGGATAAACTTTTTTCGCAAAGGGATAAAAGCGAAATAAAAGCCCTGAACGTCAGGTGGACTGAACAGGATCAAGATTCGCCATCCACCGAAAACGAGTCGCTTTAGAAAGCGCCCAATTAATTAGGAGATATCCGCGGCATTAGCTGTCAGAAGGAACATATGTTAGCCGCAAACATAACAGTACCACAATACCCGAGCCGTAATTATCTGAGTCACGTGTTCACATCTTGGGGTATTCTGCGAGAACAGGGAAAGAACTTCGACCGCTGCGTGCAACGATGCGACAATTTTACCGTAGATGACCGGAATGCAATCGAAAAAATCAGCTCGCAATCATCTGCAACCGAGAATTTTGATAATTGTCCGCAGATGTATATCTAGCGTGTTATTTTTTATTCCCGGACCGATTGGTCGTGGGATGCGCGCGCAGCTTCTCACGTGCATGCGCCTATCATCGAGTCAAAAGCTGTTCACCGCACACACTATTAAAGAGGTTATATCTCTTCGGTTTTCGTGTACGTACCTTTTTCATGATTCCAGTTTTCCTCTTCGAGAACGTCGTGTACCTCCTCAATTTGTTTTCTATGTATTCCATTTTGATTTTAACACGTCCTTTGGTCTTTTTACCGTTGTTCGGCGGCGATTTTTTCGATTGCAGCGAATTGTACGTGTCCTCTGCCATGTCGTTGACGCAGGGGTCCATTCCTAGGCCCTGCGTTGTCGGCATACCCCTATCGTCGTAGCACATGTCGCCAGCTTTAAGGGCACGACCTCCACAACCACCAGACACCATAGTATGTCGAGGCGAAAGCTGCTGAATGCTCGTCGACGGTCTGCCTAGGTTAGGATTTCCGTATATTTCGCTCGCCTGTTCGTGTAGTATATTATTCGTGTAACCCATGAACCGGGAGTCCCTCCCGCCAGGGGGTTCCATGCTGCACCACAGTTTGAAGGCCGATTTCGACGTGAAATACGTTATATGTACACACCGAATCGAACACTCTTCAATTACTACTATCTAAATAATGATTGTGTCTACTACACGTACACGAACTAACAGCTGAGATCACACTAGTGACGAAACAACGACTGCGACCGACTGTGCCGCCCAACGCGCCGCTAGCGGCCAATGCCTATACTAGCGAAGTGCGCAGCCGCCTTCGTGAGACTTTCCGATCGTTTTCTGTTTCGCTCCGTCGTAGCGCGGACGCGTTTTTTTCGCCCTGCGACGTAGGTTTCGACTGGTGCCGTCGGTAACCTGAGCGTATTTAATTCGATTTAAGCCAAACGATTCGGAATAAATTTCAGAAATTAAAGTAGAAATGTACAGTTGCACATCCCTTTGGGTAATTAATGTCCCCCCTTGACGGCTACCGGGTTTTCTTCGTGGCCGGCTCGTGTGTACGGTAGCAGAAGTGGGATGGCATATTGGCATACGGAGTCGCGCTTGGGACGGCCCAATGCCATATTTAGAAGCGTGCGTTACCTTATAAGGATAAGGTGTCCTTACATGGTGAACTGAGATCCCTCCTTCTGGGTATCGAACGCGAACTGTCAAAGTCGTCGTCGAAGGCAGCGCGGCCACTATGTGCGCGCCGCGAACCACCAAGAGCTTCCACCGCAGTTCGCTATTTCCGCAACCGTCGTTTGGGCAGGCTAATATCCAGCCTGTGACATCTCAATTTGCTTGCCGATCTGCTTAATGTTATGATCGATCTACGACGTTGCGACCAGAACTACAATTCTAGCAGGATCCTAGAAGGATCTATCAAACTCTAAAGATGAAAATATTCCCATACGCATACAAATTGCGTTATCGTTCTAAGCGAAAACAATTTATCATTTTTACGAAAATTCATATTCTATACGCCAGCGTCTTCTACTATTTACACATTTTACACTAATTATCATAACATTTTGTGCTACAAAGTCTTAAGAAGAATAACGTATCTACAGTCTCAAGTAATTTATTCAATTTTGATGACTATACATACATATGCTTCGAAAGAAAAACAATAAAGAGAATTATTACCACGTAGTAATTTCTGAAAGCATTTTCCTGCTTGTTTTAAAGCACTTGTGTTAATTCCGTTACAAAGAAGGCGATGTTACTAATGTGTCTAATTGTCGACCAATATCACATTCTCTCTATTGATAATATACTCGAATCTGCGATGTTAATTCGACTACTAGAGTCATTGTTGAAAAGACAGAATCTAATATCTGAAAGCCACCATGAATTTAGGTCCAGAAGATTTATAATAACAGCTGTAGCATGTAGCTATACACAATCGAGTAACTAAAGAAGAAAAAAGTACCAGTTGATGTGTTCTGTAATTTAAGCTAGGCTTTCGACTGCATACGACATAACTTTGTTATAGATAAGTTAGAGAAGGCCGGGTAAAGTCTCTCTTATTTATCAGATAGATTTCAACTCGTGCTAATATCGATGATGAATGATCAGAAAAGAAACTTTACTGGAGTGCCTATTGTTCCAGTATTTATTTTTAATATTCAATAATTATATTGTGTCTTTTCTACAAAACTATTTTATAACAATATACGCTTACGACACAACTGACGATACCTGGTAATCCACAAACAAAGCGACTTCAATTGAGACTATAGACATTTACTTTTCAACCGAAACAAAGTGACAGCTGATCTAAGCTTCGATATATTTCAAATGATTTTTTAACTTAGACACTTAAAAGGAGATCTAATGCACATGCGAAAAGATATGTTTTGTGCTAAAAGACAAGTTATAGCTAGTATTTGGTGAATGATATACTTTTAAAGTGTTGTTTGTACATTCTGGAAGTAACTACCCACTTACGTACATAAAAAAATATATCAATTATTACCAACAAAACTTCACGTATTATACAATAAGAAATACTGAATAACGTAACTTACGTTAACATGTTCCAATGTATTCGTGAATTATTATATTTCTTATTACTACAATTAAATTAGTTACATCTTTTTTGTTTACGACACGTCCCATACGGTTTTATACTGTTTTCTAGTCAGTCTTTATTAAGTACATACTATACTTAATGAATTTTACACTGAATCTTCCAAAAGTTTACTAAAACCGTGTTACTGAGTTACGCTTGTCAATGTAACAAGGATAACATGTGTTAAACTTCCATTCCCAAAATATGTCATTTAAAATATATGTATTTTCAATTGACAGTATTCCTGAAGACACAAAATGATACTTTGTAGTGATTTATTGACTTATAACCCTACTTCTTGGGATTTAACGCCAGAAACTACTACACACTACCATACTACAATAAGTGAAGCATTTTTGTTCACAACCATAGGTATAACAAAATGGTTTGAATTTTAAAAAGTTTTAGTTATACAAAAAATGTAATTTATGCTCTTTAACTGCAGAGGAATTACAAGAAAATGACCTTGCCGCGTCATTTAAATAGTACTCCTGTTTAACACAAAATATTGTAAATATTTACACTTCGAAACACAATTTCTATACTATCGCACGTACATTGACTAACGTTCACATTACCAAACTGTTGTACGTACTTTCATTGAAGTAACATTCAACAACAATATTTTAACGTCATTATTGCAATGGTATTTATGGTCATTTGTTTATATGCTCCTTTTTCCGAATAAAACATTGGAGAACATTTTTACCCTCCCTGGTGTAACATTCATCAAATATGATCATAAACAGCACTTATAAAAAAAACTACAGTAAAATATAGCTGAATAACCAAATTTGTTGTTAAAATCTACGGCAGCATCTCTTATGAAGTTAGTCAACATATAAATTCAAGGCATCGCCAATTTCTTTTCTTTGAGAGAATGTATTACCATGTAAATCAATTTTTTAGTAATTAAATGATAGTTTGTTAATAAAGATTTTTAAATATTACTTACTATCAACAGCTTCACTATGTCTATATACTTTTGTCTTCGTACATTTAGTCTTTATGACAACTTCCTATGATTGTTATGGATATTTTGCGAAATGTAATATTATTACTATTGCGATTATTATTATTAATATTATCTGTGTATTGTTAAATTGAAAGAAAGTTTCTATTTTCATTTCGATCACTTTAATTTTATGAGAACTCTTCCCCACGCAGCATATAAGGTCATCAACTATAAATACGACATTGAAACTGGACCTCTACCTACTAACGGAATAAATTTACAGACAAATATTTCAAATTTAATAGCGAGAATGTACCTCTTCACACCTAGCAACAGGTAGCATATAGTAGCTAGTAAATTTTGAGAAAATGACAGCCTTAAACAAGCAAAGCTAAAACATATAATAAATAGTATAATTGTTGTGTGTTCCAATATCAAAGATAGTACAAAAATGTGCACATGGGCTGAAAAGTCCCGGGCCTAACAAAGAAAACACGTTTTTTTTGGTTCAAAATTAGCTTTATTCATCAACGTAATCTCCATCACGAGCAACGCAATCATTCCAGCGCCGCTCTAACATTTCAATACCACTTTTGTAGAACGATCTATCTTTTGCCTCAAAATAGGCCCCAGTTTCAGCGATAACCTCTCCATTCGTGCGATATTTCTTACCGGCGAGCATTTTTTTGAGGTCTGCGAACGGCCAGTAGTCGCTGGGAGCCAAATCTGGCGAATACGGTGGATGTGAGAGCAATTCGAAGTTCAATTCATGTAGTTTTGCCATTGTTTTGATTGACTTGTGACACGGTGCGTTGTCTTGATGAAACAAAAATTTTTTTCTTTGCCATATGCGGTCGTTTCTTTGCAATTTCGGCCTTCAAACGCTCCAATAACGCTATATAGTATTCACTGTTGCTGGTATTTCCTCTCTCGAGATAGTTGATGAATACTATACCACGCACATCCCAAAATACCGAGGCCATAACCTTTCCAGCAGATTGTTGTGCTTTTGGGCGCTTTGGACGAGGTTCACCAGTTGCTGACCACTCAGATGACGATCGTTTTGATTCCGGAGTGAAGTGATGGATGCATGTTTCATCCATTGCCACATATCGACGCAAAAATTCCAGTTTGTTACGTTTAAACATGGCCAAACACTGCTCAGAATCATCAACACGTTCTTGTTTTTGGTCAATAGTGAGCAAACGCGGTACCCACTTTGAACAGAGCTTTCTCATAGTCAAATGCTCATGCAATATAAAGCCAATACATTCTTTTGATATCTTTACGATGTCAGCTAACTCACGCAACTTCACTTTTCGATCATTCAAAACGATTTTGTGGATTTTTTTGGTTTTCTGGTGTTACCGCCTCATTTGGACGTCCACTGCGTTCTGCATCATTGGTGTCTCTACGACCATGTTTGAAGTCAGCAAACCAACGTTTTATTGTTGTTTCTAATGGAGCGGAGTCCCCATAACACTTTTCAAGCCATTGCTTCGCTTGAACGGTATTTTTTCCCATCAAGAAGCAGTGTAAAATTAAAACACGAAATTGTTTTTCATCCATTGTTTTGAAAATAACAAAAGTAGCGTGACTCTTAGCAGAATAACTCACAAACTAATGAATAAAATATCATGAAATTTTAACAGCTGTCTTTTGGAGGTTAGTACTAACTGAAAGAAAGGTGACTGCAATAAAACTAGCGTTATCTGTGTGTTAGGCTCGGGACTTTTCAGCCCATGTGTTATATTGCTTAGTAACTACTGAAAATTACGAACTGAACTTTTACTCCACATAATAGGAAACATACTTCCTAATCAGAAGGAGTCTGTCTACTTAGTTATCACATTAAATAATTAGCTCAATTACTGATACTTTGAACACTAAGACTATTGCCATATTACATTTTGTAAAAAAACTAATTAAAGCAGATTGGTCCAGATCTAGATATAAACACGTATCCTTCTTGCATTATAGAATCTATTCTTTTTCTTGTTCTTTGACCCATTTTTCCATTCTTTTCGATCCATTACTAGTCTTCCCATTTCTCTCATTCCTTTGCCCTTTCTACTTCTAATTTCTACAATTCTAGTCCCTCTCAGTTTTTGCGTGGTCTAATTCATTCGGATCATATGTCCGTATCATTTATCGAAGGATATTCCTTTTCTACTATTAATACGTTGTGTTTGGATAGACTAAGTGTGTTACGTTCCTTTCTCTGTTCCGGTTTTATCAACTTACCTTCGTGTATTTTTTTACATTATCCTGGTTTGAAAAACATATATTATTTCAGGTTGGACCATTGCACTGTAGACACTAATTTACTTTCTTCGCTTAACAGGTTGTTGAACAAAATTGTGCTGTTTACTCTATATTTGCCTTTCTTATTCTGTTCAACATTTCTGTATCTATTGTTCCTTCTTATGTAATCAAGCTTCCGAGATACTCATATTCTGTTACTTTCCCAAGTTCTTATCCCTTCATTTCAATCCCTCTGTTGTAGTTCTCTCTCCTGTTATTTACTGTTATTAACTGTCTTTTAGTTATACTGATTTTCACTAACAAAAAGAAAATTTTTCATAATTATTTCAGTTTCAATAAGGCACTGTAAAAGGAGGCACGAAATTTACATACTGTATAGGGAAATATTACTGTATCTTTGAAGTAATTCTACATTAATAAGTATGTGAATATTTTGAGAGAACACCACCTTGCTATGAAAATCGTAACAAGACGTAAGTGACGTAAGTTACAACATTCTCAATGAAGCTTTTTACCTTTTAAGAATAAGTTTAAATCAATGATTAAAGTTTTCCACGGGGTTTGGCGTAATTTCAGAAAATTCGTTTTACACTGGTAAAATAGAATAACTTATTTACTTATAAGACGTATTACAAAGGCATAAGGCAAGTGAAAGAGAAACAATATAAAGTAATATTTATGTTATTAAAATAAATTATACAGCTAAAATGAATTATATGAAACCTTGAAACAATTAAAGATTACTCTAATTAATCGAAGTATATGTTTAAATTTTTGAAATAGTGTTGCATAAAAACGTATACTGTCGGAGAAATAATGACATTTATAAGAATAACACTTTCTTTCTATTTCAAAGTATAACTCAAGAAGTAATTTTAGTAATCAATTATGGGATTGTTTGAGGTGCGTTAAAAATCTCGGCCGTATAACGTATTGGTTACAATTAAAAGTGGTGGGATTTTCATATGACTCGCTTTAAGTAACGTATAGTTATTTTTAGAATCTTTGCACTTTACAGCATTGCCTTAAATAAGTCGCATTTGTACATACTTTATTCAGAATTTCCGTAGAAATCCTTGTTTACTAAACAATTCCTCATTTCATGTATTATTTTTATTCTATCATGCACTATGGCAGGTCGCATGAGGTAAAATAAAACAACAATTACAATAGAATTGCAATATTGCATAGGAAATTTACCATGGACCTGTTTTTTTTTCTGTAATTTCATCTGGTGCGTGTAGTGTTTTACTGCACATGATGAAATATAATATTTTAGTTTCTGCGTTTATTGTACGTCATAATTTTATTTACCCAATGTAAATATAATGTAAAACAAGTATTTAGCTGACTAAAGAACTATGAAGGCATTATTTGTTCATTATACATAGAAGTGTTGCGCCGTTTGCCACTCAATGGTTATTTTTACACTTTCCTGGATATATACGAAGTTACTAGCAGCATTTACAGCTACCGATGTATATGCCGTGAAATAGATTAAAAGGCTGTAAGGTTGTCTCTAATAATTAAATAGTATGAAGACGAAATCACATATTAAATGACTATATCATAGACCATCATTACAATATACGTATTTAAAGTTATGGTCAAAATAATTCATTACAGGGCACAAACTCGCACTTTCCCACTTCTTGAAAATGAAATCACACCACGATCTGTCAGAAATAGAGGATTGTAGGATCGTAGGTCATTTGGAAAATCAAAGAATACAGTACAGTATTGCTGAAGAATTTGGAATAAACCACAGCACAATTTCTAAGCTTTAGAGCCGCCTTTTTCAAACTGACACATGGAAGTCGCATTTTTAGTGCTATCTAACTATCGAAGTAAATTTGCTGCGACCACAGTAGGACTAATACCAACACACAAAACAAGAATTCGTTCAGAATATAATGGAACATGTCTTTATTGTCTAACAGATTGCACCAATTAATAGAAATTTATACGTAAACAAGAAGGGCAACCTACAATGAATATAATAGAAAAGACGTAATTATGTAAAGTTAATATCATTTATTCTATATTACTCAGTCATAACTCTATTACCGTTCTGACACAATGGGTAAACTGGCGAACGCATCAATATGTTAGTCCAGGCATTAGTCAAGTATCACAGCAAACACCGGCACGTTAAAACAAATTTTCGACAAGAGATACTGGCAGCCATTATTATTAAATAATTTACGAAGAAATGGTACGCGTTGGATCACTATTCTAGTTGCAAGCGGTTGAATTCATAACTTATTTGAGACTTCCTTCAAGTTAGAACCACCTAAAGTGTAATTTCCATTAATTGTATATGTTTTTAAACTTCAAATGCTGAATCTGCTCAAGCATCATGTATAAATCTTGTATAAATCGGGTACCATATTACGCTAGCATATTCACGTTTACTAACGACGAGAGTAGTAGTTTACAGTAGTTTTAGCGACATATATCAATTCGCTGCAAGTTAGTAACACGAAACCCAACATTTTAGACTCTAATTTCCAAAGATTCATCAAGGAATGGGGCAAATGTGAGAATTGATCATAAATATTCTTACTATTGGATAACGGCGTATTACATGAAGGTATGTATGCGTTAGAAATTTTTATTTATTTATATATTCTTCCTTGAATAAGTAGCGTTACAAGATCTAGAAAAATTTAGTTTCAGTTCGTTGCTTTCACACCATTTAGCAACTATATCCATGCTGCTGAATCATTAAGTCCAGGTACCACTAGATATATTTCAATATAAACCATCGGCGAAGGTTAATGCATGACAAGTAAGTGATAATTTGAATAGATTAGCCATATAAAGCAAATATAATAGCGGTCCTAAATTGGATCCTCGAGGCACACCTCCATCGAAATAAATATAACCAGTTCTATTTTTCAAGTATGATCTCATTAACACCAAAAGTGAAATTTACGTAACTCTGTCATAGTTGCTTGAAAACTGCTGGTTTGTATTCCATTTACTACAGGGCATAGAAGAACCCATAGAATACAGAGTAATGAGCATATCAACTGGAGTGCTTGTATTATTTAGCGGCAAATTCAGATTTATAATAATGTTTGTTCCCATCAGAAGAACCTCACGAACAAGTGACTACATAAAGTAGAGAAGATGCAGTGGTCAGTCAATTCCCCAGATGATAAGCCAATGGAACACATCTTGGATTCTGTAGGAGAGACGCACGAAATATGCCACCGACAACTCTTCAAGAATTACAAAATGCTATCACGACCCTAACCCAGTCCATTCAATCAAAGTGCCAGACGTTTTTAACATTAAACAACACAAAAATATTTCACCATGTCACCAATTAACCAACGTTCCGCAGTTTTGCGTGTAAATTTTTTTGTGTGTCATCATCAAACAAGTCCTTACAGTTAAGGAATTTGGTAGAATGTGTTTAGACGTTCCGCATCCAAAACGTCCAAGCACATACAGATACTTAATTAGCTTTCATCGAATATCTACACTATCACTATAATTTATACAAACCCATACGCAGTTCTTGCTAAATTTTACATCTTTCGAACCATAAATTTACTGGTAGAAACAATAACAGTGCAAATTCGACGTTACTTACTACATTTTCAATATTATAACGTACTCTAGAAAGAAATTCTGCTTGTATATTTTGAAACTTGGCCACCCTTTTGTTCTTTTCTTCTGTATCTATCCAGACCTGCTTAACCAACTCATTCAATTTGGACACGACGATGCGGAATGAGCCGGTGCATTGTCATGGTGGAAAAACACTTTTTTCCGCTGTAAAGGAGGCCGTTTCTCCTTCAATACTGCATCGAATAGGGTCAATAAGTCGCTGGAGTATTGCCTCGTGATCGTCCTTTCTTTCTGCAGATAGTCGATGAGAATCCTTAAAAATGGTCGCCACGACTTTTCCGACCGATTTTTTCTTCGAAGCCGATTCGCCCGGAAAAGTACACTACTTCGACTGTTCCTTGGTCTCCTGTATGTAGTGGTGGATCCAAGTCTCCTCCGCGACTACGAAACATATGAAGAAATGAAGAAATTTCGTGTAGGATATGGTCAACGCTTCTTCTGAGATGCCTGTTGTCTTCAATCGACGATCGGTTAACACATCATGAATCTTGTCGACCATTGACCATGATCGTTGGTAGCGGTTTTTGGGCATCCACTGCGTGGTTCGGCGCTTGTGCTTGTGCGGTCACGTTTGAACTCGCTCCCCCAGAAGCTGATAGTCGAAAATGATGGAATACATCCGCCATGAACCTCTAGCAAAATATTTCGAAATTCCGTGGCCGTTTTCCCAGCCATCCAGAAGTGTTTTATCACTGCACGAAATTCGATTTTATCCATTTATGCGAAACCGCCTGACTTGCTATACGAAACAAACTCTTAAACTACTCTAACTATTGACAGTAGGCGTCTGAAATTTTGACAGTTGACATAAAGGTCGACCAATGAATCAACTTCAACCTTCGTGCGCCATCTCTTGCCGATTCCGGAAACATTTGAGGTAGCTTTCATATTTTTGTTTCTCCAAGTTACATGTGTATCCATCTTTTCCTGTTTAGATACAACCATTACTTTTGTTTTGTTTGTATTGGTTTTCATTCCATAATCAGTGAGTGTACTGTTCCAAATGTTTATGTTGTGTTGTAGATTTCTTTTATTTCCGGCTATCAATGCCACATCATCTGCAAATACACATTCTGTAATTTCTACCTTTTCTAAATTGTGATGTCCTACATGTAAAGCTCTTGTTCTCCTCCTTGTTTCTTTGATGATTTCATTCATAAATATTATAAATAGTAGAGATTACTGTTTTGAAACTTACATTTGACAAAATTTAAGAGCAAGTGAACTTTTCTCCTCATTTAGAATAGATGGTTACGGTTTTATTATCTATGGCAAAGTTGAAATATTTTCCTAAGTGCCTTTGCTCTCAACCATGTTTAACAAACATCTTGCGCTTTGCGCCTGAAACTAGAACTAAGCTTCTATCTAAGCAACGATTAAGTCACATGTAGTTTTGTTTGCTTTTGTATGAAGTTACTAAACGCATTAATGATTTTTCGAAAACAAAACCCGCCAAGAAGTAAAGAGGTCAACGCATAACGATCGCTTGAAATATCATATCTGTCGCATATAATCCCATTTGAAGAAAATTTATCCATATACGTAGCCATAACTAACTCTGCCTATAGAATTAACGTAAAACGTAGGTATGGTTATAAAGAAAAGAAAAATACTTTTAACGTGCTTATATAAGGACATAGAGTTGTTTATTTCGTTTTAATTGGTCGAATATCTAAACCAATACGATGGTCGCGTTGTCGGTCAACTATTCTGTATAAAGCTGCATTAATATTCTGCTTTGATAACGCTAAATTATTATTTATATTACGACCTGGCGGAGAACAATGGATATATTTCCTTAATTAATTGGCGCACGTAGCGCGAATGTAATGCCAATTATAATTTATGACGAAATGACATCAACCGTACAGACGTTAAAAAATATTTAATTGAGAGACATTCCATCGTGTTTACTCAGTCATAAATTTGATATACATATGAATGTGCCTGTGTGTTTACATAACCTAGTACGATATGAATTTTAAGCTATGTATATAACGAAAACATTTTTTTTTAATTCTCACTTTCAACATTCTCAATTCATGACTTACAATGTTGTAAAGGATAAATCTACAACACACACTATTGCCCATGCTTTGTTCAATCTTGTACAATGTATACGAGTGATTTCCATAATTTCATTTCCAACCTAATTTATACAATGTTGGACAAAAACATAGGTATATCAAGTGTTGAAATACAATCAAAGTTTGAATATGCCGCCATTTGTGCGTTCATGTAACCTTAACGTTATTTACGTTGTTAAGTCCACAAAATCTTATCATGGAGGATATTCCAGAAATTTTTCTATAAATTGGATAATTTATTAATATTTGTGCTTTATCATATTTAGTGTGTAGTTGATGTGTGTTTATAACGGTAGCAGTCGCGGCATTCTTACAACTAATTTATCAAGGGTATCTGGTATTATCCGGATTAATGCTTATTCCAGCTTCTTCCACCGATCAATCTGCGATGTTGGTACTGCTTTACAGACAAGTTCCTCCGAGAATTACATTATGGGGCTTAAATCGGGGCTTTGGGGAGATCACCCCGTAACTCTGATGAATCCATCTGCTTTCAAGTGTTGCAAATAGTCTTTGCACATTTTAGATGCATGCTTAGGGTCATTATCTCGGCGGAGTACAAAATTCGGACCCAAAAGTTTTAATCATGAAGGAATAGCATTGTTCTCTAAACTGTTTCGATACTGTTCTTTCTTTAATATTCCCTCGATCTTTACAATATCACCCACGGTCGTACCACCAAAACAACCACAAATCGTCACAGAATAACCATCATATTTAACCATAGGTACAATATATTGTTTTGTCGCAGGCTCATCTGTAAATCACCGAGCGAAAATACATTTTCTTGACCTGAAAATCTCGAACTTTCAGTCATCGGTCCACAACCCTTTACTCCACTATTCAACTGTCCAATTTTGGTATTCACTAGGCCAGTTTAAGCGTTTCTGTTTATTCTGTTGGCTGTAGTTGCGGCTGTAGCGACTTATTAGGCTGTTTTCCGTTGATTTCTGTTGCTAGTAACCGCTATAGCACGATCTTCAGCAGAAGTTGTCGCTTTGGATCTCCCACTTCGTGACTTATTCAGAAAGCTGCCACTTTCTCAATATTGCTTGATGATATCTGCCAACTTAGTGTGTAATTATAAGAACACGCATTTCTGTGTTTAAACGTTTTCGTTTCGGCTTGTTTCACAGTAGTTGCAGAGGAATATCTCCGCACGATACAAAACCGTAACCGAGAAAGCTGAAACTTGTCATTATATAAATAATATATAAAAGTATCCTCAATAGAAAGGCATTTACATAAACTTCCAGAAACTTTTATTACACTAATCCCTATGTAGTGGCAATAACCAATTTTGGTTTATTGCACGTAATAAAGTAATGTACAATGTTACTTATACAGCGTTTCCGTAAATTCAATGCTTTCCCTATAATCATTCAATTTTGCAAGAACGAATTTCCTAGAAGCTATGTTGTATAAATAGTTTCATAAAGTATGGGTGCCCTAATATTTTTGAACTGTAGTGTATTTCATTTATTTGTTGAAAAAAATTTAAATAATACATGTCATTATATAGATAACATTGAATATATGGTAATTGAGTGAAAATAGCTGAAATTTTACAAGTATAGCGATGCATAACAATTATTTAAAATTAGAACTGACCAAGTTAATAACAACATTTAATTTTATAAACTATTTGAAAATCTTTGAATTTAATCTGATGTTTGGGAAGAAATCGAATCATCACTATTACTGTCATCTCCAAGAGAAATTGTAAATAGTTCTATAACTTGTTCGATAATTTCATCAGGATCCTTCATACATGTTTCTTGTTTGATAGCGTGACTTATGCGCTTCTGCCAATATAAGAAATCTTTATGAAAGAGACGTTACGCAATTCTAGCTCTATTCTTGATCTATTAATTCTAGTCAAGGAGAAATTGCACCAAATGCTTTCACATAATTCGTCTCTCCGGCAGCATTAATTAAGTGTAAAGTACTAATTAGCAATGTCTCAAAGCGTTCGCCTTATCGATAGGCGATTTGTTGATTGGGTGTATCGCTAATGATATCACTTTTTACGGTCATACAGTGGTGGTCGTGTCTTTATTACAGCGTTAGCGCCGGCGACGACATGTAAACAAACGAATGCCGTGCTAATGGATATCAAGACCGTCTTGATAATCGCCCGTATACCTACATTCTATTAGAATTATTTGAAAACTTTCTACGCAACGTCAACGCATCGCGTATTAACATCTCAATTCCATTTTTTTTCTAATTCACCGTACATACACACCTAAATTATAATAATGAATTATGTTAAACTCTTTTCCGAAATAATTTGTCGTTTTCGGCTTCTTTTGCCTTTCTCGAACCATTCTTCATTGACTTAAATATTATCGTATTGTACGCTGTTCAAATAGACTTTAGTTGGTTGTGTATATTTTTACTTATAGCATATTTGAAAATTGTGTCATTTTATAAGGATCACAATGGGATACAAACGCACTTAATAATTTTAAAGCTTTGCTGTTATTATTCAGAATAAATATGTTTGTATAATATGATATCAAGAGAAAATTTTCGTGGGATTCAGTAGCCTGTATTGGTTATATATTTAAGTAAGATGTAATTATACAACTATATTAATGCTAATACAAAATGCGAAGAACAAATAAAAGAACATCTGAAAATTTATTACGCAAATAAGTAACATCAACGCATCAAAGCGTTATTTTAAAATACAACATGTATTTTTTGGTATGGTAAGTAATGTACCTCATTTATCAATTCAAATTTAAAATTAATGAACACTTGTAGCTTAACAAAACTGCAAAACTTAGACATTTGAAACCACCAATATTTTAATGTAATAGTTTTTTTTTAATATATTAGACGCTCGATAATGTGAACACCGGGTAATGGAAATTCGGGATAATGCGAACAACCATTTTCATAACATTGAATGCTGTATAACATGAACAAACTCGCATTCACTAACACCTATTTTTGCGGCAGGAATTCTCTGGATCGAGATGGTTTACTTTCCCGGATTATGTGAGACGCGTTATTTATGCAATCCAACTTGATGCCTTAACACTATTTTCAGTATCTGCATGACCATAGAATACCCTAAACAGAAGCTTCACGCAATGATGTAAAAGGTGTACATAAAAATAGCGCCCTCCAACATCTGCGTGGGTGAACTAAAATATAATTCTTTTGAGCGGGTTTATACATATTTTTTATTTCATATTATTGTGAAACAAGGAAGTTAATAAAAGGCAGAACTATTTTCAACCAGTGTATTATAAATATTGTTATAGTACCAAAACACTATATACTTATAAATAAAATACAATTATAAGTTCAATTCTTATCTACGTATA
Source organism: Trypoxylus dichotomus (assembly GCA_023509865.1). Classification (NCBI taxonomy): domain Eukaryota; kingdom Metazoa; phylum Arthropoda; class Insecta; order Coleoptera; family Scarabaeidae; genus Trypoxylus; species Trypoxylus dichotomus. Next base: position 14,228,587 of record CM042081.1, on the reverse strand, counting down.
ATAAAATCTCCTATCTATCTGATATTATTGTTGAATTGTTTAATATAATTGAATATTAACAATTTCACGAGTGATTGGGGTATCTGCTATTTCATTAGAGTGGCATGTGTATTACAATTTGTAATTACAATAGTTATAGTAGAATTAAGGTATGTTTCGATGTTATGTAGTACATTTTCCTTTTGTAATGCATGAGGAAATAGGAAATGCGTTATATGGTATATCTTTACAATTGTATCGATAAAGTCTACACTACAATGCTAATTTCACTCGAATGATATCATTATTTTCCAAATGAGCAGAACACATCCTACAACTTGCTACTTTAGTTGGTTCCATTTGCAACAAAGACTTGTTTCCGGAGAACGAAATCCAATCTATGAATTGTTCTGGATCTTTTGTTGGATTTGGAAATTTAGGAAAACCAACATAACCCACACCTTTGCATACTCGCACTGCACAGTGCGAATATTGAGACATTCCTGAAAACACACATGTAATTGATTCCTATAGTAATAAAATGTTTACGAATAACTTATTTTCGTTTTCTCTCACTAGCTAGTTAGTAATTTACTTGTGGAAATCAAGAACACTTATTAATTAGAAATTATATGCGCAAATGTTTAGTATATTAACGTAACTACACACATTTGCGTTTAAGATATAGTTTTTACAACAAAATTTAATTAATATCACTCGTACAAACTTATAAAACTATGTGAAGCGAACAAAGTAAAAACGTAACCATATATAAAAATGCAATAACAAACATATAGCAAAGTCAGTACCTAGTCAGCACTAGAATTATCGATAAAAACGAGTTTTTATATATCGACTGCATCCAAAATTAAATTAGCAGCGCCCCCGAACGTGAGACTTTCGACCAATCAAATTTTTGACAAAATTGTCCCTATCTCGTGGAACCCCCCTGTACATGACTGGAGAAGCGTTCGATCGCGACTTATTACGTCATGTCGTCGCAAATAAATTCGAAGGAGGAAAGCGTTGTTTCATCTCAAGAGAAAACTGCTTCAGGCAGAAACCATGAGAAACGACGACTTGACAACATTTTTGATATGCACTAATTCCAAGGGAGCTCATAAAATCAAGCCATTTGTTATCGCTGACACGAAAAATGTTTCTTTTCTGTGGACTATGAGTACTCCAAATCTGCATGACTGACGGAGTCAATTTTTAATAATTGTTCCATAATTCTTTTGTTCCTGAGGCAAATTTATAAAGTAAATTTAATTTATCATGAGTGAATCTCCCAAAATTATTGACAAGTCAATATTTGTTCTGTAGTTAAGTTACAGGTATCCAGAAAACAAGTGCACACTCAATAAAAGCTCTTCTTATTGTGGATAATGCTCCATCACATCATCCAATTGAAGAATTACTGAGTAAAATGGTTATATCACAAAAGTAACACTCTTCTCAATATCATTGCAAATGGATCCAATTTGGAAACATTAAAGAATTTGACGAAGAAAGATGCTGTTACAAATTTGATATGAGGAAACAGATTTCAGTAATCAAGAAGACGAGAATAATTCACTGCTTAGCGTATTGCAGCAAAAATGGAAATACAGTCAGACAGAAGCGAAGCCAGCTGAGACAGATGATATTTTAAACAGATTGCTGTCACATGTATGTACTTAATAGTTATGTATTCACTCAAGTTTCATTACTATAGGTATTTATATCCATTTCTAGATTGAACTGAATGAGAGACGTAACTGCGTGGAAAAAATTGGACGCACAATTAGACAATTTTGACGAAGAAATAGAAGATGAAACGAAAGATGAGGAGACTGAGGAAAAACCACAAAATAAAATTAATCCAGACATGTAATATCGTTTATTAAAATAGATTGATACACTACCTCCATAAATACTTGTAACAGTAGTTAGTAGCTATGGAAGTGGTTGACTCACTGTTGCGAGATACGATAACTTTTCTGTATATATATTTACTTGACAAAAAAAGGGTTAGTGCTAATGTCTGATGGTGCCGTAACCATCTTTTGTGTAGGTCGTCCTCTTAGAAATACGTATTGTAATTTAATACATGTAACGCGTAAAGCTTATGCCTTACATCTCGTACCTGAAACTAATAGAAACTCTTCTCCAGAAGAATGAATTAATGAATTGTTTTCTCAAACAAAAGCTGTGTTTCTTAAATCCTTTAAATCCCTACAATTTCATTGACACTGTCCAGGAATTCGTTAACCACTGCATCCATTTTTTACGCGGTTGGGAACATGGTTACATGTAGCAATACATACGAGGGCGACCTGAAATGCTTCCGGAATCGGCAAGAAAGACACGGTATTAGTGTGGTTTTTTATTTTTATTGTTCGATGTAGTCTCCTCAAAGATCAATACACTTTTTCAAACGGTGCTCCAGTCTCGTCAACCCGTCGGAAAAGTAGGATGTTTCGAGGTCTGCAAAATAGCAATCTGTAGCGGCGATGACCCCCTTATTTGAGGCAAATCTGTTTCCTCCCAGTGATGTTTTCGGGTTTGGGAATAGGAAAACGTCACTGGAGGCTAAGTCCGGTGATTATGGAGGATCAGAGATTAATCTGTAGCGCAACTCATTCAATTTGGTCACGACGATGCGGGATGAATGAACCGGTGCATTGTCATGGTGGAAAAGTACTTTTCTCCGTCGTAAACGATACCATTTCTTCTTCACTACTGCATCGAAACGGGTCAATAAATCGCTGTAGTATGACCCCGTGATCGTCCTTACCTTTTGCAGATAGTCAATGAGGATCACACTTTGGCAATCCCTAAACATGACTTTTCCGGCCGATGGAACGGCCTTTACTTTCTTCGGAGCCGATTCCCCCGGAAAAGTCCACTGCTTCGACTATTTCTTGGTCCCCGATATGTAGTGGCGGATTCAAGTCTCATCCACGGTTACGAAACGCATGAAGAAATCCCTTGGATTGCGTTGGATCCTGGCTAGACACTCCTCTGAAGCGGACACCTGATTTCGTTTTTGCTCCAATGTGAGCAAACGCGGTACCCATCCCGCAGAAAGCCTTTTGATACGCAAAATTTCGTGTAGGATATGGCCAACACATTCTTCTGAGGTGCCTGTTGTCGCTGCTATCTCTTTCACGTTCAATCGGCGATCGGCTAACACGACATTATGAATCTTGTCGACCATTTCATCATTGGTAGCGGTTTTTGGGCGTGTTCATCACTTGTGCTTGTGCGGCCACGTTTGAACTCGTTCACCCAGAAGCTGATGGTTGAAAATGATGGAGTACATCCGCCATAAAGCTCTAGCAAAATATTTCGAATTTCCGTGGCCGTTTTCCCAGCCATCCAGAAGTATTTTATCACTAACAACTATTAACAGAAGACGTCTGAAATTTTGACAGTTGATATAAAAACGGTTGGCCTTGCCGACCAATGAATCCGCTTCAACCTTTGTGCACCATCTCTTGCCGATTCTGACATTTCAAGTCGCCCTCGTAAATATTACATCACTAGTCATCATGGTCGTTTTTGTATAAGGAAAACTTTTTAATTTCGGTAAACATCGCTCAGATGTATAGCCTAGGTCACTCAGTTTGATAATATTTCGCAGAAAGGTAAATATTTTGAAATATTTTATATATTATTTACGTATACCTCGATACTTATTGATTATCTACCATCATATAGTGGGCTGTGATAAACCTACTGATTATTTATTTTGTATACGAAACTCAGAGCTTCTAAATTATTTGAAGTGATCATAATTTAGTGGCTAACAGTGTACTACTAATCCTGCGATCTTAACTAATATACATATATTGATATTAACATGGGAATATGTAACCAAATATATTGAGTTTAAAGGAATGAAATCATGTATTTATACCACCACAATAACCAATACATTTTGTTGTTCTATATTGATAAACAAATATCGACGCAAAATTCTGCGAAAAATAGTTTTGGATGTACATGTATATACAAATACGTCTGGTTAAAGTTAATTTGTTTTATTATTTCATTATTCTTCGATTGACAAGTAAAAGGCAGGTGTCAAACGTGATTTTCAAACAGTGGACGATGACAAGTAGAAAAAACACCGATATAATTGAAATCGTGCCGCGGAGTTTTCGATCTTGATCTTACTGACTTGTTTCTATTCAGTTTTCTATTGGTTTGATAATAATAGATACCGTACATACGTTAGATATGTAGGTACCACATATACATGTGTATTCGTATCTCTACTAGGAATAGCATTGCTTATGCATAAATAACATATTGCATAATATTTGATTTGATGTTCTAGTTGCATCATTTTCTATATTTAAATAATTCTTGTTAGTTTTCGTTCAGGTCAGTCCGAGAGGCTTCAGAAAATGCAGATAAAATTTCGGAAATTTTGCTGGGACTAAATTTTGTTGTAATAGTTCTTATTCTAAAAATTTTACTAGTTAACATAATAAAACGTTTTTCTGTCACACGAATGAACATGATCCCAATAGCATTTTTACGCTGAATTCAAACGCGCAAATAGTTTTTGCCTATTGGCCTTAGTTTTTGCGTGACATCCGAAAAAAGGACCGAAGACTCCAAATTATTCAATTTATATTAATTGTTTGCGAACAAAAAATGTGTTGGTGGAAAAATACGATCCCTAACGACACCAAGATTTTCCAAGAAGAAGTTTAAATGAACATTCAAGGGATGCAGTTTCAGTAGCAGGTTAACATCCCATACGATGATAAGGATTCACTTATAATCACGCGATAGTTCTCTGCCTTATGATTACCTAAAAAGTTCTTAGAGACCCTCTTAATCGTCAGCCATACCACTTTTTCAATATTACTTTACTTCAGTTTGACGAAATTGATATCATCCATTAACTCTCTAATGTCTTGTCCTTTCCAATATTAGCATCGCTCATCTTGGGAAGTTTCTGCTATAAATACATGAATCCACGCTATGATCTAGCCATGGCTTTTACAAGGTTTTTGACGAGTACCAATTTTACATTGGAGCGAATCTATGGGTCAAGAAGAGGAATCACATTCTTCTATCCAGACAATAGTTCATTAGCAGGCCATCTGTCCCAGAATATGAATTCGCAGTAGTAATTTATGTACCCGAGCTGCATGCCAGCAGAATTAATTAAGTGCTTCATATTCCTTTATATATGTTGGATAACTATCAAAGCAGTTTGAAGTTTTTATATGCCCTCTCCAGGTTAACTGCATGAACAATCGGCATAGATTACAATTTGGGTCCATTGGAGAGAAGTACTGCTTGTAAACTAACTTTATTTCCATCCACGAACAGACACCACTCATTTACATTACGTTCGTGACCAAGAGTCTCCATAACAGATACGATATCGTTATAGAAAGCCATGTCACCTTAGTGGGAAAAAATATCCTGAAAATATTGCATGCCTGTTACGAATTTTCGCATCGCGATCTAAGAGATTCATCCTTTTAACCCAGAAACTAGAAGCACAGACTGCTTTACACAATTTAAAATCATGCACAAAATCATATAGTTCCAATTCTTTTAACCAGCCTGTCAGAAGTCTAGCACATGTCAAACAGCAGATGTAAAGGGCCCATGTTTTATCTTTAGAGACCTCTGCCAGTTCTTTCAAAAAATATGATTTGGCAATGGCTTTCAGCTAGAAAGGTTTCGTTATTAATATATGAATTACTTTATTTAAATATTTATGAGTGTTGTCTTAACATCCCATCTTAGATATGTTAAATTTAAAAAGACTATATGAGAAAACCAAATCTTGGTAATAACATTTGTTGTTTACAATACATAGGAAAATTTTCAAAAACATACATAGGAAAACAGAATTACCCCAAACTTTAGTGAAAAACCTTGTGTATATCGCCAATTTGAGAAATTTAGTAGTCCTTCATTATTTTCTTTGTAAACAAAGAAATAGCTTGGTTTGAAATTAGAAGGAAAGGGAAAAAACAATTTCTAGAGACTGTAAGTGGAGAACACTTATATAATAAGAAAATATTCCATATCTGGTTCTTTAAGATTTCGAAGATAATAAATATTAATGTCTAAATAAACTGTAGAAAATGATAGATAATTGTTATAAAATGTTTTGTCGTTCATTGTAAACACAGCAGGTCTTTTATTGTATAAAAGGTATCACTCACAATTAAGGCAACTAATAAGCTTCTCACGTTAACCATGAACTTCAAACTAAAAAGAAAAGCAAGGTCGACAAATCATCGTTTGAGAACTACTGTCACATGAACAGATCGGTTTTTGCTATCATACAATAAAAACACAATAGATACTAAGCACAGGACCGCATTTAGGTGTAATTCTACAGCAATTAATTTGTTGTTATTCTAATTTTACGTCGAAAATTGGTATACTCAGTGTTTTTAAAGCTATATGACTAATTTTCAAGACGAGAAATACATTTCTGGGAAGTATTTAGTACACACGTGTACTTACAAGTTTTAAAAATGAAATACAACAATAAAACATTTGCTAAAAATTGCTTATTATACCAACAGTTTTCAATTAAAGTTCGTTATTTCTTTTTCAAAAGTATTCCAAAAGAGTGGAAATGGAAAAATGTTTGACCGAACTAAAGAAAAACTAACATCAGGAAAAACACTTGACTTTGTATGTCTTTTACGTAGATTATCGCTGATAAGTATAAGTATAACATTCAAAAACCAATATCACTACAACATATTAGCAAATGATTTAACAACATTTTTAAGATTACTAAAACTGAAATGCACCGCTAGCTGAAGTAAATCTTAAAAATCTAGTAATCTAGAAATTTTAATGAAGGCCTTTATCCGTCTACAGATCAGATTTCTATGAATTGCACCCGCACATATCCTTGTATGTGGTTCTAATAAATGTTTTCAAACATTTCTATACTACGACTGGTGACTCAGTGTCTAACAGACTTGCATATTAGTTTCGGGGTGTCTAGGTTCGAACTTCGGGGCTGTTGCTTCTCAGAATTGGGAGTTTTTATGAATTTCCTCACTTCAACAAGACCCAGATGTTTGAAGTTCTGAATAAAGGATCTAACACTTATTACTAATTTTAGAAAGAATTATAAATTTTTATGTATTTATTTCATTGACGATTGCAAGGACTGTGTGGATGTACAATTCACAGGTATAGCAGTAAACTCCACTCACACAAATTAATTAATTACGCGAAACGCAGCGTTTCGAGAACACGTAGGCTCTCATTGTCAACCGTGTTACCGACTGTCGATAACACGGCAAACGTATTTGCACACTAAAGTTTGGCCCACAGCGTGTCAAAGTTTGCCCGTACTTGCCTTTAATGGTGGTTTTTGTAGTTGTCTTTTTTCAATGCAGATGGCTGATATGCAAAATTAGATTTATTTTTCAATTTCCATTATGAGGAGTCTTCTATAAAACATAATCAAAACAATTTTATAGGAAAAGCTTTCGAAAATGTCCAAATTAGATATCAAAATCAATACATTAATAAAGACAATATGAGAATATTAGTATTTTCACATTAAAGTTTCAGTGACAGGCTAGTCATTATTTCGGAAAACACCATGTGAACAGAACAAAAAATTTACCTACTGTCCACTAACTCTTATCAAATTTAATATTATCAATGGGATTTTTGATTTAACTCTTTGAAGATATTTAGTTAATACTGCAATATAATGCATTATAATAATACAGCAGATGTAAGAAAGCTATCTTTAAAGCATTAAATCTATAGTTAAGGGGCCAACATATTAAAGAAAAAGTTAATTTAAGATTTCCAAATCTTCGGTATTCTTTCATGTCTTTGTTCAAAATTTTGACTAAACATACTTTTCTCCATCCAAATTGACAAAAGCATTCGTTCCATTTTATTTAACTAACGTCTTATGCACAATCATATGTTATATGTTCTTCAAGATTGTCTTTTTTACGAATGTCTTAGGGAGTTATAAATGAGTTAGTCACGCGGCAGTCCGTTCCTGTCTATTACCGTTCGCTGGCCCACGCGGCTCGGCAATTTGACCTAAACTGCGTATTAATTGTTCGATCTGCATATTAACCTGTACATGCATATAGCGCGCTAGGCGAAGAACGGTCGCGCGTTATAACCGAGAATGGGCAAGATGGTTAGTCACTACCAAAGTTGGCGATCTTCCGCTGGCTGATCAATCAGCCAGCATTTAGATGTAATTTTTTTTTCAAGCGTGGATTGTTTACTATGTAAATCCTACACAACGCTGAGCAGACGTAATGCATGCGTCCAACATGTATATTATTATGTAGGCAGACATATGTAGATGCGAAAATTTGTGTTTGTGTTGAGGAAAGAATTTTTCTATTTGGTATTGCGCCATAAAAGAAGATTCGTAATTTTATGGAGACGTAATATCGAAGAAAAGAACAGTAGGGTACTTTTCCAGAAGATTTAATTGCGATATTTCAAATTGGCTATAAATATCAATATAACTTGTTTGTGCAGGGTGTCATTGAAATAAAATAAAAGAAAAGTACGGAAATTGGTGTAATCATATAGAAAATAAATCCAAAAAAATTTGTGTCAATCGTGTACATCGTGAACGATAGAATTAAAAAAGCGTAGGAAGCTGCAATATGGACGCAAAATGTATATACATAATACATCCATCCAACCAAACTCGCATACTGCATTTACTGCAATAACACAGCTGTCAGTATTATAAAAACTACAAGGTAGCACTGTCTACCTTTCAAACGGCATGCTAAGAATTCAATAACATGCTTATGGACGAATGTTTTGGCTATGTTAATAAAGAAATTTTTATTTTATATACGTATCTTTATATTTTTTTCTCGCGTCTGCGAAGGAATTTTCGCAAAACTATTTTAAATTTAAGTCTAATAAAATTAAATCTTTCCATTTTCCATACTTGTTTATTTTTATATCATGGATCATAATTCATTATACTTTCCCAAAGCATCAATTGCTTATCATGTGTACAAGTATCAAATGCGGATTTTTTCTTCTAAAAGAACATGTTAGATTCGGAAAAATGATAAAAAGTGCTTTATTCAAACTATGCTCCATCGCTTGTTATACATTTTTTCCCATCTTTCGGGCAATTTGTGAATATCATACCAGTAAAAATCTTCCCATTTTGCTGCGAACCGTTCATCGAGCCATTTTCTCACATCTTTATACGAACCAAAGCGCTCCTCAGCAAGTTCGTGACCCATCGATGCAAACAAGTGGTAATCGTAAGGAGCCAAGTCTTGTGAGTAAGCCACATTTGTATACCTGCTATTTGTTTGTTCTGGAGTTAGGAAAAGCATTAAGTTGCGCAATACATTCCGCGTTCGTAAATCAACGATTATGATGATCATTAACCAACACGACCAAAGTTTTGGTGAACTTAATGGTTAATGATGTTCGTATTTGTTTGTAAATTTACTAAAATGAAAATAACAAATTATGCTAACAAAAGTGTTGTTCATTTCTGTTAATAACGATCCTAAATTTCACTCAAAAAGGTCTTGTACCGGGTGAAAAGCTGCGAGTTGTTGATTGCATTCTGGGCATCTGGATAATGAATCGAACACCGGCTTCACTTGAAATGAATAACGCATGTCTAGCGATATACACCCTCACCTTCGTTGAATCGATTCAAATTTAAAAGATCGAGATAAACAAGGGTAGAGAATACCGTTAAAGAGACTTAGCATACTGACACATAATCGCCTTGCAGAGTAGTATGCATATCTCTCGACTTTGTTAACTTATAGAAATCTTATTTCATCCTCCCCTTACTCACAATTACCGCCATCGTTACGTCGAAAGGGAGCTCATGATTTAACACGCACGCATTTACAGCACACCGTAACTGTTGCTGGACCCAGCATCACTGCGATTCTTATTTGCATTGCATTCCAATTTGCCACCTTCAGTTCAATGTTATGCTCTATAAATTATTGATAATTATTAATTCACTCTGTAAAGTGGTGCTTTATTTCTAAAGTTGAAAGCTTCTCCATAGGTCAACGGCATGCGCAATTCATTATTGGCGTACATGTGCAACATTAGTGAAGGGTATTAAAGCAGTATAGAATAGAAGTGATAAAATAAAATTGATAACACAGAAAACAATATAGATACATATATCTTTCCTTTCAGTTACAATATATTATTAGACCATATGTACATTTTAGAATCCGGAAGTTATCTTCCTTTTACATTCAGCATATTGGAAATTTACTATATTTAGAACTTTATTTCTGTCTAAAGGAATGCATACATATGTAGATTTCTCGCATTAAAACTTATACGTGATCCTCAAGGTATTCTTAAATCTTAAACTATATAAATAAAGGTAATACTTTCATTCGTGTATGACTATACAATAACGTACGAGTTAAGGATACCTTGAGGAACATGCATAAGTTTCAATGCGACAAATCTACATATGCGTGCATTCGTTGAGACAGAAATAAGATTCTAAATATAGTAAATTTCAAATATGCTGAATGTAAAAGGAAGATAACTTCCGGATTGTAAAATTTAGATGCTCTAATAATATCTTGTAATTGAAAGAAAAGATATTTTAATGTTTTGAATAGTTTAATTGTGTATACGTATACATGCATATAAGATATATGTATACTACCGAAAATAAGTGTTTATACACCTTTAAAATATTACAAAAACAAGTTGAAAACCACTTATAAAATAAACCTTTATTCTATGCTTATACAAGGAACTGTAATAGTTACAAGAACGATGTAGTTATCGATTTGCTAACATAAATTAACTTAATTAATTAACTTAAATTTTCAATTCGTTAATGTGTCCACTTTTCGCTTTTATTACCAACGCACACAATCTTGGCATTCTCTCTACCAGCTTTCTCAGTTCTCAGGCTATTTTTCTCCACGTCACCTGCAGATGCGCCCAAAGCACTGTTAATATTTGGAGAATTGACGTACCCAAAAAATGAAACCACGCTTCATCAGAGAAAAGTGTCAGATTTAGCAGGTCATCATTTTGCATTAAATTATTTACAAACCACTGGCAGGATGCAAGATGTCCAGGGTAGTCTACCGGATACAGGTGTAAATTTTTCTTTATAATTGTGTAGTATGTTGCATAAGAAAGTCCAATTTCTTGAAAAAGACGTTTCAAAGGCATAAGTTCATTTTTCATCCGTTGACGAACATCATTAACAGCTTCTTCCGAACAAACAGTTGGTCTACCAGTACGTGTATTTATGGCCCACGGAATGACTTTCACGAAATACACTAACATAATTGGAAATGGCAATTATAAAAATTTTTGGGAATTACAACTAACTCTAGGAAGTGTTGTCTAAAATCATCTGAAGATATGTATACGCTAAGTGAATACCCAAATTCTATCAATTTGTACTCCAGTTCAAAAATAGGCCTCAATCATGTACATTTTTACATTGTATTGTAAACCATAGTTATTCAAATTTGCTTTCAGCAGTTCTAGCAACATCAATGGATGACAGTCGATGTTACTGGCAAAATAATCTTCAAAATCTTTATGACGAATAACATAATAAACAATATCTCATATGTATGTATATTAATAACCTGAGCAATATGCATATGTGCAGATGGACTTTTGCTACCTTCACCATGTCTCTAAACATGAAACGATCGTTTCTATTGGAAAGTGTACAGTACCGGTTAATCGAACAAAGATTTTCTAGGAAAGCAATGTAACAAGAACGCAGAGAGGAGTTCTGTATTCATAGCGCTTTCCTAGAAGTTCGCTATTTTTTTGCCCATCGATAAGAGAGAGAGAAAAAAATAATAAAACAATAGCAATGCACCGTGCAACATTGCATCGTACTGTTAATTCTTCGAGCAGCAATCGTACGGATTGTTTTTCTCCGGTAGCGTAGGTAAGTTCTCACAATCTCGAAGGCAATAAAGTACGAGTTACTTCGATATGCAAGCCGCATCTCTTGTAGAATCTTCTTTATCTGCGGTAATGGGCAACTGAACTCTCTCACAGTAGAGCCACGCAGTCTGCCCGGACTGGTAACTCCTCTTATGGTCTTCCAGAAGTCGCAAGAACTCGAAAAATGCCGCGCACTCGTTATAGATCAAACATGAAAGCTGTTAATAGTGTCTGTCGTCGTTCCAACTATCAAATTTACGCACATTTTATGCTAAATTCGATTATTTTTAGCTCCTGACAATATACCTATGTGTACGCGTAATGTGTTCATACATAACCCGATGTCGTTTACATCACCGGATGCGTATGTGTCTCTTCGTACATAAGTACTACGCTTCAGCCTTCTGATTCGCATAGTCTACCCTTTAGCGATTTGAAAACAGGGTTTGCTTATCTCACTCACGCCACATTGCGCTAACGCATACCTGCCAGTGGCCATTCTTTATTGAAGATGTATTGAGGACGACACCTTACGTAACAATTCAAAATTTTGCGATCATCTATCATCATTATCTGTTGAAGCAACCATTCAACGTCACCGTATTAAATACGCATATTTACTGTACAAAATATGCAGCATTCAAATGAACAGAAATAACTTCGACACAACAACTGGTAACTTGAATAGTAACTGTATATCTTTTATCTAATTATAAAAATTTTACTTGAAATATATTTTGGTCAATTTTGGTTTCAAAAATAGATTGTCCTTTTACTTCAGCAATGTGTATGGAAAAACTCACATTTACTTACTTAACGACGTATAAATATATTTTATAGCGGAAGTACGCAAAAATTATGTAAAGTGTCCAAGGCTGGTGTTCAGAAATAAACTCATTAGTGAAATAATTTTGTATTTGTGTTAGCATCTTCCACATATTCCCAAAAGCTTTTTTTGCAATTTCTACTATGCGGTTTTATAATTCAAAACTAAAAAAATAAATTTGGACACTTTCGTTGAAATTTCTAAGGGTATGCTTAAGGATGAATTGCTTTTAACAACTTCTCAAATATTTCACCAATGATGTCGACACAATTTTTTCAATGGAATCTATAGTAGGTCTTAACATATTTAATGAATTTGCACATAAATACAAGGCTTGTCCGTAAACTAAGTACCATTTCGCTCTACCGCCACCGCAGCGGTATTGTCGTAGTTCCGTGCATGTACGTGTATCTTTCTGGTTCACAATCTTTCCGCTGATGCCACCTATAGTAAAATTGTGTTGAGTTTACATTTGTTAGTGATCGTTCAACATGTTTCAGACAATTTCTAAGGCCCCCGACTGTGAATTGCGTTTTGAGATACGGTTTTTGATCGCAAGGAATATTAAATCAGCCAAAATTCATTGTCAACTTATAGTGATTTATGGTGAAAATGTAATGACAAACGGAATGGTGAGAAAGTGGGTTAGACAATTCAATGATGGACGAACCAATGTTCATGACGAAGCATGAAGTGGGCGGCCTTCTGTTGTCAATGATGGTTTGGTTGCAAAAGTTTATGATAAAATTCGTGAAAACAGACGGTTCACAATAAGAATGCTTAGAATAAATTTCCAAAAATTTAATTTTGCATAAGGTTGTTATAAATCGTTACTGGTGGCATCTTTTTATGTACAGGGTGCAAAAAAATTGGGTTGAAAATGTCTAAGCAATGATGCTAACTATATAGCAAAATAAATTTAAGAAATGCTCTTTCATGTAGAAATAAATTTTGCTTTTAATAAGATTTTTTTTCTCTCACGGTATTTACCTTCCGTACAAACCTCGTATATAATTTTAAATGTATTGTAATGATATGAAATTGTGTCTATTAAATTATATTCAGGAAGAATATTAGCATATGGGATACTACCTCTACTGTAGCAGATAAAAGATTTGCCCATAAATTAAATATAGATGAATCAGCTGTTTACAAATGTAAAATTAACCCTATTCCACAGGCATACGGGGATAAAGTTAACAAGGAGATCGAGTCAACGTTAAAGGACAAAATTATTAAAAGGATGAAAACATCTTACGTCAGTCCTATTGTTGTTGTGGCAAAGAAAGGTTATGTCTAGATGCAAGATACATAAACCTCTTAACAAAGAAGGAGTATAAAATACCTGAGTCAATTGAGGGATTATTAAGTAGACGTTACAAAAAGAAATACTTTACAAAATTAGATTTAAAACACAGTTTTTGGCTACTACCTTTGCATCCGGAGAGTCAAAAGTGCACAGGTTTCAGTATAAATAGTACCAGTTATGTTTTTCAAAATTATTGTTACGAGTTTGGTTGAGAAGGGGACGAAATTGAACATAGAAAAATGTATCGTATGTAAACGAAAATGGTATTACTTTGGACGAAAAGAGGGTTGAAGGTATTAAAAATCTGGAAAACCAATCAATATTAGGAAATTAAGAGGATTTTTAGGCATGTTGAATTATTACCAAAAATTTATTCCGAATTTCAGTCAGATTTAAGCAAACTTCCTCTAGAATTTCCGGAAGTTTCTAGGACAATCTTGTTAACAATTCCAACTGAAACTCTAAGCTATCGAACACTGCATGCACCAATGGTGACGAAAATGTTCACAGATGCCCACAAAGATCACAAAATGATATCCGCACATTCTTTTCTCGATCGCTTTAATCGCAAGTATGACGAATATCTTTCCCATATCGTCTCTAGTGATGAAACGTGGATTTCATACATTAATAATAATTTATGCAATAACGAAAATTCCAATAAATCTATTCTCTAAGGAAAATTAGAGTAACTGTGTTTTGGAAACAAAAGGGTGCGCTTTTGATTGATTTTATGGTATTTGAAGCAACTATTACATCATAAATCTATTGTGACAAATACTGAGATCAAAAATTATTTTCTCTAAGTGCATTGCGCGTCCGCACATAGTTACACGCACTACGGAAGCAATTCAAACATTGACATGATGTCAGATCACGTTCCTTACAGTCCTCATCTCACATCCAGTGACTACCATCCCTTCCAACATCTCGACTCTGTGCGTTCTCTACTTTAAACGTTTTGCGGAAAGTGAGGATTCAAAAATCTCAGTGCAAAGCTGTCTAAAATCCAGACGGCGGAATTTTATGCAGAAGATGTAAAGAAGCTTGTTTCTCGATATCAGAAGTGGTTGGATATTGATGGTAATTATATAGAGAAATAAAATAAATATGTAAATTTTTGGAAATAATTAACGAACTTTTAATTTTTTTATTTTATTACTGATCGGTCCTTAATTGTGTAAAGTGTGCGAACCTGCATTTGTAGTAGTATGCATCAATAACTTTGAAGTCAGTCGATACAAATATGGGATCCTAAAAACACTAGTATCGTATTAAGTAACTTCTAAACTAGTATGGGAATACCTGCAAGACCTTGTATCTAGTCTAAAGACAATGCCACTAGTGTAGGTATGATGGTACAAAGGCAAAGCACGGAATGAAACCGCAAACCAGCTAACAAGTGGAGGTTCTGGAACTACTTTTACTGGATTTGAATCGATTTAGGCAAAAGAAAGGCTCTAATGCATGAAGCAATTAATTAGAGGACTATGCAGCAATACTAATCTTATTGGAACCATGTAGTTCGACAGTAGAAACTTGAAACTTGGAAAGTGACTAAACGTCAAAGTTATAAAAGAAAGATTTGCTGGCGAAATAAATTAACCTGTTCAGGGAAAAAATAATTGAAATGTAAGAACATTAGTCTCTTGACGGGTGTATTTATGTAGTAAGACATCACTTATGAAATCAATCAATCAACACGTGTGTTAAACTCCAATCTTCTATGCAACGATATCTCAAATATCACATGTTATCCACTACCAACTCTTTTGAGTTTTGTTTCTAGTTTTTAATAAGTTTATTCCATCCTAGTGAAGGGTGCAGTTTTTGAATTTATTTTTGGCAGATTCTTTTTCACTTTAATTCTGATAGTAATAGAAACAGATGAATAAATATTCCCTTTTTCACCACTCTGAAAGTAAATAATCCCGTAGCAACAGTCAACATTCATTGCAGTCTGATGACTTTAAATTATATTATCTTGGAAGGAACTACTTGTATAAAATGATTCAAAAATATAACGTCTCTGTTTAAGAATTCCGTAACATAGGAAAAGATACAAACTAAGAATTAACTAATACACTCAGTGAAATGTCTACAATTTCATATGAATTTTGAACATAATATTTGGTTTTTCTTCTTAATACCATCGGCAAATTATGCATCGAAATTAATGCTGACTACAAATAAACACAAATGCAAGAGAAAATAACTTAACAATTTATATTTTATACAGAAAATATTTGCAACAATGGTATCCCGAAAAATGGCGAAATTTCTATAGATCAAAGCTAGACGAACATCCTATGAAATCAAGTATTTCAACCTTTCGGTGTAAAAAATCTCTTAATATCTTCAAGAGTTTATTTATTGTTAAATGTATATATTATCGTATATATATATATATATATATAAGCTAATAAAAATACCGAGAGTAGGTAGGGTTTTGAAACCATCATCTCATCAACAGCTTTATAAAGTTGGACAATTTCTACGACAAAAGACGCGCTAAGAGGAGTAGTCAAAAACTAACTCGAAGGTACAGCTTATCGATATTTCAGTTGGTCTCTTCTGATAATATAACCGCTCAACTAATAAAATGTAAATTTATCAGTAACAAACAGACGTGTACAATAAATTTTATTCGGTAGTAAACGTCTTTGGTAGCTAAAACGGGTTCCAAATCCACCCTTAAAAGAGACATATAAACAGATAAGACTGGAATTTGACCATATGGCATAGGATCATTAGTGGAACAATGTCATATTCTCTGACGAGAAGAAATTTAACTTGGATGGACGTGATGGTTTCAAATATTATTATTAAGTTGCAATTAGCCGAAATTTTGGTGGTGGCAGTGTAATAGTTTGGATGCGTCCTACCCATAACAATGAAACCCCTATATTTTATTTCTTCGCGAATGAATTCTAATTCTTATATATAACTTCTGGAAATGGTTCTGATAGACTTTGGTGAACAATTGCCGACGTAAGACTGGATATTTCTGCAAGACAATGCAGCTGTCCATCATTCCAATGGTTTCATTAAAAAAAATTAACCTTTTGCAATGTTCTGCTCGCTTTTCCAATCTGAACCCGATCGAAAATCTTTGGAGAAACATTGACCAAATTGATAGACAGTATGAAAACCCAGATGTTTGAAGTTATTTTGAATAGGAGATCTAACACTCACTACTAAGTTTAACAGGAATTATATTTTTATTTTATTTATTAATTTTGTGTTAATGGACCTATGGAATTTCGCTGTTTCGAGTTACCATTATTGCAAGTATTCTCTGAATAAGGTGAATAAGTTCTTTTTATGTTATTTTCTCTCGCATGTGTGTTTCTCTGTAGTTCAGCATTGGCTTAAATACATAATTTGCCAGAGATATTGAAAAAAACAAATATTCTCTTCAAAAGTTATATGAACTTTTGAAACTATAGAAATTTTTACTAAGTATATTTTGTATATCATTTGATTTGACCTATGGTAAATCAAAATTATTCAGCTCATTTGGTGCTCAAATTAATTATATTGCTTAAGAATGTTATCCTTACAATAAAAATAGGATACTTAGTAGAAAGTCTGGTTTCGGCCTGTAGTTTATTATAGACCAGCCTATTCTTAGTGCCTTTAATAGCTCAGGTTCGTGTAATTGGGCACGATTAAAGAAAATCTCATACGGATCCAACCTTATGGCGGTAACCGCATAAAAAAGACGAATGTTTGCCTTCGCACAAAATATTTACCGACAAAAAGCGACGAAATTCCATCGAAAAGCTATCTATCTCGGTTAATTAATTCGTCATATGGATGCTGATGCGCACACCTCAACGTAATTTTTTCCGCGTAGAATGCAAAGACTTCGAGCCTATCAGATAATGCGAGAAAGAGGTTCGCAAAGGTATATACGCTGATGGGCAACCGGGTGGCGTGGACCACTTTTTCCATCGTCTTCGACAACTACAACAGCAACGAACGCCGAACAATGTTCAGCGATCGTGTATAAGAGGCTCTCTATCTTTCCCGCTCGCATGGTCCTTCTCTGCATCATATACGCGGATAATGTATTGTCGTACCAACGTGTATGTTGTACATACGCGGTAGCCAATCCCCATTGTTTAGTTTTATCCCGCATAAATAATTATTGGTAACCTGTTTATACGTATGACTCACGCAAGTGATGGTGGTCACCGATTTTTTGTCAATTAATTTCGAGTTTTCGAAAATGTTCCGTCGTCAAGAAAAGCAAGTACTGTGTTTGGTAACTAACTTAGGCACATTTTTTTTTTTTTGATTCTTAAAAAACTTACTTGTTACTAAAACCAAAGTAATTTTCACAATACCTTTCCAATTCATCGATAGTTATTTTATGTAAGAATTATCTGAAATGAAATATTACTACCCTGGTTTTGTAATATTAGACCGCCCAACAAAATATTTTTTTTAGGGTATTTCTAATGTGCTGGCTTCAAAAATAACTCGCACTTCTTCCGAGCAGCTCTAGTTTTTGAGATACACCACGGTGAAATTTATTACTCATAAGAATAAATGGCAAAATCGAAATAATTAACTAAATATTTAGGAGACCTAAATTATCTGAAATTAGAATTATTATATAATTATAATTCTCAGTATTCTATTACTGAAAAAATCTACTTGTCCAACCCAACCCTAATCCCCACTACCTCATTTACCTCTAACATAGTGTACGCCGTGTCTCTGTCTGCATCCCACAGTTCAGTGGTTCAGTTTAGTATTGTGCTTTCGTATGCTAACTGTGTCAGTGTGTACTAAATATTTGCTTCAAACTGTTGCATAAATATTAAAAATTCGAATGACAACAATGGCTTCTACAAGCAGACAAAATTGTGTGAACCACCCCGATGTTTTTTGTTACATTTGTGGTAAATACACTTTTAGGGAAAGTAGAAAATATACCTACACATAGTATGGGAAGAGCTTAAAAACCATCTTGATGACTGCTATTTTTGTTCAATCAACATCAAGGGTTTTAATCGCAATAAATACGTATACCCTAACATAGAGTCAGCAAGGAAACTTCTTCCTCATTCTGAAGAAATACATATTCCAACGTTCAGTAACTTACCTATGCTTCCCGAGGATGACTCAGATACATCGTCTGACGAAGTACAGTTCCAGAAAAGTGAAGGTGACAATAATGTTAAAGGACCATCAGCAGGTCCCCAACGCTTCAGTCAACAAGAGCTTGATGGCCTTGTTAAAGATCTGAACCTCTCAAAGGAGTCGTCCGAATTGCTTGCTTGCAAATTAAAGGAAAAGAACTCACTGTATCCAGGTAGTAATATTACATTTTATCATACCTGAGAGAAAGATCTGCTGTGGCGTTTCTCTAAAGAAAACAACAGTGTTTTGTCGATCTAAAAATGGTAAAGTTTCTCGGCGGACAACAAAATGGTTACACAAAATATCCTTGTTTTTTATACCTTTGGAACAGCAGAGCTAATGCCCAGCACTGGATTACCAAAAACAGGCCTTTAAGAAATGTTTTAGTTCAAGGAGAACACCACGTCCTTAACAAACCGTTGATTAACAGAAACAAAATCATCTTTCCACCACTGCATATCAAGCTGGAACTTATGAAGCAATGTTGTTAAGGCAATACTCCGAAGTGGACCGTATTTTGAGTATTTGAAACAAAACTTTCCGAGGCTTAGCACAGAAAAACTGAAGGCTGGAATTTCTTATGGTCCTCAGATAAGGCAACTTTCAAATAACCCGCAATTCACGGAATCAATAAACAAGCGTGAGTCTAATGCTTGATGCCCTATTGCTGTAGTAGAATTAGCAGAACAGATGCTTTGTAACTTTCACACGCTCGGATGTAACATGAGCATTAAGATTCATTACCTTCCAGTATTAGCCACTTAAATCGTTTTCTAGGAAACTTAAGTGATGTTAGTAAGGAACAGGGGGCAAGATTTCACAAAAACCTCAACATTATTGGGGAAATATACCAAGGAACATGTGATGCCCATACGATCGCCGATTGCTGCTGGAATCTTCAGCGTAGTTGTTCTGGTAAACCCCACACAAGGAAATCTTATAAAAGAAAATTTTTAACTGATGATTGAAAGTTGTATATCCATATTTTTCTGTTAAATAAATGCCTTCTACCCATTTTTTGTGTTTATTGTTACAATTAATATAATATAATATAATATTGTAATATATTTCATTAACCCTCAAGTTGTGAACAATCTGCGTCCGTATTGCATATGGAGAAATTAGGTAATTCTTCGCGAATTACATTCCGAGAAATCATTACACCCTTAATAAACGATACAAAGTTCAACTTACGCAAATTGAATACAAAAACGTACATAGTTGTGAATTTTGGGGTGCCTAATCCAAAACTAATGTCAGATTTGTTCTATCAGATTCAGTTTTCGTAATTCGCTCTTTGTGTCCTGTTTAGGAAAAAATCGCCAAAATTAGATATAATGTTTTGTTATGTACGTAATTTTTTAAATATTACTATTTAATAACTCTTAACTGCAACACAAAAAAATGGGTAGGATGTATTTATTTAACAAAAAAATATGCAAATACAACTTTCAGTCATGAATTAAAAATTTCCTTTTATAAGATTTCCTTGCGTGACGTTTACCGGAACAGTTTCGCATAAGATTCCAGTAATCGGCCATCATATGAGTATCCCATCTTCCTTGGTACCTTTTCTCCATAATGCTGATGTCGTTGTGAAATCTTTCCTCCTGTTCCTCATTAATATCACCTAAGTTTTCTGGAAAACGATCTTAAGTAGGTGTGAAAGTAATGAATCTTGATACTCGTGTTACATTCGAGCGTGTAAAAGTTATAAAGCATCTGTTCTATTAGTAAATAACGATGAAATTTATTATGTATGAGTAATAAATTCACCGTGGTGTATCTCAAAACCTAGAGCTGCTAGGGAGAAATGCCAGATATTTTTAAAACCAGCACATGGGAATACCCTAAATAAGTTCGTATTTTACAGGCACCACGACAAATAAATTATTTTGTTGGGCGATGCAATGTGTAAGAAATAAAATAAAGTAATACTTTAAAGGAAGATAATGAAAATGTCTACATACAAGTAAAACAACAGATTTACGGAAACAGTTTTCGGATAGCACAAGAAAATTTTCTTACAAAACTTTAAAATAGCTCACTTATATAGCATGGTAAGAAGATAAAAAAGCAAATAAATTATACTACAAACAAAGGATTATTGCGTAATACCGAATTTTAATTTAATTTAGAATGCTTAGTAGGTACCTACTTAATTAGCTATCGTTTCCCTATTCACTTCTTTTTAACTACAGTACATTCAAACGGAACTATTTTTCGTAATCCTTGAAAAAATCATTTTCTAATACTTACTTCAACTTTTTAACTCAGATACTTTCAGCAAACTTTCTCTATGAATAAGTTAATCAAAGCATATGTTGTATAAAAAAGTCTTATTTTTTTATATTAATGTAAATCTTATGTTCAGTTCTAAATTCGAAAATTTCATTTACTTTGAAGCTATAGCACCATGGGTACGAATACATATTATAGGGATTTTCTTAGGGACAATTATAATCAGATGTTCTTAACATATCTTAAACAATTGTGATAATAAGAATTCGATTTAGCTATAGTACCAAAAAATGTCATTATAGTACTTGAAGCGCCATCTATTAAAAATAGTATTGACTAAATAGAAATTGTATTCGCCAAAAAGATGCAATTCATACAGCATTAAACTACATATTTGCATTAAATATAAAATATTTATGGAGAATTAAACAATAGTAAATTATATTCTATCATCTTAAATTTATTTATATCCAACGCATCAGTCAATATATTTAGGCAACTAAATATACAGTTGCGTTAAATGTTTTACATAGCTATGAAGTTTACATTATATTTGTGTAATTAATTATACTAAAATATTACTTCTAGTAAATATTTCCTAAATTATTTATTTGTATATCTTTAAGAAATAGTTTCCAAATTTTATGATCAAAATTTAAGTCTAAAATATTGCAACTGTATCGTTTTATTCCTAAAACTAATCTCCGAAATATGTGCTTCCGTTTAAACTTAAATGTATAATATGATATCATTCCCCACCTTTTTAGTTTCCTTTGCGATTTCGCTTACTTGATAAATTTATCAATCAGTTGTATTATTATGGACATGGACCAAACAGATCTTTTTGTCTTCAGTAATTAATACGTACAATTACTGAGCGCTCATGACAGCAATAAAATTTTACGAATCCATATCTAAATGAAAATGAATTCCCACATAAGTTATAAAAAAATAATCTCGAAGTGGGCATTATTATATTGTGAGTAAATATTTATCAATACCTTAACAATTTAGAAAATGCAAAACTACTTTTGTAATAGTTTTAACTTTATATTATTAATCATAAATTCGCAAAATTTGTATTGCTGTTTGAATTAGAACTAACTAAGTTTTCAAATTAAAACATATAACAACAGTATATGAATATTAGTTGTTCGTTTTACTAATTTAAACTTTCCTTAACTGTAGCAATCGTTTAAGTCATTTTTCTAGATTATATAACTGGTTTTATTAAGATTAACTATAGCAGATTCCATACTTTTGTTAAGGAAAATAGTAAATACTTCGTTTAAAGTATACTATGTTTATAGGTACATTACAATTTTTGAAAAATACAAATAGCGCAACAATTCAAATTAACCCCCAAGGTCAGTACTTAATTTATCCAGCGCCAATTTATCACTGCTTCACTTAAATAGCTTGACTTTGCTTACTGAAAATACATGGTATGCTTGGCAAAAACAGAGTTTAGTTTTAGATTCATGTACTTCTTTGAAATCATCCATGTCTGAAGACATCTTTTGCAAACTAAATGGAAAAATAGTAAGCTGCAATGAGCCTAGACAAAATACGACCGCTATTGTTCGCTGTAAAGATTATTATATTCCTAGAAGTTATTCGCCATTCTACCGATGTCAAAATGGATCATGGGACCGGCAATTTGTTCACTGTGTTCCAGGTATCCCAAACATAAACACAAAATGTACCAAATCCGATACGAAATTTATTTGCTTTTTAATTGTGCTTTTAGAATGCGGTATCAAAAACATTGATATATCGTCAACAAACGATAACAGCGAAGCACTATATGGATTTCCCTGGGTAGTCGCCATTTATAACGCTACAAATGATTTAATATGCAGCGGCACTATAATCTCTAAATATCACATTTTAACAGGTACAAAATCTCACAACAAACATGATCGGAACTTCAAGATATTTTTATTTTTACACAACATTTCTTAATACAGTTGGCTGGTTATATCAGTCTTTGCATAATTACTCTTTTTAGCCGCACACTGTTTCACAAACCTAGCTGGAGAAGCCAAAAATAAAGAAGATTATACAATAATAGCAGGCAAGAATTACAGAGACATAAATATCAAAGAAGAATCGTACCAAATAAGAAAAGTAAGTGAAACAAAATAACATATTTATACATTTAGTTCTAGAGATATCTCTTGAAAATAAAAGAAAATATGTTACAGATTCAAAAATTCTTCATTCATGAAAATTACGGTGGTGATTTCAAAAACTTTCGTGACGATATCGCTGTAGTTAAATTAAAGATGGAATTTGTTATCTCCAAAAAAGTTCGGCCAGCATGCATCGATTGGAACAACACTTATGAAGGTTTCGATTTCCTTGATGGTACCAATGGAACAGTAAGTAGAAATTAGTATCATTTTCGCCAGACTAACCGAGTACAAAAAAGTCAACACAGACAAATTAATTTATTTTAGGTAACTGGTTGGGGATACACAGAAGCAGGTGTAACTCAAAGTAACATTCTTAAACGGATTATCGTTCCATATAGATCACGATATATTTGCCTGCAATCTCTCCCATTAGATTTTGGACAGGAATATTTTGGCCCAGACAAGATTTGTGCAGGATATAGAAATAATAGTAAGAGTTTTCAATAAGAAAACAAACAGAACAGATCTACTACTACTTACACTTATTATAGATAACAATATTTGCAAAGGTGATAGTGGAGGTGGTTTATATTTCCTTTCAGATAATAAACATTACTATATCCGAGGAATTGTCAGTATTACAGTATATATTGAAGCTACATGCAATTTAAACCAATATACTTTATTTACAAAGGTTTCTGGATACCTTCCCTGGATTAAATCTATTATTGAAACAACAACCTAATTTACAATTTTTGTTATTGCTATTTGATAAACAGCAAATTGTAGCAATAAATAATATTCTATTGAAACGATTTTTATTTTCACGTGACACTCAAACATTACAATGATAAAAATTCCCCAGTATCTGAAATCAAAAAAGCATAATCGACATTTTAACTAAAATAATGAACTTAGTTATTTTAGTGCCAATAATTATGCACATATAAACTAGGTATCACTCATAAATTTAAGACCATCCCTATTAAAATTTAATCAAAACGAAAACGACACATTTTTAATGAGAAAGAACATGTATGTTTATTAGAAATTATAATATTAAGACGGAAAAATTATCTTATACACAAGTTCAAGTAAAACAAAAAAAAGGTTTATATAGCTATTGGTGTATTTACAGCTTTTGTGATCTTAAATATACTGTTATACCATATGTTAAAACTATCCTTATGTATGTATGTATGGATATTGCCATGATATTGAGTTACATTGGACTTCCCTTTTCCGATGTGGTCTTAAACTTATGAGCGATAGTGTATTTCTTTTCTTAACATCCATTTTTATTAGAACATATTTCACAAACAAATTTCAGAAAACCTTCGATAAAAAGGGACATGATGAATATTGCAATTATATCGTGCCTTATAAGTTAATCTCAAATACCATGCAACACCACCTAACCATGTAAATGCTAGAAAACGGTCGTGAAAAGTATAAAACAGATTTAAAATTGTTTGTTACCAAATTAAACATTAAATCATTCAAATACGATAATTTTTATATCAGTAAGGTATCAAATTGTTACAACTAAAATTCAATTTATGCAATTAGCTACCCATTTAACTGCAGCACCAACATGCATGCTTAATTTAAAGACAGTTTCGAGTAAGTTTTCCCGTTAAAAGTAATAATTGCCTTAAAAGTTAATGATTTATGGAACGGACGTAACTTTTGACATTGACTGTATATACGGAAGATTGTGAAAGTTTTGTAGGATAACTTTTGTAGGATCAAATGTATAGAGATAAATTACTGATAATGACCCTGAAACTACAGATTAAACGTTTTTTAAGTATCAGCAAACCGTGTATTGGCACATTTGAAACGTTTTGGAGCCATACATGCACTAACCCCAAGGAAAACTAAACTATTGAAGACTACTTATTGCTATATCACATCACAATAATATTGCACATATACAGTGTTATGGTCTATAATTAATTACCTGACAAAATAAAAGGTATCCGTATATCTATAATGAAAGAGCCTAGAGTGGATAGCGAAAAAATCAAAAGCATCTTCGAAACAATGGAATACGGTTTAATAACAGAAAATACAAAAGCAGTTAAGGTAAAGGTGCAGTCAATATAACCGTTTTGTTGTTTAAAATTAATTTGCATGTACACATTAATTATAAGGAATGGGCCAAGAAGAGGAGTAATACAATATGTGGATATGGATTGGACACGAATAATCCTATTGGGCAAAAGAAAACAGTAAATGATATAAACTCTGGAGAAGCGTTAATGAACGTCTATGTGTCAGATGTTGATGTTAAAGATAACCTGATAGAACTCCTAGATAAGACTACAACTTGGACAGATTTAAGTTATTTGGAAAGGACGAAGTTAATGAAGAAGTAGGAATGCTAATTTACATTTGTTAAGTAATATTTTTTTAATTATTGTGAATAGTGTGTTATTATACACTATTTCTCAGGTATTAATGAAGTTAAAGAATAGGGAAGATGTAATCGTGTTGTAGGTAGCACATCTGAGACTATTTATAAATTTTTACAGGTTTGCAGTACAAATAAAACAAAATACTGACTTTATTTGCAAAATTGAGTCAGTAACGAGAGGTTTATTACCTACAGATACTAAAAAATATGGTGCATCTTTCCTAGTGGAGTATTTGGAATATTTTGCTAACTGGGCATATTCGGCAAAGAGACATAATATAGGTAAAGTTTCCCAATTAACATAAAAATTTCATTGCCAGTGTATTTTTTCAGACAAAATAATTGTTTATGCAACTGACAATACATGTTTGGGAGTGCTAGGTTTCGCTCTAGGCCCTATTTTGGCTCACGGATGTAAAGTCGTGTTTCATGTAGAGCCAGCATTAAGTGTCGCATTCCTGATTGAGTTATCTCTTAAAGCAGGGTAGGTTAACTCAATCTAACCTTATAAACTACAAAATAATTATTAAATATTAAACTTGGATATAATTTCACATTTGTTTTTATAATAATGGAAAGATTAATTGAGAAAAATTATTAATATATTTTTGTTTAAAACTACAGGATTCCAGATGGCACTCTTGCGCTTTTTCCAAGCAATGGAACTATCTGGACACCAAAGAATTTAGAAATGGCATATTTATTTGGAGATATACACAATGAAAAATTTAACCAATTAGAATTTTACAATTACAGACAGATTGTAGCAGGTAAAGCCTAATTTGTAGATTATTTGCAATACTTTTACATATGTATACCCCTAACAAAATCAAAACAATCTTAAAACTTCATTTAATTCTGAATAACATGATGGTTAAATAAAAATATATTCATTTGATACCCAGCAGCCACTTTATAATGCCTATTGATGGTGATAATCATGTTTGTCTCAAATTTTGCCATATTTTTTTGAGATATGGAAACAAGAAATTGTCAGTGGTAAGAAAATCTAGACCTAAAGTCTCATCAGAGAATCATAAGAGAAGAGCCCTACGTCACAAATTGCCGGGTCTAGTAATGACACGCATTTGTAAAGTTATTAGCCAAGATTAGTAAAGATACTTTAAAAAATTAAGATAGATATATAAAAATATGTCATGCATTCGTAACATATCTATAAGACAAGCGCTCTATTAACTGATAGAGATACAACCAAAAAGATGTTCATACCAACAGCATGCAGTCCGTAAGCAGCCGTACTGAGAGACGTAATTTGATTAACGTTCTTGAATATCTTTGAAATTATAACAAAATTCATATCACCTCATTTATTCAAACGTAAATTACGGCCCCTCCACGTTGTTCTTCGCACTGCACTGTAACTTGTCCTACTTTGCCGAGACTAGTAATGTGTATATCGTAATTATATAATAAATATAACCATGTGGTTTCGGGATTAAATGAAAACATACACTACTGTATACATTATACCTATTAACTATCTGAATTATATTTTAGTACCAAATAGCAAAACGCCATTGGTGATATTGAATGATAGCGATCTCGATTCAGCTTGTGAGTGCGCTGTTTCGGCCATTTGGGAATATGGAGGATTGGTAGTATTTCCATGATTCGTAACTAAAAGAACGTCAATTTCGTTTTACCTTATAGTTACCATGGGCTGCAGATACAATTTTAGTACAAGAAGACGTCTATTCAGAATTCGTAGAGAAAATGAAACAGAAATTGCAAAAAATACGTGTAGGCAACGGAATAGACACACTAGCTGATATTTCTTACCCCATTCCAAGTGAAATAGATAAGTTAAATCGAATGATTAAAGATGCTCGTGCTCGAGGCATCGACGTATATCAGCCTCAACCTCAAACTGAAAGCACACAATTCCAACCAACACTTTTTATAGGAATGAAAGTATACAATAACAATGTAATCGACGATTATAAAAATGTTGCACCCGCAGCTACGATTTTGGCGTTTAGAAGTCCGAAAGAAGCGGTGGCGTTGGCGAATAATAGCAGGCAAGGATTTGCGGCTTCTCTTTGGTCAGAAAATATCAGCTTGATAAACGAAGTTACGAGACAACTGCAAGTTGGTACTATTTGGGTAAACTCGCATGGTATTATAAAACCATCGGTTTCGTTTACCACATATAAACGAGATGGTGTAGGATATGTTGGAGGTTCATTAGGTAAATATAGCAGTAGTTAAATAACAAACATTTCCTTTAGCAAATTTGACTTGTATAATGCATCCGTTCAGTACATAGAAGTGTTTTTTTTTAATTTAAGAAAGAGCTCATACACACAGGTGTCTCGATAAGAACTTGAAATTTGAATAACGCGCCATTTTAGTTTGTCAAATGTTTAGTCAGGCAAGTTACAGGATGATTTTTGTGTACATAATCGTCCTTCGCATCTCGTTATTGGAAATATTGGAAAAATTTAAGCGGAGGTTTTCATTTGGCGTTCCGTCCAGAAATTAAACGTCAACCGTAACACCCTCCAATGAATTTCCATCTTCATGCGTATAGCATGCAGTTGACCCAAGAACTAAAGCCAACGGATCGCGGGCAGCGCAGAAACTTCGTTAATTGTATCTTGGGGCAACAGCAAGTCATTTAATTAAGCTACGTAAGCATAAGGAATTCTGAGAACCAAAGAACAGATTTACACTACCGTCCATAAGTTTGAAAGGAAGGTGAAATTCCTTTAAAATAATACAACTGATTCGTATATTGAGAGACCGTAGAAATTGCTCTACGGTAAGGTATTTTACACATTGGCCCGGAGAAGAGAGACAGGACAAAATCTTAATCGAGGACGAAGTGGGCGGCCACGGTTGACTTCTGGAGCTGAAGATAGATTTATAGTAACGACTTCGAAACAAGATCGACGTCTAACGGCACCGGATATCGCAACGCGCGTTAATATACAACGACGAACAAATGTTTCTGTTACCACCGTCAAGAGGTGATTATTGGCAGTTAAGAGGACGCATCCGCCGCAAAAAAAAACGCTTTTCAAACGCGTGCATAAATAGAAACAATTAACATGGGCAAGAGAGCATACAAACTGGTTGCTAGATGATTGGAATGCAGTCTTATGGACCAACCAGTCCAAGTTTCAGTTATTTTGTACGCAATAGAGTGTTTTATCCGTCGACGACCAGGGAAAAGAGCTAGTGAGGCCTGTTTAGTGCCATTATGGTGTGGGGTTGTTTTCTATTCGGTGTGGAAGCCGTTTGTGTTCCAGCAAGACAATGACCTCAAGCATACAGCTCGAATCTGTAAAGAACTTTTTAGAAGAGAAAGCAACAAGAAATGAGCTAAAATGGCTTGATTTCCTCAAAATCCGGATTTTTCCTCCATAGAGCTCTTATGAGATGAGCTTGGTGGAAGGGCATCACAGCGACAATCTGTCTCGAAAAATTTCTTCAAATAATGCCTAAAATTTGTGCAGCGATTATCAAAGCCAAAGGAGATCATATCGACGAAAATAAACTTACGAGCTAAATAATTTAAAATCAAGTTCTTAATTGAGACCTTTTAAAACTAAATACTAAATATTGAAAAATGTTTTTGTTTATTATGATTAATTTATGCTGTAGGTTTTTACGAATTTGATGACCAAGAGCATTGTATGCGGAGTCAAGATCAGTCTGAGGTTGTCCCCAAAGTAATTCTTGAGGCTAAAAAGGAACAGATAAAATGGGGAAAGCTTTCGAAAAGTGCGCGAGTAGATATACTTTCAAAATGGGCTTCAGATTTAGAACAGAATAAATCGACAATAGTGTAAGTAAATCAAATTCAATACTTATTTTTTCAAACAATGTAACCAGTAACTAAAAATTAGATCTGACGAACTACTATTTGTTTTTAGAATAAAAGATATTTTTAGGAACAATCAAAATAAAAATAATACTGTTCTTTTTAAAAAAGAATGAAGAATTTCAACAAAATTTTATTGCTATGTATTACATTTTAATTAAACCTGGGTAGTAACGCACTAATTAACATTTGTAACACATCAAATAATTAGGTTGGGTTAGTACGAGGTAGGCGCCATAAATTCCCGGCCTGCAAGAAACCATAGACGGCATAATCTACACATCTATCACTTAATAAATGAATAATTTAGTAGAGTAAAATATATACAAACTTCTTTTTTTTTAGAGTATGTATTTATTGTGAAATCAAGTAGACGTTACAGAAACAATTAAACATATGTGTAATGAGATATACGCATATTATTACCAAACGAAATGATATATATAATGAGATTTTAATGCACAAACAGGTACTTAAGAAACAACATATTTACAAAGTTGTTGCCAATCTTCCTTTGAAATCATCGAAAATTCTTCTTCCGCTATTTTACGGACATCTTCTATCTTATAATTTACATTTCTTGCAGCTACTTTGTTTTTGGCGGTAACCCAAATCAACTAAATTGGATTTAGATCGAGCTGATACGGTGGAAGTCTAGAAACTGTGTGTCCATTGCTTTATAGAATTTCGTCGAATTTATACATTATAGATTGACCCTTAATCAAGGGTGACCTGAAATGTTTCTGGAATCGGCAAGAGATGGCGCACGAAGATTGAAGTGGATAAAAGTTACCTTTGCCGACCGTTGAGGCAAAGGTAACTTTTATGGCAACTGTCAAAATTTCAGACGTCTACTATCAATAGTTAATCGAATTTCGTGCAGTTATAAAACACTTCTGGATGGCTGGGAAAACGACGACCGAAATTCAAAATATTTTGCTAGAGGTTCATGGCGAATGTACTCCATCATTTTCTACCAACGATGAAATGGTCGACAAGATTCATGATGTGTTTGCCGATCACCGATTGAAACTGAAAGAGATAGCAGAGGCAACAGGGATCTCAGAAGAACGCGTTGGCCATATCCTACACGAAATTTTGGGAGCAAAAACGAAATCGGGCGACCGTTTGGGACGAGTGTCTGACCAGGATCCAACGCAATCAAAAGAATTTCTTCACGCATTTCGTAACCATGGATGAGACTTGGATCCACCACTACATACCGGAAACCAAGGAACAAATGAAGCAATGGACATTTCCGGGCGAATCGGCTCCAAAGAAAGCAAAGACCGTTACATCGGCCGGAAAGGTCATGGCGACCATTTTTGCGATTCCGAAGGTGTGATCCTCATCGACTATCTGCAGAAGGGAAGGACGATCACGGAGCAATACTACAGCGATTTATTGACCCGATTCGATGCAATATTGAAGCAGAAACGGCCTCGTTTGCAGCGGAAAAGGTGGTTTTCCACCACAACAATGCACCGGCTCATTCATCCCGCATCATCGTGTCCAAATTGAATGAGTTACGCTACGAATTAGTCTCTCATCCCCATATTCATCGGACCTAGACCCCAGCGACTTTTTCCTATTCCCAAGCCTGAAAAAAATCACTAGGAGGAAAGAGATTTGCCTCAAATGAGGAGGTTATCGCCACTACAGATGGCTATTTTGCAAATCTCGGAACATCCTACTTTCCGATGGCTTGAAGAGGTTGGAGCACCGATTGAAAAAGTGTATTGATCTTCGAGGAGACTACATCGAAAAATAAAAATAAAAAAATCACATCAATACCGTGTTTTTCTGTTTCTGAAATATTTCAGGTCACCCTCGTTACGTTCGATTAGCTAGTGTAGTTGTGGCTTTAACATTCTACTGCCAAAATGAATATTTGTTAACGCTAATAATTCAATTATTTTATTTTTCTGACTTCTTGGAGCGTGATTTGTTTGTGCATTGTGTTGCGGCGCATTATCAATTACAACAACGGAGTTTTTGGCCAAGTTTGGTACAGGCTTCTGTTCTATCCATCTACTATAATTTTCTGCGTTCATATCCGAATGGTAATCACCAGTTTCTACGCCGGACTTAAAAATCAATAGAGCGTTAGGAATAAAGCTCATGTTGCCTCCTGCGTGCACTACTATCAGTCTGAGTCCTTTAGATATGTTCTTGAAAAGACCTTTTGTACTTTCATCACTCCACCTCATGGAAAACGTATGACTACTGTGAATGTAAGTCTCATCTATATATACAATAGATCAATTTATCTCATAAAAATATTTAATCTTTTGCAAGTAATCAATTCTTAATGCTCGTGTGCTGTGTACATTGAAAGTTTAATCCCAAATCTTTTAAAACTCTTCTTAATGATGTGTTTGATCCTTTCCATTTCACTTCATCGTGCATCTCTTGGCGTTGAGCTGAAACCGTAACTCGTCACTCGTCTGTTGTATGAAAATCATAGATCATATCTCGCACTATTAGTATCTAATACTCCGACAAACTTCCTACACTTTTGGTTCTTTAGCTCTTCTTATCAGGACTTACTATACTAATTTTTTTTTCATCGCTGTTTGATGCTGTATTTCCCTCTTAATCAATTCCGTCTATTGTTCGCACTGAGACACCAGCTGCTTCATGAACACATTCTTTTATTTACCTTAATGGCACTGAAGTACTTTTATGTTTATAAAAATAATTGTAAACATTAAAAACTAATTCTCGCGTTTGAACGTATATCACTTTATGATTCCCTAGCAAAGACATTATGAGCCGCCACTGACAAATATACTCTGGCTATTACTTCAGTAAGTAGGCGTCTTCGTTTTTAAAAATGATTACAGCACATCCACACCGCTTACCACTTAATTTGGCGTTTACAGTACAGGGTTGTCAAATGTGAATGATATCATATCCAAGTTATATGAAACAATTGTCAAAATTGATATAAATACATAAAATTAAGTAATGGATTAGCTACAAAGATATTACTTTGCTGACAAATTCTTTTGGCTCAGTCATATGGATATCACATCAAAAACTAATCTTAATTATTTCCTAGTAAAATAGCAAATCTTTAGCTACGTGATGAAAAAATGCTTTTATTTACCGGATAATGCCATCTGTTAGAGTAATTTCCTTAAAGCTTTGATGATGTTTATAATCATAGTTACTTGATGACTATATATTATTCACAACAGTATAACAAACCTACATGTAGTTTTTGATTATAGCATAGAAGATGGAGTTGACAACCTAATCGGAAAAATTTACGAATGTATTACGGAATATTTGTCAACGAATACCTCCGAAACAATTGAGAATTTTGATCTTAGAGTTAAAAGGGAAAGTGTCGGTGTCGTAGTACTCAGCGGACACCTTCATGCGTTAAATATACCGTTGCTCCTGGGTGCTCTACTAGAAGGCAACACAGTCGTAATGACTTCCAAGGAAGTTGAACATTACAAATCTTTCTTGAAGTTCTTACCGTCAGGTCTTTTATTTTCAATAGAAACGAAACCGTTTTGTACCGGAGACCCGCATGTCGTCTTTATCGGTAGAGCTTCATATGCATGCAGTAGATTTACAAAAAATTATATTAATTTGGAATGTTGGAAGTCAATTTTGGGAAGATGCACGTTATCAAGAAATATCTGGACGCCTATTGGTGATTCAATCTAAATGGATTTTTTTCACGTATATGTGTTTTTGATTTTATTGACATTTATTTAAATGACCAATGCATTTATGTGTACTATATTATTGGTTATTAAAGATATGAAACTTTGATGTTGTTTTATTAATTATTAGTTGGGCTATATCTGCAGCGTCTCACTCTGAGAGGATGACAATTTGACGGTGTTGAAATATTGATCTTAGGGAATAATTGCACTAGGCGTTGCCAACTTTCTAATAAAACGATTTCGAAGTGTTACTGCTATGGAGATAGTACTGAACGTTGCTAGATTTCTAATAGAAGCGTTATTTTAAATAATTAGTTGGTACTTAGTACAATTATTATGCAATTTTAGCAAATATTGGAAAAGGTGTCAGTATAGGTTATGGATATTTATGATGTGATATATATCATCAAAGCTTATCATTATAATTGTGCTGTGGCGTTTGATGTTCAGGTTCCTGATTCTTGGAGAAGAAACAAGACTGATTGAACATCATATGAGTTAACTAATGAGTGTTTTTTGTTTGGAATAAAAAATTATTTTTATTTAAAAACGTTCTCTTTAATTTAATATAGATCACTAAATGAATTTGACAGCAAAAACACATTTATGACAGTTTTTTACAATGATACAACTTACCCCAACAGTGAATCAACCTACCTCAAAAATGGGATAAATTGTAACAAATACGGGGTACTATACATTCTTACAAAAAAGTTTTACGGATTCTATAAACTACCGTTCCATACAACTATAATAAATACGTATATACCTACGTTGTTATGAATTAATTTACAAACGTTGTTACTAACACTAAATCATCAAGAACGTTTCATTTTTTATTTTTATATTTATGTGTATATATACCATTCAGTTCGTTTTTATTGTTATTTTTTAATTTTGCTACATTCTTATGTTGTACATTTATGTATATATGTCATGAATCTATTTCGACCTCTTATCGACTGCGCCGCATGCTCGGGTTCGGGATTCGACCGCCAATATATAGTCATCCTTTTAGCACGATCCGCGGTTTAAGGTTTTCTCCCTATAGATAAGGGGCTGTGACAAAGGAGCAAGCAAAGCATCGTCTACGGACATACATTTAAGCACACAGAAACAAAGCAAAGTCTACGGACTCATATTAAACGCACATTGATGCGAAGCGCAGTCTACGAAAGCATAGGTATAGCAAATAAATATACGCCCATTGCGGCAAAGCAAAGTCTACGGACTCATATTAAACGCACATTGATGCAAAAAGCAAAACCTACGAGAGCATAGGTATAACAAATAGATATTATACGAAAGATATAAGGATGACATGGATAGTCGAGAGTTGGGTGGTATTTACGAGAGACGTTGACCAACCATTAAACGCCACAATCACTCTACTGGGTCTTCCAGCTCCTAAACAAAAAGTATTAGTGAGTTCCTAATACAAACAAACGTATATGCGTGCAAAGCGAATAGGAAACATTTAAGGAAATCGTATCAAACATTAAACACAATTTAGAGTATAAGATCTCTAATGAAAGCAAACAAATTCAGACATATACACATACATATATACAGACTAGTGGTAACAACGAATTATTTTTTTATATATTATATAAACATACACAGAATTGTACTTCTTTTTTATGACTTATTTAATATATGTATTTAACAGACTTAATATACGAAACCTACCAAGCAGTTCACCGGCAATCAGTCCAATAAACTAATCGGACGCGTAATAAAGGTGTAGTATTTAATGTTTTTTTCAAAAATTACAATTGTTACAATCTGCCCCACTCACGTCTAATGTTAAACTTTAAAATTTCTATACATTGCATTTCTCAAAATCTCAATTTAATATAAAACAAAATTTTAATTTCAAATTAAAATAAAATTTTTAATTTTATCGTATATTTATCAATCGGTGGTAAGCTTCCCCAATCAATCTTATGAAAAAACTCATTTTACTTTAAAAAGGAATAAATAAAACAGGTGATTAGCTATAATTTCTATTTCGTACATAGCCAATACAACACCAATACGCACCAATTAACAGTTTTACATATTTTCGTTGTTTCAATACAAGTAATTCACAAATCAATAACTAGCAAATACGACCTACTATAGGGTAATATTTATGATGTATTAACACAACATGGAGTAAATATATTAATATATGGCAGTCTGCTTGGGAGCTTCATGCGAAAAGAATACTAAACAAATTAAATCTAAATTAATGGAATGTATATTAGGTGCTCTGTATACATACAACTAACTTTAAATTAACATATGTAATAATGGTAAATAGCTAAAATAAACCTACAAACATATTTAAATTGAAACGACACACCAATATTTACATACACTACTATGGCACTGAAGTAGTTAGTTAGTATAACTAAAGGAATGATTCAGTGCCATAGTATTATTCAAAACCTTATGCAACTGAAAAGGCTCATATAACTATAATAACTAAGAACCTGAGGCTTCTAACTATTTCTGTATAATACTAATTTTGATTTACTCTATATATATAAATCATATAAATAAATACTCTTGCTGTCGTATTTCCCAATAAAGGATAAGCAGTAATTAGATATACAGTACAATTGCTGTTAATTACTGTTATTTATTGCCCGTTCCGTCTGTGATTTAATTCCCTTGTGAGTTTTATTGCCGGAACTATCAATCACCAGCAAAACTTACAAATTGTTCAGTGGGTAGTTGTTTTCCACTATATACTTCTTCCGTATGCATCCATTAAAACTTTCACGTTTCTTAATTTTTCCTGCAAAATTATAAAAAAATAGACAGTTTATTAACAAATAAATAATGCGCATATATGTACATATACGCAGGGTGGGTATACAAAATACATATCCATCAGAGTAGATCTTTAGAAAATCACGAAAAGAACAACTTCTTTTCGTGATTAGCCCAAGTCTTACAAATATGCCGATAATTTTGTACTCTATCGATTTTAAATCTATTCAATATTGTTTAAAAATGTTAGAATCAATAGATTGGGGTTTGTGCAAAAAATTAAAGATAATTATAACGCATTTTGTCTACAAACAACATTTTGTTAAGTTTACAAGAAAGCTTTATTAACAAAAATAAAGAAATTTACAATCTCAGTATACAGTACAGTAAGTATATGAAAGATTCTTATATACATCAAATTTGTGAATTTGCAGCATCAATTTTTCATCTGACGAATAAGCTGTGAATATGCATAGCGTATTTTGTACTTACATCCAACTTTATACGTATTTTATGGTTTTCCTTAAATTTTGAAGATGACATAATTTTCGCAATGCATAGAAGTTCATCTTGTTTCAAATATTCAATAGAAAATAAAATATATATATAAACTTTATGGGGAAAGTCTAGATATTGAAAAGTTATAGGTTCCGATGCATGTCATTAAAACATTAATATATTAAATAAGTGAGCATAGGCGATGCAGATGCAGAAATGTTTACACATAAAATAATCATAAAAAATATTTTATACAAGGTCCTGAAACACTTACTGTTTTAAGAAGTCGCCATGAAATCACAAATTGGGTGGCATCTATTAAATATTAGGATCATTAAATTTGTTTCCACACTTTCAGTCAAATGAGAACGGCGTGCAAAATAAATATCTTTTAATAATGAAAATGACTGTTCCACATCGAGTGATGTTATATTTGCAAATTTAAAGTAATCCTTGTGACAACTTAATGGATCTTTCGACGCACCTTCACAAATTTGTCTTAGTATAAGAAAATCTAAATCCTTGCCAATAACACTTTCAAATTTTTGTATTACATTTCCATTTTTTTCACCTTCCGCTGTACATAATTGTGAGTGAACATCATCCACAATTTGAACAGAATCCGCAAATGACATCGAATCATTTTGTAATTTTTCAATTCCCTCTGCCAGTCCATAGTAGTTCTTGCGAATACTTTCTAAATCATATTTTACCTGACTATCTTGAAGTATTTTCTGACTTTCCTTGGTAGCTTTGCCGAGTCTAGGATCGAATTGTAAAATTACCTTCTTTACATCATCAAAATGTTCGCAGTAGTAAAACGCAGCCTTTAACCATGTTCCCCAATGTCCAGTAATCGGCTGTGGTGGTTCAGACACTTTAGGGCACATTTCGCGAAATCTTTTTGTACGCTTTGGAGACTCTAGAAATACTGTCTTCGTATGAGTTATTAAAGCATTTACTCGTGGATAACATTTAGGGATCAATTGTGCCACAAGGTTTAAAGCTTGGATTTTACATGTTACATGTAACAGATTGCCACCCACTTGTTTAAGAGATTGGCCTAAGTAAAGCATGTTAGGGGTATCATCACTCACAAACATTAAAAGTTGGGTTGTCGAAATTTGAAATTTGTTCAATGCCCTCAACACCACTTTTAAAATTTCATCGCTTGTACATTTTGCAACTCTTTTGGAAGCAAGTAAGATAGGGGACGATGGTCCAAACTCTTCCATTGTACGTACCATCACATTCACCACAGAATGTTTTTGCCGATCGGTTGTTTCGCCCACACATAACCACAATTTTCTATCTTTCAATTCTGCTTTAATTTTTCTTTCAACATGGTCCCGAACAGTTGGCATAAAGTTTCTTAAGGATGTCCGACTTGGTAATGTATAATCTGAATACTTCCTCCAGAAGGAGACAAATGCTTGTTGGTCTAGTAAAGTGAACGGTATATTACATAGAATAAAGCAAACACCTATATCAAATATTAATTGTTCGCTGTGTCGTTTGCCACGGATTGCAGAACAGTGTTTTACACTTTTTAGGTGGCGTTCACACTTCCACCTGCTGGTACACGTCAAATAGTCGTCGCACTTTAAACATTTAATTCTGTCGTCTTCCAATTCTAAATCCGGCATATTCGCTATTACGTTTTTTAGTTTATTCGAAATAGGCCGTTTCCGAAACGTACCTATATTCGACATTTTCTGAGTATGTGTGCGCTGACAAACACTCACAATGATCAATCGAATAATAAGGTTGGTTATCTATGCGAATAATACTCAACAGGCTTGCTTTGATACGGGTACTAGATTCGCCGTGCTGCGAGCTTCACCCCTCCACGTTGTTCTCCGCACAGCACTGAAACTTGCCCCACTTTGCCGCATATTAATAATATGTCATCATATAATAGTCATGAAGTTATACCACAAAATGTATATATATACTAGAGGCACGATTTATTGCTGACGTACATTAAAACTTATCGTGTCTTTAGTATATAATAAGAGTATTTATATATAATATACAAATATACTGTATACAGAAATAACAACTCATAATCTATAATAAAAAAATAACTGTTTTTCTTTGTACGGCAAATACGTTTCAAAAAAGTAAAATAAACATATATTTTGAATTTTGATCTCAATAATTTTTTTAGCGTTTTAGTTATTTCAAGTAATAATTATTGGTAGGGGGAGAAAAGCTATAGGCTAATGAGAGGTTTATCGCTATGTTTATTTTTTTTCATCCAGCCCTGCCGTATTTTATTATTTTTGCTAAATAATTCTTATTAGAACAACTACACGCTGAAGAAGTCACTGGTATGTTGTCAAAAATAAGCTTATTAAGCCGCAATATAACCAATAAGAATTCCATTTCAGGGTACCGTTTTTGAGTGTGCACAATCCGATACGCAATTTTGAAAATTAGCCTTTGTTATTGTTTAGGTGTCGAAGTGAATTATGATTTTGTTGGTTATAGATTTTAACGTCCTCATAGACAAATTATAGTATATGTATTTATGGACAAGAAAACTATAAAGCGGGATCCGCTGGTGTGTCGCGTCAATTTGTAAGAACAAATGTAAAATGTTTAAAAATCTGCAAAAAAAGACGCAGCATGAGTGCTAGACCGTAAGAATACAAACTTTTGCGAACACGTGAAAAAACTTGATTTCTACTTTCCTGTCCTTTAAAATTTGAATTTCGCGCTACCACATGTCAGACTGTAGTTTTAAATTATTTTAACCAATCAGCCTTGATGTGGATGAAAAATATTAGATCTGTTTTGCTACGAGTGCTGGGTTTTAGGCTATTTCTGAGTGTTTTGACTGCTGTACCTCCATAATACGATTTTATTTCTTGCACCTCAAACTGTATTAAATTTTTAAAGATAACCTTTTAAACATGTTGTATTAGAATAATTTATAACTTGATGTTTAATAAATTTAGCAGTTATAACTTACTCCTTTTCATTTGAATGATAACATTGCTAATATTTTTTGCAATAATTTTTTGTCCAGTAACTTGTTCATGAAGCCGGTGCCAAACCATGGGCGTGTAGAGAGGTGGGTGACGTTTGGGTAACACTGCGCTGTGTATTTATTGCGCACATACCTAGGAGGGGACAATAGACAATCGCGTAAGGAATATTAGTCTGCAGATTTTAGTTCGTCCCACGTTACCTTGTTTCAGTAGCAAATATGAGTGACGAAGTAATTGGTAAAAACAATTGTATCATGACCAATGTTCGAAAGTTTATTTCAAAGTATCCAGATTTCATGTACGACGGATGTCGTGTAAGGTGTTTAGTGTGTAACAAGGGTTTGCTAATTTGGAAACGATCGCAATGCGAAAAACACATCAACAGCGCCAATCACAAATGGAAAAAGCGCCGTGAAAAACCCCATGATGAATGTGTAATGGATTTAATATTTATGATGAGTGTTTGTAACATTCCATTTAACAACATCCAAAAAGAACAGTTTCGTAAGTTTTGGGACAAATATAACCCCGACTGGAAATTGCCAAGTGAATCGACACTGCGAAATTATTTACCTCGTGTGCGTGAAAGAATAGAGAATATAATTCGGTGTGAAGTGAACGGTAAAAAATTGTGGCTGACCGTGGATCAAACAGTCGATTCAAAGAAAAACTCAGTAGTACATGTTATAGTTCAAGTATTAAAACCAAGTGGATCGTCGCCTCCATATTTAATAGCCAGCAAAAGACTTCAATCGTGTACTGGTGAAACCATAACAAGCGTGATATTAGCCACTTTACAAAAGTTTCAAATATTTTCAACCCAAGTGTTAATGTTTGTGAGTGATAGTGGATCAGCTATGGTTCGTGCTGGCTGCTTGCTTAAACCTACTTTTCCTAATTTGTTACATGTAACGTGTGTACTGCATGCCTTGCATCTCACAGTTGAAACTATTCGCCACTGCTATCCAGATGTAGACGAATTAATAGCACAGACTAAAGCAGTATTTGACAAATCTCCCAAACGAATCAGGCAATTTCACGAACAGTGTCCTAATATACCAGAGCCCCCACAACCAGTTTTGACTCGATGGGGAACATGGTTAGAAGCTGCATTCTATTATTTTCAACATTTCCTCCCACTGCAGTCCCTAGTGTTACAACTTGATACACAAGAAGCAGCTACCATTAAAGCTAGTCAGTTGAAATTTCAAGACCATCAAGTTCTAATTGATTTAGAAACTATTTTTAGTAATTACCAAGTAATAATGGATGCCATCGCAGCATTACAAAAGTCTTCATTACCATTAGTCGAATCATTGCAAATAGTAAATAATGTACAAAGAGGATTAGAAAGCTTAAGTGATGAGAAAGGTGTCTGTGTTAGAGTAAAATTTAATAATATACTAGAAAAAAATACAGGTTTGGCTAGATTAAAACAAATTTATAGTAACAGTGCTCCTACAGATATGTTTACTTGTTTCAAAGATTATTACAATTATGCAAA
Organism: Trypoxylus dichotomus; assembly: GCA_023509865.1. Taxonomy (NCBI): domain Eukaryota; kingdom Metazoa; phylum Arthropoda; class Insecta; order Coleoptera; family Scarabaeidae; genus Trypoxylus; species Trypoxylus dichotomus. The sequence continues at coordinate 14,187,293 of CM042081.1, read as the reverse complement.
CATTACATCATTACATGTTGAACAGTCGTTTTCACTATATAAAAATATTTATTCACCCCTGCGAGCAAGGCTGAAAGAAACGACAGTTGAAACATATGCCATGATCCGAATGTTTGGTCAAACACATTTGGAATTTTGATATTTACTAGGTAAGTGTTCCTCAACATATTATGTTTAAATAAATGATCAAATGCAAATTCTAAATCCTTACGGTATCATTATCATACTTTGTATACTATTTACATTCGTCAAATTTCTCACAAGAAGAAATAATATAGGCATCCATGGCCACAACTAATAATAAATTAACTTTTTCTATGATCGGATTGTGTCATAATGAATATATGTCCAGGGTATCTCATGAGGAACTGCATCAACCGATAATGAAGGAATATATATTGTAAGAGTATGAAAGAATTGGCAGTATACTGAAAACACGTTCCTTAAACTAAAATATTTCTAATAGTCTGATATCTGGTTATACTGGAATTAATTGACAACGGAATATGCTATGTATTTTATGTATGCTATGTGTTATGAATTCCCAGTTCAGTTTTAAAATATGTTTAATTCAACAATTATATCTAACCATATTTGAAATATTTTTATTTTTTGAAAATTCTTGACAAATAGATGAGTACATCTGAACTTTTATAACTGTGAAGGTATTTAATTTGAAAAATTGAAATTCTTCACTGTTGATCGTTTGGAATTACGATTATAATTGGAATTTTTGAAAATGTTATACAGCGTGTCCGAAAACTAGGGTTAAATCTATTTTCTTTAGCTCTACTGCCAGAATCATAAATGCCTGTCATCAACAAATCAATATATGAATTAAATCAGTATTTCAGCGTCATATTAGATATCGTACTTCCAGTAGTATTACAAAAATGTTATGTTAAACTATAAGGTTAATGTCATTTTCAACTATAATTTCTATGCAGCATTAAAATATGTATAGGCACCTAATTTCTGTTTGCAAAAATAAAGGCTGGACGAAGTATAATATTAAATATTTGTCAATTAAGTAAAAGAAAATAGGCAATTTACGTTGCAATAAATGAGGTGATATGAATTTTATTATAATGTTCATATTCAGGAAACGGGGAACAACGTTAACCAAATTACAGTCCTTGTCCATTTTATTAGCGCCGTCTTGTAAATTTAGGCCTTTGTATATTTCCAACGCTATAATTTACAAATACAAGTATAAAATTCATGAATAGTGTTTACAATACCTATCTGAATATGTTCCCTACATTTCTTTCTAAGAAATTGAGAAAGTGCCACTTAATGACCTCTTGCCTATTATTATCCCCGTCGTGAATCATTCTGCACTGTATAGAAGATGGATAGAAAGAATATTAAAAGACACAGTAATTCATAGAGCATTATTTGGATCGGTTACTCTCGTAGAAAAAATATTTATCTGTTTATGTAACAATGTTTTTTTCTGTTTACGTGTTAATGTTGTACTTTAAGTTCTTACTTCTATGTGCTTTATATTTTTTCGTTATGGGTAAAAAAGAGCATACCAAATGAGAAAAACTGCGTATTGAGACATTATTGGGTACAGGAGTGTATTTCCAACGCTCAATTGCAAAGAAAGAAGACGTATTCCGACAAATAGTGCAGCGAATCACCGTTTAAATGGGTGAAAAGCCGTTTTAATGAAAGGAAAGATACACACTACAAGTACCGGAAGAGCGTTTTGCGGCAAGGAGTACTACTAATCGAGATGTTCGACGTATGCAACTAGCAACTGAAAACCGAGGTTTATCTGCCACAGAAATAGGAAATGTAATGTCTCAACAAGGAATGCAAATATCCACGCCTACAGTACGTAGACGATTGTACGAAACCGGATTAAAATGCAGACGCCCCCTGAAAAAGCCAAGATTAACACCGATGATGAAGGGAGCCCGTTATGAATGGGCAAAACGTCATCAACATTATACAATTGAAGATTGGCGAAAGGTAAGACGAAATAGCAAATAAATATATAAATCAAGCAAATTTTTTTTTGTTTGAACAATATCTCTTCATTAAAGATCGTATTCAGCGATGAGTAAAAACTAGAAGCCATGACGACGTCCATCTGAACGATTTCGTGAAGCTAGTATACTAAAAACGGTGGAACACCCTCCGTCAGTTATGGTATGGTCCCGTATATCAGTCGAAGGTCCTGGACCACTGTGTTTTTGCCAAGGCATCATGAATCAACACCAATATAAGCGTGTATTGGAGGACGTCCTGATGCCATATATATATATATATATATATGGCATATATATATATGGCATATATATATATGGCATATATATATATATATATCAATGATTTAGATCCGAATGAAGGCACTTACATATTCATACAGGATAAGACACCATGCGACATGGCCAAATCCATCCAAAGTTTGTGGGAAACGCACGCTCTGCCAATGTTACATTGGCCGGAAAATTCTCCCAACCCCAAGGCAATTGAGAACGTATGCAGTGTTCTAAAATCACGCCTATATTCGAGAAGAAACATTACAAAAGAGCAATTAGTACGAAATATTGAGGATGTGTGGCAAAATGACGCTGCAGTTAGACATACCATTAACGCTTGCATAAATAGTATGCCAAAAAGAATAAGAGCAATTATAAAAGTCAAAATATTTGTTATATAGTTGTGACAATATCTGTAAACAGTTCTGAATAAATGTATGCTTGTACAATATGTTTTTCATTATATATTTTTACAAAATCACTGTTTTAGCAAATGGCCTTAATAAATTGGACAGGAACTGTACGCCTCTCAGTACGGTTACCTACGAGCTCATTTTTGTTGTATTCCTATCCTTATTCTCTACGTTATTGAACATACGGAGTTAGTAGAATGTCTATCTTACCGAAGTGTTACGAACGAATGACATTCGTTTATATCCTATCTTTATCTTTTAAAATATCTTTACTAACAACTTTACGAATGTGTGTTGTTACTAGACGCGGCAATTTGTGAACCAGGGCTCTCCTCTTATGATTCTGATAGTAGATTAACCAACGGGTCTAAATCCCACAAATATCTTTATTTAATAAATTAGGCAACCGGTTTCGAGCCTACATCACACATCATCATGCTCAAACAGGTCTTTGTTTCAATTTATAGATTTGTTTTAATTCGTTGGTTTTATTTTAACAAAACAACTTGCTGTAATTTTTTGGTATTCAGTGTAATCTCGGCTCCTTTAACAATCCATCGATTAATCCTCGGTCTGCCAGGAAATCGGCATCTTACGAAAGTATTTTTATATTGCAAAAACTATTTATCATAAAAATTCCTTGTAAAAATTGTAAAGCTATAACTCCTGCTTGAAAATTCTGTGAATACAAGTACGTTAGGTCTACTGTAAGTTAAAGTTTTACCGTAAATGTAAGGTTACCTTTTCTAGAATATCCGGGTTTGATTATGTGTGATGTACATACGAAACAGGTAGCCCGATTTATTAAATAAAAATATCTGTAAGATTTAGTTCCGTTTTTTAATTTTATCTGCAATAAATTACCTTGAACTTATAGCAGGTCAACTTATTTTTTTGAATACTATTTTTTTCATTCTTATCGAATTGCTTTTACAAACAAAAAAAAAACAAAGAGTCATATTCGTGAGCCATCTAAAATGAACATCTTTCTAGATATGTACTTAGAAAAATGTGAATTGTAAGCACAATTTTCTTATAACAAAAAGTACGCACCAATGTATATATGTAAAAATGTAGCTTATGTAATTTTTTAAAATGGGAACAATGTAGTATTGATAAAATTTTACTTAATTTTCAATTATAAACCCTGTTGGCACTAAATAAAAAAGGATGTAACTTTCATTTGCACCAACTACATACCGCCAAAAAGTATCGTATAGACTACGAAAAGGCATTTATAAACTGAGATATATTGTATACGTCGACAATATGTTTGCCATATGTGAGCCGACTCCCAAGTACACAAAAGAAAATAGTACAATTAGTTCTTTTTATTTAGTTGTTTATTGAAGATGTTCCTATACGCACAAATTTTAAAGTATGCTCTTAGAGTACTTTACTAACGTTATTAGAAGCAAAATGAGTAGTTTAACTCCAGAACAAGTGCCTGGAATAGTAGCCAGACAGAGAAGTAGGAGGTCAGTAATAAATTGTACTACTCTACAAGATGATCGACTTTTAAGACTACAAGCACTACGTCTGAAGCATGTAACTGCAATGCAATTACAGATCATGTTGGCTGGAATAGTAAGTACCAAAACCGCTCGTAATAGGTTGACTCAGAATGGAGTAAAAGCCAGAATAATCGTTACAGTTCCTTGTCTTACTAAGGATCTCCGAGTGGTCCCCTTAAGGTTTGCTAGGGAACATGTTAATTGAGTGGACCGACATGCTTTTCACAGATGAGTCAAAATTTGTTCTTTACACCTTAGATAGACGCATGCCAGTATATAGACGAAAGGGTTAGCACTATTCTCAGTGCAACATCAGATCTACGCCTTATTTTGGTGGTGGCTCTATCATGGTTTGGGGAGGCATCTCTTTAGCAGCCCGTACAGAGTTAGTATCAGTTCCCGCAGGTATATAGCAGACATTTTACAAGATCGTGTAGTACCATACACCCCAGTAATAGGCAAGGAATTCTTGTTAATACACGACCCCATGCAGTAATAATTGTCGGGAATACTTAGGTGAGGTTGGTATTTCAGTTTTAAATTGGCCTGCGAGGAATCCAGACATGAAACCTATCGAAAATGTGTGGAACCATCTTCACAAAATGCTACAGAGCCAACATTTTACCGCAGTGGTGCTACAGGGATCAGAACATGTCCTCCGTGAGGAGTGAGGGAATTTAGATCAAGCTTATATACGGAGGTTAATTGAATCCATACCAAATCAAATGCGAGCGGTCATAAGAACGAGGAGTGGCAACATTGAGTATTAAGCTATTTTTTTCCGTATATATACTTTTTACTATATCTGCCTAATACAAATTTTAAATATGAGTTTCTGTTTTTATTTAGTCCCTATATTATTTAAATAACCATAGCAGTTATATGAAGCTACTTTTATTAAGATATAATTCACGAACGCGACATTTCTTTTTCTTTTAGAATTAATTCTACAGTTGGATGTAATATGATTAGTAAACTGATTTATTTATTGAGAATAGTGTTGCAATTATATAATGTAGAACAGCTAACGCTAATAAGTAAAATTTAAATACCAATTCATTTGTTGGCAGTGCAGCTGTCAATGCAATGAATAATCAAAAAAGTCACTGGTACAAAATTGCCCAACTCCGCCCGAATTGAAAAGAGATGTACATACATAACCTCTCTGTCAATAGAAAGAGAGGGCTATATATTTTGTATATATTTTCCATACAACATAGTTTGAGTATTTATACCCATTATACATATACTACTACTGCTTAGTACAGAGAAATTTAAAAGGACTGACGAGAATTTAAATTCCCCGACGTGGATTTTTGGACATTTCACATGTTGAGAATGGCCATTGTCATTATCTGTCACCGTCCTTTACGGCACCTTATTATTCCTTATTTTATTTATTATTTGTATCGTTTTTATTTGAAATATGTTCTTTTTTGAGCTACTGTTTATCACTGTTATTGTCCAGGTACAATTTTATGAATTTATATCAAATTAAGTGAACTTATTATTGTTATTTTATCGTCGGTTCAAAATTTATTTGGTACGTTACTGACAAAGAGTCTAAAATCAAATCGCCAAAAAATTAGCAAGGCGAGAAAATCAAACTGTCGTCAATTCTTTAAAAGCGTTTTAAATTACCTTTATATTTATAGTAACATAATTTTGCACATAATTTCAATGACATTAACTTTATATTATATTATGTTATATGTTATGTTTATGTTATATGTTTTAAGTTTTTACTTTGAAATAAATAGTTTTGTTTTTTTCGAAATGTGAATTTTCAATCTGTCCCGAGATACAGTGCCCCGAAATATGAGCAAGCTGAATGAAATGTAATAGCATTATCTGTACAAATTTCTATAGGTTAACAAGTGTACGGAACTCTGGTTTGATGTGTATTAATTGGCGTAAAACCTCTATGCAGCGATGTTGTATTGTACTACTGTAATAGAAGGCACCGCAATAGTTTCAATTTTTGAAAACATTTTAATCATAATTAATAGTAACAATTGGGATATTATAGATTAGATGTGATTTGATCTTGAAATTCTTTATTGTGTTATAAAATAATATCTACATATTGAAAACTATTAAATTACAATGTGTTTTATGGTAGGATTGATTTATTTTTGGATACTATTACTTAAGTAACTGTTTGAATTGAAATCCGTTTGTTTCTAATTGCAATTGATAAAATATCACCGTATACGAATCTCGTGAAGATAATATTTTAATGAAACTTTCAATTCGATGCGAACGAAGAATTTGCTACGTGTAACTTTTACGCCAGTTTATACATATCCTATATATTATAACGAGAAAAATATCTTAAGAGGTGCCACCTTTAATGCTTTTAAATAAATAAAATCTTTTGGCTTTCAATGAATATTTTTTTCCAGTATTCTTAATTACATTAATACATTTTTACATTGCTCTTGCAAAAATATAGATATCCTTGATTTCTTATTTAAATTTGGGTACTGCTAGTGAAAGACAGAAAACCAAAAAAAAAAGTAGAGGAATAAAATAATAGGAGAAAACTATATTTAAATTATATTATATGCAAAGTGCATATATTTAATTTAATTTATTTATTATATTTTACGTCTATATGTAGATGTCTTACACTGACTAAAGTTAATTAGCGTCAATTAACTTTAATCAAGCTGGTTTTGTTTGATAACGAAATCGCTATTCTCTCCGGAAAAATCCTCAGGTAATATATCTTCAAATATTTGACAATAGCATCAAATGATAGTTAAGTACAACTAATTTAAAATGAATTTGTCGTTATTTCAGGTATACTTATCCGAACATCGAAAAGTATTGTAAAAGCGGTTATAATTCATACTTCATACCTTTTTCTAAGGTATAACTATTTCTTGTTATAGTCATCCGATCCTTTGTAAACTTGACGATAGCCAATTTTCAGTTCTTAAATAATGTATTACATGATTTTTGAAAAACATTTAATAAAGAGATCGGTCTAAAGTCGTCACATGATGTGAAATCACCCTTTTTTATACAATGGTTTAATCACTAACATCTTGAGTAATTTAGAAAAGTACAATATGTTAAACATTCATTGGTAATGTCGTATGCAGACTCACTTATTAAATCAAAGGAATACTTGATTACCTTTAGAGGAATCTCATCAATTCCAGCAGTTGTTTTATTATTATGCGATGTGTACATGTTAATAAATCTAAAGGTGTATGTATAAAACGAAACATGTGAAGATTGGAAGGAATGCTGTCAGTAGTATTACCACGATCATGTCGATTGTTCTGTACTATACGGGTTATATGTGCGATAGAATAATAGTTAAACTTATCAATTTTGGTTTTAGAATCAAGTGGATCATGCAGAAATTTATACTTAGAAACTATTGTGTTTTATATAATAATAATGGTCTTCGGTGTGTTGTTTGAGCTATTAATCGTATTGCCTTCTTACAGTGATCAATATCTGGCCATGATCTGATTTTCTTAAAATTGGTTGACGTGCGGAAACAAAACGTTTCAAACACTGTTATTTTTTAAACGTGTAATTCCACCATTAATACACAGTTGTTAAGTGCACAGAAGCTAAATGTTCACCTAACATTTCATTATAAAAACTTTCCATGAAAGTTTTTGAGTATATACAGGAAAATAAAATTCTAAAATATGCAATTTTTATTATAAGGAATTTAAGCGTTTAAGAACCGTCTGTAAAGAGCAGATTTCCTCAACATATGAAATATACATATTTTGTGGGATATTCAGGAAATAATATCTGTCTTTCCTCAGCAACAGTTTCGCTTCATATTTACCAAGCAAGGTTCTACCAGAATTCCTGGCTCCTTTCGTGTTGGTGATGAAAATATCCACAAGATTGTGATTGCATTTGCTGTCAGATTTTTGAAGAGACATATTTTGGATCACTTAACTATTATCGCAAGTGCACATTGTCCTACATTGTTGGTATTAGGTGCAACTGAATATTAACTAACTGAAACAATGGCTAAGCTTCCTGATAGATGCAGTGCTAGTGATGATAGAATTCCGAGCTTTCTAATTCTTAAGACAATATCTGTTCTGGCAAAGTCAATGATGAAAATTATCAATCTTTCTCTGTTTACATCTATCTCCCCCGATCTCTGGAAACATACCCGTTTAATACCAGTGAGCAAACGTGTCCCCTTGTGTGATTGAGATAATCATAGTCAAGATTTTGTGTACATTCGATAGAATCGACCATGGAATTCTACTCAATAAGCTGGATTGTTTTGGATTTACTTCCTCGTTTCTCAAGCTTATAAGCTCCTATTTATTGGAGCGTATTAACTACATATTTTATAATGATTATCGGCCCAAGAATTTATATCTACTGCTGGCGTGCCACAGCGGTCCAACCTAGGTCCACTATAGATTTTGTTATTTATTAATGATATGTTGGTTAGCCTTTCCTGTCCGGCTTTGGTTTATGCTGATGACGTTAAGGTCTATTCCGCCGTTTCCAACCAAGAAGATATTTCACTCCTTCATAAAAATGTTGACTTGATAACTGCTTGGTGCATAACCAACAGAGCTAAATAATAATAAGCTAAATATCAGCAAGTGCTGCTTAAGCTTTGTTAACATGTTAAAGTCTTTGTATTTTGTCTTCGTAGTGACTTGTCTGAAATACGCTTCCATTATTTGGTACCCTTATATATATTATACCTGCCATCAGCTTACATTGGAACGAGTTCAACGTCGTTTTCTTAAATTTCTTTCTTATAAACTTGTTGGAGCGTCATAGAATGCGCTCCATTAAAGAACGTTGGCAGACTTATTGGTCTCAATTTGTCCGGAAATTAGTAAACGAATTCATCGATTGCGGTGTTTTACTATCTATGTAATCTAAACCTCCATGTGCCTCGTTTGTCGCTTAGATTCTGTTCTACGTTTGCACTACTTATTTTGAAATTTTATATTTTGCATAATACGCCCTATATAACATTCGTTCAAGTAAATTTTACCTAAATTATAATTATGTCTTAGCTTGCTACTGAAACTCTGGTATGAGCTATTTGAATGACATGACAAATGTCAAAATTATAAAACGAAAATTTGAAATATGTTTATTTGCAACAAACAAATAAGGTTTTATAAGAATTGTTCGAGACATTTCTCACATCTTCTTCTAATGGAGGAAAAAGACGTTTTGTAGGATTGTACCGTATGTATCTGAACGAATACGCTTTTTATTGAATGTGTAATTTAGCAAATACATATTTTACTGATATCTTTTTTGTTAAATAATTGCATTTTGTTTGGCATAATTTACATACGCCTTATTTATAGTTACTCTTTACCTTGGTTATTCTTGGGTCTTTAGTTTCTAAGTTTTTTTTTCACAAAGTGTGTATGATTTTGTATTTTTTTTGTCCTGTAATTGGTATTCTGTTCAATAATAAATTCCATTACTATTATTATAAAAAGTGAGACTTAACATCACTTCGGTTAGACATATTCAAACCTATATAATCGTAGTCGATTAAAAAAATTACGAAACGCAATAAAACAAACAATAAAACAGTAACTATTTAGAAACTATCAGTTTTGATTAAATCACCTCACAGATGTTTTTAGTACAATTTTACTATGCAGTTCCTGATCTCGGAAATAATATTTTTATGCAAATACTTTCTGTGAAAATTGTAGTGATATCCGCTCACTACGTCCGTAGAAAAGCAATTAGACCCATAGCAATAAAAGTTAAGGGACCGTAATTATAATTAGTTTAACTAGCGATAACCGCTAATGTTCATTGGTAGGTAGATAGTTAGGGTATATATACGGTCACAACACTTGAGCTTTTATTTTTTTTCTTCAGCTCTCAAGATGTAGTACTCCCATAAAATCTGCGCAACTCATGGAGTTGTTAGTTATATAACACATAAGAAGGCTCATCAAATTTTACGAAAGCATCTATTATAGAAATATTTGACAGGAAAAGGAAGACTTCAGAAATATAACTATAGGTATGTACAATCTATAATCAATTAATATATACTTTGTCGATTGTTTCTTTATCTATATAAGTTTTGTCAAGTTAGAAGTATCATAGGTAAATCTCAAAAAATTCAAATTGTCTCTATAGTTCACCGTTTTAAAATCTGCCTTCTTGTGTGTTATATATCAATTTCCACCAATGTTTATAAATTAATCTAAATGTTTAAACCTTTTTTAAAAATTATGTCCCCAATATAAATTACTTTAATAATTTAGAATTACTAAAATGCCGTTTTTATTAACGTTAATGTTCTCTACGCTATTAGCTTCAAGAAGCTGTAGTACTTTCGAATTGTAACCATTGATCATTGCTAGGATTCACAATTATACAATATTTTTTTAATCTAAAAGAAAATTAATAAAGAAAAGAAATGATTATGCTTGCTCTATTTCGTATAAGGTTTGTATACAATGCGTTAGAACTAACAAGATTTTTAATATCTTAGTTGCTAAAATAAAGGCAATTATAAACAAGGGTTGGCAAATACAGACTATCAGGTATAAACGTTTTTTATATTTCGCGGAGGATTTAAGCTAATTCCAGCACTAAAGAACATATCTTAAGTTATGCAAAAGGTTACAGAATATATTCTTTATTGTCGGATCCCCAAACTTTAAATCTTTCGCGAAATTTAAAAAATATTTAGTTATATTAACATTATGCGATAATATAGACGGTAATAAATATTCCCTATGCTATTAAATATTGTACTATGTACATACTTAAGACCTAATGAATGAAGCAGAAAAATCTTCGAAATTTTAAATTAAGAAGATTAATTTTCTGCCATTCTAGTACGTATACTCTCATCGTCTTCTCAGTAAAGAGAAGTAAAAAACTGATTAACAAAAAAAAATAAAACAAAAAATAGTAAACCTAAAATTATATACAAAATATACAATTAAAACTAAAACTATCGTAATAATAATACAAGAAACAAAATAAATAGAAATAAAAAAAATGGTTGGAGTGTCAAATAGTTTCTAAACTTAATTCAGTTAATGTTCTAAAAGGAATAATGGTGTGAAAACTGTAAAAATAATTGCTAAACCTAAGTTAAACGGTATTATAATGAAAGTATAGATGTTGAAATGAAGTATGTACAAAAGGTATAGGTATATACAATTATTACCGGGGTGTCATCCTAAATGAAATTTAATTACGTTTTATATCGCGATAATGGATAATATATGGTATAGTCGTATTTCCCAAAAAGTAACAAATAGTAGTTGTTTGCTATTTGTTACTCTCATTTAAACTCTTGACTTTCCGAATAATTTTCAAGTCATTGTGATCTTAATTGAGTTTCCACCATTTTTAATGCCCGTTTGTTTTGAATGAATTGCCTTATATTTTCTTGAGCCGCTTGATCGATGCGGTATTACTGGTGAAGTCCCAGTTTTAACGTGTCCGTTAGTCTAACGCTGCCACTGATTCACCTGTCTTTCCTGTAAATTATAAAGAAGAATTAATCGATTAGTTTTTGTTCTCTAGTTTAAATTTGATTATAACACTACTGTTATATTTTTCGCTATAAAATGTAAGTAACAAAAGAACTTTCAAAAGGCATTGTTTTCTCCTCTTTTTGTTTTTTAATGTCGCGCAGAATTGTTAAAAGCTGTTTGCGCCACATAAATTAATTGCAAATTATGTTATCCAGATGACAATGGTATCAAAATTGGTATAATTATATGTGTAAATGTAAAGTTATTAGAAATACAGTAGCTATTCTAATAATTCAATAAATAGTGGAATGAAAATATGAATTGAATATTTTAATAGAATAGTGACAGAAATAAGGCGAAGTTTACGTTTCGAAATAATAGAATAATGTTTCAAGATAATTTAAATGGAAGTTAGCTCAACTTTTAATTGATTCTAAGAGAGCAATTTAGAGAATTACTTGTCAAATCACTCAAACACACAAAAACAAAATTTACTCTTTCTAATGACTTAGTGATATATCATTTAATCACTTTATATAATAAATGGTTGGATGATATTTTTAATTTTTCGAGGAATATTCTCGTATTCTTTTGTTGTAATGCCAGGGAGATTTCTAATGTCAATGGGACATTATCTAGATCATTAGTTGACATATTACAAAACATAGACGTGGAGATATTTTTAAAATTTTTCGAATAAGTAAGACGATCAAGCTCATATTTTAAAATTTAAAACGTCAGTCGTAAAAATCAAGTAATGAAATTATCAGATCATCTTAAAACATGTACAACTTATCAAAAGCACCCAATAAATTGAGAACTATATAATGGAACCTCATCTCCTTCTAATTATTTGTCGACTAATTCTGAAGTCAAAACTAAATTTAATCTCTTACTAATTTATCTTTTAGAAATTCTGAAAAAGATATGGCAAACGCAAATTATACAAAATTTAGTCTTCTGCATTTATCCTTGCTTCGTTGCAGAATGTAACAAGAGATTGCAATATTAATTAATCAAATATGGCCTGTAGCATTAGTTCACCCTTTATTTAAAATTTATTTAAAAATTACCAATGTTAATGTGTTCGTTATGTTAAAACTATAGATCATCCTATGAAACTGATCTAGACAATACCTTAATGTATATTTGCTTTTTTCTTTTTTATTTGTAAGTTTCCTATCAGCAATAAACAACGAAGTTTATTGTTCATTAAGGTTAAGTTGAATTTGTACCGCCACTTGTGTGATATTGATATCCATGAATGTAAAAAATCACAATTTTTCTGTAAAATCTATAGAACGATTTCACTAGAATGTAAAAAGGATTAAATGAATTATTGCGGTATATTGTAGAATCTGGTTTGCTATATATCATGTCATTTATAACTGCTGTATTAATACGATTATTAGTTACAAAATGCATAGGAAAAAGTGAGCAATCAACTGTTGCAGCATGTTATCAAAAAGTAACGTAAGTTTAAACACGTATAAGCACATTACGTTTGCGTGCTTTCCATTTGAAAACGTGCTGCAAGCACTTTGCGAGTTAAATAAGTAGGAATTCCTAGAAGATGCACCGATTAGAATAGCATCATTTAAACCAACCTATTTAAACTAAACATAAGCTAGGAGGAAAATGGGATGAATTCACTGTGTTCTGTTTTATACATTACGTCGAAAAACACCGAAAACCCACTAATCCCCGAAGGGTCTTTCTCTAACACATACACTCATGGAAATCATTGGAGCGTTAAGCAGTAACTACAGCATGATAATCCGGTGTGAAACATCAAGACTCCGTCTGTCTCGAATAGAGTAGAGATGAGCAGTTCACTTCATCCACTTCAATCAATCTGAGAAGGAAAATGTGCTGCTAACCCAAAAAACTCTGAATCTAGTGAGTGGAAATAAGCGGTACGCTTCAAGTTACACCAACCCTAGGATTTTTGGTGACTCAAAAATTCCGTCTGATTCGAAGAGGGTGTCACTAACCTTTCATCTAGTTCAATTAACTTGAGAAGAGACTTCCTGGCTGACTCAGAAACTCTGATTGAGCCCAGTAGAGCAGAGATCAGTGGCACACTATATCAAGTTAGACCAACGCTAGGACCTTTGCTAACTCAAAAGCTCCCATCTGAACTGAGTAGGGTGGAGAAGAGTGGCATAATCCTATTCCGCATGGATCATGAAGGGTGAAGAACGTTGTAAACGTGGCGACGAAGATGCTAGTAACTCCAAACTTTAGTTGGATGGTGCGGATTTGTTTCCCATCGGAAGATATTTGTAAGAGAATTCGTTACGGTATCTTTTTCATTATAATTGTCTAATTTTAATGACGAAATCATTCAGCACTTCGTGTTTTCTTGACGTAACTGCATTTTCATTTGTAAGAAGCTGATAGGAAACCGCATTAATATTTCAGCAAGATATTTAGTCAAAAGCGAAATTTTTGTAACTATATTTTTTTTTCTGAATTTATGGTGTCCTATTCTCATTAATGCATTTATTGTATCATTTTAAAGCTCACTATGTTTTGTATATACATATAACGCACATGAAAATTAAACATAAAAATTAAAGAGCTCATAAAAATGTTTAGAAATCAGGATAAATCATGGACAAAGCTTGATAGATTATCATTAATGTATTAATTCATTGTATTATTTTAATTATATAATAAATAGGAATTCTAAAAGTAGATATGGAATGTGTATAAATTAATAGAAAATATTCGTTAAATGTTATACATAAAGGGTTGAACGTCAGTAAATATAATAATATAATAAGAGCAACACTTTCAGCCAGAAAACGAAAAATTCATGGCGACACTATTATTTCAAATCTGGATCACAGATAAAATTATATAATCATTTGATCTGTGAATGAACAAGGACCTATATTTTATTGAAAGCATACCCATTCTTAAGTAACAAAACACAAACGTATTTAATGTTATTACCTACAAATGATACTATAAGGAAATCCTAATAGCAAAAAAAATGTATATGATATATATTAAATAAGTCTTTTCACTTTCACATGTTCACGTATGTATCCCCAACCACCACTAACTGTATGCTTAGACATAGTATATTAGTTCAGTTAATTATAACAGACTATGGACAATTATGGGTAATAAAAGTATTGTTCTGTATTATTTGTAGTTTTATTAATGTTAGTACTTTAGAACTAGCTGAGAAAACACATTTAATGTTCACGGATAAGTATAGTTCATATGCAAATTTAATACAATTCTATTGCCAATCTGTAAGTGTTTAATTTTGATTGTTCTATCATAAATGTGGCTGTGTTCTTTAGTCGTTTGGAAGCCAAGCCCTCCATTAACAATAGTGCATTGCTTTGATGAAGATAAACAGTTTTTTGCATAAATCCAATTACCTAATAGTTACAAAATAGTACTAATCTTTATATTTTATATGAAAAATAGGAACAAGGTATTATTGATGAAATTTCACTTAGTTTTCAATTATAAACACTGCCGGAATGTTTAAATTATACGAATGAGGAGGACTATCTAAATTTCTTTATTATTAAATACTGTTTTCAAAGAGATATAACTTTTATTTTAAGCAAACTATCTGGCGAAAAGGTCAAGAACTGGACATGACAACTACATATAAAGTAGAGTCCATTATGAGAGACAGTATAAGACTGGTGGATTTATATGATAATCTTCACTTACATCCGATATTGTGTGAAATATCGACGACGGTTTTATCGATCAATAGTTTAAAAATAATCTCATAAAAGATGTGTGGATATGTTAAGATTTCCACACAAGAAGTGCATTAGACACGTAATGCAGTAAATTAAATCTACATATAATAGATTTTAGTTAATTACGGATCTAAAGTGTGACTTCAAAGAAACTGAATTTATTAATATAGTATTAGGAAAAAAGTTTATTATAACTTGGATAAGACGATCACCACAACAGTTGATTTTTGTCCAAGCAAACAAACAGTATTATCTAGGTACCCTTTTATGAATTTATATTAAATTAAGTGAACTTACTATTATTGTATTATCATCCGTACAAAATTTATTTGATATGCTACTGACAAGGAGTTCAAAATTAAATCGCCCAATTGACAAAAGCTCAGTAAGAGGTGAAATTTAAACTCGTCTGTCCTTTAAAATCACCCTGAATTACATTTATATTTATAGTAACATAATTTTGTATATAATTTTAATGACATTAACTTTATATTTCAAGTTGTAATATTTTATTAGTATATCTTTGTATTCATAATAATATGTTTTAAGTTTTTACTTTGAAATAAATAGTTTTCCTTTTTTGACGTGTGAATTTTTAATCTGTCCTGATATACAAAGCCCCGAAATACGAGGACGCTGAATGAAACGTAACAGGGTTACATGTACAACTTTCTGTAGGCTAAAAAGTGTACGAAACTCTGAATAACTTAAGTAATTGCTACCAACCCATAGCAACAGGTACATTATTCTCATTTAAACTCCTACCTTATTTGTTAGTTCTTTTTTAGCAATAAAGCAAACTGTATTATATAGCTATGGTAGCAATGAAACGAACTTTGGAATAAAATAGCTTTTGCAACCGAAACATTAACAATATATAACAAGTTTTTGGTTAAATTCACTTCTTACTATCTTATTTCGTTTTAATTGTTTTTTTTTGTTTTATAAAAGGTGAAATAAAGATAGCAGAATAAAATATTACCTTGTGTTGTTATTGCTGGTTTCTGCGTAGAAACATTTGCATTGAATCGTCCAAATAAACCTCTTGTAAAAGTGAGAACTAAAAATCCGTATCATTCTTTCAACAAAATCAAAAGTTCTAAATTGTGATGTTGCCGAAAGAAAAGGAAAGGCTTTGCTGAACCCAAAAACCTTGAAATTTGTAGAGTAGGGATGCCGAATAATCTGACAATTGTGGCTTCTATTGAAAATGTATTTCAAACAAAAAAGGATATCAAAAATATTCGGTTAAATGTTAGTAATTCAAATAAACTGATGATAGTAGTACCAAATGTGCTAATTAGCAAAGCTAGGAATCGAAATCCTTAAAGTGTTGATACTTGTATTGCAAATGTACTTCTTTAGATCTTTTAATACTTAAATAGTTTGGCGATTCCTGCGACAAAATATCTACAAGATGTGTATAAATTGGCCCAAAACCTCTATACAAGATCTGTTCTGGCGAAGTCAATGATAAAAATCATCAATCTATCTTTGTTTACATCGGTCTTTCCCGATCTCTGGAAACGTATTCTTTTAATACCAGTGCACAAAAAGGGGGATTCTTGCGTGACTGATAATTACAGGCCGATTGTAATTTTTTTATGTAATTCTACAAAAGTGTATGAACATGCTATACATTTCAGTATACTTAATAGTATCACATCTACACTGAACTTCAGCTTAATTTCTTACCTAGAAGATCTACAGTAACTAATTTTTCAGTTGTTAATCAATATATTAGTGAGATACATGATAGTCATAGTCAAGATTTCGTGTGCATTCGATACAATCGACCATGGAATTCTACTCAATAAGCTGGATTATTTCGGATTTACTTCCTAGTTTCTCAAGCTTATGAGCTCCTATTTATTGAAGCATATTAACTACGTATTTTATAATGACGATTGCAAGGACTGTGTGGATGTACAATTCACAGGTATAGCAGTAAACTCCACTCACACAAATTAATTAATTATGCGGAACGCAGCGTTTCGGGAGCACGTGGGCTCCCATTGTCAACCGTGTTACCGACTGATTACCGGTCCCAAGAATTTATATCTACTTCTGGAGTGCCACAGGAGTTCAACCTAGTATCACTATTATTATTATTATTTGGCGTTTGCTGATGGCGTTAAGATCTATTTTGTTGTTTCTAACCAAGAAGATATTGCACTCCTTCAGAAAAATGTTGACTTGATAACTGCTTGGTGCATAACCAATAGAGCTAAATAATAATAAGCTAAATGTCAGCAAATACTACTTAAGCTTTGTTCAAGACATTGAAGAACTCTCTCTAACTTGCTCTAAAAGGTTTCGCTTCATGGCGCGGAGCGCCCAGCAATTTAGTAACATAACCATGTTCAAGTCTTTGTATTTTGCCTTCATAATGAGCTGTCTGGAATATTCTTCTATTATTTGGTCACTTTATTATACTTGCCATTAGCTTACATTGGAACGAATTCAACGTCGTTTTCTTAAATTTCTTTTTTATAAACTTGATGGTAAATGCACTTCTAGAGGAATTGATTACCATTCTTTGCTGGAGCGTCATAGTTTGCGTTCGATTGAAGAACGCAAGAAACTTGTTGGTCTCAATTTGTCTGGAAACTATCAAATGGATTCATCGATTACGGTGATTTATTATCTAAGTTATCTAAACTTCCATGTATCTCGTTTTTCGTCTAGATTCTGTTCTACGTTTGCACTACCGATTCCTAAGTATTTTGCATAATGCACCCATATAACATGCGTTCAAATAAATTTTACCTCGAAGTAGCCTTTGAAATTATAATTGTCTTAGCTTGTTACTGACACTCTGGTATAAGCTATTTGGATGACATGACAAATGTCAAAATTATAAAACGAAAATTTTTAACTGAATGAAATATGCTTATTTGCAACAAGAATTGCTGAAAGTGGTCCTCATTTTGTTCGAGACATTCCTCACATCTTCTTCTAATGGGGGAAAAAACGTTTTGTAGGATCGTACCGTATGCATCTGAACGAATACTCTGTCAAATTAACAACTAATGCAACTGAGAATAGTACAAGTTACGACAAAAGTTTTTATTGGAATGGACTACTAGAAGTAACATTTATCTTAACGCTTTTTATTACATGTGTAATTTAGCGAATAAATATTATATTAGATAAATATTATATTTTTTTCAAATCTAAATAAATCGTCAATAATTTAATTTTGTTTGGGATAATTTGGCAAAAATAATGGCACGCACCTTATTTATAGTTACTCTTTACGTTAGTTATTCTTGGGTTTTTAGTTTTGTAAGTTTCTTTTTTCACAAATTGTGTATGATTTTGTATTCCTTTTTTTCTGTCCTATAATTAGTATACTGTCCGATAATAAATTCCAATATTATTATTATTGAATGTGAGATTTAACATCACTTCGATTAGATGTATTCAAACCTACATAGCCGTAGTCGATTATAAAAATTGCGAAACACAATAAATGAAATAAACATTGGAATATTAAAACAGTAAAAAAACTATCAGTAGCGATTAAATCACCTCACAGGTGTTTTTCGTACAATTTTCCTATGCAGTTCCTGTTCTCGGTTTGAAGCAGAAGAATAATACTTTTATGCAAATACTTTCTGAGAAAATTGTAAAGATATCCACTCATTGTGTCCGTAGAAAAGCAATTAGACCCATAGCAATAAAAGTTAAGGGACTGCAATTATAATTAGTATAACTAGCGATAACCTCCTATGTTCCATCGCAGGTAGATAGTTACGGTATATATACGGACACAACACTTCAGCTTTTATTTTTTTTCTTCAGCTGTCAAGATGTAGTTCTCCTGTAAAATCTACCCAACTCTTGGAGTTTGTTATATAGCACATAAGAAGGCTCATCAAACTTTTACGAAAGCATCTATTGTAGAAATATTCGAAAGCAAAAGGAAGACTTCAAAAATATAACTATAGGTATGTACAATTTATGATCAATTAATATATACTGTCTCGATTGTTTGTTTATCTATCTGTATATGAAAATAATGCACGTTAGAAGTATTATAGGTAAAACCCAAAAAATTTCAAATGGTTTCTATAAAGTTCACCATTTTAAAATCAGCTTTCTTATGTGTTATATATCAATTTCCAGCAATGTTTATAAATTAATCTAAATGTTTAAACCTTTTTCAAAATTATGTCCCAATATAAATCACTTTAATAATTTAGAATTACTAAAATGCCGTTTTTATCAACTTTTTTAATATTTTTTAAACATCTATAGTATTCGCTCCAAGAAGCTGTAGTACTTTCGAATTATAACCATTGATCATTACTAGGCCATTATACAACCTTTTTTTAATGTAAAAGAAAATTAATAAAGCAAAGAAATGATTATGCTTGCTCTATTTCGTATAAGGTTTGTATACAATGCGTTAGAACTAACAGATTTTTAATATCTTAATTACTAAAATAAAGGCAATTATACACATGGGTTGGCAAATACAGACGATCGGGTATAAACATTTTTTATATTTCGTGGAGGATTTAAGCTAATTCCAGCAGTAAAGAGCATATTTCTGGTAAATGAGGCAAAAAAATAATGTTCTTTATTGTTGGATGCACCAACTTAAAATCTTTCACGAAATTTAAGAAATGTTTAGTTATATTAACATTATGCGATAATATACACAGTAATAAATATTCTGTATGCTATTGAATACTGTACTACGTACATACCTAAAGTCTAATGAATGAAGCAGAAAAATCTTCGAAATTTTAAATTAAGAAGATTAATTTTCTGCCATCCTAGTACGTATACTCTCATCGACTTCTCAGTAAAGAGAAGTAAAAAACTGATTAACAAAAAAAAAACAAAACAAAACAAAATATAGTAAACCTAGAGTTATATACAAAATATACAATTAAAACTAAAAACTATCGTAATAATATAAAACACAAAATAGTTACAAATAAGAAAATAGATGAATATCAAATGTTTCGAATTTAAATTCATTTAAAAAGAAATTCTAAAAGGAATGATGGTGTGAAAAACTATAAAATGATTCCTTTATAGTTATACTGTATTATAATGAAAGTATAGATGTTGAAGTGAAGTATGTACAAAAGATATAGCTATTTACAGTTATTACCGGGGTGTCATCCTAAATGAAATTTAATTACGTTTTATATCGCGATAATGGATAATATATGGTATAGTCGTATTTCCCAAAAAGTAACAAATAGTAGTTGTTTGCTATTTGTTACTCTCATTTAAACTCTTGACTTCCCGAATGATTTTCAAGTCATT
The DNA here is from genome assembly GCA_023509865.1 of Trypoxylus dichotomus. Classification (NCBI taxonomy): domain Eukaryota; kingdom Metazoa; phylum Arthropoda; class Insecta; order Coleoptera; family Scarabaeidae; genus Trypoxylus; species Trypoxylus dichotomus. The sequence goes on along the minus strand of CM042081.1, from coordinate 14,166,571 downwards.
GTTATCTTATGAGTTTTCACCATTTTAATGCCCGTTTGTTTTGAATGAATTGCCTTATATTTTCTTGAGCCGCTGGATCGATGCGGTATTACTGGTGAAGTCCCAGTTTTAACGTGTCCGTTAGTCTAACGCTGCCACTGATTCACCTGTCTTCCCTGTACATTATAAAGAAGAATTAATCGATTTGTTTTTGTTCTGGCTAGTTTAAATTTGATTATAACACTACTGTTATATTTTCGCTATAAAATGTAAGTAATAAAAGAACTTTCAAAAGGCATTGTTTTCTCCTCTTTTTGTTTTTTAATGTCGCGCAGAATTGTTAAAAGCTATGTTTGCGCCACATAAATTAATTGCAAATTATGTTATCCAGATGACAATGGTATCAAAATTAGTATAATTATATATGTAAATGTAAAGTTATTAGAAATATAGTAGCTATTCTAATAATTCAATAAATAGTGGAATGAAAATATAAATTGAATATTTTAATAGAATAGTAACAGAAATAAGGCGAAGTTTACGTTTCTAAATGATATAATAATGTTTCAAGATAATTTAAATGGAAGTTAGCTCAACTTAATTCTAAGAGAGAAATTTAGAGAATTACTTGTCAATCACTCAAACACACAAAAACAAAATTTACTCTTTCTAATGACTTAGTGATATATCATTTAATCACTTTATATAATAAATGGTTGGATGATATTTTTAATTTTTCGAGGAATATTCTCGTATTCTTTTGTTGTAATGCCAGGGAGATTTCTAATGTCAATGGGACATTATCTAGATCATTAGTTGACATACTACAAAGCATATAGACGCGGAGATATTTTAAAATTTTTCGAATAAGTAAGACGATCAAGCTCATATTTTAAAATTTAAAACGTCAGTCGTAAAAATCAAGTAATGAAATTATCAGATCATCTTAAAACATGTACAACTTATCAAAAGCACTCAATAAATTGAGAACTATATAATGGAACCTCATTATTATATAATTATTTGTCGACTAATTCCGAAGTCAAAACCAAATTTAATCTCTTACTAATTTGTCCTTTAGAGAATCTGAAAACGATATGGCAAACGCAAATTACATAAAATTTATAATTTTCTGCACTTATCCTTGCTTCGTTGCAGAATGTAAAAAGAGATTGCAATATTAATTAATCAAATATAGCTTGTAGCATTAGTTCACCCTTTATTTAATTCAAGCCGGTTGCTCTGTAAAATTACTTAAAATTTATTAAAAAATTACCAATGTTAATGTGTTCGTTATGTTAAAACTATAGATCATCCTATGAAACTGATCTAGACAATACTTTAATGTATGTTTGCTTTTTTCTCTTTTATTTGTAAGTTTCCTATCAGCAACAAACAGCCAAGTTTATTGTTCATTAAGGTTAAGTTGAATTTGTACCGCCACTTGTGTGATATTGATGTCCATGAATGTAAAAAATCACAATTTTTCTGTAAAATCTATAGAACGATTTCACTAGAATGTAAAAAGGTTTAAATGAATTATTGCGGTATATTGTAGAATCTGGTTTGCTATATATCATGTCATTTATAACTGCTGTATTAATACGATTATTAGTTACAAAATGCATAGGAAAAAGTGAGCAATCAACTGTTGCAGCATGTTATCAAAAAGTAACGTAAGTTTAAACACGTATAAGCACATTACGTTTGCGTGCTTTCCATTTGAAAACGCGCTGCAAGCACTTTGCGAGTTAAATAAGTAGGAATTGTTAGAAGATGCACCGATTAGAATAGCATCATTTAAACCAACCTATTTAAACTAAACATAAACTAGGAGGAAAATGGGATGAATTCACTGTGTTCTGTTTTATACATTACGTCGAAAAACACCGAAAACCCACTAATCCCCGAAGGGTCTTTCTCTAACACATACACTCATGGAAGTCATTGGAGCGTTAAACAGTAACTACAGCATGATAATCCAGTGTGAAACATCAAGACTCCGTCTGTCTCGAATAGAGTAGAAATGAGCAGTTCACTTCATCCACATTAATCAATCTGAGAAGGAAAATGTGCTGCTAACCGAAAAACTCTGAATCTAGTGAGTGGAAATAAGCGGTACGCTTCAAGTTACACCAACCTTAGGATTTTTGGTGACTCAAAAATTCCGTCTGATTCGAAGAGGGTCGCTAATCTTTCATCTAGTTCAATTAACTTGAGAAGAGACTTCCTGGCTGACTCAGAAACTCTGATTGAGCCCAGTAGAGCAGAGATCAGTGGCACACTATATCAAGTTAGACCAACGCTAGGACCTTTGCTAACTCAAAAGCTCCCATCTGAACTGAGTAGGGTGGAGAAGAGTGGCATAATCCTATTCTGCATGGATCATGAAGGGTGAAGAACGTTGTAAACCTGGCGACGAAGATGCTAGTAACTCCAAACTTTAGTTGGATGGTGCGGATTTGTTTCCCATCGGAAGATATTTGCAAGAGAATTCGTTACGATATCTTTCATTATAATTGTCTAATTTTAATGACGAAATCATTCAGCACTTCGTGTTTTCTTGACATAACTGCATTTTCATTTGTAAGAAGCTGATAGGAAACCGCATTAATATTTCAGCAAGATATTTAGTCAAAAGCGAAATTTTTGTAACTATATTTTTTTCTCTGAATTTATGGTGTCCTATTATTATTAATGTATTTATTGTATCATTTTAAAGCTCACTATGTTAACTCACATGAAAATTAAATATAAAAATCAAGAGATCATAAAAATGTTTAGAAATCAGGATAAATCATGGACTAATCTTGATAGATTATCATTAATGTATTAATTCATTGTATTATTTTAATTATATAATAAATAGGAATTCTAAAAGGAGATATGGAATGTGTATAAATTAATAGAAAATATTTGTTAAATGTTATACATAAAGAGTTGAACGCCAGTAAATATAATAATATAATAAGAGCAACACTTTCAGCCAGAAAACGAAAAATTCATGGCGACACTATTATTTCAAATCTGCATCACAGATAAAATTATATACATAATTTGATCTGTGAATGAACAAGGACCTATATTTTATGGAAAGCATACCCATTCTTAAGTAACAAAATACAAACGTATTTAATGTTATTACCTACAAATGATACTATAAGGAAATCTTAATAGCAAAAAAAATGTATGTGGTATATATTAAATAAGTCTTTTCACTTTCACACATGTTTGTATGTATCTCCAACCTCCTCTAACTGTATGCTTAGACATAGTATATTAGTTTAGTTAATTATAACAGACTATGTACAATTATGGGTAATAAAAGTATTCTTCCGTATTATTTGTAGTTTTATTAATATTAGTACTTTAGAACTAGCTGAGAAAACACATTATTGTACACGGATAAGTACAGTTCATATGCAAATTTAATACAATTCTATTGCCAATCTGTAAGTGTTTAATTTTGATTGTTCTATCATAAATGTGGATCCCTAAGACATGTGATTCTTAGGCGGCTGTGTTCTTCGTCGTTTGAAAGCCAAGACAATACTGCATTGCCTTTGATGAAGGTAAACAAGTTTTTGCATAAATCCAATTACCTAATAGTTAGAAAATAGTACTAATCTTATTTATTTTATATGAAAAATAGGAACAAAGTATTATTGATGAAATGTCACTTAGTTTTCAATTATAAACACTGCCGGAATATTTAAATTAGATGAATGAGGAGGACTATCTAAATTTCTTTATTATTATTAAATACTGTTTCCAAAGAGATATAACTTTCATTTTAAGCAAAATCTGGACATGACAACTTTATAAGGTAGAGTCCATTACGGGAGACAGTATAAGACTGGTGGATTTATATGATGAAATCTTCACTTATATCCGATATTGTGTGAAATATCGACGACTGTTTTATCGATCAATAGTTTGAAAATAATCTCATTAAGTATATGTGGATATGTTAAGATCAGACATTTCACACAAGAAGTGCATTAGACACGTAATGCAGTAAATTAAATCTACATATAATAGATTTTAGTTAATTACGGATCTAAAGTGTGACTTCAAAGAAACTGAATTTATGAATATTGTATTAGGAAAAAAGTTTATTATAACTTGGATAAGACGATCACCACAACAGTTGATTTTTGTCCAAGCAAACAAACCGTATTATCTTTATTATCCTTCCCCGTAAAAGGCATGAGGCCACCTAGTAGATTGTAAATAGTCATATGGTTAGAAATTTTAGAGCCTGCGTAGAAAATAATTTGCATGTTTGATACAGTTTTTACTTTCAGTCGGTAACACGGTTGACAATGGGAGGCCACGTGCTCTCGAAACGCTGCGTTCCGCATAATTAATTAATTTGTATGAGTGGAGTTTACTGCTATACCTGTGAATTGTACATCCACACAGTCCTTGCAATCGTCATTCGTATTATCTAGGTACCCTTTTATGAATTTATATTAAATTAAGTGAACTTACTATTATTGTATTATCATCCGTACAAAATTTATTTGATACGCTAGTTCAAAATTAAATCGCCCAATTGACAAAAGCTCAGTAAGAGGTGAAATTTAAACTCGTCTGTCCTTTAAAATCACTCTGAATTACATTTATATTTATAGTAACATAATTTTGTATATAATTTTAATGACATTAACTTTACATTATATTTCAAGTTATAATATTTTATTAGAATATCTTTGTATTCATAATAAAATATGTTTTAAGTTTTTTGCTTTGAAATAAATAGTTTTGCATTTTTGAATTTTTAATCTGTCCTAATATACAAAGCCCCGAAATACGAGGAAGCTGAATGAAACGTAACAGGATTATCTGTACAACTTTCTGTAGGCTAAAAAGTGTACGAAACTCTGAATAACTTAAGTAATTGCTACCAACCCATAGCAACAGGTACATTATTCTCATTTAAACTCCTACCTTATTTATTAGTTCTTTTTTAGCAATAAAGCAAACTGTATTATATAGCTATGGTAGCAATGAAACGAACTTTGGAATAAAATAGCTTTTGCAACCGAAACATTAACAATATGATAATATTTTCAAGTTTTTGGTTAAATTCACTTCTTACTATCTTATTTCGTTTTAATTGTTTTTTTTTTTGTTTTATAAAAGGTGAAATAAAGATAGCAGAATAAAATATTACCTTGTGTTGTTATTGCTGGTTTCTGCGTAGAAACATTTGCATTGAATCGTCCAAATAAACCTCTTGTAAAAGTGAGAACTAAAAATCCGTATCATTCTTTCAACAAAATCAAAAGTTCTAAATTGTGATGTTGCCGAAAGAAAAGGAAAGGCTTTGCTGAACCCAAAAACCTTGAAATTTGTAGAGTAGGGATGCCGAATAATCTGAAAATTGTGGCTTCTATTGAAAATGTATTTCAAACAAAAAAGGATATCAAAAATATTCGGTTAAATGTTAGTAATTCAAATAAACTGATGATAGTAGTACCAAATGTGCTAATTAGCAAAGCTAGGAATCGAAATCCTTAAAGTGTTGATACTTGTATTGCAAATGTACTTCTTTAGATGTTTTAATACTTAAATAGTTTGGCGATTCCTGCGACAAAATATCTACAAGATGTGTATAAATTGGCCCAAAACCTCTATACAGCGACGTTGTACTGTAGTACTATAATAGAAGGCACCGTTGTATTTTCCGAGTTCCAATTTTCGAAAACATTTTAATCATAATTAGTAGTAACAACTGGGTAAATGTTACATTTGGGATAATATACATTAGATAGAGTCAAAATAATACCTACATATTGCAAAATATTAAATTGCAACGTGTTTTATGGCAGGATTGATTCATTTTTGGATATTACTGCCTAAGTAATTGTTCGAATTGCAGTCGCAATCGACGAGGTAATCGCCGTATTCATTGAATGTAAAATCCTTTACGAATGAATATAAGAATGAAAAAACACAGAAACACAAGAATAAGTCGAGATTATGCCAATAATCACAAAAAAACCGAGGTTACATATTTTGATTAAAAATATAACAGTAAAGCAGAATATCAAAATTTGCCGATACTGTTTTCTCTTAAAATCGCAGAATAAAAACATATTTTTTTACACGCATCGAAATCAAAAAGAAAACGTTTATCAAAAAATGGTATTAACCATTATTCCTAATTTCAATTCTATTAACAGATATGGAAAAATAACGCGTATCTGTCGAGAACCTCATGAAGACAATACGTTGGTGATATTTTCAATTCCATCCGAATGAAGAATGTTGCTGCGTGTAACTTTTGCGCCAGTTTATACATATCCAATATATTTTAAAGAGAAGTAAAGCACATCTTACAAGCTGTTACCTCTAGTACTTTGCAATAAATAAAATCTTTTGATTTTTAATGAATATTTTTTCTGGTATTCTTAATTACACGAAATATAGATATCCTTGATTTTTTATTTATATTTGAATACTGCTAGTGCAAGACAGAAAATCAAAAAAAAAGTATAGGAATAAAATAATAGGAGAAAACAATATTTCAAAATTAATTTAATATTAATTCGTGTACTTACATGAAATGTAATTGCAATGCAATTTGTAGTTTACATCAGTGAACAAATTTGAGATGGATGGAATTAATCTGTATATACGAAATAGAACACTGTTACCGTGGCCATAGGCCACGGTCAAAAGGATCGAAAAATGTATTGCTTCTAATAAAAAGAAATAGTTTACAAAAAAGAATACGCACTGAGTGCAAATAAAGAATATAAATAAGACGTTAAAGGTTATTGTTACTATTATTTTAAGGAATATGTGTTAATATAAAAGACAAATATCTATATGATTCAAATTATTTTTTTAACATTTTACGAACTACAATACTCAATAGTTTTTTTATCTAAAAACATTAGTAGTAAAATTCTCTCTGATCTTTCAAAGTTTGGTTTGATGAAGTGCTATTAACTAATCAAAAATTATAATTATTTAGAAGTATGGTTATTGAAATGAACACGTAGGCGTCCACGGCCAGAGTCAGTAATAAACGAACTACTTCCGGAATTGTACCGTGTCATGATGAGATATATAGAAATAAAATAAGAGTAAGAGGAGAAAGAAATAAAACGAAAAAGAGATAAAAGAAGAAAAATGAAAACGGGTGAAATACCAAGAAAAGGTGAAAAGAGTAAGAGAAAGAAAGAGACACAGAAAAAAGGAGAGGGGAAGAAAGAAAGAAAAAGAAAGAGAAAGGTGGGATCTCGACGTTTCGCCACCGTTGTAGGAGGCTTCTTCAGAGGAAACAGGGAAACCAAAGTGGCACGGTACGTGCCACTTTTGTCATTTTTAACCGTTACCATTACCATTATTGCGAATATTCTCTGTATAAAATTAATATATTTTTTTATGTGTTATTTTCTCGTGCATTTGTCTTTCCTTGTCTTCCTTCTAATTCAGCATTAACTCCGATGCACAATTTGCTGAAGATATTAAGAAAACCAAATATTCTGTGCAAAAGTTCATATGGAACTATAGAAATTTCGCTCAGTGTAGTACGTTCATTTATAGTTCTTTCATTAATTACGAACAACTATTAATTCGTACTTGTAAATTATGTCAATTTACAGTTAAATAATTCTGCAAAAGACTCTGCTGGTCAATTGAATCTCCTTTATTCGATAATTGGGGGTTCCGATACAGCCATTAAAAGATCGTAAGTATAATATAATTACCTTAACGTAATAAATGAAAAATGTAGTGCAAGTAAAGATTACAGAATTTAGATTTACTAGTTATGACTTTTGTAAACAATATGAATATCGTTAATAGCATTACCTACAATTTGAAATCCCCACAATGATTGTTGCTTCATATAATGTTGGCCGAAATAATATAGACGTTGGAAGACAATTGAAATTAAATATTCGTAATGTTGAAAAATATCAATCAATTATTAAATACCAAACGAACAGAATGACAGAAAGTAACGACACCAACAGAAGTTGAACGACGGGTCGAGAAACAAAGATTTAATGTTATTATCTGAAATAAATTATATTATTATCAAACGAATATGTAGGCTTCCACGGCCAGAGTCAGTAATTAGTGAACTACTTCCGGAATTGGACCGTGTCACCCTCAAGTAGTTCGCTTATTAAATATTATCAATTAGACTGTTTTAAGAGTATTTTATTACATACGCCACTACAGTTTCTTTTTCAGATAGCACTTCCTTTATTTATGAATTATTTCTTAGCGTGGGCAAATAATTTTGATCGGTAGTATATGTAAACGATAATAAGCTTTTATATGCGCTTTCTAAAAAAGATTTATGCCTGAAATAACCGATAGAAGCCTGTCTACGATATTACAGGCAAAATATTTACCGGTAAACATTATGACGGCAGTCGATTACTATAAGCTCGAAAATATTTCTATTTTCTTACACTACACACACCACAGGCTGGCTTTAATTAATCTGATAACGAAATCGCTACTCTCCGTAATAACCCTCCAGGTAGAATATCTTTAAATACTTGACAATTAGCATGAACTGATGGCTTAAGCAATACTAATTTAAAATGAATTATCGTTATTCCAGGTATCCTTATTGTAAATATTGTGAAAGCGATTATGATTTGTACCTTTATTTTTCTAGGGTACAATTATTTCTTGGAATAGCCATCCCCTCGTTTGTACCAGCATTGTAAAAGCGATCCTTTGTACTAGGATTCATACTACCCGGTCATTTAGACAAACTTAGCGACAGCCAATTTTGAATTCTTAAATATTGTTTTGTATTGGTTTAATTTAAATAAGAAAGTAATTTTTTACTTAAATTATTTTATTTAAATTTATAAATAATTTTATTGCATTTATAATGAATCAAGAAATCAATTACACAGGATTCTTTACAAACGCTTCACTTAGTTTGGACGGATTAGACAAAAAAACCTATCCTGAAAAAAAATTGCGCAGGCTTCATAGAATTGAGAAATTGGATTGTATCCATTTTATCGCAAAATGGCGCTGGCTATACTACAGCAAAATCAAAGCCACAACTATTTCAATGCGTTGCCAATGTGATAATTCTCGCATATTACATTTTCAATGTAAAACAACTATTTCTGGTGTAAACAGAATTTGAATTATTGGGATTACGTAAAATAACGTAAAAAGTAAATAATGTAGTATTATGATAAAATAGTAAGAACTAATTATGATAGCGGGCTAGACACAATAGACAATAATATTAGCCATCAATGTTAATAGTATTGAAATTATAGCGCACAATGTACGTAAATATTGAATTATTAAAACAGTAACAATTAAAAACTATCAACGGTGATAAACTCACCTGATAGAGGTTTTACATACAATTTTACTATGCAATTATTGATCTTTATGCAAATACTTTCGATGAACATGGTAATGATATCCGGTCACTCTGTACCTAGAAATACAATTAGGCCCGTGGCAATAAATGTTAAGGGATTATGAAGTAAAATGAAATTGTAACCGCAATTATAATTAGCTTAACCAATAATAATCTCGAATGTTCTATTGCAGATAGCTAGTTTGGGTATATATAGGGACACAACACTTCACTTTTATTTTTTTTTTTCAGCTGTCAAGATGTAGTTCTCCTGTCAAATTCCAACCAACTCATGGAGTTGTTTGTTATATAGTACATAAGAAGGCTCATCAAACTTTACGAAAGCATCTATTATAGAAATATTCGAAAGCAAAAGGAAGACTTCAAAAATATAACTACATGGTATGTACAATCTTATAGTCAATTATCTACTTTCTCAATTGATTCTTTTATAAGTTCACCATTTTAAAATCTGCTTTCTTATGTGTTATATATCAATTTCCAGCAATGTAGATTAATCAATGTAAATATGAAACCTATTTTTTTCAAAATTATGTCCCAATATAAACCATTTAATAATTTAGAATTACTAAAATGCTGTTTTTATTGACTTAAAATTAAAAATTCTTTAATATTCAGGAAACTGTAATACTTTCGGATTATAACCATTGATCAATGCTAAAATTCACCATTATGCAACATTTTTTAATCTAAAAAAATTGAATAAAGAAAAGAAATGGCTATGATCGTTTTATTTCATATAAAGTTACAAGCTTACAATGCGTTAGAACTAACAGTTTTTTTAATATTCTAATCGTTAAAATAAAGGCAATTTTAAGCAAGGGTTGGCAAATACAGACTATCAGATATAAACATTTTTTGTATTTCGCGAAGGATTTAAGTTAATTCCAGCAGTAAAGAGCATATTTCTGATGGTGCAAAAAATAAGAGGATATATTCTTTACTGTTGGATGCACCAACTTTAAATCCTTCGCGAAATTTAAGAATGTTTAGTTATATTATCATTATTATGCGATAATATATACAGTAATATGGCAATAAATATCCCTATGCTATTAAGTTAAATATTATGGTTGGTACATACTTAAGACCTAATGAATGAAGCAGAAAAATCTTCGAAATTTTAAATTAGAAGATTGTCTGCCATCCTAGTACGTATGCTCTCATGGACTTCTCAATAAAGAGAAGGAAAAACGGATTAACAAAAAAAATATAAACTTTTAAACCTAGAATTATATACAAAATATACAATTAAAACTAGAAATTATCCTAATAATAATGCAGAAAGTGAAATAGACAGAAATAAGAAAACAGAAGAAATTTAAGGATGAATAGCAAATGATGGTTGAATTTAAATTCGGTTAAAAGTTCTATTGCGTTTTGAAATGATTGTATGGAAAACTGTGAAATGAGTAAGCTGGAGTTAAACCGTATTTTAATGAAAGTACAGATGATAAAACTGAAGTATGAACAAAATATATAGCTTACACTAATTACTGGGGGTGTTGTCTTAAATAAAATTTAATTTCGCTTTATATCGCGATAATGGATAGTCGTATTTGGTAAAAAGTAACAAATAGTAGTTATCTGTTATTTATTACTCTCATTTAAACTCTTGACTTAGGTCTTCCTGAATAAGTTTTTGTTAATGGTTTCCATCACATGCCCGTTTGAACGAATTGCCTTATATTTTCTTGAGCCGCCGGATCGATGCGGTATTACTGGTGGAGAAGTCCCATTTTAACGTGTCCGTTAGTCTAACGCCGCTGCTAGCTTATTTAAGTCCTTCCTGTTAATTATAAAGAAGAATTCATTGATTTGGTTTTGTTCTGAATAGTTTTAATTATACACCACTGTTATATTTTTCGTTACAAAATGTAAATAACAAAAGCACTTTCAAAAGGCATTGTTTTCTTAGTTTTCCTTTTCGATGATTTGTTTTTTAAAGCTTGCCTCACATAAATTAATTGCAAATTATGTTATCCAGAAATGACAAATGTACCAAAATGTAAAATTATTAGAATTATACACGTGCAAGATATTTTCCCGGATTTTGTAGCTATTCTAATAATTAAGAACTACATAAAAAGTTTTCTGCACTTAATTTACTTCTTACTTCGTTGCAGAATGTAATAAAGATCAACAAATTTTATGAATCAAAAATAGCTTGCAGCATTGGCCTACCCTTTATTTAATTCAAACCGTTAGCTCTGTGAAATAAGATTTGAAACCTATTTAAAAGTAAACAATGATAATGTGTTGTTCGTTATGTTAAAACATAAGCCATCCTATAAAGAAACTAATGCAAATAATTCTTTGATTTGTTCTTTCCTATATTTTAAGTTGCGTTTCCCATCAACAATGAATTTATTGTTCATTACCGTTAAGTTGAAATTGTACGGCCGACTTTTGATTGTATAATGTTGATCTCCATGAATGTAAAGAATCACAATTTTTCTGTAAAATCTACAGAACCGTTACGTTAGAATGTAGAAATTAAATAAATTAAATTAAATTGCGATGCTCTTCATAAAACTAAATCTAAATACATTAGGAATATTGTAGAATCTAGTTTGCTATATATCATGGTATTTATAATACTGTAGTATTAATATTATTATTAGGTATAAAATGACCACAGTACGTTTGTGTATTATCTTATAGTAGAAATTGCAGAGTTAACTTGAAACGTGCTACAAACACTTGGAAGTTAAATAAGTAGGAATAAACAAAAGGTGTACAGATTAGAATAGTGTCATTTAAACCAATATCTTTATAATAAACAAAGATTAGGAGAAAATTGGATGAAATGATTATCTGTTTAATGTATTACGTCGAAAACACGGAAAATTCAGCGCCTAAATGAATGGCACAGAAGGAGAAAATTTCGCTAACCAAAAAACTCTGAATCTAGTTGGATTGGAAATAAACGGTACCTTTCATCGACTTACACCAGCCGTAGGATTTTTGCTGTCTCAGAAATTTCGTCCGAATCAGAAACTCTGACTGAACTGAGTAGGGCAGAGGTGAGTGGCGGCCTATATCAAGTTAGACCTACGCTAGAATTTTTGTTGACCCGAAAACTTCATCTGGACCGAATATGGTGGAGCTAAGTGGCATAATCCTATTCTGCACGGATCATGAAGAGCGAAGGATACGTTGTAAAGATAGCGACGAAGGTGCCAACGAGTCTAAACTTCAGTTGAATGGTGCGGATTTTTTTTTCCCATCGAAAGATATTTGTAAGAGAAACAGTTCCCGTATATTTTTCATTATAATTGTTTTATTAATTTTAATAACAATCATTCAGCAATTCATATGTTCTAGATATAGCTGTATTCATTTGTAAGTAACCAACCGGAAGCAGTATTAATATTTAATAATAATTATTGTTAATTAGGTTAGTTAAGAGCATATTTGTCACTATTTTTTTCTTTGAATTTGTGATTCTCCTACTCACGTTAATGTATTTGTTGTATCATTTTAATTACACAATAAATAAGAGTTTTAAAGCTTACAATACTCTGTGTATATACATATAACGCACATCAAACTAAACAGAAATTTCGAAAATGTTTATAAATCAGGATAAACTATGTTCCTTACTCACTAAATCTTAGTGGTTATGTGATGGATGAAGCTTGAAAGAGTGACATCATTAATGTATTAATTCATTGTATTATTTTAATTATACAATAAAAAGTTATTCTAAAAGAAGATCTTAAGTGTTTATAAATTAATAGAAAATATATCAGCTAATCATTAAATGTTGTACATTAAAAGAATTGAACGTCAGTAAAAATAACTTAGTAGTTAAGAGCAACATTTTTTTCGGCTAGAAAATGACAAATTCATGCCGCCACTATTATTTGAAATCTGATCACAGATAAAATAATGTACCTAATGAACAAAGATCTATACTTTCCACTAAAAGCATACTCATTTCTTAACTAACAAAACACAAACATCTTTAACGTTATTAGCTACAAATGATATTATAAGGATATTTAAAAACAAAAAGACTTATATGGTTGTTTCTTTTATGGGGAAACGCCGCTACCACTGGTTCAAATAAAAGACTGTATCTTTCTTGAATTTCTATATTATGGTGTACGAGTGTTGCTCTGCAGCCGCATAAGACTAGAGCTGCAGTAGAACCCGGAAATGGTATACGAGATACAAAAACTTCAACCGCACAAGGCTTGAGCTGAAGTCGAACTCTGCCTATGTATTATTCAATTGCTTATATATTACATTACTAACGAGCAAATTATCTCATTAGCAATTAGTGAAATGTCTGATGACTGTGTGGATGGGGCTACAATAATGCGATGAGGTCATCGTAACAGACAAAGAGTTAATAATTACTACTTAAACTTAACTTATTATCTAGAGATTACATACAATACCTAAAATTACGATTCATAAGTTATGACATACTAAATATACATGTAATTAAACTATTTAAGTATCATTATAGATACAATCTAGCTAGTTGCTCAGATTATACCGAACAATGGTATTGATATAATAAATGATTTTCAGTATGCTTGTTTTAAATAAGTTTTTTCTACTTATCCATCGTGTTTGTTAATGTATGTGTGTTCAACCAGCTCTAATTGCATTATTAAACACAGCACATTAGTTTAGTTAATACGAACCGACTATGTACAATTATGGGAAATAAAAGTATTCTTCCTTATTATTTGTAGTTTTATTAACATTAGCACTTTAAAATTAGCTGAGGAAACTTATACACTTTGCAAGTACCCGTATAAATATACTTCAAATACACATTTAATATAATTCTATTGCAAATCTGTAAATGTTAATTTTGATTATTTTATCACAAATATGGAACCCTAAAACATTCTTAGGCGGCTGGGTTCTTCGACTTATAGGAAGCCAGGGCCACCATTAACAATAATGCGTTACCCTTGATAAAGTAAACAATTTTTAGCATATATTCAATTACCTAAAAGTTAGAAAATCAAACTAATCTTTTTAATTTATTTTGTGAATTTTTTGGCGTCTTTCATAAACGGTTTTTGGCGGCTTTAAAAGAAGACACTGGCGTCTCCTTACCTATTTTTTTTAATGGGAACAAGTCAGTATTAATGAAACGTCAGTTTGTACGAAATCGAATACAGTTACCATGACCATAGCCCACGGTCAAAGCAACAAAAAATGGTTGTACTCCAAAATATATAGATTGGAATACTTAAAAAGTACTAGCTTATAAGAAAGGATAGACGGAATGCAAATAAAGAATATAAACAGAACTTTAAAAGTTATTGTTACTATTATTTTAAGGAATATGCGTTAATATCAGAAAAAAATATACATATTGTTATATACATATTTTAGGCACTACAATACTCAATAGTTTTTTTATTTAAAAATATTGGTAACAAAATATATATATACCTGTAAACAAAATTATTGCAGTAGGCGTATATTAAGCGAAATAAATATACATATATGTATTATTGCTACTTATTTTTTTTTTCATTTAAATTAAACAGCACGTGTAGGTTTACCGATATGTCAAAGACATATTTAATATTCCTGTAATACATGCATTAAGTTGTATGATGTTTTGTTCAAATTTTCTTTTGTGATTTTCTGGAATCATCCAAAGTTTGGTGTGATGAACTGCTATTAAAATAAATAAAAATTCTAAATATATAGAAGTATGCTTATTTTAGTTTAGAATGTGCAAGGAATAATATAAATACGCTGCTGCATACAAAATTGTATCTTATAGGTATACTACCGTCAATGTATATGGGGACGACTATAAAAAGTATAGAAATACACAGAAATATTAATAGTAATATCTTCAACACCCTACATTATAAATTTCAATTGTATTTTGATAAATTTGTAGCGCAGTTTACACAAACAATACCTTAAAACAGTACACTTTTGAAGTAATTTGAGTTTTACGAGACCTGCCTTATTTCACATTTTACTATAGTCGGAACTGTACTAACGCCTACTGTGATCAGATTCAGATAGATTCTAGGAAAGGATTGTATGTAATGCAAGGCGAAAGGATGAAAGAAATAAATTATAAAAATAAATAAACTCATATGTTAGGTTATTTTAGTACGAATATGCGGGATTTCTGAATTTTTGAATCGGAAGTAGACGGCATATCGATGCGATATTGCCATTCGTAAAAGCAAATACCGAAAGTTAATGATATAAAAACTACACAAAATGCATTAGCGATAAAACGAATATGTCAAAACAGTAATAGATATAATATGAGCTACACAGACTGTAATGGTAGTGAAATTAAACCAAAATTATGAGAATTCCAGATTACTATAAGATCAAAGGTATTTCTATTTTCTTTCGCTACACAGACCACAGGTTGGCTTTGATTGATCTGAGAACGAAATTGCTATTCCCTACCGGAATAACCGTCCCGGTAATAAATCTTCAGATATTTGAGAATTAGCATGAACTGATGGTTTAAGCAATACTAATTTAAAATGAATTTGCCATTATTCCAGGTATACTTAACCGAACACGGAAAAGCATTGCAAAAGCGATTGATTCATACTTCATACCTCTATTTTTCTAGGGTATAATTATTTCTTGATATAGCTATCCTCTCCTTTGTATGAGGATTTGCAAAAGGGATCCTTTGTACTAGGCTTCTTACTTCCTGGTCATTAAGATAAACTTGACAACAGCCAATTTTGGGTACTTAAATAATGTACTGTAATGGTTTAATTTAACTAAGAAAGTTTAATTTTAAATTTATAAATAATTTTATTGCATTTATAATAAATCAAGAAGTCGATTATACAGGATTCCTCACTAAAGCTTCACTTAGTTTGAACGGATTAGACAAAAAACTTATCCTGAAAAAATTGCGCATGCTTCATAGAATTGAGAAATTGTATTATATCCATTTTATCGCAAGATGGCACTGACTATCCTACAGCAAAATCAAAGCCACGACTATTACAATGCGTTGCCAATATTGTAATTCACGCATATTTCATTTTCAACGTAAAACAACGATTTCTGGTGTAAACAGAATTTGAATCAGGGGATTACGTAAAATAATTTAAAAAGTAAATAATGGAATACTATGGTGAAATAGTAAGAACTAATTACGATAACGTGCTAAACACAATAGACAATAATATTAGCTATCAATGTTAATAATATTGAAATTATATGTTTAAACAAAACGTTTCTTTTTGTACGTAAGAGTTTAAGGAGCCTATATTTTATGCAAAAATGCTTGACAAAACGGCAAAAAAACAGAGAGACAGTTGCCACATGATGCGTACCTTCTGTGTCTTGTTGTTTTAATAAAGTAAAATATTTCTTAATAATGATTGTGAATTAAAAGTTTATAAATGTAGTGATTATAATAATACTCGTTATTTCAACATTACGCAAATTTTAAAAATGTGTTGCTTATATTTATTCAATTTTTTTGTCCATTTTTGTCACTTGGATTTGAATTTTAAGAAATGGTATACTATAATAACTTTTTTGTATATAAGCTTGTAGTATAATATGTTATATTGAATCTTCTTTTTTTCGGTAATTTTTTTTAATTAATTTAAGTAAAAATATGTAGTTTAAAATAGCATATCGCAAGACTGAAACATGAAAGCATGGTATGATGTTTTCAAACCAACGAGACAGATTATCCTACTTATTTATTATCTACGTGCAATCCCAGTGTTCTCCAAACATTGTTGTTTCGTTATTTTAAACGATATTATTCGGAGATACGTTGTTCTTATTAATTTTAAAGGATATATATTTCGTTTTTTCCCGATTAACTATGAAATTATTTTGACTGAATTAAATCTTTAAGCTTTGAGTTAATAAAATGCCCGTATCAAAACATAGTGCATATTAGAAAATAAAACATTACTATCGTTATTATTTTCTGATTATTATTGATGGCATTAATTAAATTGTTCAAGTAAATTGGAAATATTAATAGCCCGAGCACATTGTTGTGCAGAACTGCAACGTTTTTCTTCAAAATACTTGATGACATTTCTCCACTCACATATATTAGTCGTGAATTTGTGGTTGTTATCCCTCTATCACCATCTCGAAGTTCATTTAAAATTACGTTTTAAGATGTGTGACACGTTTTAGTTAACATATAAGAAGAAACAGAAACACAAATTTTTTCGAAGATTTTATTAATCTCTTAATATCTTCAGATACCACAGAGATAAGATTTAAGCTGGGCAGGTTTGAATGGATTAACTTGTTCTTATTATTAAAAAAAGCAAATACTGGATGAAATACTATTTCTTCAATGATTTTTGTAAAAGTATTTAATAAAGAAATCTATCTAAAGTCTTCGCATGATGTGAAATCACCTTTTTATATAATGGCTTAATTACTAACATCTTGAGTAATTTAGAAAAGTACAATATGTTAAGCATTCATTGATAATATCGTAAGCAGACTCACTTATCAAATCAAAGGAATACTTGATTATGTTTCGAGGAATATCATCAATTCCAGCAGTTGTTTGTTATGTTCACATGTTAATAAATCTAAAGGTGTTGCATGTATAAAACAACACATGTGAAGATTTAAAGGAATGTTGTCAGTATTATCGTGATCATGTTCATTATTATGTGCTATACGGGTTATGTGCGTAACAAAAACAAGAATTAAATGTATCAATTGTGGTTTTCGGATCAGGTGGGTACAAAGTTATATTTAGAATACAGTTCGTTTTTTATAATCTGTTATACGGTCTTCGGTGTGTAGTTTGAGCTAATAATTATATTGACTTCTTACAGCGATCAACAACTGTCTGTAATCTAGTTCTATTTTTCTTAAAATTAGTTTACGTTCAGGAACATTCACTGCTATTGTTTTTAACATTATTTTCTAAACGTGAAATTTCACCACCAAATTTTCACCTAATACTTCATTATAGAAAGTTCTCATGGAATTTATATACCTAAAGTGTGAGATTTAACACCACATCAATTAGCTCTATTCAAATCTACATAATCGTAATCGATTAAGAGTTGGAAAACGCAATGAAAGAAATAAATATTGGGATACTTAGAAAGTAACAATTAAGAACTATGTATAGTAGTAATGAAATCATAAATAATTTCTGTGAAAATGGTAATGGTATTTCCTCGGAATTCTGCTGTATTTGTTAATCTCACTGTGTGCGTACAGAAGCAACTAGACCTATAGCAATGAAAGTTAAGGGACCGCAATTATAATTAGTTTAATCAACGGTAACTTGGAATGTTCCATTGCAGGTAGATAGTAAGGGTATATAGAGCGACACAAAACTTGAGCTTTTATTTTTTTCTTCAGCTGCTGAGATGTAGTTCTTCCAACTGATGGAGTTGTTTGTTATATAGCACATAAGAAGGCTAATCAAAATTTACGCAAAAGAAAGACCAGAGATATAACTACAGGTATGTACAATCTACAATCAATTAATATCTACTTCCTCAATTGTTTCTTCTCTATCTATACATGAAAATAATGCAGGTTTTGTCGACTTGGAAGTATCATAGGTAAATATAAAAAAACTTCAAGTGGTCTCTATAAAGTTCACTATTTTAAAATCTGCTTTCTTATGTGTTATATATCAATTTCCAGCAATGTTGATTGAATAATGTGTAAAAATTTAAACCTATTTTTTCCAAATTATGTCCAATATGAACTACTTTGATAATTTAGAATTAACTAAAATGCTGTTTTTATTAACTTTTTGAAATATTTTTTCGCTTCAAGAAGCTGTAGCACTTTCAAATTATAACCATTGATCATTGCTAGGATTCGCCATTATACATTTTTTTTAATCTAAAAGAAAATTAATAAAGAAAAGAAATGATTATGATTTATCTATTTCGTATAAAGTTATGTACAATCCGTTAGAACTAACACTTTCTAATATCTTAATTGTTAAAAGAAAGGCAATTTTAAACAAGGGTTGGCAAATACAGACTATCCGGTATAAACATTTTTTATATTTCGCGAAGGATTTAAGTTAATTCCAGCAGTAAAGAGGATATTTCTGGTAAGTCAAGCAAAAAAATAGTTCTTTATTGTTGGATACACCAACCTTAAATCTTTCGCGAAATTTAAAACATGTTTAGTTATATTAACATTATGCGATAATATATACAGTAATATGTGAATAAATATCCCCTATAGTATTATCCTACATACTTAAGAGCTAATGAATGAAACAGAAAAACCTTTACGAAATTTTAAATTAAGAAGATTAATTTTCTGCCATTCTAGTACGTATACTCTCGGCGACTTCTCAGCAAAGAGAAGTAAAAACGGGTTAACAAAAAAAAAAAAAAACAAAAATAGTAAATCTAGAGTTATATACAAAATAGCTAAAAATTATCGTAATAATAATACAAAAAGTAAAACCATGTTATAATGAAAGTACAGATAAGAAAATAGAAGAATTTAAGGATAACTAGCAAACAATATTTCGAATTTACATTCAGTTAAACAAAGTTCTATTGTGCTTCTATTGTTAGTATTTTGGAATGACTGTGTAAAAGAATTATGAAATAATTGCACTGTAGTTAAACCGTGTTATAATGAAAGTACAGATGATGAAATGGAAGTATGTACAGAAGATATGGATATTTACACTTATTACTGGGGAATGAAATTCAATTTCGTTTTATATCGCGATAATGGATAATATATGGTATAGTCGTATTTCCCAAAAAGTAACAAATAGTAGTTGTTTGCTATTTATTACTCTCATTTAAGCTCTGACTTAAGGCTTTGTGAAAAATTAAGTTATTGAGATCTCTGTTAATGGTTTATACTATTTTCTTAACGCCCGTTTGTTCCATTTTAATGAATTGCCTTATATTTTCTTGGGCCGCTGGATCGATGCGGTATTACTGGTGGTGAAGTCCCAGTTTTAACCTGTCCGTTAGTCTAACGCTGCAATTAATTTTTGTCTTACCTATAAATTATAAAGAAGAATTAATCGATTTGTTTTTGTGCTGAATTTTCAAAATGTTTTGTTTTCTTAGTTTTCTTTTTCGATGTTTTTTTTAATATCACGCAGCATTATTAAAAGCTATGCTATAAATGTAAAATATATATATTACATTTATAGATTTAGATATAAATATAGATACGTGCAAGATAGTTTCCAGGATTTACTTGAATAATTCGCAGAATATTGAAATGAATATATAAAAAAGTGAATATTTTAATGATAGAATAATGTTTTAAAGTAATTTAACCGGTGTGGTTGCATGATTAATCCGTGCAATTTGCCCATATTCTCGTATTCTTTTGTTTAAATGCCAGGGAAATTTCCATTATTAAGGAAGCATTGTCTTATCTAGATCGTCAGTCGATACCAGATACTAGAAAGCAATTCCTGAGATATTTTCTTGAATAAACAAGACTATCAAGGTTATACTTTTAAAACTTAAAAACATCACTAATAAAAGTCAGCAATTGAAATTATTGTATCATCTTGAAGCAATTTAATCAAAAGCACTCAATAAATTGAGAGCTATATGATGGAACTTCCTTCTACGAATTATTTATTGATTTTATCATTTTTACATCTTTCTTAGTGAATTTTTCGACTAATTCCAAGGTCAAAGTACAAATTTGATCCCTTACTAAGTTCTCCTTCAGGGATCCTTGAAACGATAGGAAATATTGCAAACGCAAATCACACAAAATTTACTTGATTTAAATCATTTTGACTTCGTTACAGAATGTACTAAAAATAATATTAGTTATATTTTTAATTAATCATATATAGCTTGTAACATTGGCCTACCCTATATATAATTGAAACCGTTTGCTCTGTGGATTAAACCTATTAAAATATTACCAATGTTAATGTGTTCGTCATGTTAAAAACTGTAGGTTATCCTATAAAGAAATTGATATAGACAGTACTTTGATGTACGTTTACTTTTTTCTCTTAGTTGTAAGTTTCCTATCAGCAATAAACAACGAAGTTTATTGTTCATTAAGGTTAAGTTGAATTTGTACCGCCACTTAAGATCGTTTAATATTGATATGCATGAATGTAAAGAATCGCAATTTTTCTGTAAAATGTATAAAACCGTTTCATTAAAGCGTAGAAAGATTAAATAAAATATTGGAATGCTCTTCATGAGACTAAATATAAATATATTAGAAGTATTGTAGAATCTGGTATACTATATATCATGGCATTTATAACTGTAGTATTAATAGGATTATTAGTTATAAAATGTATAGGAAAAAGTAAGAAACTGTTGCAACACGTTATCAAAAAATAATTAAATTTAAACACGTATGAACACAGTACGTTTGTGTCTTATCCAATGGCAGAAATTGCAAAGTTAATTTGAAACGTAAAATAGAAATAAAGATGCACCGATTAGAATAGCGTCATTTAAACCAATCTATTTAGACCAAACAAAGGGGGGATGAAATGAAAATATTCTGGTTTTTGCATTACGTCGAAAAACAAAGAACCCACAAATTGCCTAAAGGTTTTTCCTTAACTGTACTTGTGGAATCACCGGAAATTTAAAACAGCAGCCAAGGCATGAGAATCCGGTGTGAAACATCAATATTCCGTCCGTGCCGAATAGAGTGGAGATGCGTGGCTAATTTCACCTACTTCAATCAACCTGATGACCGAAAAAAAAAATTCGTTTGAATCTATCCAGTTATACCAACCTTAGGATTTTTGCTGACAGAAATGCCGTCTGAACCGAAGAGGATGAAGACGAGCGGCACATTTCATCTGGTTCAATCAACTTGAGACAAAGAAGAGACTTCCTGGCTGACTCAAAAACTCTGACTGAACCAAGTAGGGCAGACTAAACACATCAACCCTTGCTCTGCGCATCGTCGTATTGGAATGTTAAGTGGGCAACGCGTTCACACCCAGATAAGGGATGAAGGTTTTACGAAAACATCATATGGGCAGTCGAACCAGAGCAAATCGAGGAGATAGTCGAGTTTAATTTTGAACAGTTACATTGTAGTAATTGTCTTATTATTTATGCTAATTACCGGCACTCTGTATAATTGAGAAATAGTACCGCATTTGGCATAATTTTCGAGTTAACTCGCGCTTTTAACACTTATTTGATACGCTACTGACAAAGAGTTCATTGGCATTAACTTTTATATTTAAAACTGTAATATTTTGTTAATATATCTTCGTATTCAAAGTAATATACGTTTTAGTTTTTACTTTAAAATAAATACTTTGTTTTCATTTCGAAATGTGAATTTTTAATTCCTGTCCCGATATGCGAAGCTCCAAAATGCGAGCAAGCCGAATGAAATCTCAGAATTATCTGCACAAATTTGTGCAAGCTAAGAAATGTAAGCGGGTTTAAAGAAAATATAAGCTACGATTAATTTGTGTATATTAATATTGATGAAATGAAATACTGAAGTACCAAATGCGATACGAAAAATGTATTTATATTTACTGAAATTAAATTTTATTATTATATCACTTGGAAGTACTCATATTACAATGAATAACTTAACTAATAATCTATAGCTACGTTATTTTCATTTAGACTGACTTATTTGTTAGTTCTTTTTTTAGCAATAAACCAAACCGTATTATAAAACTGTGGTAGCAATGAAGCTATCTTTGTCATAAAGTAACTATACGAACCGAAACATTTCCAACATGATAAGATTTTCAAGTTATTAGTTAAATTCACGTCTAACTTTCTTATTCTGTTTGTGCTTTTTTTGTAAAAAGTGAAACAAAGACAACAGAATCAAATATTACCTTGTGTTGTTATTGCCGCAGAAACATTTGAATCGTCCGAGTACACCTCTTAAAATAGGGAGAAGTAAAAGTCCGAATCGCTGTTTCAATAAAATCAGCAGTTCCAAATTGTGATGTTGCTGAACCCAAAAACCGTGAAATTTGTGCGGTGAAAATGCCGTATAATCTGAAAATTGTGGCTTCCATTGAAAATATATTTTAAACAAAAGGAGTACCGAAACTTGAATCTTAGTAATTAAAACAAACTAAGCATTGAGCACTAGCAAAGCTAAGGGTTGAAATTGTTATAGTGTTGATACTCTTATCATTGCATTTAAATCAACAAATGTTTCTTAAATTTTTAAATACGTGAATAGTTTGACGATAACTGCGACAAAATATACATAAGATATGCAATAATTGGCGTAAAACCTACATGCAATGACGTTGTACTCGCTTACTACTATAACAGCAGGCACCCTAACATTTTCCGAGTTTTAATTGTCGAAAACATTTTAATCATAGTTAGTAGTAACAACCGAGTAAATTTTACATTTAGGATGCTATACATTAGATATGATCTGATCAACGTGTTTTATTGCAGGATTGATTCATTCTTGGATATTATTACGTAAGTAATTATTCGAATTGAAATCCGTTTGTTTTTAAGTAGTTGCAATCGACCTGATATCACCGTATTTATTGAATGTGAAATTCATTATGACTGAATAAAAGAACGAAAAAATACAAGAACAAGTCAAGACTATGCAAATAATCGCAAAAAAGCGGGTTAGTTTGATTAAAATTATAAAACTAAAATATAATTAAATACATAAATATCAAAATTTGACGGTAACGTTTTCGTTTAAAATCGTAAAATAGAAACTTATTTTTCTATAAATAGTGAAGTGAAAAAGAAAACGTTTAACAAAAAAATCATATTAAAAATTAGTTATTTTTAATTTCAACTATCTCTATCAACAGATATGAAACAATAATGTATATTTGACACGAAAAATGTTGCTGCGTGTAGCTTTTACGCCAATTTATACGTATCCTATATATTACAATGAGAAATGAAGAATATGTTTTAGTTTTTAATTAATACTTTTTTCTGGTATTCTTACACTAACACATATATACATTACTCTTACAAAAATACAGAGGTACCATCCTAGATTTCTTATTTAAATTTGAATACTGCTAGTGTAAGACAGAGAACCAAGAAAGGAGTATAGAAATACAATAATAGGAAAAAATAATATTCTGAAATTAATTTAATATTAATCAGTATACTTACATGTAATGTAACTGAAGTGGAATTTGTAATTTACTTCAGTGAACAAATTTGAAATCGATGGAATTAATGTATATATACGAAACAGAATACTGTTACCGTGGCCATAGGCCACGGTCAAAAGGAAGGAGAAATTGTTATACTCCAAAATATATTACTTCGAATAGTTAAAAAAAAACTTTACCTTACAAAAAAAGAATAGAGACAGAGTACAAATGAGGAATATAAACATGGTTTAAACGTTATTGCTACTATTACTTTAAGGAATATGCGTTAACATTAGAAACCAAATATACATGATGTCCAAATAAATTTTTAATAATTTTTAGGTACTATAATAATCAATAATTCTTTTATCGAAAGACATTGGTAATAAAATTCAGTAAACGCTCGCTTATGTAAATACCCGATAGTAGAAACGTTGCCGTTATGTAAACAGAAAATTGTTATTATAGGATCAAATGGAACGCCCGGTAATGTAAACAAGCTTGCACCACGTACAATTCGATAATGTAAACAGTTTAGGGTACCGGTTATTTCCCAATTTACGTGCGAAATTGAATCGGTCAAGAGAATGTTTACGTAAACGTTTTCAGCGCCGGCACCGGTTGTTCCCCGATTTATGTATGGGATTCCTATAAGCGTTGGCTCTCTTGCCTCTCGTGAAATAAAGTAGTGTGCAGCTAAAATCACGCCAGAACGGACATGGCATCCACGTCCAATAAAACACTTTTAAAATTAAGTGACAAAGTAAAAATCATCGTGGAGTTTAAAAAAGGCGCGGGGGTTACTCAATTGGTAAAGAAATATGGAGTATCTAAAGCCACAATCTGTAAAATTAAGCGATTCAAGTCACAATTTTTACAACGTGTCAGATACATACGAAAGCCCGCGCAGGAACACCCTGAGAAGGGCTGTTACTTGCCAGAACCAGAGACTGAAGCATGATTGCTCTGGCAAGCAACAGTCCTTCTCAGGGCCCTTCTGAAGACGACAATAGACAACTGCCGAAACGTCGGACTATACAAGTTCAACAAAACGATAGAAATAGCCCAAACAACTCTAGTTATTAATTACTTTTATGAACATAAAAGTATATCAGTGCCATTAAGCGAAATAAAAGAATGTGTTCATGAAAGAACTGGTGCCTTGGTGCGAAAAATAGAAAAAATTATTCAAAAGGGAAATACATCAAATAGCTATTCAAAAAAATTTAAAAGTCCTGGTAAGAAGAGAGAGAGGACCAAAAGTATAGGAAGTTTGCCGTAGTATCAAATACGAATAGTACGAGATATGATTTTCATAGAATAGACGAGCGACGAGTTACGGTTGCAGCTCTAAATCAAAAAAATGCACGATGAATTGGTATGGAATGGATCAAACACATCATTAAGGAAAAATTTAAAAAGACTTGGGATTCAAGCATCGATGTACATAGAATAATGGGAAAGTATCGATATATCGATTAGATATGCGAGCATCAAGAATTGATTACTTATAAAAGATTAAACATTTTCGTAAGACAAATCTACCCATTGTATATATAGATGACACTTACATTCACAGTAGTCATATGTCTTCCAGGATGTGGAATGATGAAAGAACAAAAGGTCGTTTCAAGAACATATCTCAAGCACCCAGATTAATAATACTGCACGTGGGAGGCAACATGGGCTAACACCCTATTCGCTTTTAAGTCCGGCGTAGAAACTGGTGATTACCATTCGGTGGGAAGAAAATTATGGCAGATGGATAGAACAGAAGCTTGTACCAAACTTGCTTACCAACTCCGTTATTGTAATTGATAATGCGCTGTAACACAATGCGCAAACAAATCATGCTCCAAAAAGTTATAGTAAGAAAAATGAAATGATCAAATGGTTAGCATTAAACAACACTAGAATTAAAGCCACAACTAGACCAAATAATCGAACGCTACAAGGGTCAGTATATAACGTATAAATTCGACAAAATTCTACAACGCAATGAACATAGTGTTGAGACTTCCACCGTATCACTCCGATTTAAATCCAATTGAGTTGATCTACACAACAAATGTAAATTATAAGACAGAAGAAAAGAGTGGGAGAAGAATTTTCGAGAATTTCTCGGGAAAATTGGGAATAACCTTCTAAACATGTTAATATTAACAATAAATATTTAGAAACAGAAATATTAATTAATAAATAATAATTAAGTGATGACGACAATTTCAGTTCCAAAGAAGATTACTTTGTTTATTTAAAACTATAATTTACTATATTACAAATATTTCCAAGAAATGTAGCCTATTGTATTGTTAGTAATAAAGGAGCAAACCATTTATACATTAAATATTCTTTATACGTATGCAAGCAAAAGGAATTGTGATTCGCGATATTCTTAACAACCTGTTTGTACCCTTCATTTCATTTCATATGTAAATTGTTTAATCAATTGTAACGTTAAATTGCTTGAAATGAATACATAGGCTTCCACGGCCAGAGTTAGTAATAAACGAACTACTTCCAGAATTGGACCGTGTCATGATGAGATATATAGAAATGAAATAAGAGTAAGAGGAGAAAGAAATAAGAAGAAAAATGAAAAAGGGGGGCGTGAAAAAGAGAAGGAAAGAGGGGGGGGGGGAGAAAGAAACAGGAAGGTGGGATCTCGACGTTTCGCCTCCGTCGTAGAAGGCTTCTTACTATCTAATTTGCCGTTTACAGTAGCTCCCGAATGTGATCGCCATCTTGAATTTTTGTAAATCGTAATGTAAATTTTACGTTGTGATGGGCTTACTAGCTCCAATTTACGACAGTAGTAAATTAACATTTTGAATTTACATAAACGCAAAAATTTAAGAAAAACACAGATACCAAATACTATACGAGACTCATAACGTACAAGACCTTTCAGACATAAATTTTATAAACAAAAAGAGTACCCATGAAATTGAAACAGATCTCAATTCTCCGTTAGAATTACTAAAATGCTGGTTTTACCGACTGTTAAAATATTTTTAAACAATTTATAATATTCGCCTCAAGAAACTATGTTATTTTAAAATTATAGCCATGTTTTAATTTAAAGGAAAATGAATAAAGAACAGAAATTATTAAAACAATCTATTTCGTATAAAGTTTGTATACAATGTATTAGAAGTAACAGTCTTTTAATATCTTAATTGTTAAAACAAAGGCAATTATAAACAAGAGTTGGCAAATATAGACCATCAAGTTATAAACATGTTTTCGATTTCGCGGAGGATTTAAGTTAATTCCAGTAGTAAAGAGCATATTTCTCTGTTAAGTGAGGTAAAAAGTTACAGAATATGTTCTTTATTGTCGGATCCGGCAACTACAAATCTTTCGCGAAATTTAAGAAATGTTTAGATATATTAACATTACACGATAATATGTACAGTAATATGCGAATAGACATCCCTTATGCTATTAAATACAATATTTAGCTATATACTTAATTAAGACCTAATGAATGAAGCAGAAAAATTCTCGAAATTTTAAATTAAGGAAATTCATTTTCTGCCATCCCTTTACGATTGCTTTCAATATCTTCTTGATAAAAAGAAGTAAAAAACGGGTTAACAAAAAAAATAAAAATAAAATAAAAAATTGTAAACCTAAAATTATATACAAAATATACAATTAATGCTAAAAGCTAACACTATCGTAATAATAATACAAAAACCAAAATAGAAATAAAAAATAGAAGAACTTAAAGATGAATAGTAAATAAGGTTTCGAGTTGATATTCAGTTAAAAAAAAGTTTTGCGTTTTGAAATGACGATATAAAAAAGGATTAAATAATTGCACTACAGTTAAACCGTATTATAATGAAAATACACATTTACATGC
Source organism: Trypoxylus dichotomus (assembly GCA_023509865.1). Taxonomy (NCBI): domain Eukaryota; kingdom Metazoa; phylum Arthropoda; class Insecta; order Coleoptera; family Scarabaeidae; genus Trypoxylus; species Trypoxylus dichotomus. The sequence goes on along the minus strand of CM042081.1, from coordinate 14,138,269 downwards.
ATTATTGTAAGTGTCATTTTAAAAGAAATTTAATTTCGTTTTATATCTCGCGATAATGGAAAATATGTAATTGTATTTGTAGCAGCTGTTTGCTATTTGTTACTCTCATTTAAGCTCTGATTTAAGCCCTCCTGAATAATTTTTAAGTCATTCAGGTCTTTATTAATGGTTTCCACCACTTTCCTAATGCCCGTTTGTTCCATTTGTATGAATTGCCTTATATCTTCTTGTGCCGCTGGATCGATGCGGTACTGCTCGTGGTGAAGTCCCACTTTTAACGTGTCCATTAATCTCACGCTGCTACTGATTTCTTGAAGTCTTCCCTGTAAATGATAAATAATCAATTTGTTTTTGTTCTGGCTAGTTTAAATTAATTATACACTAGCGTTATATTTTTCGTGTACTCTTTATTCAATTTAAACCGTTTGCTCTGTAAACATGACTTTTAAAACCTTTTAAAAAGTTACCATCATCATCTGTTCGTTATGTTAAAACTGTAGGTCATTCTGTACAGAAACTGATGTAGGCAATTCTTGGATAAATATTTGTTTTTACTTTTAGTTGAGAGTTCTATTTCCAATCAGCAACAAACAGTGAAGTATATTGTTCATTAAAGTTACGTACGAAATTGTATTGTCCTGGACGTAAACAACATTTTTTTTCTATAAAATTTAGGGAGTCGTTTCATTAAAATATAGAAAGAATAAATTTCACATAAAAAGTTTATTTTAGATATTTCTGTAACACATCAAAAATCTAATTTTGTATGTTAATAATGAGGGAGTTATTAAATTGCGTACATAATAATTAAATAAAATATTTACAGATATCTTCATGAGACCAAATCTAAAGATATTAGAACGATTGTAGAATCTGGTCTGGTATATATTCTGGCATTTGCTACGGCAGGATAGGAATATTAGTTATAAGAGATATAGAAAAAAGTAAGTAATTAATTGGTGCAGTACGTTATCAAAAAGATAACATAAATTCAAGACAAGTTTGAGCACGGTATCTTTGTCTCATGTGGAAATTCTCATAACTGGAAGACTAAAATCAACAAGATCATCAATAACATTGTTTTTGTGTTTCTGTAAAAGAATTTAAATTTTTTGAGAAAATGTATCCTATATTATGAATGCGTTAGCATTAACTTTACTTTATTTTCCTTTTTATCATTTATTTAATTTTTCTTTTTACAAAATATGTAGAACTTTATTTTAATATGTATGTGCATTACGCATTGTATATGTATGCATTCGGCAATTCACAATACTCTTGCTAAAAGTGCCTAATGTAAGAGTCATTAAGTGCAACGTCGTCGGACAAATAATGGGAGTTTTCAATATTTAATATATTCAAGTACAGGCACTCGGCTCCTGCGTGACGGTCGAGGTATTAGCTATTGTTCACTCTCGGTCACCTTTCGTACCTCGTCGTAACGTTTACAGTAACGTCGTCGAACAAGTATTGGAAGTTTTTAATAGTTTCAAGTTTTGGCGGGAATCATCGAGGCTACTGTGTCCGTTGTCGTTTATACATAATTCAGTCTTTTGTTGAGATTCTGGCGAGAATCATTTTGGTAAGGTCGTCGCGGCATGTATGGACATCTTCTACAAGTACGATCAGTCCGCTTCATGTTGACGGTCGTCCCACCTGCAGCGCCCGTTGTCATCTGAACATTTGTTCGGTCCTCTGTCGTAACGGGACTTCAGACATTTTTTTCATTTAGTTGTTCGTCGTAACCGACGAGTTTCACGGACCAATTTTCTATATGTTATGTCGGCTTCATCGCTCCGTTTTCCTTGTCGGTGCGCACTTCGCACATTTGTTGGCTACTGGCTTTTTTCCTTCTTTGGGGCGCAGTAGTAAAGAGCTATATTGCACATAGTGTATTATTTCTTACGAGAACGCTATTGTCGCTACTGTCGCCCTCGACCAGGCGTTCAGGCTCTAAGAGATAAGGGTGGGTTCCGCTATAAAAGTGTAAATAGCGAAAGTGTTTGGTTCAAGTATAAACACAAGCCACTGAATCAGGGCCAAGTCCCTTAGGCAAATTTGAAGAGAGGAAAATGTATTAGCCTCCCGGAAAAGGACATATAAATAAGCACGGCACCGAGGTGCGCTTATAAAATTAACAAGTAAATAGGGTTGGCTCCCCTATACAAAGGTAGTGGTGCATGCACACATATAGAGGCATTAGTACATGCCTTTAACGAAGCTTCTGTGGAAGCATATAAGAATTTAAACATAACTTGGCAACGTATAGGCTGAGGCGGTACCTTATATTGCTAAACCAAAGGAAAACATACATATACACATGCTAATGTACACTACATAAGAGAGCTCGAATAACTGCAATTATTGCAAATATTATATATCTTACGTACATCGTAACTGTACATCAGAACCGTGTACATATTTTATTTCTTAAATATATTTTTTTGCGCATGCGCATTGAGTTTCACTGTACAACCTTCAACCTAGTAAATAAGCGAACATACTCTGTAACTAAGTATTGGTCAAGTAATTTACGAACAGGGTACAGCGGCACTGGTCTTCAAACCAGGAAAACGTAACAGTAAGCATCAATTTCATTTTATCCCTGACATTTATTTTCTTTATTGAATACATTGAATTGACATATAACTCAATACTTGACAAATTTAAGTAGTTACCAGCTTAAACTAATGTACTGAGTGACCCAAAAGTCTTTTTCAATTTGATTGGTTTACTGCGCGAACGCAATCATTGAGTAGAGAGTAAGGGGTATGCCAATCGCTAGCCTCGTCCTTTTTATTTTAAGAAGTCGCTATGGAACCTTTTCGGAAGAGGAGCTTGCGTCCTGTGTGCGCGAGTCTTACAAAAACTTCTCAGGTGACCTGCATTTTCACCTTAATGGCCATGTAAACAGGCAGAATTGGCGTTATTGGAGTTCAACAAATCCAAAATAGAAACATTAGAGGCTACTTCACTCGTCAAAATTTACTGCTCGGGCTGTAATATCGGCGCAAGGAATTGGCCCGCACCACTTTTTTGGAAATGACAGAGGTAGTACAGTAATCGCAAATTCCAAACAATATGTGGAGATGGTTAACAACTTTTTTACGCCAGCCTTGTAAAATTTTAATGGTCTTATTCGGAACATTTGGTTCCAAAAAGATGTAGCAACATTTCACACGTCTAACGTGTCTCTACCGTTCGTGAAATTTTGCCCGGAAAATTGATATCCAGATGCAGTGACATAAACTGGCCGACACATAGCGCTGACTTGACATCAATGGATTTTTTTCCTATGGGGCACCTTATATCAAAGGTACACAGCAACACTCCGCACTCTCTGAATGAATTAAAAGGGAATATTCGAAGGGAAATGGCGACTATCACGAAGAATATGCACCAAACAGTTCTCGACAATTTTGCCTTACATTTATAAGAGTACCAGCAAAACAACACATTTAGAAGAATAATTTTTAAAAAATAAATTCCCAAGCCATGTATTTTAATAAAAAAAATTAAACATCTATTCATTAAACCTGGCCATTATTTTATTAAATTCTTTTTATTTTGAAAAGGACTTTTGGGACACTCTGTACATACTCTTATCTGTTTAGTTCTTTAAACCTATCAATAGAAAAATTAATCAAAATACAGAACCTACCCTAAATTGTGTTGAAACGTTTAATTGTGATTGTAAACTCTCTAATCGTGCTCGAAGAGCTTCTTCTTCTGGTTGAAATGCCATTCCTATTTTTCTTGCAGATTCTTGCCTGATTAGTATCTACAAAAATATAATTACATGGAATTACTACGTTAATTTATTAAGATCTTATCTACAGGTTTACTTCAGTAACGGTTTCGGATCAGTTAAAATTATAGAAAATGTCCATTAATCGTTTAATACTCGTGCAGATTTCCAAATCAATTGTCAATCGTTAGCTGATAGCCACAATACTTTATTGTTAGTTAGTTGGAGCGATTTGCCCGATGATTTCAGATATTATTGGTACAATTTGCAGAAGAACACTGATGTTCCGATGAGTTGATGACATTTTGGGGGGCGATACTGTTATAGTTTGGACAGTTTCTACACACAAGAATAAAACACCTTTATACACAGATGCATAAGACTTCTGGAAATTTCGTGAATGTAAATGAAATGTTTTGAGGTGAACAAATGCAGTCGCAAGATTGGATATTAGAGCAAAGCAACACTGTTGTTCATAACCTCCAACGAACAAAGGATTACGCTATTGAAAAATTTTGGGGAATATTGGAAACAAAGATATATGCCAATGCTAGGCATTAGCAGCCAAATTACAGAACATGGACTACAGAAAACGGACATAATTTTGTTGAAAGTGCTTTGCATTCACAAAAAAATGGGATCTGGGTGGCAATGTCTACACGCCGCATTATTGATGATATATGAATGAGCGGAAAAATATCACGCTCAAATTTTGAAAGTTTATTATCCTATTTTTTATTTTCAACAAGATGTAGGAGCATCACCTTATTTAGCCAATGACATATTGCGATATTTTTTTTTGTTGTTGATGAGCGGCACAACGAGGTTATAAGCTATTTTAGCTTCTCATAACCGCAGGAGCCTTAAGGTGTAGGAAAGTGTGCGTAAAGTGTTCCAGGGCCTTGTTATTATATCCTCTCGCCGTAAAGGGTGTAGCGCCGTTAATTATTTTCCCAGCGCCGAATGGTGACTCGGGAGCATACTGAACCCATTCGAAAAGTACTGTCACTGTACTTGTCGGACGATGGTTTCGAACGCGCGGCACTCAGGTTGCCAAATACTAGTACTGGCTCTCTTACCACTGAGCTACCGAGCCGTTAATTTACAACACTATTGTGTGACTGACTCATTAGCAGAGATAGTTGGCCATCACGATCATCCAACTCCATTAGATTTTTATCTATTTGGGTATTTAAAAGTTTAAATTCATCAAAACCGACTAAACAGCTTGGAAGAACTGTATGGAGCCACAAAGTAAGAAATCCGTAATATCAATCAAAATCAATGAATGAATGACTATTTGACAATATTAAGAGACGAGTTAATTTATGCTTGTGAGAAAATTTATTACTCGAATCAACAAAATATTTAGAATAAGCCCCAATTCTGTAAAGAAATAGTACCAGATTGAAGACAGTCCCAATGCCAATATCAGAACTGTTATCATGTCAAACTCCCCTAAACCACAAAAGCAAAAATTAACAAAAAAAACAATTGAAAGGAACAATGAACACTGCAAAAACAAACGATAACGTCAATTATGTAGGAAAATCTCCTATTTTACATTAACTCTTTCTTTCGCAAATTCATAAGAGTAATTCATTTTGTACTTATTTAGTTTTCTATAAACGTACCTTCAATACCCGGTGTTGTAGTTCCAGTAGCTTCTGTTTTCGATCGTTTAATTTTGCTACTGATTCTGCATGTTTCTTTTTTAACTCCAAGATATCAGTGTTGGCTTTTAGCAAAAAGGCATTGTGTAATCCAGTTTCATACTCCTGGCAGATCATGCGCTTCTTCAAGTCACCAAATCCAAACATAGGAGTTGGAATATACCTTCCAGGATTAGGATTATCAGCTTGTGCTGCCTGCCACATGGATAAATCGATGCCTGAAATCATATCTTTATTTTTCTCATCATTCAAATCATAATGCAGTAACAATACCGGGTGGAGGTATTCTTAAATATTGTTCCAAATCTTCTTTTGTAGGGGTCATGTATGTGCCAATATACGTCACGCCGGCGTTGTTTAGCTGTTGCTTTTGTAACGGCTGATTCAAAAAGTTCGCCAAATCAATCGAGTATATCTTCCTACTTGCGCCCGTTATACCTTTCTCATTAACAGAGATCATTACCTCGGAATCGTTTTCGGATATGGCTTTGATGTGTTCGATATTCACTGTTAGATTGGGCCTATTGCCAAGAACTCCAACAAGTCCGTTGATGATAACATCTTTTTGCGGACTAGCAGAAAAAGAAAAACTATATTGTAAATGCATTCAAATTAAACCAAAAACTTACCTGATTTCGGATCCTTTCTTATTAAAATGCAGTTTTACCAAACCATCTGCGTTCTCGGTGGTTGGCAATTTGGAATAGCTTACGGATTTAAAGCAGTAAAATGGATTGGTTTTATCATATTCAACTGGAGGTTGAGTGCTATTATAGTATCCTTTTCCAGTGCCCCAACAGGCCTGCAACATGTTCCATTTTTTTATGATGTTGTCCCGTTCATCGCCATAAATGTTTATGGCGTATATCGACGATAGAACCTGTTGAAGTTTTAGATCCTGTTGTGGAATTGCTAAAAAAAAATTAGTATTATGATACGACAATAGCAACTATAATTGTTTTGTGTCATTATGAATTTGGTCATCCATAAAAACAATACAGCAAAATATTACCTGCTGTTGTTATTGCTGGTTTCGGTGCATTGAATCCTCCAAATAACCCTGTCGTAGTAGTGGGCGCAGTAGATGCAAAGGTCCCTGGTCCACTAGAACTAAAACCTCCAAAGCCAAATCCGCCAATAGATGCCTGTGTGGTGGTACCAAACCCGCCGAAAAGGGACGGTGCCGAGGTTGTAGTTGCTGTATCAGAAAATAATCCCGTACGAAGAGTGCTACCTCCAAACGTGGCAGCTGGAGTACTTCCAAAAAGTCCTCCGGTAGGGGCACTGGTTGTAGTTGTGCCAAATGTAGTGCCGCCGCCGAAAAGAGATGGAGCCGATGTTGTAGTTGTTGTACCAAATAGACCTGTACTTGGCGTGCTTCCAAAGAGGCTTGGAGTGTGTGTAGTGCTGGTGCCAAATAAACTCGAAGTTGTGGCTGGAGTTGAAAATAGGTTTGAGGTAGAAGGGGTACCGAAAATGCTTGGTTTGGATGCCGGTGTTCCAAATAAACTCGGTGCGGAGGTAGTAGTGGCGCCAAAAGTACTGCCAAAGCTAGGAGCCGAAGTTGTCGTACCGAAGGTACCGCCGAAAGTTGGCGCTGAAGTAGCTGCCGTACCAAATGTGCTGCCAAATGCAGGTGCAGTACTAGGTCCAGGTGTCCCGAAAGTACTACCAAACACCGGGGCTGAGCTAACTGCCGGAGTACCAAACGTACTTCCGAAAGATGGTGCAGTTGACGCCACAGGCATACCAAATGACGTAGATCCAAATCCGAAACCGCTGGACGTTGTGGTCGCTGGTTGACCGAACGGAGCAGTAAAACCAGCAGCTATAAAAATGGTAACTGTTACAGAAGGAATGATTGTACGTTACGAAATTGTATGACGAAGAATGCGAAATATAGAATTTGTAATGTTTCTAAATAAAGTAAATTAATAAAAAATCAAAAACCATCAAAATGAATTATTTACTATTATAAAAAGTGAATAAAATTTTACTTAGGACAAATTTTACTATACTGCACATGATTTACAAGAGTTGAATACTAATATTTTATTACTATGTCTTATTTCACAAATGGAGAGATAACAGTTTTGCAGCCAATTTCCATTGATTAATAACTAAACCAAATGACATTGTACAAATCTCTTGCTCAGAGTGTATGAAATATTTTGTGCGTTAGTTAACAAGTAAATAAACTTGCAAACAATATATACAAACAAATATAATTAAATTAGTTTTATAATTAGTTTCCAGTGTGGATGCACAACTAAGTAAGTACAAGCGCCATTAGCCATGTGCATCATCTCTGAAGAAGCGTGGCATTTGCACAGTACTGAAAGCAAACCATCATCAATGCTTACAAGAAAATTATGGGTAATCAAAAAACTTGAGACATGGTAAAATAAATTTCTGAGGTAATAGACAAGTGAATTCACTTTATTATATATTATTTACATTTTACAAAGTGTACTTACAGGAATTTCGATAGCAACAGCGTATATTTAAAGAAATTGAAATGAAAACATGTGTCAAACAATATTGCATCAGGTAACAAACCAAATGAACTTTAAGCAACAAAGTTGCCTTTATGTAATTGTGCTGTCCTAGTATTTTAACTGAAAAAGATGATATTGTAAGGTGGAGACGACAATATTTCAGAGATATTTAACAATACAGAGCTGTAATGAAGATTTCTATTATAAGTGTACTCCTATAAACAAATATTGAATATACAGCAAAGCTTATAAGGAACTTGTATATAACGTACTTTCGGATATAGCGTACACTTTCTTTGGTCCAGGCAAAAGCTTACTTGAAATAATGTATTTTTGTTCTGATATTATTTAGATTATTTATTAGAAGTACGTATTTATTACGTACTTCTGTTATTATTTTTTTAGACTATCACATAAATGACATCTCTAATGCTGACGAAACGTGCTCGTTCTACAAACTTACACCTAATCCTACACTAAAACCTAAGGGTAAAAAATGCGTTGAGGGCAAACAATCGCAGCAGAGATTAACTGCATTGGTGCCTGTTAATATGGCAGGAAATAAGAAACGTAAATCAACCCAAGATGTTTCAAACACATTAAAAAGCTACCTTGTACTGCTAATCGTCGGGCATAGATGACATCTAAAATTTTTGAAGACGAGATAAGAACTTTGGATAAAGACCTAACAAAACAGAAAAGAAAAATTTTATTATTGATTGACAACTATCGAGCTCATCCCCGTATGAGTGATTTTAAAATATTCGTCTGGAATTTCTACCACCTAATTCCACCTCCGTGATGCAGCCAAAGGACCAAGTAATTACTCATACCTTAAACTTCAATTATAGGCACCTGTTAGTAATGAAACACATTACGAATTTTGATACTGGAACTGCTAATGAAGTAAATTTACTAGAAGCAATGGAAATGTTAGCCAAAGCGTAGCAACAAATTTCGCAAGTAACCATAAAATATTGTTTTCAGCATGCCTGGAAAATTGATTTTGATGATGACGATTCACCGTTGTCTCAATGGGTTGTCAAATATAATGATAACATCGATGACGATAATTTGCCTTTAAGTGTATGGTTACAAAATAAATTGCAGGATCCTAATATTCTAGAAACAATAGATGAATTTGTGTCAGTGGATAATAATCTTATTACTTCTCCAGTAATACAGATTTTGTTGGGGAAGTTTTAAATCAAGAAAATAACAGCGACGATAATGAGGTAAGCGAAGAAGCGACAGCTGAAATTGTAAAACCCAGTTATAAAGATGGGCTTACCGGAATAAGGACAGTTGCACAATATTTAGGAAGTGAAGAAGGTACTATCAATATAATTTTAAATAATTACCTATTGTTATTTATTATTATTATTATTACTGTGTATCTTTTTATTATTTCATAAATAAAAATACATTTTGCTAGTACATGTACACATAAACTTTGTTTATATCCTTTCATAACATAATTCTTTTCTAACGTACTGTTTTGTATGGTGCCGACGATTTCGTTATAAGAGGATTTTACAGTAGTTTCCAAAATATTAAACCGATTTTATACTTTCGCCCAACCTTGCATAAATTTCGAGAATATACACAATTTTGCAAAATATACGAAATAAATACCACGTTGAATAGAAAGCTAGACAAGGTATCGACTTTAATGATTGTGGTCGCCGAACGAACCACAACTGTAACTCTAATAAATAAAGGAAATGACGATTTTGATATCTAAAAAGAATCAAAGAAAGAAGAAGCATCCCGATAAACAGTCTAGCGAATCGCCGTTTTAATGAAAGGAAAGATACCCACTACAAGTACCGGAATAGCGTTTTGCGGTAAGAAATAGATCACTACTGGTCGAGATGATCGTCGTACCCTACAACTAGTAACTGAAAACCGAAGTTTATCCGCCACAGAAATAGGAAATGTAATGTCTCAACAAGGAATGCAAATATCCACGCGTAAAGTACATAGACGATTGTACGAAGCCGGATTAAAATGCAAACGCCCCCTAAAGCCAAGATGAACACCGATGACGAAGCGAGCACGTTATGAATGGACAAAACGTCATTAACATTAACATTACACCTTTGAAGATTGGCGAAATGTAAGACAAAATAACTTAAAAGAATAATATGTAAATCAAGCAACATTTTTTGTTTGAACAATGTCTTAAAGATCGTAGTCAGCAATCAGTCAAAATTAGAAGTCATGACCGAAAGACGACGCCTATTGGAACGGTTTGGTGAGAAGCTAGTGTACTAAAAACGGTGGAAAACCCTCCGTTAGTTATGGTATATCAGTCGAAGGTCCTGAACCACTGTATTTTTGCCAAGACATCATGAATTAACACCAATATAAGCGTGTATTGGAGGATGTCTTGATGCCATATATCAATAATTTAGATCCGAATGAAGGCCCTTAACATTCATGCGCGATAAGGTGCTATGCCACGTGGCCAAATCAATCCAAAGTTTTTTGGAAATGCACGTTCTGCCAGTGTTATCTTGGCCGCGAAATTCTCCTAACCTCAATGCAATGCAATTGAGAACATGTTGAATATTCTGTGTTCGGGAAGAAACACTACAAAAGAGCAATTGGTAAGAAATATTAAAGATGTGTAGCAAAATGACGCTACAATTAGACATACCATTAACACTTGCATAGACATTATGCCAAAAACAATAAGAGCATTTATAGAAGCCAACTGAAGCGCATATAGCTGCAATATATCGACCAGTCCTCATGCATTTTAGATATGTTCTAATAAGTTCCTCAATCAAACCGTTATAGTAGACTAACAAGGTCAATAGTTGCAGATTACTAATTGATTTCCTGATATGTTAATTAAAATTCCTATTACTATGCAATGACGTATACTGAAATTATGGAAAAACCAAAACAATCACAGCGCGCTGCGTTTATAAATTTATTGCTAATGCTTGTCTACATGTCTTAAAGTAACCTTACAAAGGTTGAATTAGGAAACCCAGCTACCTGAGTTTGTGCCTGCAATTCATTCATTTGTGGAAGCGGAAACCACAGATGCTTTATCTGCATATACAAACACTAAATATTGTCTTATCACCAGAAAATTCCTTGAAATATTACAAATTTCAGTGTCCTTCATAAAAAAATGGAGCGTCAAAAATGTACAGTAAAGTATTGAAGTATTTTTTCGTGATCTCTTGCAACAGACGTGAATTGCAGTCCCGCTGACTAATGTAGTAATTCCAAGTCCTAACGGTTTGGTAGAGTACCAGAAGTGCACACCCACACATCTGTACAGGGTTAGTCAGAAATACGAGTCAATAAAATATTAGAAAAATAAAGGAGCATTGTTGACTCGATGAATTAATTATAATACGTGGGTGAAAAATTTATTCAACGTCAAATAACCATATCTAGCACATAACAATATAATGCGCCAACGGCAATAAGATTTTCAAAAATATTCTGGAACCAACGATATCGCATTAACGCACAAACTAATGGGAACATAGTAGCACACTTACAGGTGTGAAAAAAGCATTTGACACAATATCTAAAAGAGGATTAATTGAAAAGCAAAGAGAATGAAATGAACTTGTCAAACACATATTTATTTCACATAATAAAATAATTGCCATAATAGTGAACGCTGTCCAAAGTATGGAATACCACAAGGTGAAAATCTGTCACTCATTCTGTATAATATGTACACAAGCAAGATATTTCAATTAAGTGGCTGTTAACAAGAACTTGCTAGCAAAAGAAAACAACTGGAATCCTAATCAGTTGTCTGGGATGGAATAGACATTATACAGAATTTCATAATGTTGATCGAAGACCGAAGGCTGTATATTCTGTATGTTGTGTACGTGTATATGTACTTTCACTGTATTATTAATTGTTAATATGAGATAGTTATAATGGTATATGATCTAAAATTCGTAATACATCAACAGTTTATATTTAAATGTTTACAGAAAAGAATCGTCTCTGAATCACGTGCTATTGGGAATGAATTTTACCATTTGCAAGAATGTTCAAAATTAAAACAATGATACAAAGTATTTTATTTTAGTAGACATAAGTTTTTAAAAATATTCTCATTTTTCAATTTCTCCAATTTTTCAGAAATAAATTGACATCTCAATTTTTTTCAAAAAGTTATGCAAATTATAATCACTAGTTTGTGCAATTAAGTTCAACATGAAAAATAATTTGGCATAGTTTTCAATGTTTTTGATGGAAAATAAATTCAAAATTATTTAGGCTTGATTCATGCAGTTATTGTTATAAGCAATAAGAAATAATATAAGGTGGGCATGTCACTCGTTACCACAGTAGATAAAGAATCGTTCATTTCTACGGTGTTTGCCATCTTTTCTGCGCGGTTTTCTCACATTCGGCTATTGTAAAAGTCGATAGAAACCTATTAGAAAAGTTTTAAAGTGTAAATATTTTTGTAACCATTTTTATAAACAATTTAATAAAGTATAATTCGTTTCTGCAGTGCTCGCCGTCTTTTAATCGAGAATTTTGCACACTGATCTATTGCAAACATCGAAGGTAAACTACGAAAAAAGTTTCAAGATGTAGGTGTCTTTGTAAAAATTGTTATAAACAATTAAACTAAGAAGGGATCATTGCAGCAATAAATTAATTATCCATTGAACTAGAGAATGAATTACCCAAATTTAATTGTTCATAAAAATGGTTGCTAAAATATGTTACATTTTTGAACCTTTCCACTAGGTTCTCTTCAATATTTGCAATGAGTGTGCAAAAACTGTTAATAAAACGTGGAGAACATAGCCGAAATATATGATTCCTTATCTATTGTTCTAGCTAATGAAATACCCAACTTTAATTTTTATAAAATTTGTTACAAAAATGTTTACATTATAAAACCAGTAGGATTTCTTCGACATTAATATTAGAAATAGAATAGTGTGCAAAACCAATTAAAAGGTGGCCAATATTGCAGAAATAAATGGCTATCTATTGGGCTCTTGAATGAGATACGTAATTTTTACAAAATTTGCATTTGTCTTTTCTAGCAGATTTTCTCTAACGTTAGCAATGACTAAGTTTGCAAAAATCGTAGCTAAAACTGGCGGACTTTGCAAAAATGAATGGTTCTTTATCATTAGCAGCGAATGACATACTCAACTTTAGTTGTTTATAAAAATTGTTACAAATATATATACAATTTTCCCAACCAAATCTAAAATTTTTAAAAACACGAGTTGAATGTAGCGAAGTCAGATTGATCTTCCATTGTTAATCGATGAAAATAAGGCCGGTGCATTAATTTTGAACAGGATTTTATATTTTCGGAAAATAAAAAACTTTTTCATTTGATCCAAACTTTACGGTGGTCATTGTACTGTAATTGGCATTGTAGTGTTAAATATTTGCACACGTACTTCAATATTCCCAAGTCACGTAATTTGTATTTTACAATATGAATCATACTTATTTACTATCTCTGTATTTTTAGTTTTATGTGAGGTCATTATTAAGTAACCGATAATGAAATTTAGTTTTCCAATTTAGTAACTATCTTCTGATGGAGTTACATCGGAAGTGTGATTCAGAAGTCAACGGTCAAAACAAAAACAATATTTTTTAGTCCCATTGTATTTCAAAAGAACCATATATCGGGAACACGTCATGAATTATCTGTATGCGACAAATTCGAAGTCCCTCTGTAGTAACGTCATAATGCTAATGAGAAAAAAAACCGCAAAAAGAAGTCACACTTTTCGAAACGAATTGCGAACGTTCAGCAATTCATTCAGACATGCACGAAGAAGATATTTTTTCCCTACGCACAGCGCTTATCATATTTCTTGGTAATAAACACAATATCGCGGTTGAAAAACTACCTTGCTCATTGCAATTCGAAGATCTTCCTTCCTAATATAAACTTCGCGTTAGATTCGTTTTCTTCAATCATTAATCGCGTAGCCGTTAAAGAACATCGTTAAGTGAAAAAGACACATCGTGTTCAGTTTATCGTTATTAAAGTTTTATTATTTTACCGTTTTGAATTACGATGGCAAATATTAAAGGATCATTTCCCCAAGACGACTTCCTTAAGGTAAATTTATCCTTTTTATAACGTACTCATCAGTTTTTTTAAATTAATTATTGCGGTGTATTATATATTTACTTACGTTACTCTCTTACTTTATATTCATAATTTGTAATCGCTATTTTCAATCCTGGTTGAATATATGTAATCATTAAACTTTTTGGAAGTTTTCTGTTTTGCTCTGCAAAACAATACCTCTCTGTTGAAATATTTTGTAAAAAGGCAAGAAATGACATGTAGTGACTCGTAATAAAACATTTAAGAGAAAACTTTAAGAGAAATTAGTACAAATATCTTCATTTCTTTACCTTACAATGCATAATTATTATATCAAGTATACGTACAATGAAAAACATTAATTCTATGAATGTAAAACCTATAAAGACAGTATTTTCATTAACTTTTTTGTTTTAATGTGGTAGTTTTTAATTTAAATTACTATCTCTTATGGAAAAAACAACAAAAAATCATTAAAATAACTTTAAAACTGAAAACTACTTTAAAAGACTCATTTGTTGTAGATACTAATTACATTTTTTTTTGTAGAATCATCCTCACGGATTAGTTTTTAATTACCCACCGAAAGCAATCAAAACAACAGCAGAAACACTTATCACCACTACTACAGAGATCGCACAGCATGTTAAGGATACAATAAAGGAAATCTTTACAGATACTGGGGATGAGACTGATATATTGACCTCAAACAATGATGTACAGAATGGTACATCTATTGATATAAACTTGGGATCCAATGCAACTTCCACTAGTAATAACATCACAGATATATTTAATACTGGCAGCAATAATACCGGACTAGTTCAAAACCCCACGGAAGGTGTGAAAGTTGTCGTTGACACTATGCGTACAACAACAGCGAATGTTATCGACTATTTTACTAGCACAGTATCTGATATATCTACTACCATAGAAGATGGAAATATATCGCAACAGGATATGCATACGAACAATCCTAAAACTTACCATATAATTATAATTGTGCTGGTTATAATATTATTTATAATTGGCTTAGGACTGTTTTCTATTTACATGTACTACAAAAAAAGAAATATGGCACATATCACTGGTCATTACCAAACCCAAGGTTCCAGGGAAATTGCAACATCCAGTGAAAGAAACCCTAACGATACAGTTATTGTTCACCAGCAATCAGCATGTTAAATTATATATGGATAATGATAATCTAATTAATAATTGTGATATAAACTATTTATTTGTACTGAATTATTCATACAGCAAAACCAAAAATTATTTACTTTTGTTATTACATAATTTTTCACATTAAATATATTTACTAAAACTAAGTGTTCTTTTTTTTTATTAATATGAATTTATTACATTTTAAAAGGCAAATTCCCAACAATATTACTATATAATGTATCTAAATACTACATTCGAATTTTATAGTCATATATTTTCTGAATTACAATTAGAAATAAGCGTGTTACACTTACGTTTTGTACCAAAACTGGATTGCCCAAAGGAAAACGACATATTTTAACCACCGTTGCACACGTATTTAAGTTTATGTTTTTAGTTCTTAAAAACCAAACGCTTTGAACAAACTTGTAAAGATGCAATATTTTTCCTAAAAACAGTTAGTAGCAGTTGCTGAATATGAAGAGGGAATTTTGCAATGACAGACGCTAATCGGTCGGTATTGCAGTTGACGGGTATGCAAGGAAATTTGCAATGACAGACGCTAGTGTCGGTATTGCAGTTGCCTCAATTTCTAGCGAAACGTCATTAAAATAGCTTTAAAGATATGCAACTTAAGTTACTTCATTTCCACATGTGATGATTCTTACTTATATAACTACATTGATTTTTATCCCGTTTAAATGTAAATAAAAGTCTTCACTTATATGTTCACAATATTATTTATAACTAACACATATATATATATATATACATAAAAAATTGTATAAAAAAATAAAAGAGTAGAAGAGAACAAAGAATCTCATTACACATTATAAACGATGTTACATTTTATTAAAAAAAAAAAATCCTAAAGCAGTTCGCCGTAATACTTTATTTATATTACACATAAATGTAAAAAATTATCTGGATAACTTAAATGCTCCGACATCCATTGTAAAGGAGTATTTAAAGCTGGGACAACTCCGTGAGTGCGAACTTTTACTGAAACAATGTTTTGTAATAAAATGAGTACTAGAACTTCCTTTTTCTTTATTAACTATTCAAACATACCATCACTTTTATTAGGAAAGACTTCTTGTAAAAGATCATTTAATGTTTTTCTCTGTCCCTCTTCAGTAACTGGTTTGATTAGCTTTTGTCGATAACCATCATCACAATAACATCTAAATGGAATATAACGAAAATGGTCTTGATCACTTGGAAACTCCATAAGTTTTCGATTAACAGCCCAAAATTGATCAAATTTGTCTGAAAAACAATATGTGAGGTGTTAAAAAAGCGGTCAGATATTTATTCTAATTCTCATCAAAATAACTAAACAATTTTAGCAAACAAAAGATCTGAAAATCAAACGTTTTATAGCTGGAATTAATTTTATGTTGTAGATAATTCGGTCAATGAAAAATTTCAATTTATTATAAATATCATTAACCCCACGTTGTACTTCTGTAATCAAGAATTGGACACATGTTTTTATGACTTTTTCTATTCAAAATAGTCAAAATTACTATCACCTAAAATATTTAATATTCATCTTTAAACATTCTATACATATGAACATACAAGTTGCTTCGTAAAATCTATTATTCGATTGATCCAATAAAGAAAATTAATAAACTACATCCTCTACAATGGTGAATGAATTTTTGGCCATGAACTAAATTTTGTAGGTAGATACACAGTGCCAATAATAAAATACAATCATGCATAAATATGTAGGCACCTGTATATAACTATAGATAAAACATTCAAATATGCAGAAACGAAATTTGTATAAAATTTTCAACACACGAAGTGGTGCACGTCTTCAAGAGAACTTCCACTTAAATGCGTGGAAATGTCGACAATAAATTTTAAATTGTGTTGGTTACATAGAAAATAATTAGCGCTACGTAGACGCGTTTGTGTTTTATTTATCTACTTATATAAAATTCAGTAACGATAAAATTAATAAAAAAATATCTCACACCTAGACAACAAAACAATACAGAAACTAAAAACTGCTCTCTAGGAATTTTTCCACGGAGTTGGGTGCGATCTCCTGAAACCATCTCTTCAACCATCCCAGGAAGTTTCGTTCGCGCAGATGATAATAATACGTACTTCCCTAATTGAGACTATTCAATGTGCTTCAATAATTCAGTTGCTAAATGATTTGTATTTATTGTATGTGTGCTTATGTTGGTCTTTAGCAGCGCTAAATTTAGTTTTTTTTTGATAGATGAGTTGCATATATTCGCGAGTATGAAAATATGCTCCGCTGTGTTGGTATGAGCATTGGTGAAGATGAAAGAAGGGGGTAAAGTATTTTATGCTTTCTAAAAAGGTTTCTGCAACTTTATCTATATTCTCTCCTTCGTCAACGCTGTCATAACTTCTTTTTGACGTTGGAAGATGCTTTATTCCTCCTCAGGAGACCCCAAACTTTTACGTTGCCCCAGAATGGAAATGGGTGTGATATACTCTCGATTTGTAGATGGATATATAGTTAACATATTCTCCTAGCGGCATACATGAGGTTGAAGGTAATCGTTTTTGTAACAATTTGATTGGCCTACTTCAGGCTGTTACTTATGTGCATTCTTAAAGAGAGTCTGTTACTGTTACTATGTAATCATTCGCTCGGTTTGATTTTATTTTGTTGGAGTAGTACTTGACTGATATCTCTATTTATACCGCTCTGTGTCTCAAACAGAGCAAGCAACTAATTATGACATTTTTTGTCAACACTTCAGTTATGTTCATTTAAGAAGAAACGCATCAAAGTATCAAAAGCGTACGTTCAGAAACAAAAAAAAATGCACGGTACAATATTACATGTATTTCACATATATTATTTTTTCAAAATCATAATTCTACTAAATTCACTAAGTTTTACACTAAGTCCAATAATCATTATTCAACAACAATTATTAGAATCACTAATCCAATAATGGGTTGTTTCCTATTACCACATATTTGTCGACAAAATCCCATTCATTAACAATATTATCATTGATTACATCTCTAAAAGGACTAGTCTTCATATTTATATTTATTCAAACTATTTTGTTTGTTTGAATGAAAATTGTAAGTGATTAAAATGCCCAAGCATTTGTTTTAAGATTCTGTATGTAGCAGATCACTAAACTTGTTTATCAATAAGGAAAACAAACATTCAACAGTTTTGCACGTTTATTATTATTAGTTTTGCTTAAATCAACATTTTTTCACAAATGACATGGTCATAATTTGTAGTCCAGTGCCAATAATGAATAAACATTTTGTCATATATGAGGTTTAAACAAATTGCCTTTTGTGACTGCCTACTACTATCAAATTCCTGATAAAAATATTCTCATACACATTCTAGGTTTGTGATACAAAACAATACATAAAAACTGATTGCAACATCCAACATAATAATGCTGCTAAATCCACCAAAGAAATGGGAAAAGAAATGTGAGGAGAGAAAGAAAGGCTAACAGGCGGACGTCTTTACTTATCCGGCATCATCTGCGCGATTTCGAGCATCTTTCTCTGTCTCAAATTGCTAATATCACCGGGAATAAACAATCCATTTAAAGTGATATTAGCTGAGAGGAAATTAATGTTAGGTAGACAAAGAAATTTGAAACCACGCTAATGACGCCGAGTAAGCAGAAACATGTTTGCATGTAGCGGTTTCTTTCTCCCCTCAGCGTTACTACATTGGGTATTGTTTTCTAGACATTCTTCGATGTGTCTGATTGTAACTTTAGCCATCGAAATAAAACAATATTTTCTTTTTCCATATATTATAAAAAGAATATTTTAGAACAGAAATATACTTACCATTTTGTAAGCCTAGCCACAATTGATTGTGGTCCTTCTTTTGCATACCATTAATAACTACACCACGATGCTTCAATACATCAGCTTCTTTTAAGCAAGACATAAAAAATGATTCGATTGCTTCCCTTGAATAACAAATAAAATTAGTGCCTCAATACAAGAGCAAAAGGAAGCATTACTTGTTATTAAATCTAAATACTTGTTGAGTGGGGAACTTTTCAAAATGTACTGTTATATTCCATGGTAAATCAGCATGTGAAACCATAAACAAATCAAATAAAACACCAATAGGAAAATGCCATTTCAAAGGTTGTCCATCATATTCCAACCACATTTCCTGGTCTTCTTTTTCATTACTTAAGAATTTAAGAAAGTATTTTTTAACCTATAAATAAAAATAAATTTCAAAGATTGAAATGATAACGTACCACAATGTACTGTAAAAATTCGGTTTGATTTGAAAACAACTACAAGGGAGAATATATATCTACTTACTTTATCTGTAACTAAAGGAAAATAGCTCAGTCGAGGGACCATCAGATAAAACGGATCAGGTTGCTGGATTTCTGATACTTCATCAGGATTCAGAGTAAAGCAAATCGGTAATTTTCCTTCCCATATTTCTCTTAAGACTTCTCTATCGTTTGCCATAATTTTTGACTGGGCATTCGAATGGGATAACAAAACATTTATGGTTAGTCCTATTGATTATTTAAATGCCAATAATCAGCTGAGATGTTTTCAACTTGCATATGCAACCAAATATACAACACATACATTGGGGAAGTATAAACACACGGAGCGCCGCTATTTTCTAATACGTATAAATTAACGCTAGAAGCGCTAGTATCTAAACTATTTTAGCCAATAAAAATAGGTATCCCTTTGGAAGATTCAAAATTTTTAACCGTTACACTTTTCAAACCATAACGGCGAGGAAATTAAATAAATGATGTTATAAATATTGTTTTCATAAAAGACATCATTTACTACGTCAAGAAATTAATTATTAGAAGCAGTTTAGTAAAGGTAAGAATATTTTTTAAAATCAATTACAATAAATATCTCTATATCAGTTATTTTGAAGTCAAATATTATCTGCATATAGTCAAATATTTTATTTTATTCTCTCTTAACTCTTTAATCATAACAATAATCATTTACTTGAACTATAGTTTCTACTAAATTTTTAAATAATCATACAACAGAAAATAAAATAATTCCTATTTGATTTCATTATAGGTATACTATTTAAGAAAATTAATTTTTACCAGCTTTTCATAAATGTTAAACCTTGATTATTTGCTCCAATTTTATTTTGTTTCAAGGTTTAACCAAGAAATATACGGATCAAAATACTGACAAAAGAATAAACTCACACAAATAAATGTGAAGAATGTTAAATAAGTTCGCGATTTGCAAATGAGCTTGAAACAAAGTAACTTCGCAATATTCAAAATGAAAAATGTATGGACGTAAATAAGAAACTAATTCAGATTTGATAAACACTTCGAATTTGAATTAATACTAAATGCTTCTCAATGGATGCAAAAACTACCTCAAAGATTTAATGAATGTTTCGATTTTTTATTTTTTCCTTATTTTGCGAAAGCTTTGTACTCCGTGTGCAAAGAAATGAAAATCGTGACAACTAACTACTTTTTAATATTATGGAAAGCACAGTTAAAAATTCCAAAGCGTCCACAAACAATATGCAAGCTTCTCTTTCTGGAAATCTTTTAGCAGAATTTTTAATATCAAGAAAAGATATTTATGATGCAACACTTTAAATCAACTGAAACTCCAAAATTACTGACTTATAACGCATTCTTTGTAATCAGACCAAAGACATGTTTATAAGAAATCCCTGTTATGTACATGTTCACAAAATTTCGAATACGTACTACTATATAACTTATTTTTTGGTGTTTTGTGACCTCTAAAAAACTGGTGGTCATTAGGCGAGAGTTGGAAATATACTGTTACACGCATGTTTGGAAATATTTATGCATCCATATTCTCGTACAATATTTATTCTGTGCTGCCGTATATGGACAGCATTTTGCAACAATATCAGATCTAACCAAAATTGAAACTGTAAAAGAGTGTGAGTCTCGAATATTATCAAAATTCTAGTACCATAATACATTGTATAAGAGAGCACACAAATCTATACCACAATATAGAAAAAATTGTAGGTTGTGCAGGATATCCCACTAACAATCTCACTTACTGATGTCTCGTAAACTTTGAATGAAAGAGGATCTGAAAATTTGGTGTATTACAAATAATTGTGAATTCAACAGAAAAGTTTTGACAATGTTGCTTAGGTTTAAAGAACATATCAGGCATTTTGGTAAACCAGAAAGTCGGCCTTTCACAAATCTTCCTATATTTTTTATGTTTTTTTTAATATAGTAAGTTTGTTTGAAGAAGGTACATAAGGAATCTTTATTAATTATGAAGATTATAACAATAGGAAGACAAAGAAAAGATTTGGTTTATTAATGATTTTTAAACCGATTAATTCAGTGACGTTTTTGATCTCCTATTTACATACAAAATCGAGTACTGTAACGTTTACACCGATAATTGCCAGATGCCCGTGTGTTTTCGAGATAAGGATCCTCTTTATTGAAGTTAACATTAAGCGAGCGCATTCAAGTTATAAAACAACTTGACCTCTTCACCTTAAAGCGGTTAATCTTATTAACTACATTCAATACAAAATAATCATAATTAATGCAAACCGTTTGCGCAAGTATTATAACAGACAAACAGACTAAATTGCCAGGCCAATGCCATGAGTAGACTAAATTTGACAAATCTTTGGCATCAGTTTCTAATAGCGTTTACAGCTCATTTTTGGCTAAAAAAAATTGGCAACCATGATAAAACACTGGAAAGAAACATTTTTATTACTACAAAATTACATCTAAGATATTGTAGAAATCGTTATTATAATTATGCTTGTACAATTTTACATTTTACTGTTCTATAGGCTAACAAATTCTTTTACGAATGAGCATTATAGCAAATATTACTAATGGAAAAAATAACGAATATAGCCGAATTACTTGAAGAATAAATGCAGGTCATCAATCGACAATGACGTCAGATGATCTTATCAAATCAAAATGTAAACACCAATTGTACCCCTAATAATAAACTACTGTTTTTGAAACGTAATATCGAAATGGCGACATAGCGGTTTGTATCTGTCTCAACGTCAACAAAATAAATACCTCTAAACGTAAGTTTTTCCCTAAAATGATACTTACGTTTGGAAAACCCTTTACTGGAGTTATACTTAACATTTTAACAAATTTAATGCTGCAGTATTGGCTTGACACAAGAACTCGTGTGCAATATTTCTAGAAAAATGTACTACAAACAATGGCTGGATACTATTGAACTATAAAAGTTATATTACACACTACCATATTTGTATCAGATAGTAATACTTTTTTTCGCTGGACCCTATTGTATTCATATACTGAAATTTTTTTATAATTTTATGTCAATATTAAGATTATATCTTTATCGTTTTATTTACGGCACAATTTGGTTTATTAATTTTGAATATGCATTATTGCTACTATCTCAAAAATGGTTAATTTTAGAGATACGGGATTTGACCTTACATTAGTCCAAAATTAATGCATAAAACCTAAATACTTAATAGAAATGTGCAGCTGGTTATATTCCGATCAATTCAAAATGGTATTCTATTTATTACCCACCTCCACTAAACAATATTTTAAACCGGTAGTAGTCTCAGTCTATGGTAGGATTTGTCGTGTACGTGCATTTAGTTACTAACATATTTGTTTAAATATAATTTCGAACAAGCGCGCTAAAATTTTACTCCAGAATGCATCTGTTAAAGCGAGATGCCACTTTTAATAATTCTAAGGGTATACCTAGTTGGACTAGCTATTCAACCCTTTATAATGGTCTTCACTTTTCTTCTGTGAACTTACATTTTCTTTTGCAACAATCTTTATCAAATCGTTACTGTATAGTTATAACTTTGCGTCAGGATTAAGAACAACCTCCAACACCACAACTGTAAAAGCTGAAGGTAATTGTTGGTCTTTTGATTTGTTCTCCTTTTCCATATGTCAATGTCCTTTATTCCTTGGTATCTTCCTCTCCAATGCATTCAGATTCTCTTTTAATTTAAAGCAACGCTTTTTGCCATCAATTCTCTTATCTGTGTTGAACACATTCAAAAATATCCGAAGTTGTTTTCAAGTAAGCGTGCGTTAGTCCAACCACCAACAAAGCTCTCAAACCTGGTAAATGGAGTAGCATAAAATTTGTGGGCGCTAAGAACATGCATTTCCTTCGACATTGTTTGCAGAAAGTCGAGAGTTATTTTGCATTCTTTGTTATCTGAATAATCTAATCAGATAATGTTCATAATAATAAACAATAGACATCAAACATATCATACACCAATCAAACACCTAGTAATACAAGCACCATATGCATTGCTTTTGTCTAACCATAGTACATACACGTACAGTATAAATGAAATCGAGGTTTAAGATATTACTAGTTATTACACCACTTATCTCTATAGTTCGTGTCATCAGCGGCCAAAATAGAATTAATTAAGGAGTATCCCATTCAACACCAATACTTCCATTTTGACTATGGGCATTCACTGAACATCATATATGATCCCTTTTGGTACAACATTGGACATAACAAATATATTTATAATGGATATGCATAAAGAATGTGCTTTAGATGTATGGGAGAATGTTTTTGGACATACATTAGGGATGTCTGTTAAATATCCATCAAGTACCTTCGCTTCGTCACAAAAAGCATCGTGGTAATATCTTCCTGTAGAATAAATTGGTCTACACAGACATTTTAAACTTAGGAGCGGAAATAGAATTAGAAAAAAATGGCAATTTAATTTTTATTTAATTTATGTTATCTACAATAACAAAAATAATAATTGATATGATAAAAATGCACAACAGGTATTTTCGATATTTATGGTTCCCCTGTAGCAGTACCAGGGACATTTAATCATTATGGAGTCATCTTGTTAAAAAATTATTGTATTAATTATTTATTACCTCTAAGGACATGAAACGGATCTCCAAAGGATGTAAATCCAATCGTAAAAGAATATCCACGTTGCAATAAATGTGGATTTTATTTAGAGTGTAATATATAATTACTCTATGGATGATATACATAGAAAAACATCCACTGCATATCTTATGGATATTAGATTCATGTGCATGGACGTACTGGATATATCGGCTTTTGAATGGACGGAGGTTCATAAGCTATTGCGTATTGTATGGGATGTTGTTGCTGTTATTCTAGTAGATCCTGCTGTCAGCTGCTTAACACCAACAAGAATGCGTAGTATATAGAATATTGAACTTAAAGATAATCTAGTCTAAGTAAATCGATGATAAAATCACCAAA
The DNA here is from genome assembly GCA_023509865.1 of Trypoxylus dichotomus. Lineage (NCBI taxonomy): Eukaryota > Metazoa > Arthropoda > Insecta > Coleoptera > Scarabaeidae > Trypoxylus > Trypoxylus dichotomus. Next base: position 14,113,798 of record CM042081.1, on the reverse strand, counting down.
ACAGGATACCTTTGCAGTGGTGCGACAATAGCTAGTAAAAGATGTCTAAAACTTGTATGTAATCAAAACTGGTGGCGTCATAAACGACGTCAATGCTAAATTTACTCGAGCCTACAGAGAAGAACAACTATTCTGTAGTTTTAGAGGTAGTAACTTCGGTACATTTAAAGGTATTCTTTATATAAATGCTTATATCGCCACCATGACAGGCCCTATCATTTCGATAGAACCTAAAGTTATTAATATCAATTGTAGACAAATTGCAGACAAATTTCCAGGGCGGTAATACATCGACACCATTTGCTTCCAAATATTACAATTTCATTGGCTTTTTGGAATCAGAAACCTAATATGAATATGTGCTCTCGTAACAATTATTATAATAACATATGAGCATCCTTATACTAATTGATTTCAAAAAGTGAAACTTTGAGTGAGTTTTTGATGTTTTTTAAAATATCTCTAAAACTATGAGGTTTAACTATAGAGAACTGGATACTTATTGGTCCTAATTTTAAGCACAAGATTTACGCAAACTAACTGACATTTTCCGGATAAAAATTTGGGATTTTTTTCTGAGTATCCTCTATTATTTAGCATGCGACATTTGAGCTGGCATAACTCCCGAAATAATAATCAAAAAACTTAAATCTATACATGCATACATTTTCAAGATATGCAGCAATCTGCAATACCATGTATCTGTAATTTTGAAGAAAAAATAAGTAACTCAAAAACGGGCCACTTTAAAAGCAAAGTTCAAACACATTTTCTTCAAAATCATCTTAGAAACACATATCAATCATGAAAATTCCCATTTGAAATAAAAAAAAGTTTCTAGCATTTTATTTGTTGTACTGAATTTCTCGACTTACACAAAATTTTGCAATCATTTATTCAGAATGAAGTATAGATCTGGGCAATTTTTTCATTAAAGACAATCTGTACGGAGTTAAACCTTTCTTTATTACTAACTTTATACCCTTTAATTCCGAAGTTTGTTTCGTAATAGTTCGCTTTGCAAGCACACTATTAAATAAGGCTAAGGGGACGTCGGTTTATAAATGTACTTAGTCTGAATATAAGAAATCTCTCTATATATGCTTTTTGATAGTTTTAAGTTTTCGCTGAAAATTAATGAGCAATGATATTTAAAGTGAATTGCTTTCACTGCGATACTTTTGTATTCCAAGCTTTTGGTAATAGCTTCAAAACTATGGCCAGTAGATACGCGATCATTCTACAGTCTCTGTCCAATTTATTAGAGCCGCCTTATAAATTTAAGTTTTTGTGTGTTTCCAATACGATAATTTGCAAATACAAGTATAAAATTCATGAATAAGGTTTACAATACCTATCTAAATACGTTCCCTAAATATCTTTCTAAGAAATTCAGAAACTGCCACTTAATGATCTCTTGCGTATTATTATCCCCCTCATGAACCATTCTGTGCTGTACGGAAGATGGGTAGAAACAAGATCGAAAAACAGAGTAAGTCGTAGAATGTTATTTGGATAGGTTAATATTGTAGGAAGAATATTTATCTGTTTATGTAGCAACGTCTTTTCCGTGTTTGCGTGCTACGCATTAAGGCATTGTTGGGTACAGGAGTGTATCCTGAGAAACACTGCAGCGAATCGCCGTTTTAATGAAAGGAAAGATACCCACTACAAGTACCGAAAGAGCGTTTTACGGCAAGAAAAGGATCACTACTGATCGAGATGATCGAGGTATCCTGCAATTAGCAACTGAAAGCCGAGATTTATCCGCCAAAGAAATAGGAAATGTAATATTTCAACGAGGAATGCAAATATCCACGCGTACAGTACGTAGACAATTGTACGAAACCGGATTAAAATGCGAACGCCCCGTGAAAAAGCCAAGATTAACACCGGTGATGAAGGGAGCACGTTATGAATGGGCAAAACGAGATCAATATTACACAATTGAAGATCGGCGAAAACTAAGACAAAATAACTCTAATGAATATGTAAATCAAGTAAAAAATTTTTGTTTCAACAATGTCTTTTCGTTAAAGATCGTATTCAGTGATGAGTCAAAACTAGAAGCCATGACCGAAACAGCTCAATTTTTTAGACGACGTCCGTCTGAACGGTTTAGTGAAGCTAGTGTACTAAAAACGGCAAAACACCCTCCGTCTGTTGTGGTATGGTCCTGTATATCAGTCGTAGGTCCTGGCCCAATGTATTTTTACTAAGGCACCATGAATCAACACCAATATAAGCGCGTATTGGAAGATGTCTTGATGCCATATATCAATAGTTTAGATCCGAATGATAGCCCTTACACATTCATGCACGATAGGGCACCATGCCACATGGCCAAATCCATCCAAAGTTTTTTGGAAACGCACGCTCTGCCAGTTTTACCTTGACCGGGAAATTCTCCCGACCTCAATGCAATTGAGAACGTGTGGTGTGTTCTAAAATCATGCGTGTATTCCAGAGGAAACACTACAAAAGACCAATTAGTAAGAAATATTGAGGATGTGTAACATAATAACGCTATAATTAGACATACCATTAACGCTTGCGTAGACAGTATGCCACAAAGAATAAGACCAATGATAAACGTGCAATACGTTTTTCATTATTTATTTTAACAAAATCGTTGCTATAGCAAGTGGCCCTAATAAATTGGACAAAGACTGTATATTGTGTTTATAGAATCCAGTATAAGCGGAAGTTCTCCGTGACTGGAAAGATGTTTTCATAGAAAAAACAATTATTATTACCAATTACACGTTTTTAGAACGAAATCGAAGCGTTATGTTTAACAAACGAATTGCGCGAAAAAGCTCGTGTATCCGCAGCTCGAAACCGCTGCCGTTCATATCGAGAGCCGCGTCGTCAAGTCTATCGGGTTCCCATCCGCTTATGTCGCTAGACAGGCAGGCGGCAGATTATAAATACCATCAGTGTTCTTATTCATGGGATTTTTTTTGCGTCGTAAAGCAAACTATTTCCGTCGTTTAGTATTTCTCTGTATTAGTCTATAATTTACCGCGGGTTTTACACTTCCTACTCCGAATTCAAATTAGAAACGAAATGTTAAAAACGCAACAAAGCGGGACCGAAACCAATCCGATAGATCGCTTTCGATATTTGTCCGCGCAAGATAAGAAATTTTTACATGATGTAATGCTCTATTTATACTTCTAGATACTGTCATTTAATCTGCTTCGTTACAAAGTTTATTTTACAGCGGGTTTCGCTATTTTACTGGTCGCTATGATTTTTTATCGCTTAATCTCCCGTATTCTGAATTTTATCTCTTTTTTTAAACTTTGTTCTCGCATATTCTTGTTTCTTATCGAAAATGGAAAGGGTATAAAGGAAATGTAACATGAAAACGCTCAGACTTAAAAATTACTTTGTTTTAATAGTTTTTGTCGTTTCAATTATAAAATAAATTCAATAGAAAATATTACAGTGTGAATAATATATCTATATAAAAGTAGCTTTTAGTATCATGTCTCATATAATACCCTATTATATTGATTTCTTTTACAAAAAATTCATTTCATCTTCAAATAAAACACCTTAAAACTATTGTTTAAAAAACTATTTACATTTCTTTTAATAATATATCTACATATATATAATATATATAAAAATAGTTTAACAATCACAAAATATACAATTGCAAACAGTTTATTTTATCCTTGTATCTTTCTCTAATTTAAGATGATCTTTTTCATCACAATGTTAATATATTCATGATATTTTAGATAATTAATACAGTATGATTAATGGTAAAATTATAATAAAAGTATATGCGAATATGGCATATTCGGAAGACTTACGATATTAAGTTAATTACTCTATGTACATAATATTGCAATAAAAATCGTAATAGCTGCCTCACGTTAAGTATTTCTTCATCTTTTTTGGCACGTTATAAAAAGGCACATTATATATTACATCATAGTCTGAGCAAAAATTCTTAAACGTTACTATTTCTATATAAGTTAATAAGAAATCGTTTTAAAAAAAAACTTAAAAGATTTCCAAGTGTACCGTGTAAACCTACAAAGATTCGTTAGTCAAATAATTTTCGAAAAGTACGAGTTTTGATTTAAAGCTATGTGAACTAACGAGTGTTCTTGGTAAGCACTCGGTTGTACTAAAATTTATAGTGATATTAAATAAGAAGTAATAACTTTAAGGCCAATTTTACGCTTAACAACTAATGAGGATACTCAAAAAATCTGGGATATGTTTTCATTATTGCTTAAATTCTTAAATCTCTAAGTATATAACAATAAAAAGACTCTTGTGGCTTCCTAATTCTTTCAACAAATTCATCTTTTTACTTTCCCTATATTTCAACTAACGTGTATCTGCTTTACCGATTCATTTTTTTCTCTTAACTCGTCCTCTTGTTGTAGCCACTTCTGGACCTGCCTCCTGTGAATGTTATACTTGCTGGCGACCGCTCGTTGGTTACCCCTGCAGAATTCATCCTGATGGTAGCATTCGATAGCGCTGAGTTTGAAATCCAAACTGTACGTTTGCCTTTGTTTTAATGGTTGTAATGGTTCGTCGTATTGATAATATACGTCACATTCGGAATTCGGGTATAGGTAAGTTGTTGTCACTGGATAATAATAATGATGGGATAAGGAAGATTTTGGTTGCAATTCGTGTAACGTATAGGTATCGTATGAGGAGTTATTGTTGTTATTGTAATAATCGTAGCTACATTGGTATCCGCAGCAACTCGATATGACCTCGGCGCTTTTCTCGCTATTATCATCGCTGCTTGATCTTTCGTGCAAATCATCCAGATAAGGCTTAAATAATTTCACAGGCTTCGAATTTCCTACCGTTGAATCCAACGAAGAATCGTCGCTCTTCCTTTTGTACGTTTTCGTAGATAAATCCCATACATCAGGGCTCGAATGGTACGGAGGCGATGGATATTGTGCTATGCTGTTCGGTGAATGTTGCGGTAAAATCGGCGTATAAGCGATATGATGGTCACCTGTTGTTGTCCGTTTCAGAGATAGGTCCATGGGCGCTGCCGGATCGAAATTCGGTACAGGGCTTCCAGCAATAGGACTGGCGTGTTCTCTGGCGTGCGTCGTGAAATCCAAAGGGACGATGATTTCGGTGACCGGACTGAGCATTTGAGGGACTCGCGCTTCGACCTGATGAGGTGGGAAATTGTCGCCTAGCTGTCTACCGTAGTCGTTACTCTTCAAGGTCACCGCATCTTTTACAACCTGCGGCGACATTGTCGTTTTACCTTTCACGCTATTGCGTAAATTATTTTCGACCTGCAACCATTTTTGTATCTGTCTACGGTGAATACCGTATTTTCTAGCCGTTGCACGTTGGTTTCCCTTACAATCGACATCGTTCCTATACGAATCCAATACTTGCAGCTTGAAATGTGGCGGAAAAATCCGTCTGGAACCGATGCCAGTCTTTCCCTCCACTTTGCAGGGCCTTTTCATAACGGTATTCACACTATGAACCATCGTTATCAACTTTAATCAACTCAAAAAACACTTATAATGAAATAAAACACTTAAAACACTGGCGTTAGTGCGCTACACAACGACCATTTTTCGTCACAATTCACAGAATGTCCCCGCTCGTAGCTGACTAAACTGTATTCTCACGTATTACATTCGCTCGCTTGAAGTTACGATGCAATTTATCTACCTTATCTTCTTCTATCTGCGCAAGAGAGAACGAGAAAGGTACAACGACCACGTTAGTAACTCGACTGTCCACATGGGAGGCGCCACATCCGTTTATGAAACAAGTTTACAAGCGCAGTTGCCAAAACAATTTTACTCGTGAAGTATTTCTTATTTCGTGATGGAAACGCCAAAATTCTTAAAAGAAATTCTAGCTTGATACATAGTAATAACGTAAGTGCAATTTTCGAAAGTAGAAATGGTATTTTCTTGCGAATTTCGATAAATAAATCTGAGCGAATAAAGAGACGCGGCAATGTTGCACGCGGTCACGCCAGACAAGCTGTCGCCAAGCCAGTAAACCCAGACAAGATGACGCTCCCAATCGGCTTGGCCTTTTCATTCACTGTATCAAACAGATGGCTATGTGGATGTTTTTTCTTGATTGAATGCAGAATCTCTTTTCAGCGGTTGTAGAGTTTAACTCTTCGACATACAACGTCGAAGGAGAGACGGCGATTTCACATGCGCTTTTTTTAATGATGTGCTTTTCGAATACCTGTCGTTGGAATGACGAAAAATAGATTTTATATAACATGCAGTTCGCTAAAATTAAATCCCGTCCGAGATGGGATGACCGGCCCTCATCGTTCGTTCGCCTAGCTCAGCGTTTACTATTTTATTTATACGGATTGAAAGCAGAGATTTGTTTAGGCTATGAACTTAACGACTTCTTTTCGAAATGTTAGAAATTGAAACAACATTCCGTATCATTATATTATCTTATCACGTTATCTTAGTTTGTTATAAGACACGTATACATCTTTTGTTGTTACATTTTCATGATTTATGCTTTAAATGTATTTATACGTCAAATACAAATACAGTGGATATTCGCTAATATGAATTAACTAAAACATGGACGATTTGGATTATCGAAAATTTCGGATTACTGAGTCATTATTAAAATAACTTAAAAGTTCTAGACTGTTAAACATTTATTGCATCTGTCAAAATAAACACATAAGTAGATTTTCAAGAAAAAAAAAGTACATTACTACATAATGCAGTTGTAAGTTGTAATTCAGTATCATAACATCTTAAAGCATCACCAAAAAGAAAATAGATTGTAAAACGTAAGTGTGCATACATAGGTAAATAATTTAGTTAAAAAAGTTTATAATTATTGCTTGTCGACATTTCAATTGTTTAGCTTCCACTACTCGTTTTCGCCTCAGCCTAAGTGTGTGGAGTGTAATAATTCGGCTCTAAATTCTTCAGCCCATTTTATATAAGTGTTAAAACTGCTGATTGCTTCTTCATGTTTCAAGAAATTAGTTGCAACGTATTTCTGACTTCAGTAAGTTCTTGCTGATTGTCTTTAGAGTGTAGCTTTTTCCTAATTGCAGTTAATAGAAGGTCATCATCTGAGTCGAAGCATTATCAGTCGAATAAGAACATATTTTTTCCAGCATTTATTTATTGCATCAGTTGGCACGTTTCCAAGAGCGAGATAGAAGAAAGACTGCATCCTTCAAATTAGTAATTTTAAGGGCGTTTGAAATGTCGTCCTCCACAGCCAGAATGTGGACCAAAAGACTTTTTCGATAATTCAGTTTTGTTAGGCGTATGGCACTTTGATCCAATGCGTGTGGTAACGGGATGCAATTAGGCAGCATAACCATTGTTACAATTTCGCCATTATTCTCACCAGCTTATCAACTGCGCCTTTGAAGCGTGACTGGGAACATTGTCGATTAATAACAGCTCCTTCCCATTAACATTGTTCTCTTTTTGAAATATTCTTACTTGTTTGACAAAAGATGTATGAAACCATTCAACAAATAATGCGGATGTCATCCACGCATTATTTGTAGTTTTAAAAAGCTCTAGGAATTTTAGCTTTGCCAATAACCATCAACGTTAGTTTATGGGTACCATCGTCATTAGCGTCATTGACTAATGTATGATCTGGTAGCAGTTTGCAAAATAATGCTGATTCGTCAGCATTGCATATCTGGCTAGATAATAGCTTAAGCTCGTTCATTTTTTTCGTATTTTTTTTCAGAAAAGCCTGAACCACTATAGGATCGCTTGACAGCTTTTCTCCACGAACTTTTAACTTTCTTTAAACCGGTTAAGCTACCCCTTACTTCCGACAAACTTGTTATCATTGTAATATTTGGCATAAATCTGTAAAGCCTTTTCTCTTAAAAGAATGGTGGTTGCGTTCGCGTGCTCTATGTGACAAGAATCATTTATAAAGTTCTATTTCCGTTAGGGGATAATCTGAATTACGCAGAGTTTTTTTTGCATTTTGGTGTCGAAATACAATGGCCAATGTACCTATTTAATTGCGATAATAACTAGAATCTGTTAATGAACAAATAAACCCTATATACCCCATTATTTTATCCTTTTAATGTTCGAAATTGTTGCCGTACCCACGCGATGCTTTACAGTCAACGATTTTGCACTTGCACCACACTTAAGTGCTTTAAAAGTCCCTATTTTTCTCTAAACTTTAGCGTATTATGCGCTCGTTCAGTCGCCATAATACATATCTTCAACTATTGCGGTGATTCCCCGACGTATATAGCTTCGCTAAAAACGACAACTACTGCAACCGATTGTATGGTTGCTATTCGGATTACCGGACCCCTAAGCGATTCGGATTTCTGAGAGTTCGGATTAGCGAGTTTCCACTGTAGTACAAAAAATTTAAATGGCGGTAAATTTAAAAAAAAGTAAATCTCATTGGAACAGCCTCTATTTTTTTAAAGTGGACGAACTGTAAATAGAATATAACATAAACTTAAAGTAAATAATTACTTTAGACATGGGTTCTTATTTGAACGCCAAATTTATTTAATCGACTATAAAATCGTGGTTTCTAAAATATCGATTATCTTCCCAAATGCACTGCCACATCGCTAAATTTATTTATTCATGATTTTATCACGATATTGGCGTAGTTTGCTTTTTTGTAATAAAAACCACTGCATGACTCCTGGTGACACATCAAACCGAAATTTTTTAAAGCAACATATCTAATAACAATGCTCTGGCCTTTCATTTATCTAAACATTACGATATTTTTGGTTTTCCTTTATTCGCACTATAGCAAATAGTTTTGTATATCCATTTACTGATTAAAGTTATATAGAAGGAAAAAGGAAGAGCTGTGTTGTTAGCTTCGTAATGCTGCTAGATGTATGAATTCAATTATTAAAAAAGGTATATTAACTTTACTATAAACTAATTCGACAAAGTAATAATACCTATAATGAGAACTAGTTTATACTCTGCACTGAGTATGTAAAATAGGAAAGGTATTTGTATCTACCATAATCCCGAACTCTCAGAAATCCGAATTCCCTTGTAATCCAAGCAAAATTGAAAAATTGCCTTTTAACAATGGGTATCTTGCAATCCGAATCGTAACCATACAATCGGTTGCAGTCGGTGTTGTGTATTCGTTGGTTCGTTTTCACCGCTACGTACGTCGGGGAATCACCGGAAAAGTTTAACCCACGTATTATGGCGACTAACTCATTAGTTCTCACATCGTTAGTACACTTTCAAAAACGTTTTACATATGCAATTATTGGTGATGAAGTGGTAAAGCATGCAAAAACGACAATACTAATACTAGAAACATCTATTTGCTCGATAAATAAAAAATCTTATTAACACATTACGAAAATTTGTATCATTTCATATTATGGAGAAAATCAAAATTTCCAAAAAGGAATATGCTAACTTGTTTGTATAAAAAAAAATACAAATACTATTTTCAAATCTTAATACTTTAATTTTAGGACTATTATTAGATTCAATAATTTTAAAATTACATTTATTGTTTTTTTCAGAATTGTTATTACGTTATCGTTTTAATAACCGACGCAATTATCTCAAACAAAAATATTCGCCGATATTTAATAGCATCTAGAAAATATTTTTTATCACGATTTCAAACAAGAAAATCCCTTTACTTAATTAGTAAAGCGATAGAACAATGCACGCATATTACATGTACTAAATCTTCCAAACTGGATACGTGCCCGAAAACATATAAAATAAAAATATGTCACATTTGAAACGCAACGATTACTCAGCTATTTACAAATACCTCATCTTTCGGATTACAGATATATATATATATATATATATATATATATATATATATATATATGTATGTATACGTATTGAAATTAAGGTATCGGTGACAAAATCAAGTTTATATATCTGTCAATATCGTAAAATTGAAATGGATTTATCTTTCCTGAAGTATTTAGTATCACAGCTTGCGAAAAATTATCGCCAAGATAAAGGAATGCATACGTGAAATGTGGACGTATGATATGTACATATATGGAAATTGTGATAATTGCGTAACCTTGGCATACCTTCGAATGACGCTGATCAATGACTGCGATTACACTCATTAAAGTCTATCAGGAAATTTCTGATATAAGGTGCAATAAATACATGAATAAGAATTGTTTTAAATTACCTGTATTAAAAAATCAAGCTCGTATTAAGAAACATTGCGTATATGCGTGAATTCCTATGTAATTAGATAGAGTCATTGTAAACTATGAAATTTACGATTTATCATATTATGATTTTGATAACTCGATAGCAGAGTGAACAATGGTAATTCAGAGACGAAGAATGAGAAGGAAACATGAAATAAATTTAAGGGGATCGATACTCCTGAGAATAAGGAACAAAAATGCAATGCAGCAGTAATAATGATACACTCAGCGGTAAAAAATTTATTAAGATTCCTTCAATTGCATGTTTATTTATAAATGTGTAGTTTGATTGGCATTTTTGCCATTATTAATCCTTTAAGTGCTTAATCCAATTCAGAATAATATCCATTTTAGCTTTAAATACCAAAATTATCATTTTGACAACATTAAGTTGTGGCCATATGTCATACACTACTAGATATATATGTGTTTTGAATCTGATCATTTATTAATGACAAAAATGAAGTAACTTTACAAGCAATGCTTCTGTCATCGAACCTGACCGTTGCCACTTGGTTACCACTGAATAATGCCATTGCAGATGCTTCTCAAATCGTTGCTTTGTGTTACTTTAATTATGAAAGTAATCAGCGCATTGGGAATAATGATAATAATAATTTATTTGCATTTGTAATATAACCATTATAGAAAAACTAATGTTTTCTATTACGTCTAATAGAGGACAATAATATACATAAATATAAATGTATGTATATATGAGGTAGGCGCCATAAATTCTCGGTCTGACAGGCTTACACAGGTTCAAGCGTGTTCAAATTCCTTCACGGCATGCACTTCATGCACATGCGAGGTCTACGCTATAAAACGGTTAGAAGAGTAGTAGTTATTAGTAGCCAGCCAACCAACATTACTAGTGCGTGAAAATGTCTGAAGTAATGAAAATTGAGTACCACGCGGTCATCAAATTTTTAACAAAAGAACGTCATACGCCTAATCACACGAAACAACGTTTAGACGGCATTTACGGCGATTCATCTCCTTCGTATTCCACTGTAAAAAAGTGGGTAAAATGTTGCCGTTTGGGGCAAGATTCCTTGGAAGATGCTGATCGGTCGGGTTGACCAATTGAAGTGATAATGTCTCAACAAATTTCAATTATTAAAGATTTAGTGCTAGAAGATCGTCGTTTGAAAGTGAAGGAATTACCAGTGATAACAAACATGAATGAATAAAATTAGATGGGTACCGCGACTTCTTTCTTCTCTCCAACGTGAACATCGAGTCGAACGTGTACGATCGCTTTTAAACATGTGTGGAGACGACCCAAAACCGATTTTAGAGTCCGTTGTCAAAGGGGTGAAACAATGGTTTGGTTTTACGATTTTCTATCGAAAAGGGAGTCCATGGAATGACGGCGACCTGATGAACCTCGTCTCAGAAAGGCCAAAGTCGTTCAACCAACAAAAAAGGTAGTGGCTACAATATTCTGGGATTGTGAGGGCATTTTACACAATACAACTGTGAACAGCACATATTATGCATCTTTATTGCATAAATTAAGGGATAGTATTCGACCAAAATGTCGTGGAAAATTGATAAAAGGTGTGCGATTATTACACGACAATGCTCCCGTCCATACTGCCGCCGTTTCACAAGCTGCCGTCCGCGAATATGGTTTTAAAACTGGCACATCTACCGTATAGTCCGGATGGCTCCTGGTGATTTTTGTTCCTTTTAAAGAAGTTATAGAACATTTTGATGGAAAAACTTATCTAATTATTAATTAATCGTTGTAGTAAATGTATAGAAGTTAGGGGAGATTGCATTGAAAAATAAAATTTCTTATACTCGTATTGTTCCAAGTTCCTTTTTTTCTATATCAGGCCGAGAATTTACGGCTGTTTCGGGTTTCTCTCCGCGTGTTGGTGTTTCTGCCCTGAAATGTGCCATCTACCATCTTCAGACGTTAGTTACTCGTTGGCGATCTTCTGACAAGGGGGTGACATTGGTCCATTTATATAAATCGGGTGAAAAGTTACGAGCTGTTGATTACATTCTGGGCGACTAGAATCGAACACCGGCTTTACCTAAAACGAATAATACATGTCTAGCGATATACCCTCCCTCATCTCGCAGTAATACGGAATCAGGGCTTCATTGAATTGATTCAAATTGAAAAGATCGATGTGAGGATCGGATTTTGTAGTAGTAGTTAAACAAGGGTAGAGAATACTGCTAGACCGAGCTAGAATACTGACACTCAATCGCCTTGCAAAATACCATGCGTATCCCTTGACTTTGTTAACTTATTTCAATCTTATTTCATCCTCCTCTTACTCCCAATTACGGCTATCGACACATCAAAAGTGCGCTCAGCTATTTTATATCTTCTATGTTAAGTAGTTTCAGTTTAATTTTAACGTATCATGGTTATTATGTAAGATTTCTTTTTGGTGTTTTTGGAAAAGTAGAAACTATGTGAGTTTTAACGGCTTTTTAACATTATCAACAATTATTGCCATTAAGAAGGGTAAAGAAGTGAAGTAATGGAAATAGATTACTATAATTGACTGAGAAATCTCAAAACAAAAAAAATATATAAAATAAATGGATAAAGGATAAAGGAAATAACAAACAAACAAGCACTTTAAAAACCCAGAAACTCTTAGATGATGTAAGTATATCCTTCGCTCCCCTTTTTAAGAGCGTTTGAAGGAAAGCTTTTGTGAACTTCTAGTAGATGTTTGCATAACTTACCTCCCCAGCAGTCGATACAGAACACGCGAATATATTACGTAGATGTGATTGGTACCATTTGGTAGAAATGGTGTTCTGTTTAGGTGCACATACTATAGGGTACTATTTTTTCTTTTTTTGAAACAAGTTTTGCAGCTACTACTACTGTATGTTTCAGATTTCGGAGGCATCTAATGGCTCGTACTAACCATGGAGAATGGTAAAACAACAACGGTTCAACTGCCATTGTTTGCTCACAAAGGGTGCCTAGGACCAAAGTAATTGAAACAACAGTTCGACAAAAGTTTAAAGAGATTGGTGATAATTCGTAAAAAACCTAGCAAATTAATAATTATAACTTATTATACCTACCAATCATATCCTGGAGCATAATTATAACCTCGGCATCTTCAGTTTGCGCGTTTGTATGTGAATTTGATTATTTTACAATAACCTAAGTGCTCTTCAGTGGCGAAGCATCCTTTTGTCTACTACCACTTGATTGCAAAAGGGTATGCAGAAACAAAATAAACGGTATGCAAATTGTCACGTCCCTGGGCGGGTGCCTTTCTGTAAAGATTCTGTTGTGACGTGGGTAGGTATTTTCATGACTTCCTGTTTGTAGAAAACAGTGCTCTGAATGCCCGTTATTCAAAAAATTGCTATTAGTGTGGATAGAAAAAAGGAAAGCAGGAAAAACTTTAGCCAGAGAAGAATGAGAGCTATACAAAGTTATCAAAGGCTATTCGAGGTTATTTCAAGTGCTGTTGAAAAGAGTAATTTTATTATAAAAATTAACTTGATATAAAAATTTCGTGCTTGACATAAGTAATGATTGGATGTATTTACAAGCAATACTTAAAGTAGCGAAATGATTTTTTAAATCTACTTAGTCTCTACATTTTTGGTCCGAAAAAAAAAAGAATATGCATTTAAGCAATGACTATTATCATTTGATCTAGTTCTTTTGTATAACGTATTTCAACAAAATAACGTAAGCTCCCTTAGCTCCATACTTTAAACGAAACTTTGTAGCATCCATTCATAAAATGGTTACTATTACATTATCAAAATAAAAAAAAAACTACTTTATGCGGCGCACATTTAGTAGCTTGCCAAGTTTGTGGTTTAACCACGAGCTTATATCGCAAAAGGAAATTATCTATTTCGTTAAAAAATAACATATTGGGAATACGTTGTTACTAAGAAGCTACTAATTTTAAAGAACTGGTGCTTATATCTACTCTGGTAAAAATATCCTTTTTTATACTAAGAAGCTACTAATTTTAAAGAACTGGTGCTTATATCTACTCTGGTAAAAATATCCTTTTTTATACGGTTATCATATTTTCTTCGAAATATCGTTTATTGATATTACTTTTCCACAATAAATTGTACATTAGTAAGCTACTTTAAACGATTTCCTTTAAATTGATAGAATTACTAGAATTTAAATAAACTATGTGTTATTGCGATTAAATAATATATTTTTTCTATCAATTTTTTTAATTTTAGAAAAACATAATTGTAAAATTGAAGTTCGCAATAATGCGTTTATTTTCTAACGTCGTTCATTTGCAATACTGAATTAATTTCGTATGACATAATTCCTATTTCTGTGAATGTAGACAATAACAACAATTCTTAGAAATCACGCCATATTTTCTCGTTTTTTTTTTCAAGCGGCAATTTACCCTGAGTCGGAAATACGTGAAAGCAATCTCAATAATGGACATGAAAGGAAAAAAAGGCAGGTATATAGAATGTAAGTACAAGTACACTGATACTTCTTGGCCAATTTATAAGAACTCGTAACAATACAGCTTGCTGGTTTTATGTGTGAGGTTGCCTGGCCAGACTGCAAGGCGCCAAGGACAATGGAATGTTACTGCTGCTGCTGCGATGTGGGTTACCTCGAAGTTATGGCTCTTAACAGCACGACGAATGGGCCTTTTAAATAAGCAACATTGGCCAGTAGGCACGGCGTATTACATGTAATATTTCTTCGTAATAATGCGGCGGCGATTCAAAGAAAAATAACTGTTTTCTATGCGGATAAAAAGATTTCTCGATTGCCTGGAGATGTTAACTTGTTTTGTTGAGAAACTGGTATTTTGAAGGCGTGATTCTTGCATCATCTCGATTAGTATCACTTCATTTCCTACATACATCAAAAATGTAATAGTTATACTAGCGTTTTCTCTTTGGATAAGTGTGACAGCGCCTACATTTTTTTTTGTGTTTATAACATCCTAAAATTTGGTTATTCACTATTTAATAAATCTAGGTTGCCATATTTATAAAATATATTCAAGTAGAGAACAAAGGAATGTGCGTAGTACACATATGTACATGCAATCTTGCGCAAGGAATTTATCTGTTCGTGCTTTTTTTTTATTTTAGATAAAATGCATGAAATGTACGCGATTAAACTCTAAAGTAGAACGCAACATAACATTTTCTTGGGGATAAAGGAACGCGTGGTATCCGAGTAAAGAACAGTAGAGATAAGAGCAAAGATAAATTATTAAACTGACAAATTTCCTTTGAAATACTCGGTGAAATATACAACATAGTTAAACCCACATGTTTATTATACGATCTGATTTATTATTCGAAAATGTAAAGTTAATGGTAGTATAATGTGTATGTTTTAATGTTCTAGCCAGCCATCTATTGGAAATTAACATGACTATGAACGAGTAAGACGTGCTAATTAGGTTGCCTAACTAGGATTTCCTTTTATGCAAAGATGTTAAATCAACATTTAGGCACGAAAAATACATTTATTTTGTATGTTTTATTATAATATTTGAAATTAAGAAGTAGGATTGCTCCATAAGTTGATGACATTAACTACAATGTATTGGGATGCTATTTTCCTTTTCGAACAAAAGGATTTCGCCATTAAAATGAAATAAAACTATAATTAATCGCACATAAGATATTCTTAATTGTATTGATGAAATGGACAATAAAAACAAATCTTGAAGATTATGTGAAACCCTCTCTAGTGTCTTTAAAGTAGCAAAAGCCATAAATGCAAAATACTTGGTACATCAATACCTAAAAAGTATTGGTCAATTAGATTTCGCCATTTAAAAGATCATATTAAAATGATTTTGATCTGGATATTAATGTGCTGCCCAAATGAATGTCATTACATAAAATTACAGATTCTCATGGAAGATATGCAAATGAAAAATACTAGAAATAGCAAAATATGAAATTTATTATAAGTTTATTTACAATATGATTTTATAAATTGTCTGAAAATATGTGTTTATACAGTGAAAAGGTTCTTTCTGGATAAGTATTTGCTATAGGAGAATTCAACATCACGGAAAGGTAGGGCAATAAAATTACAGTACCTGTTAGTAATAAATATCTCAATCCAAAGGAAAACCCCAATACCTAAGTATGGATGCAATAAATCTAAGTAAAGAGATGAGTAAGTAACTATAACAGATAATACAAATAGATATTGAAAAGACCATAAAGTTGCATAAAATTGCAATAATAAACATTACAATATATATCACTGTGAATTGAAAAATTGTATGTATGGATAGTGAATACGTCAATCTAGAAACTACACTAAATAACTGCAGTATACGCAACATATAATAAATTTATAATTTGCTATGTAAAACGTTTACTTGATTTTCTATAAACACAATATGGATACAGATAGATCTGCAGAAATGTTACAAGATATTATATAAAATGGATATTTTATGCTAATATGCTAGCTGCATATATTCCAACTTATCCTAAGTGTTAGACTCAATGTGTGCGAAGAAGATTGGTTTCTGAGATGGAAGCACCTTTGTGTGCGTCACCTATAACCTAATATTAACTTAAAAGGAGGTAAATTTTAAATCGTTTTTTTTATATTTAGCGCGTTTTTGTTAAGTAGTCGACTACACGGAATAAAAGGAGCTGAAATTGCAGGTGGGCACTTCAATTTATCTATTTATGTTTATAATCTAAAAATTAATTACAAGTTTAAGTCAAAAGTATGGTAAGTTATGAGAAAAAAAACAAGAGACTAACGTGTTAATAGAAGGAATCCTTACAGGTGCGGTAAGGAGTTTGATAATAAAGAACCTGAAAGTGAGGAAGATGAAGAACCCAGTGAGAGTGAACAAGATGTCTAAAAGCTGTGTAAATATGGCGTTCTTTTGAGAAAGAGATAATTTAGCAGAATGGAATAAATATGGTCCGCGAACATTTCGTACAAAATATGAAAATATAGCTACACATTTGCCATCGTCAAGATTAGCTGCTCTCAAAACACTTTTGGGCATTTTCAAATATTTTATAAACGATGGCAATCGATTAAATTGAACCGCTAAAAAGTGGGCTAGCTGTTGGTCATTTTACAGAAAAAATTACTCTGCCGATATTGGAATTATTTGCCGGTTGCCATTTTGTTACAACAACTAATTGACGTTTAGATTGTGTATCTTTCCGACTGTGTTTGTATTTAATTTGTCTCTCTAAATTCGCGTTATAATAATAATTACGTAACTACAACTTATATAAAAGTCTAGTTAGTTTTAAAGCTGCCGCCAAATACTGGCTTCGAAAAATTCCATTGTGCTAACCCGTCTTTTCATTTTACTCCTTCGAATTAAAAAAATAGTGTATTCAATCCTGCGTTCCACCACTATAACTATAACTATTAGAGCAATAGCAAAGTACTGCTTACGGCGAATGACTGATTGTAGGGAAATACTGCAGCGAAAAGGAATAACGGGAGACGTAACATGCGTATTATAACCGTTGACTTTGCTCAGATTATATCTGTATACAAACTATGAAAGAAATATAAATTAAAGACCGACAAATAAAATTGAAATATACGCACTTTTGGGCTTTCTAATTTACGTTGGTGTGCTAAAATCTAATATGTTAAACATAACGGACCTTTGGATATCAATGCTTTTGAAGTAGAAATGTTTTGTCTAATAATGACAGAAATTTCTATCTACGATATATAAGATTTGCAGATAAACGTACTCGTGAACAAAGAAAAATATTAGCAAATTAATTCCCGTTTTGCAACTCAAAACAAAAATAATAATAATTAAATTCATCATACAGTTATTTTTATATTACATTGCCTATCTAAGTGTTTTGTCATACTGTTGAGAATGTTACATTTCTAATAACTTTCCTTGCGATATTTATGTTTTCCTGCATTGTTATACTAATTTTTCTTATACAAAAATGTAAAATATGAGCAGGATAAAATAAATTAAACCCAAAACAAACATCAGCCTTATAGATATTGCTCTGTTAGTCTTTATTATAGTATCTCTACTTATAACCATCAAGCTGAAGTATATAGATCCTTGTAAAGACTTTAAAGAATATTTAGAATATACACATAGAGCTTTTTAAAAAAATGTATTTCACTCAAGTTACAGTCATTAATACATGTCAACCCCTTTTTGCCATATGATTCTTAATATATTATAAGATCGGGAAAAACATAATATAGCCATATATGTTGTATTTTACCCACAAACATGAACGTGTGCTTCGGATCAAAATTACTTTGGTCTTTGCACTCTTCCAGACTGACTTCCTTTCTTATAGTCTGTAGCTCTCATTTGTTAAAATATTATGAATCAATGGGATAAAATGTCATATTTAGAAATTTTCTTACTATGGACTTGAAAGAATGCCGAACTGAAGAAGATGGAACGCTTCTCAAAGGTTTGCACGATAAATACTGGGTCTATATTAAAGATTTGGTAGAGTTAGATCGAAACTTGATTATTAGAGACCGGATTATATGCAAAGTGCATATCTTTTATTTTATTTATTATATTTAACGTCTATATGTAGATGTATTACACTGATTAAAGTTAATTAGCGTTAATTAACTTTAATCAGTGTAAGGCATCTACAAATAGACGTAAAATATAATAAATAAAAAAAATTAAATATATCCACTTTGCATATAATCCGGTTTCTACTGATGGTACATGCGCAGCACACGATTTGAAATATTAGAGAGAATAAGGAGTCCAAAATGAGAGAAACATCCATAGCTTGCGCGGGGTTATGCCTGAAAGCATAAGTCTGCATATTTCAGCATACTTGATCACGATTCGGTGTTTCGATACATCTTTCATAATTTATACACAATTTTATCAAATCTTTTACAAAATCTGTTTTTTTCTTCTAAACTGTATGCCACTTTTAAATTAGAAAATGCAATTAGAATTGCACAAAGAGTTTACGAAGGTGTCTGCAAAAGATTTTTTATGTAGTATTGAGGTTTACTTTTTCATTTTTTTTTTTTGGCACATAATTATTAATAATAAAACTAACAATTTAAATTCTTTGCCATACATCAAAATAATTTTCTAAATGTAATAACATATTTAGTACAAAGGTGTGTCTGAAGTTGTACTACTTACACATTACTATTTTCAATTTAATTTTATCCAACTCGGCACATTTATGTCAAGCTTATTGATTTTAAATGAAAACGTCAATTAAACACAGCAGTACATATATGTGCTAAGTTTCAAAAGAAATTAGCAATAATAATAAGTTTTTGTAATTTTTCAAATTAAAGGAAGCAAAAACTCAAATGTTTCCTAAATAATTATAATAGGTAATGATCATTAAAAGAGGAATAGCTTGATACGTCATTGTTGTGCCTGGCAGTCTATAAAGTATATACGTAAAGTATTTCTATTTCGTCGTGCTTGTATTCAAAAGAAGCGAGAAATTTATACGATCGCGTTGGTGCTGATATTTTTGGCTTGGATAGTACGAAGTTCTAACCACATCTCGCGTATCAAGTATCATCAGGTTTGGATCGGACTCTAACGCCTACAATATCCCAAAATCTCTGTAACTATAGATGAATTTTAACCCCGTTAATAATTGATTAGACGTTAATAAGCTATTTTTTTGGTATCACCGTTTTATCTCTGATTTATTGTTTATTAAAAGTTTTTCGAACTACTGATATTAAGTTAATTGCTACGTTTCTTTGACAAAGAGAACAGTAAACATTTATCTAGGAAATAATGGACAACACTTTTACCATTTGCTTTAGTAGGATTAAGCTTAATATTTACTCTTTTTGTAAACAATACAACTGGCGTTCCCTTTTAAATTGATTAAATACATTTAGTTTAGAGAATTAAAAATGTGTTATATTGCTACAGCGAGCTAAGAAAGTAATATCTTTTTACGTAAGATGTAAAAAATATGTATATGAATTTAAAATCATTAACTGGTTTTTATGCAAACTATTATAATGTTGTTATATTGGCTGCATATTCTACAGAAGCTATGTGGGAACATATCTTTAGTAAAGACTCGGCACATCCCATATGTATGTAAGATAGTGGAAATAAAGATTGTTTGACTGAGTTTGCCAATATTAAAAATCCTAAATCTACAATTCTTAGTCGTAACGGTTGTCGGGTTCCGCCGTGTCACTAGGTTCTTTGCCCTTGACGTTTCGCGAACAACGATGGTTCGCATTTTCAAAGGTACCTTTGAAACCCGACAACTGTTGCGACTATGAGGAACAGTCATGAAAGTCCGAGATACTATTCTACAATTCTTATTAAATATGACGTGTTGTTTGAGCAGAACAGTAGAATATAATAGACATGCACTCTAGAGTAATCTCAATTATCCGATTTATCCATCACTCGTTCTTTAAGAAAATGTATTCTTTCATCCGCTATACATTGAAGGATCTTTGATTCTATATGGATGGCATATTCCTTAGGAAACTCTCTCAACTGGTTGCTAATGAATCTTGCAAAAGCGTCAAATTCATCCATCGGTTTGCTAGTTATATATTCGGGAGATTCCATTTTCTGTTTGTTGGCCGGATCTGGTGAGTCGCAGGAAGGCGGCTCCCCTTTGATTATGAATTTAGCTTTTTGATCAGGTTTTCCAACGTAAAATTCGCAATTATTGTTTATGGTATCGAAATGAAAGTGCGGTTCTATTTTTACAAGTTCGTGGTCATTTATTTCTATCATTTCAATGATACTATCTTCTTCTGGTTGCTTTGGAGGTTTTGGTTGTTGCTGTAGCTAAAAAATAATTGAACTTAACTACTGCATTTTGCAATGTTAGTAATTTAGACATGTGTTATTAAACAATTTTAAAATCCATATGATGAAAATAAACGACCTAGATTACTCTAACTGCTGATCTTGACTTAATAGAACCACAAACTTACAATAAGTACTATGATTTTTTATGGTGAATAGTATGGATTTCTTTACCAATTCATTTTTGTTATATTGCATTTGAAATATCATGTCCACAGTTATATTTCATTTGTTACATGTTTTACTTACGCCATGATTTTGCGTTTCTCTATTCTCCAGTTGGACTGCCACATAAGGTTTTAGAAATTGGTCAACAATATTAAACCAAACCACTTTCGGCTTATGGACTTCTATACCTTGCTGTATGCTGAAGTGGATCTTTTTTAGCTCTTGACAATATGACGATCTGATGTTTTTAAATTTCTGTGTAACTTCTGTAGGTCCAAAACCAAAGACATTAATTTTATTTGCGATTCTTTCAGCTGCCTTCCATCTAGCACCCTTGTATTTATAGTCTGGATGAAAGGGATTCCAAAGACACTCTTCTGACCTATACAACTCAACGAATCGAATTGTAGTTGCTTCGTTCATTTTATATATAGTATTAGACATGATTAGTGTACTGTAATCTAGTAAGTAAAGCTCAACTTTGACGTATAATAAATAGCGTTAATACGTTTTTATCACACAATGATACACGTCCTGATGTAATCGAATCAAGACATCTACTTCACGGCATTTATCACTATTACCAAAGTAGGTTTGGTTGTTTTTATTAAATTTACGTTCAACTTATCTGCTATTTAGCCATACAAAAGAAAAACACTGAGGACGACATACACTTTTAAGGTTATTATTATATTTGTCTGTATTTCCCGTACTCTATAGATAAATGTTGAATAAAGACCATATGAGGAGACTAAAGGTACACTACTGTACTAAGGATAAGGTAGTATTGTACCATTACTATACAGACGGAACAATTATTCACTATTTACACCATTTACCATCAAATTATTTGACAAATTAAGAAAACCAACAATAACCATCTTAATGCTGGAAAGTTTAAATCGCTCTACAGCGCCACCAGTTTGAAGTTTCATAATTACAACAAAGTAGCGGGACATTTGAGATTAGTCCTATATGGAAATTGTTCTGCATAAATTAAATATGTATATATATCAAATTGAGGTCGGATTGTAAATTGTCCTGATAGATAGATGTAAAATACTTACTGTGACAATGTTACTGAGTAATATAGTCTGATTAAAAGATTCCGATTTTGTTAATGGTGTTATACAATATACTTTACTAAAAGATTATGATTGAAATTGATGAAGTTATTCAGCTATTTTGGCTTTCTCAATGACGTATTTATGTAGCCAGAAATTATTTAATACACTCCTAAAAATATACATAGTAAAAGCATTACTTGCTATAGCTCAGTAATGGAATGAAACAAAAACTTTAAATTTGTCTTTATTATAATAAAGAAGTATTTGCAAATAACATAGCAAAATTAATATGCTAATAGCAACGGCAAAATGTTATTGATAAAAAGCGTTTTAAATTTAAGCCAAGGTATCTACTTCCAAATTGCCAACTAAAACAATTTTTCTTGATCACATTGTATATCAGGATATTGTCGCATATATTTAGCCATTTATCCTTTCTAAAGGAAAATAATAAATAAAGGAAACAATTATTTTTAGAACATAGCAATTGTCCTTAGGATTTTATTAAAAATTGTTAATCAATAATAACAATAAATGAGGTTATATGTACACGAAAAGAATTTAGTTCTGTAAAAGGTAGCTGATTTTTGGTTTTTAATCATTGTATAAGGCGAGTGGAAAGGTCAAGATTTACTTTTATTGAGATAATAACAATTTATCATAATCATTAATCATTTTTCACATAAATTTACAATTATAACAATGTTCACTAATCCAATAGCTTATAAATATTTCAGGGTTGGTAATAGATGTTATCGATTGACTACGACATGGTTGCGGCTAATTTTGCGTCATACTAGAATGCGGTTATCTAGCAGTTATTCTACAATTCAGGGCCAGTTATCGTAAATTATACTTCATTCACATTAAGAATGCAGTAGGTAGCGCGAGTATCGGCGGTTGCATTACACTGGTGAAATTTAACCGATGAAACTGTCAAATGACAACATCGTAAACATCCAAGTTTGGTTATTGAAATCTTGTATAATAAATAGGAAGTTTTTCATATTTTATGTGGAATACATTATGGTTATATGACCCCGTAAAATAATACCGCAACAATAAAGTAAAAGTAACATCAATTGCAATATAAATGTATCCTTCTGTTGTTTCATTTACCCAAATAGTTGGAGCTTATTTAATTATGTTAAAAAGTAAATGAGAATGCATTTGGTGTTAATCGATAACAAGATAAATGTCATATGACAAAATTGCCATGGATAAACTTGAAGCGAAAATATAACTTTGACATGAGTGGTTATATACATAGTGTTATACCGTCATTTGTCAAGAAGTAAATCTCTCCGTTGGTAATCTCCATCAATTTTAAAAAGGAAAGTTTCAATGGTATGATTGAAACTAAGCAATTCAATATATACAAGATAAAGCCAAACAAGGAGGAATGTTGCTGATTATTCAATACATTATGGACTCAACGGGACTGTATCCAAGTCCATTGAATGGCTTCAAAGTATATGCCAACACACAACATCCTTAAATCTTGCATAGAATTTGGTTATTGTCAATGCTGAAGTTAGATGAGCTGTTCAGTGAAAAAGAAAACAGCAGTGCAAATATATTTGTCTACTGTATCCCGACTGCAGTAAAACCAATGTACATTTTCAACGACAGTATAGTCAATAAATAATTGCATGCATATTAATAATTACAATAAAATATCAAATATATTAATTAATTATAAAAATTTCTTAACTGCACATATTACAAATTTATATAGTTGTCTATCTCTATTGTTATTGTATATGCAATAAATTATCTAATAAAAAAGATTTCTTTACTGTTAGCATTTTATTTATAAAATAACAAATGAAATAAACATATGAATTTGATTTATAAACAAATAATTTCAATTTATTTAATTTTCTAATGCTATAGTCCGTCCCAACCTCCGTATTCAGTATACGTCTTATGGGAATTTGTTTCATGGTTGCCAAATCATCCGATCGGCTGTACATTACTATTTCCGGTTAATTATTTGCAATTTCACCCGATCAATTCATAACCTTTATTAACGTTTATTGACGTTGAAGGTGCAAAATTATTGACATTCATATGACATTTTGCTTATTATTTTATTAAAGTAACTAACTTTTAACAGAGTGCATAGCGACTTCGCTGCACGTAAAATTATAGGAAAAATACTACAGATAAAATAGTTATATCTCAATATTTATTAACAATACTATACACACATCTATAAACAAATATACATATGAACGAGTCAGTATCTATACAGATGTTACAGTGAATATTTGCTTGATATTTGCTATGCAATTTATTAAATTAAAAAGAAGATGATCCTTATATATATACAAATAATAGTTTCCACTTTTGTAACAAAAAGAACTGGAGTCATAGAAATACGTATATGTATAATACAATAATATTTAAGAAAGGAATAGCAATTACACACATATATCTATGTCTTACGTTAATTTTCTAGTCAGTCGAAGAATCACTTTGATCTTCAGATGATGAGCGAATATCTTACGTGAATAATAAATTCTTGATGTCGTCTTGCAAATTATCCACTATCCACATTTCCTTTCAATATTGTTTACATGTTTGATGTAGTTTTGCCAATTATTAGTTGTTACAGTGCTATACGCTCGTCGAATTAATTGCTCCATATCTTTTACCTTAAATGTGGTATTATTCATTCTTACGTAGTTTTTAAGTTGTGCCCATACCATTTCAATGGGATTTAACTCGCAATGGTAAGGTGGTAATCGAAGAACTTCATGACCTTTTTCTTTTGCAAATTCGTCAATCCTACTTTTATCATATTGCGGTTTAATTTGTGACACGCAATACAGTAAGTCCCTTTTTAGCATATCGGTACTGATTTGTATTTGTTTTTCATTGAGCCAATCAATGATCTCGTTTTTCCTCCATGCTGTTGTTGGAATTTTCTCCAATTTTCTGCAGTGGTAGGAAGCATTATCAAGAACAATGACTGACTTCTGTGGTATATTTGGAAGTAATTTATTTATAAACCAATCCTCATACGTTTCTGAATCCATCTCATGATGAACATCGGCAGTGTTTTTCTTGCAAAGAAATGTATATTCAGCACCAGGAACAAACCCATTATCACTGCCTGCATGAACTAATGCAAAAGCGAGGTCCTAGCCGGTTGGTGATTTCAAACCAGTGCTTAGTCCTTGAATAAGAGCTTGTCGACTACTTTGAATAGCAGTATCTGTCCAAGTTTTATTTACCGTATGTCCTGTATTCACCCATGACTCATCAGTGTATATAATAGTTCGACCTGAAATATAAAATTACAGCCATGTCAAATAGCAAGAGGTAAATTTTACCTTCTTCTCTAAATTTCTTGATCTCTCGCAAGTATTTGTGCCTCCATCTAATAATCTCATCTCGTTCAATGAGTATACTTTTTAGTCCTACTTTTTTAAATTAAGCCCATATCGTGTAACAATCTATGAAAAGTTGTTCGACTGAAGTTAGGGAGATCATCGTCAGCATTGACAGTAGTAAGAATTGTATTTAAAGTAGGTGGCATATTCTGTATAAAAATCCATGCACTTTACGTCGAATAGCTGCTTGCGTGTTCTCACCATATGTATGCAGTCGATCATTTACTTGTATGCCCTTCCTTTTTTTAGGTTTTTTGGACTTGATAATAAACCATTTTGTTGCTCCTGTTTTACATGATATATTGCACGGTCTGAGATGCCCAAAGCTTTACTTGCTTCTCGGCAGCACTCACATTCATTGATTTATTGAAATAATTGAAAACATTTGCAATCATACACTTCTCCTTACGGTTAAATTTGTCTCCTCTGCGCCGTTTTCTTCCTATAGGCTCCATTAATGTAGTGAAAACTGTAATTACATTTATATTCTGTTATAACATTTATAAAATAAATAAAAATACCCATATTACCCTGTGCACGCTTGAAAAGATAGAAGTGTTCTGAAAAGAACAATTTGTACAACTATATAAGCAAATTAACAATTTAACGAAATATTTCAAAACAAGGACGATGACGATTGACAGTTGATGCTAATAGACAGATAGTATACAACTGTTGTCGACGCCGACAGCATATGTAAATAAGTTGCAACATAGCAACCGGTTGTAGAGATAGCGCTAATGACAGCAACCAAGGATAGTAAGAGATAAAAGTTGCTATTCTATCCCATACTGAATACGGAGGTTGGGACGATCTATAGTTAAATAGCACACTATTTTGATTCCTTTTTTAGCACTTAAATCCTAACAGGGCAAATTGTCATATACAATAATAACCTGCAAAGGATTAATAAGTTGGTTTAAATCGAAGGTCAAAATGTATTATATTTACATTTAATAATTTTGTACATGTAGACAAGTCATTTCTTAAAAAGAATGAATGGACATGTCGCCTAATTATAGATTTTTGAGTTTCGTCTAAGTGATCGTATATTGTTTCTCGAAGGCGTTTCTTAGGGAGCAAGCTGGGAATTTATCTTGTATTAATCTCTTTGGCATTGTTCTCATACTATTCTTTTACTTAAACCAAGTCATGTTGCAGTCAACAGACGTTGACTTGCAATTTTCTTGGTTCAATTGCACATATAAATTGTATGCCATTAGTCTCTGCCTGCTGCCAATATGTTTCCCTTGAGGGTTTTTCAATGGTCCTACAACTGGATGTACTATTGCTTCATCGGGCATACCATAATCAAAGCTGTATTTTTGTAATAGTACAGTAAAAATTATTTTGTTTGTATAATTAATTATGTAGCACCTTGAATTATTAAATGATGAGATAAAAGAATTCTGAAAAGAAAGAACTTGTTTATAAAGATGAAATTCCATGAAAAACTGCAGGAAACAACGGCAACAAAATCGTAAGTGAATTTGACAACTGACAGAAATTTCATATAAAGAAATTGCATGAATTTCTCCTGTGTGAACATGCCTCGCCCATTAGCCAATAGCAAGTTCGTATTTTAAGGCCTATCTATTCTAAGTCTGCATTCTTAACGTGAATGGAATATAAATACAAAATATAAAACCATTCAAGTTTCACGGTTAAACTGTTACCGATGTTTTGTCGCTAGATGGGTCTGAAACTTGTCTTACAAAATATGCATTGACATGCGCACCCCTGCTACAATTGTACTGAAGTAGCGAAGAACGAGCGTTTCAGAAGCAAAGCCACTCTAATAAACATCAATCGGTTAGGTAAAAACAGTATTTGAGTCTTAAATCGATGAAGCAACAAATTTTGTGATATACAAGGTTAGTGAATAGCTAATTACCGAAAAATTTTCTCATTTTATGGTAATTCTTATTGACCTCTTGACTCCCAACCACACCCTGACTTGTATACATTATAATTTGGTCTTCATGTTTTGCTCAGAATTCATTTATTGTTAGCGGTATTTTGCCTGAAATTTTTAATGCAATATAGTATTCTATAAATCCCAATTTATTTTTATCCAAATTAAATGTATTACCACGAAACAATTACTAGGTCGGTATTGATTAATTGATCTGTTCAAAATAGTAACTAATGTTATTCAAGACTAGATTTTAGCAAATTCTGTCGATGCAATTGTTCAACTACATTCGCTAATTGTGTGTGGTATATAAATCAATAACATGAAAACATTCAAGTTCGATAGACATTTGCTTATGCATGTTTAATTCTATTTTTATCTGGATTATGTCATAAGTTTTATTAACCTTGTTCCATTCTGATTGGATAATCGTTTTTGGGTAATTACGGCTAAGTATGACTCAGATAATTGATACAAATATTGCTTAGATGATAGCAATATATTTTGTGGGAGTATGCATTTTTGTGACAGTTAAATTAAATTTTAGATCAATATTGAGGTCAATAAACTGTTCTTAAAGAACTTTCATTCTGGAATGTCATGATCCACGCTATAGAATTGACTTAACTGGAAACATTAAAGTAAAATTACAATTTGTTTTTATAAATATAAGTTTTATTATCAAAGTTAAAAATATTTATTTAGGAATTATCTTCTGATTCTATTAAAAATGTTTTCAACAGAATTTATTTGTTACTTCAATTTTTATAAAACTGAAAAGTTGTTTGATACGTAGACAGGTACCTAGCAAATAATAATCTCTTATCTAATCTTAAATAAATAAAATATGTTAGGATTAGTAATATGTGTTTAGAATGATAAAATTATCAAATTGCTATGTGTATCAAAGAATAAGGATAATACTAAATAAACCTACTGTCTCCAGTTTATTAGTAAAGTGTGTACTGCATGCATTATATCTCAATCGAAATTATTCGCCACTGCTATATATCCAAGTATAAATATAAAAACAAATTGCAGACTAAACTCTTCAAATATCCTAACCGAATTCGGCAATTTCATGAACAGTATTCAAGTATCCAAGAACGCCCGTAGTTAATTTTGATTCAACAAAGAATTTAAAGTGATTTCTTGTTAATATGCCCAACTCGAGATTAAATTACTGCGGTACATATTCTTGGCATTCTTCTAACCAGAGATTTCAGACGATCATCTGCAATTTCAATCCGTGCCATTTGGAGCTTTTACCAAAGATCTCGTGCTCTGCTAACTTCTCTTTTGATTTCTTCGGTCCAATTCATCCCATAATAGTTCTATTGGCGACAGATCCGGAGATTAAGCTGGCAAAATCATCCCTATCAACTTGCCTTCTTCCTCGAGTGGTATCAAATAAGTTATACAGTTGGAAAATTTGGGCCAGATAGTCTTTCTCCACTTGGTACAGCATTTTCCTGTAAGATTCTCAGGTAACCCTTCTTTTGCAGGATTCTATCTATTTTTATTAAATCGCCTAGAGCTGTACCACCAAAACAATCCCAAGCCATCATCATCACTACTTTCACCATGTCTCACAGTAGGAACCACATTGGTCACTCACTCTTTCTTGGGTTAATTTGCCGATAATGCGTTATACCATTGCTAAGGTTTAGCATTTGGATCTATCTGTTCATAATACTTCATACCATTGCTCAAGGATCCAATTCTTGTGTTGAATGGCTTATTCTAGTCTCTTTTTTTACTTTGTTCTTTTAGCAATGGCTTTCTCACAGTTATTGTTTTCCTTAACCCTTACTGCGAGAAGTCTCCGCTTAACTTGTGTGAGAGGTCTTGAAATATTGAGTTGTTGAGTAATTTCTAGGGCGATGAGGATCCTATTTAATTCCGAAGACACTATAATAAACGGATTCTCGATAGCTTTCGTAGCTCCCTTTCGTCCTGACTTATTTTCTACTTTGAAGTGAATTTGTTTCCTGCAATCTTTTAAGAGTCATAAATACTTGGTTTTTTGATGCCTTTCCTTTTTTAGCGATTTGTGCCATTGAATACCCTTCATCGCGTAATGTTATAAGGGCTGCACATTATTCAGTTATTGTCGTTTCTGCATTTTTATCTACGATCTTACACACACGATAACAAATTTTAAACTAATGCTTTATACAAAATACTACATACATTTTTGTATATTTTTATAATTTATTTCTCGGAACCCTATCGTGTTACATATCAAACATTTCTTTCGTAGAGTTTATCTGAATTTGATTACAGTAGGTATTAATACAGTTCCAGCTATCGCAAAATATAAAATAAGGCAGATGTCCTCAAACACAATTTAATTATTAGTTTTAAAGAGTACTATATTAAAGTATTGTTTGTGTAAACTGTACTATAAATCTATCAAAATACAATTGAAATGCATAATACAAGATGTTTTATTGTCCATATATATGGACCGTAGTGTATTAATTGTATTTAGCAAGAAGTAAAGTTATAAAACTACGAAACTATAGAAATTTTGTTGAGCGCATTGTTAGTAAGATTATGTTTTAGATCGTGTGTATTCAGTGGACTTTTTCTAAGAATGTTTTACAGTTCGGGATTAATTAAAAATACAATATTATTTATTCGTAGTGACTTATTTCAGGTTTCTCATTTTTTATTGGCTTCAGTCGACATTTTGTTCACATTCCATTCTTCCTCAGAAATCTCTGGACAAAAAACACGACTTACAGAAACTGACAGTTTGAATAACAAAAAAATCAATTAAAAACAATTGCACACGACAAATTCCAAAGTTCTATAAAAGATATATATGAATATTGGGTCTTATTTGTATTTCACTTTTTTCAATTGCACGTATGTGTATGTATGTATTAGTATATGCATGGTGTTTTTGAAATAAAATAAAGAACGGAAAGAGAAAAGTACATAAATCCAAAAAGAATTACGACACGAAGGTCAGAATTAAAAGCTCCGGGAAATTTGTGCCGCTTATGGATGCAGGATATCGTGTATACAGATACTTTTATGTTTAAATACAACTCCTTTTGTTCTTACCCGACCGAATTATGACGGCTAAGGAGTCTACTGTTCAGCATTTATCATTAAGTGATAGTTTTAACTTTTAAATTAATTTTGAAAATGTTAACCAGTAAAGTTCTTCCAAAATCATTTTCATATGGACTTCGCCGAACGTTACTTTGTACTTAGCCATAAATTTAGTTATGTTAGGGATATATTTTTATGTTCTGACAACTAAAGAAACACTTTCCTTCTACTGTTGTTTATTTCAATACCAAACAGACCGCTATGATGTAAAAGCTATGTATCTGTAAAGAAAGTGATTTTGTTGTTGTCGAGACACTTTCGTAGTACTAATCAGAATCGGTATGTATACAATAAGAAAGTACGACAATTGCATTGTACTAAATAAATTTATAGAGTTTCCTATGCATTTTAATCTTGCATTTTTTATGATTTAAAACTTAGTAAAGGATAGTTAATATCCTTTACTAAGGAAATTAATGTGTTTGTACATATTTGGAAATGATTGTCTTCTGGAAAACGGTTGTTGATTTCAAAAAGATTACAAAATTATCAGAATGGTTAAATCAAGTTTTTTGTAGTTGTATTGAGTACGTGTTATTTTTGCCACGATATTTTCATTATTTTTTTTAAATTATATTTGTATTTGATAATTTACTGTTTTTCATAGAAAGAAAATCGATAATTCATAATGGACCAGATACCTCCTCCGAAGGAGATAAAAATCTTAGAGACCGCTGAAGATATTCAGGAGAGGCGTCAGCAGGTCTTGAATAGATATGACAATTTCAAAGCAGATGCTAGAGCTAAAAGGGAGAAATTGGAAGATTCCAGACGCTTCCAATATTTTAAGCGAGATGCAGACGAATTGGAATCATGGATTTTGGAAAAATTACAAGCAGCTTCTGATGAAAGCTATAAAGATCCGACAAATTTGCAAGTAAATATGATTTATGTCTTTCATTATATGAAATGATATTGAATCGTGTTGATTTTAGGCTAAAATTCAAAAACACCAAGCATTTGAAGCGGAAGTATCAGCTCATAGCAACGCTATCGTCGTATTAGACAATACAGGCAGGGAGATGATTAATCAAAATCATTACGAATCGGAAACTATTAGAAAAAGATTAGGTAAAGTATGGCATTATAAAAAAAGTACGTTATAACAACATATTAATGTAGAGGAACTACACCGATTATGGGAGCAACTTCTATCCAAACTTGCCGAAAAAGGGATGAAACTTCAACAAGCCCTTGTTTTGGTCCAGTTTTTGAGACAATGCGATGAAGTAATGTTCTGGATTACCGATAAAGGCACATTTTTGCAAACTGAAGAATTCGGCCATGATTTGGAACATGTTGAGGTTTTGCAGCGTAAATTCGATGAATTCCAAAAGGATATGGCATCACAGGAATATCGGGTTAACGAAGTAAATGAATTGGCCGAAAAATTAGTCATGGAGGGTCATCCAGATAGAGATACTATTTTAACGCGCAAAGAGGTATTTTTTCTTTGTCATGTATATACGTGTTTAATACTAATTTGCTCTTAATCCGCTTTTAGGAATTAAACAATGCCTGGGCGAGGCTCAAACAATTATCACTAATGCGCCAAGAAAAACTGTTTGGTGCACACGAAATTCAGCGATTCAACAGAGATGCTGACGAAACCGTAGCGTGGATTGCCGAAAAAGATGTCGTCCTCTCTTCAGATGATTATGGACGAGATTTGGCAAGTGTGCAGACTTTACAGAGAAAGCATGAAGGTACCATGTCATTTTAGTTTAATTTATTTTTTCAACCAAATTAATATTTTAGGAGTTGAAAGAGATTTGGCTGCTTTGGAAGATAAGGTTTTGACGTTGGGTAAAGAAGCTGATCGTCTTTGTGCAATCCATGGAGATCACGCTGATCAAATTCAAGCAAAGCGCGCCGAGATCCAAGCGTTTTGGGAGCGTTTGACCGCAAAAGCTAAGGTAATTAACTTGATTTGCTTAGTGCATGTTCTCATCTCAATCGTTATTAATCCAGGAGCGTCGTAAGAAATTGGACGAATCATACTTTCTCCATCGATTCTTAGCCGACTTCAGAGATCTTGTTTCTTGGATCAATGATATGAAAACTACTATATCGTCGGATGAAGTTGCTAAAGATGTTACGGGCGCTGAGGCACTTTTGGAACGCCACCAAGAACACAAGGGCGAAATCGATGCTAGAGAAGACAGTTTTGCCGCGACAATTGCAGCTGGTCAACAATTACTAGAACGCGGGCATTATGCAACCGATGAAGTAAAAGAAAAATTATCAACGCTTCAGTCAGCTAAGAATTCGCTTATCGGTAAGTAAAGTTCATTTTGCGCAGAAAATATGGTCTTAATAATTTATTACTCAACAGCATACAGCTTATTACAGGATAATCGTACCATGATAACTATTATAAAATAAGAGTAAATGTGTAATATCAAAACAAAATAATAGCAAATGAAAATGCAAAAATTTCTTAAGCAACATAAAATTACTCAAACAAAAGTTGCCTCAAAGCATCGATAGTAATGTTAAACAAATAAAATCTAGACGCATATACATTAGTACTGTTATCGATTGACATAATTAGTGACTGAGAATGGTGGCGCGTGGTAACCACGGGAAGATAGAAAGTTAATTTATTCCTACTGTTAAGCTTCCGTATGTAAAAATTCAAAAGGGACAGCAAATCCGGAACTTGTAAGTCACCATTTAGAATCCTGCGTGCAAAAATTATTTGTGTTACAACACGACGATCCGCCAAAGAAATAAATGCAATTTCTTTTAGAAGAGTAGTATACAGGTGTTACAAGAAAACGTTGTGTTTACAGAAATATAAGGTTTTCAAAAATTTACGCTGTACTAAATTCATATATTCATGATATCCTGGATTCCACACAATAGAACCATATGCATTATATGCAGCAACAAGGACATCACTTCTCAAGTGTTTAGTATTACGAAATAGAAAGCTTAATGTTTTAAGAAACTGTTGACATGTACTTACAATATGCTTGTTAAATGTCAACCTTGTATCAAAAAATATACAAAGATCTCTGTACTCCTCACGACGCGTTAAAAGTTCACCGCCAACATTATATGAATTTCTTACAGTATCATCTCTACGGGCAAACGTCATCGCTTTACACTTAACAATATTTAGCGGTAAGTGGTCCTCTAGACACCAAAGATGAATAGATAGCAGGTCACCCTGCAAAATGTTACGAAAAATTTTAAGATCATCCGCATATAGTAAGCATTTAGCGATAAGCTGGTCGGTCATTAAAGAAAATAATAAATAGGAGTGGTCCAAGAACAGAGCTATGTGGCACACCTGAAAGAGACTGATATAAGCCCGACCGAAAACCATGGTATTCAACGTAATTGGTACGCCCGCTCAAAGAGGATTGCAATAACAATATCAGATCGTCAAAGATACCCCACACATTCAGTTTACGTAATAGGGTTTGATGTTCAACCCTATCGAAACCCTTAGCGAAATGACATCTGTCTGAAGACGTAGATCTAAAGCCTTAGGCACATCATGGAAAAATGCGCACAAGTTGGACACCGTTGATCTGCCTTTAATATAGCCATGTTGCACTGGAGACAGTTTAGCAACAACGTGCGAATAAATATATTTATATAACATAATATCAAAAACTTTAGAAAAATTACAAAATACAGATATCGGGCGATAATCCCGAATGTTATTCCTCGACCCGGACTTAAAAACTGGAGTAACACGAGACAGTCTCCAACAACTTAGAAAAACTCCTTGTTTTAGTATTAGATTATAAATATGAAGGAGCGACCCATAAAGAACAAATCTACAGTACCTAACAACAAAATCTGGACCGTTATCAGAACCAGCCGTCATTTTTCCCTTCAATTGACACAGAGCTTGTAAAACATCTTCCTCACAAATTCTTTTTATAATACGGTACCACCTATTGTGTTCACGCTACTACTTGTACAAAGTGTCTGTTCTTTGGAATTTTCATAGCTTCATCCCAAGTTTTTCCTTATCGAAAATTTAACCTATTTCTTTATTCCAGCTTCCTTTTGACCTCCCTCTTGTTCTTTTCTTCTGCATCTTTGCTTTCCAGACCTGCTTAACCGGAATTATATTGTCCATCTTTTATAGATGTGCCCACCATGCCAATTGTCTTTGTTCGGCATAACTTTCTACTGATTTTGTTTGTGGCTCTCTTCCGAATTCTTCATTAATTATCCTGCCTTTTCTAGTTACTTTTTTCGCTCTTCTTAAATATTTCATCTCTTGGGATTGGATCTTACCCTTTTCTTGACGATTGAGTACCTAGGTTTAACATCCAAATATGATTATTGGTTTGAATACTGTTCTGTAAACCGTAATTTTTGTTTGTTTTGTTATTTCTTTTCTGTTTATAAATCCTGAGTTCACAGCATAGTATGTTGGCTTTCTGTATTGTTATTAAGCTCTTCTTTTCGTCTTTCTTTCTCGTATATTGTAATTCCTAAGTACTGGAAATCTGTAACTGTTTCTAATTGAAAGTAATGAAACGTTTTTATCATTACAGCTCTTTGGGAAGAAAGACGAATCCGTTACGAACAATGCATGGATTTACAGCTTTTCTATCGTGATACTGAATTAGCAGACACTTGGATGGCTAAACAGGAAGCTTTCTTAGCTAATGAGGATTTGGGCGATTCTCTAGATTCCGTGGAAGCTTTAATTAAAAAGCACGAAGACTTCGAGAAATCCCTTGCCGCTCAAGAGGAGAAAATTAAAGCACTCGATGAATTTGCGACAAAGTTAATTGATGGTGAACATTATGCTGCCGATGACGTTGCTCAAAGAAGAGCCATGGTATAAAAAGTTTAAGTCCTAGGCGTACTATCTGTACCTAATTCAATTTTATTTTATGTTAGTTACTAGAACGTCGTTCAGCTCTCAAGGAAAAATCAGCTTTACGAAAAGGATTGCTAGAGGACGCTTACAAATTACAACAATTTGAAAGAGATTGCGACGAAACTAAAGGATGGATCAATGAAAAGTTGAAATTCGCCACCGATGAGAGCTATTTAGATCCAACAAATTTGGGAGGTAAAGTGCAAAAACATCAAAACTTTGAGCAGGAATTGAACGCCAACAAGACTAGGATGGAAGAAATTACCTCGACTGGTCAACAGCTAATTGAAGCTAATCATTATGCTTCTCGTAAGTAGATAATCGATATTTTTATAATTAAAATTTACTTTTATTCTTGTTTTTTTTAGCTCAAATACGGTCTAGAATGGAAGAGATAGTGAACCTATGGGAGACTTTAGTACAAGCAACTGATAAGAAAGGTTCTAAATTACAAGAAGCCAGCCAACAGCAGCAATACAATAGGACAATTGAAGACATTGAATTGTGGCTGTCAGAAATTGAAGGTCAATTGATGTCTGAGGATTATGGAAAGGTAAAATTACCTTGTAAAATCTTGCCAAATAATGTTGGTATTTTCGTCCCAAAAATAGTTTATGGAAGTACCTTATTAGTTGTTGTTGTAGACTTCGGGCGTTTTCTTTAAAAAAATTTAGATTTGCTACTTGAAACCGCGTCGTAGTTGCCGACGTTCTTGTGGGCTGCTGCTTGTCGTATCGCTGCTATGAGAAGAATAATCGTGTTCGCTACTTGGTTTATTGATTTTGAATGAGGGTCGGAGAGATATACCATTTGCTCTTCATCTTGTCTGGTAGATCGGTGATTTTTTATTTTATTTGTAGGTCCAGTGTGCGTGTGTATTTCCTATGTTTACTTTCTTTCTCTCTTGTGTAATGTTATGCCTTTTCCGCAGTTCTTTATTTGATTTATATAACTCCTTTCCTTATTCGACGTATTGGTTCTATTATTCTTCTAACTGTTGTGTTATCATGCGTTTCCATTCTGTGCAATATGTTTTGTGTTTTTCTGCATATTGTGGTCTCGAGCGTTTCCAGGTTAAGTTCTTGAAATAGTGTTGTATTTGTGATGTGACGCGATGCCCCTGATGCGAATTGCGTTAGTTTCTTGATTTTCCCCTGTATTTCCGTCTTTTGCGCTTCAGCCGCCTGATACCCAAGGTCCCCAGCGTAGGTGGCGATCGGTATTACTATTTTAATTAACTTGATCTTGTTGTCTAGTGACAGCTTACTTTTTTGGTTTAATAGTGGGTACAGGATCTTGGAGGTTCCCGCTATCTTCCTTTTAATTTCAATGATATGCTAGGTATGCGGGTTATTCATTTAGAACAACCCCTTGGTATTTTGCTTTCTGGGCCTATTCGAAGGCGTGGTTATTAATTTGGATTTCGCCGTTTTTTTTTTTGTGTCTTCTACGTGGCATAAAGTAGATGACTGTAGTTTTGTCTGTGTTTTATCTTTATTTGCCATTTTGAATACCATTTGTAGAGAGTGTCGATGTACGTTTGTAATGTATCATGTAGTGGTTGCATTTGCCTGTGGCTCTAGTAAATTGCGGTGTTTTCTACAAATTGGGCAATGTGACAAGTTTTTTATTGCGGTATGTCGGAAGTGTAGATGTTAAACAGGAGCGGACCCAGCACTGAGCCCTAGGGAACTTTCTGTTTTAACAGAAAATATTCTGTCCTGGGGGTAATGTTGAATGAGATTAGTAAATGTTGCTGGTAAGTGCAGTGTAATGTTACTTTATGCATGAAACTTTCATGCCAAACCTTGTCGAACACCTTGTCCATGTTCGAGGTGATATGTTCAGACATTCTCAGTAGCTGCTGTGTTGGGAGAAGTTCTGTTTTTGATTGACGATAAGTCGAAGAGTTTTTACAGAGTTTTAAAACTCGTTTTGATATTTTGTCTGTGGAGTAGTTTGTTTATTTTACCAGCAATATATTGAATGTATGCTAGAAAAGCACCTCCGCCCCTCTACCAAATCCTATAAAAACCGAACCTCGAGCGAACGCGATCATTCTTTCATCAGTTGTAACATTAATGCATTAATGTTCAATTTCATATAATGAGATCTTCTTAGTCGGAAACACGGTTGACAATGGGAGCCCACGTGCTCTCGAAACGTTGCGTTCCGCATAATTAATTAATTTGTGTGATTGGAGTTTACTGCTATACCTGTGAATGAGATCTGATTTGCAATTATCCTTAGAAACAAATTTAGAATTAGATAAATATTCAAAAATATAAATCATTCCTACTATAAGCTACACTAAAATTTAAAATTTTGCAATATACATATACAGATTGATCGTCGTAACGTGGCGATAGCAGGGAATGAGCAGTGGTTCAATAGTGGCGTTAAATTCAAACAATGGCACTGGCGTGTATTGTCACTCCACATAGTTTTATAAGTAAATGTTGAAAGTGTTCTGAAATAAACTTTAGAAAAATTTAAATCATATGCTGAAATGTGAAATGTTTCCGAAATTCAAAAAATATTACTGTACCTACTAATATTACAGTGTTGCCGAACGTATGACACAATATTTTAACATTAAGATTTCCGATTCAGAATCAAACGAAGAATCTCGCTGTGTATAGCGCTTGCATCAATTTATACACAACATGTACAACAATGGACATCCGCGTCATCGACGCTGGATATATAATCTGAGTGTGCTGTTGTTGCAAGTTCTATTGCACTTTTATTTGTCTCCTATAATAATTTAGATGTGCTATACATACCTAAGTAATTAAATAAAGAAGCACATTTGAAGTAGATATGTATATGGTACATTAATTATAGGAATAATGTCGTAGGCATTCGCTTTAAAATCTGCTATATTTTTTGAGAGCAAAAAAAGTTAACAGCGTAGAAAATTAACTTCTTTCTGTAAATTAAATATTTTTCCCAAAAAAGCAAGTATATGTTTTAGACTAATACTTGTAGTGTTTGAATAGAACAACAATTCCGAGTATTTTTATGTGCAATTCAATTTGATATATGTAAATAAATGTAACCCACTAATGCGCATGTGCAAATATTCATATTGTATAATTTCACCCATATACCTGATATCATTCCGTCTACAATGCTAGTTTCTGCTAATCCCAGAGCAATATCTTTTTGTAGGATTTAACATCAGTTCAAAATCTACAAAAGAAACATGCTTTATTGGAAGCAGATGTTGGCGCCCACCAAGATCGAATTGAGGGAATTAAGGCAGCTGCAAATCAGTTCATTGAACGCGGTCATTTTGATGCTGATAACATCGAGCATAAACAAAGAGTTTTAACCGACAGATACGCCGCTCTGCAAAATCCAATGGCAGTTAGGAAACAAAGATTATTAGACTCCTTACAAGTGCAACAGTTATACAGAGACGTCGAGGATGAAGAAGCTTGGATCCGTGAAAAAGAACCGATTGCTGCTAGCACGAACAGAGGTATTGTTTTAATCTTGGTGGTCAATGTGGGGTTTTTACGATAAATTTCTTTTTTAAAGGTCGCGACCTTATTGGAGTTCAAAACCTGATCAAAAAACACCATGCGGTTCTCACCGAGATCAACAACCACGATAGCAGAATCACAGCTGTGATTGATGCAGGAAAACAAATGATGGAGGATGAGCACTTCGCAAGCGATGATATCAGAAATCGCGTCGACGCTCTTTTCAATCATTGGGTACAACTTAAAGAAAAATCTAATCAAGTATGTAATCGTAAGCCATACTCAATCTCATGTACCTAACTTTTTATTATTAAAGCGCAAACAAGATCTTGAAGATTCTTTGCAAGCTCATCAGTACTATGCAGATGCAAATGAAGCTGAATCCTGGATGAAAGAAAAGGAGCCTATTGTTAGTAGTACGGATTATGGCAAAGATGAAGATTCATCTGAAGCGCTTTTGAAAAAACACGAAGCTTTAATGAGCGATTTAACTGCTTTTGGAAATACAATTGAAGGTTTAAAAGAACAAGCAGCAGCATGTCGGGTAAGTAGGTACAAAATTAATGATGCAAAGCAGGTTGATAAGTATTTATACTATATTTCAGCAACAGGAACCACCAGTAGTAGATGTTACTGGAAAAGAAGGGGTTGTAGCTCTTTACGATTACACAGAGAAGTCACCACGTGAAGTATCCATGAAGAAAGGCGACGTTCTGACCTTACTTAATTCAAATAATAAAGTAATTTAGCTTTATTAGTAACTTAAAATGCGAAATAAGTATATACTCTTTTTTTTCTTTTAGGATTGGTGGAAAGTAGAAGTCAATGATCGTCAAGGCTTTGTTCCAGCTGCCTACGTTAAGAAAGTGGAAGCCGGACTTACAGCTTCTCAACAAAATCTTGTTGACAACAATTCTATTTCTGCTAGACAAGCCCAAATAAACGCACAATATGATAGATTATTACAATCGGCTAGAGAACGACAAAATAAGCTTAACGAAACCGTTAAAGCTTATGTGCTGGTTCGTGAAGCGTCCGAGTTGACAAGTTGGATTAAAGATAAGGTATAAACAACAATACAAGCAATTTTTCGTAAAGCGATCATTTTTTTATTGCATTACAGGAAATGCATGCTCACGTCGAAGACGTCGGCGAAGATCTAGAACAAGTAGAAGTCTTGCAAAAGAAATTCGATGATTTCCAAACCGACTTGAAAGCGAACGAAGTGCGTTTAGCTGAAATGAATGAAATTGCAATGCAGCTAGTATCTTTAGGTCAAACTGAAGCCGCGTTGAAAATTCAAACACAAATGGAGGTATTTATATTACTTCAAGTTTATGTAAAACTACCTGTCATATTTGCAACTCTTTAGGACTTAAATACAAAATGGGCTTCCTTGCAACAACTTACAGCCGAAAGAGCTACGCAATTAGGTTCCGCCCACGAAGTTCAACGATTCCATAGGGACGTAGACGAGACCAAAGATTGGATACAAGAAAAAGACGAAGCACTCAACAATGACGATCTTGGAAAAGATCTCAGAAGCGTACAAACGTTGCAGAGAAAACACGAGGGTATAGAGCGCGATTTGGCTGCGCTAGGTGACAAAATCAAGCAGTTGGACGAAACCGCTAATCGTCTCATGCAAACCCATCCCGAATCTGTTGATCAAACTTACACAAAACAAAAAGAGATAAATGAACTTTGGACACAATTAACAGCGAAAGCTAACAGCCGTAAAGAAAAATTGTTGGATTCATATGATTTGCAAAGGTTTCTTAATGATCACCGAGATCTATTGGCTTGGATAAATTCAATGTTAGGATTGGTCAGTTCAGAAGAGTTGGCAAATGATGTAACAGGTGCAGAAGCGTTGATTGAAAGACATCAGGTAAGTTGATTGATATTTTAGTTCGAATCTATAGTGAGTAGAGAATTTTATACAAGAGATAATGCGAAAGAACTCTATGTAGTTTTACTTTATTCTTATTACCATAGGGCATCTGAATAGATTTACAGTCGTGTAGCATACCTGATTAAATGAATGCAGGTACAGGACAAATATTAAGCGAACAACGTTGAAATTAATTTTGAACTCATAAGACGTTAGAAATCAAAACATGTTTTTAATATTGTTGCTTATTAATTGTCTACCACAAATATTTTTTTCTAAAAATTAAAAGCATACCTTTTTCAGTAGCTATATTAATAAATTAGAAATAATAAAATAATAATGCTTTCGCAGCTTTCGATCATATTTTAATAAATATACCGTAAGTGTACAATGAGTACTGGAATAAATAACAATTAATAAACAATACATTTTATTTTATAATTGCTGTTTAATTCTTACCCACGAGGCAAGTATTAACAATCAGAATACATCTGTAACACTGCATTTGCGAAATACAAACAGCAAAGTAATGTCTGTCGCAGGGTAAGAAAATTGAAGAATTTGTCCATTATAAAAGTTTATATAATGGTAAAATGCCTACTCTTATTATTTCAGACTGGACAAAATTACGACTTAACTTAAAATGCAGGGGAATTGTAAAGATTAACATAAAAAAAAGAAGTTTATACATATGAAGAAATCGAATAACCAATATAACGTAAAAAAACAAACTGCATTGGTCTGTACCTACAAATTCTACTTATATTTAATCACAGACATGTCTTGAAACCTTAGCTCTTGTATAATTTTCTTTAATCATTTTCCTTTTTTTATAGTAGATTGTATGTAGATCAAATTGATTGAATTGTTCTTTTGTGTTGTGTCGTTCTAGAACTACAGGGGTGAAATAGATGCACGTTACGGAATGATACCACAGGTACTGCTTTATTGCAGTGCTTTTGTATATCTTAACACGAACTTTCATAACCTTAAGAATAAGCCTATATATATATATATTTAATTTTTCTTCTCAAGTTTACTAAAAACAGTGTTTAGTAATCGAATTTTTACTGTCCTAAACGATTATTGTGGGTACATGTTGTGCCCTGGTTGGGTGTTTCCTACTTTTAATTTTAACTCTACTGCGTTTCTACGTATTTTCCTTTCCATTTTTTTGTTGCACCGATATTTTCTTCGTTTATTTTGCACAAGTGTTTCTGTCAGCTCTACCATGAACTTAAAACTTATGCAAATGTATAATTTAAATTTCGAATCTTTATAGGAACATCGTACCGAAATCGATGCAAGAGCTGGAACATTTAATGCTCTTGAACAATTTGGACAGCAATTACTTAATTCTAATCACTATGCCAGTCCTGAAATACAAGAGAAGTTGGAACAGTTGAATAAAGCCCGGGAAGAACTTGAAAGGTAAAAATAGATTTCTTTTTCTTGTGGAGTTGAATTACCTGTTTCCGCTTACTTCAATTCCAGAGCTTGGATTGAACGTCGTGTCCAACTTGACCAAAACCTAGACCTCAACTTGTACTATAGAGATTGTGAGCAAGCCGAGAATTGGATGTCAGATCGTGAGGCCTTTTTGGCTGCTGAAGAAGTCGATTCTAAAGGCGATAACGTTGAAGCATTGATAAAGAAACACGAAGATTTTGACAAGGCTATTAATGCTCACGTAAGTTTTCTTTTTTTTTATAAAGCAATGCAAGTTGATTTTAATACCCTTTTTATCTTGTAGGAAGAAAAAATCGCTGCCCTTCAAAGCTTAGCTGACCAATTAATTAATAACGAACATTATGCCTCGGCTCAGATCGATGACAAACGCAATCAAGTCTTAGATAGATGGCGCCATCTAAAAGAGGCTCTCATTGAGAAGAGATCCAAATTGGGTGAAAGTCAGACATTGCAACAGTTCTCTAGAGATGCTGATGAAATCGAAAATTGGATTGCTGAAAAACTTCAATTAGCCACCGAAGAAAGTTATAAAGTATGCAATCGCATGTTAGATTCGCAACAATTATTGTATTTAATCTTAATTTTAGGATCCTGCTAATATTCAATCGAAACACCAAAAACATCAAGCATTTGAAGCCGAATTAGCCGCAAATGCTGATCGTATCCAGTCCGTTTTGGCAAATGGTGGAACACTCATCGATAAAAGACAATGTGCCGGTTCTGAAGATGCCGTTCAGAAACGTTTGGAATCCATTGCGGAGCAATGGGAATACCTTACCCAGAAGACCAGCGAAAAATCATTAAAATTGAAGGAAGCCAACAAACAACGCACTTACATTGCTGCTGTTAAAGATTTAGATTTCTGGCTTGGAGAAGTAGAAAGTCTCTTGACAAGTGAAGACGCAGGAAAAGATCTTGCTTCTGTACAGAATTTGATGAAGAAGCATCAGCTAGTAGAAGCCGACATTCAGGCTCACGAAGATAGAATTAAGGGTTTGTATTAACTAAGAAACTTTTGAATTTAATAACTTGTTAAGTTAATTTGTTGATGTTGTATTCTGTACAGATATGAACGATCAAGCTGATTCGTTAATCGAGAGTGGACAATTCGATACCGCTAGCATTCAAGAAAAACGGCAATCGATTAATCAGCGATACGAAAGAATTAAGAATTTAGCCGCTCATAGGCAAGCTAGGTTGAATGAAGCAAACACATTGCATCAGTTCTTCAGAGATATTGCTGATGAAGAATCATGGATAAAGTAAGTTTGTAATT
This sequence comes from Trypoxylus dichotomus, assembly GCA_023509865.1. Lineage (NCBI taxonomy): Eukaryota > Metazoa > Arthropoda > Insecta > Coleoptera > Scarabaeidae > Trypoxylus > Trypoxylus dichotomus. The sequence goes on along the minus strand of CM042081.1, from coordinate 14,070,114 downwards.
GAATTTCTAACCCACAACTTTAACTTTTTTCACTTAGCAGTTGATCTTTGTCATTGATAATTATCACATACCGTCGATTTATGTAACTAATTATTTTACAGATTGTACAGGGGTTCGCAACATAAAACATCCCCTATTCTCAGTTTTTACCTACGTCATTGCTTTGTCGTATAAGTTAAGACAATCTATTCATTTGACGATCTTTCTCAAGTACTGTTCGTGAAAAAGGAAGCGAGGTTGGCGCTCGTGTCACAGACAAAGATCTACTTGGTTTGATTTTATCAGAGTGACAGACAAGGATAGTGGTTACGTGAACTGTTTATTTTCTAATAGTAATTGGAATATAAACATTCACACTAAATGTCATTTATTAGAAATAGAAATTCGATCAAAAGCTACTTTAATCCTTCGCATATTGGTCCATGTTTGTTATTTAAAATTCCTAACCTATTTCAGGTTATATGTTAGATATTGAAATAAATGTATTTTTCATTAAATAGTTGCTGTAAAACAATAATAAATCGAAGGATAATTAATTTTCTTAAAATAATTAAAATAATACATTAAATTCATTTTCAAATTAACTGTTTATACCGTATTTAGTTTGACCCAGATGTATCGATTTGTTTTATACGGATAAAAATCAATGACGTAGGTAAAAACTGAAAATAGACGAAGTACTGCCTTTGGTTAACTTAAAAGAAGGAGCATATTAGCACTTAATCAGCAAGATGTGCCACATGTCATTTGATTCAATATCATGTTAAATAAACTATAGAAATTCGGTTCACAGTCGCCATATGTTGTCAAATCGCATCTACGTATATTATTTTCGGTTTACCTATACCTTATATGCGTTTAACAAAAATTAATATGGAATTAATTTAAAAATTAACGTCAACAAGTTAAAGGGACTGCCGTCTTGTTTTTTATGCCCTAATCGAATATCATTTCATTCGATGAATATGCTTTCCATCCTATTTCTAAATTCAAAACCCATATCGCGTAACTGTCTGTGTAAAGTTGATCCTGGAAAGTCAAGAAAATCATTATTACCATTGACTACAGCACGATGTTGAATTAAAACGGTCTTACATTAACACCGTGATTGTAACCTACTCGAAAAACGATTAAAAGATTAAAATTTTATAGATGGAAGTAACATGGTGTTTTGGTAAATTAAATATCCAAAGAATATTTTTATTCTGTTGCGGTTGCTATTCCAGTTCTGTACTTGTCATACATGTTATTTTCTTTGCAGTAAGGCAAATAGACTTAAATTTCCATAGATAAAAAGAGAGCCGATAACACATCCAACATAGAAAACAACGAAAAACCCAATTATAACTAAATATCTAAAACTGTAAAAACTGATACTCGTAGCTTACATGTTCTTACAAACGAGTGGTCAATGACAATGACGTCACTTCGCAGATGCGTTTCGCGTACTTTTTTCTACAAATGTTTTTTTTTTTGTTATTCGTTCAAATTACATATTTTTGTGAAACATCCTATATAGCAGAAAATTCACGATAACTTAGAAACTTCATTAACATAGCTAATTAAAATTATCAACGTTTAGTAATGCAGTAAAGAATTTAATAACAAGTGTTAATTATTTTGTTGCCTCCAGTTATTGAAATTTTAGTGAGACAATAGGTACATATGATTTTTATACAAACGATTATGGAGGTCGTGTGTTGCTAAATTAGGAAAGGTCTTCTAATGCTTTAACTTCTTTTGTCTTAAACGTTTATGTATACTTTATAATTTTACAGAGAAAAGAAACTTCTTGTTGGTTCCGATGATTACGGACGTGATTTAACAGGTGTTCAAAATTTGAAAAAGAAGCATAAGCGTCTGGAAGCTGAACTTGGCTCGCATGAACCTGCAATTCAAGCTGTGCAGGAAGCCGGCGAGAAATTGATGGATGTATCAAATTTGGGTGTCCCTGAAATCGAGCAACGATTAAAAGCATTAAATCAAGCATGGGCTGAATTGAAACAGCTAGCAACGACTCGTGGTCAGAAGTTAGATGAATCGCTGACCTACCAACAATTCCTGGCAAAAGTCGAAGAGGAAGAAGCTTGGATTAGTGAAAAACAACAACTCTTGGGTGTTGAAGATTATGGAGACACAATGGCTGCTGTGCAAGGTATGAATAGCGTTTTGAATGTTGATGTAGAAGTGTTTAATTTTATTTCTTTCTAGGTTTATTAAAGAAACACGACGCTTTTGAGATGGATTTCCAAGCACATCGCGAACGTTGCAAGGATATCAGCGAAGCTGGTAAAAAATTGGTAGCGGAAGGAAATCATCATGCCGACAGCATTAACCAGCGTTGCCAACAATTACAAACGAAACTGGATCATTTAGCTGCCTTGGCTGCAAGACGAAAGGCCAAATTGATCGATAACTCTGCTTATCTGCAATTCATGTGGAAGGCAGATGTCGTAGAAAGTTGGATTGCCGATAAAGAAAGTCATGTTAAAAACGAAGATTTTGGTAGAGATCTTTCGTCTGTCCAAACTCTCTTAACAAAACAGGATACCTTTGACGCTGGATTAACTGCTTTCGAACACGAAGGCATTCAAAATATCACCGCTTTGAAAGATCAGTTGATAAATGCGAATCATGATCAAAGTCCGGCGATTTTGCAAAGGCATGCTGATGTTATTGAAAGGTCTGCAATCCAAGGTCCATTTTTGTACATATATAATTATATAATCGATTTTGTTTTTAGATGGCAAAAACTCTTGGCCGATTCGGATGCAAGAAAACAACGCTTGCTGAAAATGCAGGAGCAATTCAGGCAAATTGAGGAGCTATTCCTTACTTTCGCCAAGCGAGCTTCAGCCTTCAATTCTTGGTTCGAAAACGCCGAAGAAGATCTTACAGATCCGGTTCGTTGCAATTCCATTGAGGAAATTAGGGCACTTAGAGAAGCCCACGAACAATTCCAGGTTGATATTCAATTTTTGATGATATTTTAGTCTTGACAAAGTGGGGCAAGTTACACTGCAATGCGGAGAATAACGTCGAGGGGCCCAGCGGTCGTATCAAGGCGAGTGTTACATGATTTATGATCGTGACCTTCATGAGTGAGCATAGGCGATGCGGACGCAGGAATCTTTACACATAAAATAATGATTAAAATATATTATATAACGTGAAACACTTACTGTTTTAAGAAGTTTCCGCGAAATCACAAACCGGGCGGCATCTATTAAATAGAATCATTGAACATGTTTCCACACTTGTTTCAGTCAAATGAGTACGGCCTGCGGAATAAATATTTTTTAATGATGAAAACGACTGTTCCACACCGACTGATGTTATATTTGCAAATTTGTCTTAGTATGAGAAAATCTGAATCCTTGTCAATAACACTTTCATATTACACTTTAATTTTTTTCGCCTTCCACCATAGGTGTGTGAGTGAACATCATCCACAATTTGAACAGAATCCACAAACGACGTCGAATCATTTTGTAATTTTTCAATTTTGTCCGCTAGTTCACAGTAGTTCTTGCGAATACTTTCTAAATCCCATTTTACCTGACTATCTTAAAACATTTTCTGGCTTTTTTTGATAGCTTTGGCGTGTATCGGATCAAATTGTAAAACTATCTTTACATTATCAAAATGTTCGCAGTAGTAAAACACAGCATTTAACCATGTTTCCCAACGCGTAGTAATCGGTTCTGGGGGTTGTGGGTTTGAAACAGAGTTCGTGAAATGTTTTTGTACGTTTTGGGGACTTTAGATATACTGCCTTCGTATGAACTATTAAAGCATTTACTCGTGGATAAGACATAGGGGTCAATTGCGTCACAAGGTTAAAGCATGAATTTTACATGTTACATGTAACAGATTGCTACTGTCTTCATTAAGAGATTGACCTAAGGAAATTTTCGTCACAAACAGATGGCATAAAGTTTCTTAACGATCTCCGACTTGGTAATTCGAATACTTACTCCAGAAGGAGGCAAATGCTTGTTGGTCTAGGAAAGTGAAGGGTACATTACGTAGAATAAAACAAACACCTATATCAAATATTAATTGTTCGCTGTATCGTTTGCAACGGATTGCAGAAGAGTGTTTTATACTTCCTAGGTGGCGTTCACACTTCCTCCTGGTATACGTCAAATAGTTCTGGCACTTTACACATTTAATTCTACCGCCTTCGTATTCTGAATCCGGCATACTCGCTGTTACGTTTTCTAGTTTATTCAAAATACGTCATTTCCCAAATGTACCTATATGCGACATTTTCTAAGTATGTGATAATGCTGAACAAGCGTGCCTTGATACGGGTACTCGATTCTCCGTGCCGTGCGCTTCACCCCTCCACGTTGTCAGCACGGCACTAAAGCTTGCCCCCTCTTTGCCGAGACAAGATATTCGTTTAATAACTGTCTGGGTTGATTACTTGGTAATGTATACTCAACGCTTTATTTCATTAGGCCTCCTTGAAAAGCGCACAACAAGATTTTGAAGCCTTAGCTGCTCTCGACCAACAAATAAAAAGCTTCAACGTGGGTCCTAACCCCTATACATGGTTTAATATGGAAGCTTTGGAGGAAACCTGGCGCAATTTGCAGAAGATTATTGCTGAAAGAGATGTTGAATTAAGCAAAGAAGCTCAACGTCAAGAGGAGAACGACAAGTTACGCAAAGAATTTGCAAAACACGCCAATACCTTCCATCAGTGGCTGACGGAAACACGGTTAGTCATTCTTTGGTTATATATATTGATTTTTAAGAATACGCACATGTTGTAGTATAATCTACAGGGTGAATATTATAGTGTGATAACCCTTTTATCTTCACAGGGAAATTTATAATAATGTACAGTTTTTTTGCATATTTTATATGTATATAATGTGAAAAGCGACCTAAAAATAGTTTTCTTAAATCAAACGCGTTGTGTATGTTTTACCAATGTTGTGTGAATTAATTTATAAAAAATGGAGAACCATTTTCTTTTTTTTTAATAGCACATAAAATTAGTGAAAAGTAAGATTATAAATGTTGTTAAAGCTAACTTCTTATTTGTCTAGAAATCGATCAATTATTCGAATTGCAGGGGCAGAGAAACCAGGCAGATATTCAAAATGCATTTCACTAATATACAGGTCGTCTATTTTCACTTTTTACCTAGTCATGGATGTTTATTCATATGAAACAAATTGAAACATTTGGGTCAAATTAAATACCGTATAAACAGTTAATTTAAAAATAAATGTAGCGCAAATTATATTATTTTAACAAAATTAATTATCTTTTGATGTTTTACAGCAGCTATTTAATCAAAAATATATTTATTTAAATATCTAACATAACCTGAAATAGGTTAAGAATTTTAAATAACAAATATGGACTAATGTGAGGATTAAAATAGATTTGGGTCGAATTTCTATTTTCAATAAATGATACTTGAATATGATTGATGATTCACGTTACTTGAATAATGCGGCACTATATACCACTATCCTTGTCAGTCACTCTGATAAAATCAAACTAAGTAGATCTTTGTCTGTTAAACAAGCGCAAATCTTGCTTCCTTTTTCAGCAACAGTACTTGAAAACAATGACGCAGGTAGAAATTGAAAATAGATGAAGTGTACGTTTACAAACGAGGTACGTCATCACCAAGGTCATTATGACCAGCCCTGTTGCTAAATTCCCAACTAGTAAACTTTATTGAAATTCTTCCCAAGTATAGGTTATTATGATCGTCAAATGTATAGACACCCATAAATTTATCTATTGTAGACGCTATTACCTATAGGTACTAGCATTATTTAAGGAATAAATGTTCAACATATATAACATGATGTCAAATCGTGCATTGATGCCAAATTGTCTATGTGGTTTAACACCACAGCAAGGTATCATGACGTGTTACATCGACATATGTGCCAGCCATTACCACCGAATACTTTATTGAGCTATTTAACATTTAATTATACACAGAAAATTATTTGAATTGAATGTATTTTTGAAGAAATATATTTATCGGATTAGTAATGATAGGTCCTGCTATAAAGTATATTTTAGTTTTTAGATATAAACAATTATTAAGGTATTTACGAGACTATTGCTATTAGGTACGCAGAAAGAGAACAAAAAGAGATAAGGAATTTCATAATAATAGTATTTTAGTTCATTAAACACATACATATTGAATATACAACACAATATATCTCAAACACAAGTATTTTAAATTGTATAGTGAATTAAATATGAACTATATACAATACAAATAAAAATTCTAAAAGGAACTTTTAAATATATCCTAATATACTCCAAGAAACAACTGTTATTATTATTTGAATAATATAGTTACCAAATGAAAACAGAAACTCATATTTGAAATTTTTATCAAGCAGATATGGTAAAAGAAATTATATTTTTGGACATGGATTCAATTAACCTCCGTATATAAATTCTTCCACTCCTCACGGAGGGCATATTGTAATCCCTGTAGCTCTACTGAGGCAACATGTTGGGTCCGTACTATTCTGTGACGATAATTCTAGACATTCTCGATAGATTTTATGTCGGGCCTCATCGCAGGCCAATCTAAAACTGGAATGCTAACCTCATCAAGGTATTCCTGATGATTATTGCTGCGATTATTGGGATCGTGCATGAACAAGAATTCGTTGCCTATTACTGGTGCATATGATAGTACATGATCTAGTAAAATGTCTGTTATATACCTGTGGCAGTCATTGTACCTCTGTTTACTGATATTATCTCTGTACGGCCTATGTAGAGATGACTTCCCTAATGATAGAGCCACCACCAAAATTAGGCGTAGATATCGTAAGTATTTAATCTAAATCTTGACTCCTCTGTGAAGAGTATGTTCGCCGATTCATTCATTTCCCAATTCACATGTTCCCTAGGAAACCTTAAGCGGGCTCTTCGGTGGTTCCTAGTAAGACGATGAACTGTAACGGGGTACTTATTATATATTTGACGTGCACGGTCTAACGGGGTTATCAGCCTGTAACTATAAGGAGTAAAATAGCATGTGTAAAGTGTAATGTGTAAACATTATTAGTATAATATGTTTTCGTTGTGCCTCGTACCAATTTAATCGCATTAAATATATAATGTGTCTAACTGAATAACCAAATAAATTTTGATTGCAATACTATGGTAACGTTAACGGTACTGTGATAGTTGACGTTGTCCATTATTATAGTAGAAGGTTTACCTAAATTCTAAAGTAGTTGAATTTCAAACCAATTTAAGAAATTATCACCATGATAATTTAACTCTTTAACTGTTAGTTGCAAATATCAACTTAGTTTCTGCAACGTGATATATAGTTTTATAGGTAGCTTTATCTTCCAAGATACAAGTTTTAAATAAGAAAAAGAAATTGGTGAATGTTATTGTTTTTCATGCATATGTGTTGCAAAGAATTAATCTCTTAATACTAGTGGTACTTACATTACTGCATGTTTAGGACCATCACAACAAGAGAAAAACTTCCTTAAGAAGGGTACTATTCAATGATTTCAATATGATGTGTTGTTTTTGGGCTTGGTATAATTACCTGAAGCTCTTTGATGGTAGCAACGTGGCTATTTAAAGCACTTGTTGCTGATAATTTAAGATTTTAAGATATGTACATATCTGTGAAGATAAAGATGTATATTAAATTATAGTATTCATCCTGTATAATTCAATCTATTAAGAGCCATAAATTTTAGTGTAGAAATTGGTACTCCATTATATTTGTAAGAAATTTAGTATGTGACTTTTTTTTATACCAATGTGGTGTTTATCCTTATATATTTTTTGCAGTTATCGTCTTCTTGGCTGGGATGGGTAAATAATTATTGACTGGTTGTTTGAATAAACTAACTATTAACACGTTCTACTTTTTGTCTGTTTATATTAATACGCGCCCTTTTTCAGTGATAACAGAAGCCCATAATCATTGAATTAAAGATTTAATCATTTATTATAGTAATAATAACGCCATTTTACGTTGGTATTGATACTAATTTAAATTAAAACGAAAAGCGTCAGGAGCTATGCGTTGTAATAAAATAATTTCCCAATCAGTATTAACTGAAGGACTCTATTTTGGTTTTAATTATTTTATAGAACATCGATGATGGAAGGCTCAGGATCTCTAGAACAGCAACTGGACGCTACCAAACGTAAGGCAGCTGAAGTAAGGGCGCGTCGATTGGACTTGAAAAAGATCGAAGACCTAGGGGCGATACTTGAGGAACACCTGATTTTGGATAATCGTTACACTGAACATTCTACAGTCGGTCTTGCACAGCAATGGGATCAACTTGATCAACTAGGAATGCGCATGCAACACAATTTGGAACAGCAAATTCAAGCCCGTAACCAATCAGGTAAATTTTGCACATAGAATATCTTGTAAATCGAAATTAAAAGTTTTATACAACTATTTGAATCCGCAAACAATCTGTATGACATTCATCAATATTTTAGGTGTGAGTGAAGATGCACTGAAGGAATTCTCTATGATGTTCAAACACTTCGACAAGGAGAAGTCAGGAAAATTGAATCATCAAGAGTTCAAATCTTGCCTACGTGCTCTTGGATACGATCTACCGATGGTGGAAGAAGGACAGCCAGATCCAGAATTCGATGCTATTTTAGGTACGTAATGGGAAAATATAAGTTCACTGGTTTTAGTCGAAATAAGTGAAGGTTATCATTTTTTTAAATATTATGACGACTGAGATACTACTATATTTAAATTGTCTGAAATAATTGTTTTAATGAAAAATATCTTGTACTTGAGACAAAATATTCGTCACCTCTCGGATAGCTTCCTACATTTTTGTTTGAATAAGCATGCTTAATTATTACATTTAGTACTTTTGCAGTAGATTTAATATTTTAGAAAAATGTTTTGGTACGTTTACAACCATTTTCTAAAATCTAGTGCTTCATCGAATTTTCAAATATTAACACACTTCTAGAAAAGGAGCTATTACAAATTTCTATGTAATGATGTTAGATTTACCTCGAAATTGTCCATTGCATAAATTTGGCTTTTATCTACCAATAAAATGAAAAAGGTGGTAGGTGTGTAAGGCTTACTGTTTGATGTGACATAATGCTTGATACAAATTAACTATATCCAAGTATGACGTGTTTTCAGCCGACTCAGAAACGCAATTATTTTTCACTGAAACGAAATGTTCTTTTCATTTACAGATGTCGTCGATCCGAATAGAGATGGATACGTTTCCTTACAAGAATACATGGCGTTCATGATCAGTAAAGAAACGGAGAATGTCCAAAGTTCAGAGGAAATCGAGAAAGCGTTCAGAGCAATTACAGCTGGTGATCGCCCGTACGTCACTAAAGAAGAGCTATATGCGAATCTATCAAAGGAGATGGCAGATTACTGCGTAGCTCGAATGAAACCTTACGTAGAACCGAAGACGGAAAGGCCTATACAAGGCGCCCTGGATTATATCGATTTTACACGTACCCTTTTCCAAAATTAACCCGGGAAGGGTACTGATTGCTAGTAGTGGTTAAATTTTATCCATTTTTCTATTTTTTCAAAATATTTATTGAATACATTTAGGTTGTTAAAAGCATGTTGCAGAAGTTTAATGATACGTATTTACGTAAGAAAAGTATAAACAAAGTTTTGAAATTGCTAAATTATTACATATTTACTATTATTATACATCGTATATAGTGTTGAAATATATATCTGAAAATCCATATAAAAGTAAATTGTTTTAAAGATGATTACGATCCAGATAATTTCGGTTCAGTGTCGCTGCTGTAGCATTTCTGTTTTACAGCCGCTGCAATATTTAAAACGTTAGTTTTAGGTTTCTACTTTATACTGCCTGTTTGCTATTAATGGCTGTTCAAACTATTTAACAATAATTATATAATTTGCTTGCACTTTCTATGCTTGCAAAGATACAAGAAAAAGGTGACAGTGTGTTCTTTACTCTTATCCATTATTGCTATTATTAATTAACATATAATTATTATATATTTATGTCGAAGATTGTATTTTACTTATGTACTACAAACAATATATATTGCCTTAATGAAGCAAACGTATTTTTAATTGAACCGCCACGTTTAGGGATTAAATATTGATACAGATACCTTGTGCCTTTAGTTGCAAGAGAAACTTTACAATAAGGATTTTAATTGATTTTATGCTATCAATAAAACCTTCCGTTTAGTATACAAGACCTAAGAAATATAAAACAAATACTTCCTACGTACCATCACATGGATTTGCACATATAAGACAACTGAATAATTTTAACTTTTTTCTTGGATCATAAGTACTAATTACTGAGAAATGAAATTGGTATATCGTTGAAAGCAAAAATCGCTTGTTTGTGTTCGTAGCATATACGTAATAAATGCACTAGTTTGGGTCTGAAACGTATCGGGACCGGTTATATAACGTCACCACGAAGCACAAAACTGCAATTACGGAAAACATGTTGGAAATCATCATTAGAATGCTTTACCGTTGTTGTTTTTTGTTGCTTTTGGTTTATTTATGCTTACATTTACAGGTGCTGTAATTTAATAATGTAATTTCATATACGAGCGTTTACATATTGTTATGGATATTGTGCTTATATATACAGGGAGTTACATAGATTGATTTTTTAATTTTCAACAATGGACAATATTCCTTAAACAAAGAAATATTCCCTCATTTTGTCGTTTCTCTAGTTTCTTATCTACCACTCTGAAAGAGTGTGGATTCTTTTGTGTGTAATAATGCAAATTTCACTTGCTCACTATACGGAGAAAACGTTTTGTCAGTCACAAACAAATGACGTAAAAACTTTAATTTAGTGCTCATTCGCATATAGAACTGCGTTCTAGTTGCAAAAAGCGAATCAAAAAGGAATTTCATGAGTATTTTTTTTTTCAATGGAAAATCCATATTTACGAAAAATGATGAGAAATGACAGTTTGCGTAATATTAGTAGTAATAATAATAATAATAATAATAATAATAATTCTTTATTGCCCAACAGCCCAAGGGCCAATTACAGGACAAGTTACAATACAATTCTTATTTAAAATAAAATAATTAAAATCGTGTTGCCTACAATAATAACATGCTGAAAATGTATGTAATAATGAAACAAAAAAAAAAAGAAAGACTCACAAAAATGGCTCCAGATCCCGTTTGTTTGCGTTCCTCACCATGTGACTGAGAGGTGCCTTAAGCAAAATGTTGGTATTAGCTCTAGGTACTTGAAATGTATTATAGTAGCGAGTATGATGAGTAGGTACGGTAAAGTTTATTTGCGCTAGAAGGGCTGGCGAGTCGACAGTATTTTCAGGATCCTGCAAAGAACTCCACACTGTTACGCTGCGGCGGTCAGCAAGAGATAGAAAACCATGCTCAACAAGTAAGCTATAATACTCGATACCTCTTGCAGGATACACGTTGTCCATTCGAGGAGAGATATTTTAGAAATTTCTTTTGAACGCGTTCGATCATAAGCTCTTGGTGTAAATAACGGGGATACCAAACAATAGAGGCGTATTCAAGCTTAGAACGAACGTAGGCATAATATAAACGTTTCATTACACCTAAGTCTGAGAAAGCAGATGAACACATGGACGAAATATGTTCCGTAAATGACAGTCTATCATCAAACAAAACACCAAGATCCAAAGTTTTGATATTGCGTGGTATGGCTGCATCATTAATTTGGTAGTTATAGTATAAAGTAGTGTGAGTGTTATTGTAGGAAACCACAGTACACTTGTTGATGTTCAGAGGGAGATAATTGACCTTGCTCCAAGTATTAATGCGAAGAAGATTGCCTTGTAAATGTTTACAATCGAAAATGCTACCAACAGTATTAAATATCTTTACGTCATCTGCGTATGCTAAGACGTGACACGTAAACAGAGATAGTAAATCATTTATATAAAAATTGAAGAGTGGTCCAAGATTTGAACCTTGAGGAACACCTGATGTTGAGAAAACGGCGTAGAGGAATAACCATTGTAGCAGACATAACTTACTTCCTTCCAGTAAGGTAAGACTCAATCAACGTCAGAAACCCACCAAAACCAAATTGTCCATTTTTGTAGTAGCATCTCGTGGTTAATGCAGTCGAAAGCTTTAGAAAAATCTACGTAAATAACATCCACCTGCTTTCGCTTATCAAGCACTTCACTAAGATATTGGCCAATGCATGCTAAATTAGTGATCGTCGACCTACCTGCAACAAAACCGTGCTGATGCTCAGATATGAAAGGAGTTATGCAGGTAGATATTTCTTTGTAAAGCAAATGTTCAAATACCTTAGCGAAATTGGGCAGTATGCTTTATAGGCCTATAATCAGCAATGTTAGATCGGTTTCCTTTCTTAAATACGGGGTAATTCTGCTAATTTTCCAAACCCTTGGGAAGTTGACGTGCTTATCGCTAGGTGCAATATAGTTGACAGTGGATATGACAGAACAGGAGCACAATCACGTACAAAGAATCTCAGTATTCCATCATCTCCAGTTGTCATATTAGATTTAAGTCTCCTGATACTGTTCTCACATCCAATTCAGAGAAGGCATGAACACAAAAATTATTATAATTGAGAAAAGAGTTGAAAGATACATTTTGAACACTAGGTTTATACACACTCGCAAAGACACTGGAAAAGGCATCTACGATTTCGTTTGGCTGGGTAAATTCTTTGCCGTCATACTGCATACTTCCCGGAATTCTGGAAGAAGTTTTCTTGTTGTTAATGAAGCGCCAGAACAACTTAGGATCTCTGTTGATATTAATTTCAGCATCTGCCAAGTAAGCCTTGTATGCGTCTCTAATTTCATTCTTTGTGAGAGATCTCAATCGTTTGAATTCATTAAAATAGTATATCGCTTTTGTTCTTTTCCACTTCTTGAAGTAAAATTCTTTTAATTTAAGACGTTGTTTTATTTTACCACTAAACCATGGAGGAAACGTGGAGGTAGGACGTTTAGTTTTCTCAACTGAACGATCTATAACGGAGTATAATGTATTATAAAATGCCTCAACAGCGACATCCACATCACTGTATTCATCCAAGAAACTCCAGTCGACTGCAAGCATATCGCTATATAAAGAGAGGAAATTCGCTTTGCTAAAGTTGTAGCTAACATTATTGTTTCGGAAAATTTATCCACTCGACACATGTGTCAAAAGTAATCTCAATTTCGAGTGGTGGGTGAAAAGCATCAACGCTAACCAAAGGTTCAGAACTAAGACGGACATGTAGCTCATGACATATTACAAAACACGAGTTCAGAATATTGCCATATATATTTTGAATAGTATTGAATTCTTTTAGATTTAAAATATTAACAAAATTGCTTAAAGATGTCACTTTACGATTATTGTTTACTAGTGCATCGGTTTTTTTATACTCCGGGCAGTTGAAATCGCCAAAAACAATAACATTTTTATTAATCAACTTAAAACTGAGAGCGTCCAAAAAAGTTTCATAGTCATCACATCCCATATCAGGTGGTAAATAGATATTGGCGATGTAAATTGTGTGCGATGCCATCTCGAATTTGCATAATACGATATCAGCCAAAGGGACCAAATCAATCAACGAAGACACATCCAGCAAGGTAACATAAATATTGTTCTTGAAAGCAGTTAGGCAACCACCTCCAGTTGATCTTCCAACAATGTTAAATCTTCTATCAGTTCTGAAGATAACAAACTCGGAACCCAATATTTCCTCGTCGTTAATACTGTCATCCAACCATGTCTCCGTAAATAACACAATGTCCACGTCAATAGTAGCACTTAGTGGATATAATGAAGAAAGTTTAGATCGAAGAGAGCGAACATTCTGATAGTACAAGCAAATAGGTATATTACTGGGCGTGTTGAGCAGATCTAGTTTTCCGGTCTTCCAGCTTTGACCACTTTTGGAACATCGTTTATGTACTTAATATAAACATCTGTTTCGCCAGCAGCTTTTCTAGTTAGCAACTCTTGTCTAGCCTCACGATATAATTTTAGCTGCATAGGTGTTTTGTCTTTGACCAAAAACACATTTTTAAACTTATCAGATATATCTTAGTTTCTGTCTACGCTGGAAGGCCTTAGATGCAATATCACCATCCGGTAAACATACCTTGATTGGTCGCTTCATGTCCGTCCGGGAAGAATCAAATTTTCCCAATCTAATTGTTCTGAGATTGTCAACAGAAACATCCAGCATTTGAAGCAGTTCACCAACCAATTCCATGTCAGCCGCAACTTGATCGTTCCTGTTGTTCAGAACATTCTCAGATACATTATACAAGTTATTTTTTCTGCGCTGTCTATCAGAAACCTCCTGGACGATACACACTCGACATCAGGTGCTTTAATGGGATCTATTTTAACATCCCTGGAAGTCATACTTAAGAATTCTCAACTCGCTCTCCAAAGCACTTACTGTGGATGTTAATTCATGTAGTTTGACGAGCTGCAGCTTAAAGATCAGAACAGGTGGGACAATGAAATGATAGTTTCGATCCTTATTTTTCAAACACTGAAGCTCAGTTCAGGATAGACCACTACAAGTAGTGTGAATGTAATTGCGACACATATCACATGTAATCTCTTTTCTGGCGTAAGTCCATTGTTGCAAATAGCACAAGAGGTCATAATTTACGTTACCCAAATACCGATACTAAACACAAAACAGGTGAAAAAGAAAAAAGTACAAAGGAAAAGGAAAAGACAAGGATACACTTCACACCAATGGGCCGATATTGGTGCCTAACTAAGACGCACAAAGAGGGCCGCTGATAGAGTAGGATTTAATTTGGAAGGAAATTGTATGAATGTACAATATTTTGGTAGTTCCTGTATTAAGTTACACCAAAATATATAAATTGTAGAAAATAAAAACAGGTAGAAAAACAAATATAACAAAAAGGAGGAAAAAACAATTGCGTTAGATCGAATAGTGTGCCATATATATGTAGGATATACATGTACAAACAATAATTTCACTAAATGGATCAAATAAATGCGAATATCGATAACACAATCAGACTCACCAGACAATTAGCTATCCGCTGATATACTTTATCATATAACAACACTTACAAAACTCATAGAAATCACAACAATACAGAAGAGGCAACAACCATGTCTGCACACCTTGAACAGTGTGTGTATAACTCTTCACTACCAAATTTAATTTCCGTATAACGCCTTTAAGAGAAGATCCTGTATATCTCCACATTTTTGAGTTGCTATATCGCGTTTGTTATATCGAATATTCCATATACTTAGACCCAGCCACGTTTTTATATATTTGCATTTTCACCTTGTCCTCGTTTATATTACCTCTTCAAACACTTACTTGCTGTGTTGCTAGTTTGTTGCCTTTACATGTTTTTACTGATAATTCATAATTGCAGTAGTATGATGACAAATTGTTAACTCGAAACAACATTTGTGTAATATTCAGAGTACTAGTAATAGCTTATGGTTATTATTTTAAAATGGAAGTGTCAATTATATTTCGAAAACAATTCAGTTTAGGTATAGATAATGCATATTACATATAGTAATTACAGATTTTCTTGCGAAAGCTAGGATATACAAAATATTCCATTAAAAAACTAACTTTGGTACATAACTTCTTTTCAATTCATCTATGTGTTGATTTTTGTATTATCAATGATATAAGCTCTATCGCAAAATCTTATACTATTGCTTCATCCGATACAAAATGTATCAAATATAATCCGTATTAATTCAAAATGTAACACGAATAAAAAAAATGCCAATTAATATAGCTCAGCCTTTTAACACCTGCAGTTGGATTCCGTAACTCTTAGTCGACAACGGCTACTCAACACTAGCCTAACTCGACGTCGACATGAACCGGAATTCTGTAACGGTGTCGATAAAATCGGGAATTGTCAGTAATTTATGTTCAAAAGTGCCGAACTTTGCGGTTTTTAGAACAAATGTCAGCAATTAGCCTTCAAAAAATGGCTTGACAACTAATACTTGCAAAATAAGATTGTAGTGTTGTTGTAATATATTCAACTATACGTTATTAGTTGGTCCTAATTCAGACGCCCTAACAAACTCTTAAAACATATTTCTAATAGTGTTAAAAACCACTATTTACTTTGTTGTGAATTTGCACTTATGTCATTTCAATCAAATTTTAAGGCTGCGCTTTAAAATATCAAGCAATTCCATGACCTTTTCTTAACGCTAATTATTAAATAAATTGTGCGTATTTTGTCATTTATTTACTGATTTTTTACAATATCTCAGAGCATTCAATATTTAATCCATTAAATAGTTGCGCCCATAATTGTTTTGTATTTATAGTTTGCATTGGGTGTTGGAGTTCGCCAGCCTTTTATGTCGTTCTATAAAATTAATCGAGATTCTCCAATGGCTGTATCTTTTATTTTAAACGCCATCTACTACAAATAAATATGGGATAATAATGTATTAAAGAGCGTTATTTAACATTCCTACGTTAAAACATGATTTTGTTAAATTTCAAGTTAAAATAAACTATCAGTATAAGCAAAATAGTAATCACTATGCTCGCATAAGAATTGAAAAATTCTAGGAAAACATTCATAAATAGGTGTATACTATTTTACAAATGTTTTAAATTAGTGATTTTCTATCGAACCGTCTTCTATTACATAGGATAGTAAATTATCATGCTGCATAATACAATTCCAAACATAAACAAACAATTAATACATTTTGGTTTTGAATAGCCGCCAAGAAAATATCCCCTCTTGAAGAGTGATAAAAACCAAGCAAAATGTTATAGAGTGAGATGCGAGACCCAAACGATACCAACGTTGCTGATGAGTATATTTCGTCGGTTTGGTCAACGGCTAGGTATCGAGTAAGCGTTACAGAATCCCGATTGTGTCGACTTACTCGACGTCGAGCTTACAGAATCCCTATGTTGCGTCTTCCCCGTTGATATTGTCGGGAGGTTTGTGGATCTAGCCAACCTATTTACTTGTTCATTGTATAAGCGCACATCGGTGCCGTGCTTATTCATGTCTCTTTTCGCGAGCCTAATACATTTTCCTGCTTTAAATTTGCCTAAGGGACTTGGCCCTGTATCATTGGCTTGTGTTTGTACTTGAACCAAACACTTTCGTTATTTACACTTTTATAGGGGAACCCACCATATCTCTTAGAGCCTGAACGCCTTGTCGAGGCCGACAGTAGCGATAATAGCCGATCTCAATATAAAAGTATGTAATGTCACAGCTACCCAGGCGTTCTCATAAGAAATAATACGCTATGAGCAATCTAGCTCTTTACTACTGCGCCTCAAAGAAGGGAAAAAGGAAGTAGCCAATAAATGTGCGAAGTGCGCAGCGACAAGGAAAAGGGAGCGATGAAGCCGACATAACATATAGAAAATTGGTCCGTAAAACTCACCTGCTACGACGAACAACTAAATGAAAAAATGTAAGTCTTACGACAGAGCACCGAACAAACATACAGACGGCATCGGGCGCTGCAGCCACGACGATCGTCAACTAGAAGCGGAGTGATCGTACTTGTAGAAGATGTCTGTACAAGCGCGCCGACGACCTTACCAAAATGATTCCTACCAGAAGACTAAAAATATGTATAGACGACAACGGACACAGTAGCCTCAACGAACGATAATAGAAAGCCGAGAAATCGTACTTATTAAGGAGATCTATATATGCACTTCGATTACCTTACAAAATTTATTCCCGTCAAAACTCAACAGAAGACTAAATATATGTATAGACGACAACGGACACAGTAGCACAAGCCTCGACGATTCCCGCCAAAACTTGAAACTATTAAAAACTTCCAATATTCATCCGACGACATTACACTTAATGACGCCCTTCTAGCAAGAGTATTGTGAATGGCTGAATGCGTACATATACAATGCGTAATGTACATACATATTAAAATAAAATTCTACATATTTTACAGAGAGCAAAATAAATAAATGATAAAATGAAAATAAAGTAATATGCTAAATGAAAATAAAGTAATAATGGTAACCGATACGGTTGCAAAGAAGATAAAATCATATAAAATACATAAAGTAGTAAAAAAATGGATAAACCAAAATGCATTTCCTTATATTATTAATTTTTATATTAGCAATGTTACATTCTTAACACCCTTTAATACCAATTTCAATTGAACGACTATTTATATACATATACGAAACCGCAAGACTAAGGAACTGGTAGTTGCAAATATGCTCATGAAATCCTTTCAGTTCATTGTCCTTGAAAATGTGCCACAACACCATGGTTTCGATATGTGTATGATGCCCTCTTCATTTAAATAGCAAATATCACGACATAAAATTTACTGTGAAAATTAAAAAACACAGTGCTACCAATTTCCCAGTGTTTTCGTAACACGTAAATCCAATGGTCACATAGCCAAACAAACAACATCTTGAAGCGGAACATAGCATTCAATCTGAGGAAATTTCAGTCATTACAAAACATCCCAATTTCTATGGCAGAAAAATCAAAGAGGCAACGGAAATCCATAAACATCCCAATATCAATAGGAAAGACGGACAACCATATCCTTCAAGTCCCAAGCCCCTCCGAATCAATCAGACGCTTATCTGAATACTTTTTAATTGAAAACTTCTCAAAATTGCTCACAGAAACTATCTTCTACTCACACTAGCTGGACTCCTGCGCCCTATTCTTTTGAGAATTCCTTTTATATGTAGATTATGTTTTACAAATTAATAAAGGAATAATCAAAGGTTATCTTAAAAATGTACACTTTATTCTTATATTTTGTATAAATAAAACATTTCGTTACGTGGTGTTTGCTTACAGTAAATCTCAATAACATGGAATAAATTTATCTCGATATTGACGCCATAGTATTTTTTATAACAAAAAAATTAATACTCATTTGCTGCAATTATCGCAGCTACCTTCTGACTTATTCTCTTGCAACCAGTTTTGGAAAAAACGTTTTCTGGACTTGGACCCCATTCGACGAATTCTAACACTTCTCTGAAAAAAAATCGATTAACGATACCATAAAACGCACCAAGATAAACAAATACTCTTACTCTATTTGATGTTCAGTCGCTATAACATTTCGAATTTTAAATTCTTCTATAATACATTTTTTAACATGCTCTAATTCCATTGGTAAAAATGGTATATAGTGATCGATTAAATTACTTTTTATGGTGTCCGATAAGTAGAAACCGCCTAAGCATAAAAAAACGTTAGTTCACTGTTTCAAAAGGCGCATGAAAAATTGATTTAACAATCATTATGGTAATTTTTACAGAGTAATTACCATAAATATTGTTAAAGGTACATTCACTGTTACTTAAATAAAATCCATACATCTAAAAACAGTATTTTCACCTGCTTCATTGAAGGCGCCTTGAGTAATTAGTTTTTCAAAATCTTTCGCCTTAATATCTTCTCTTCTTTTTCCTTTCCTCCAAAAATCAAGATACGCATCGTTTATTACGCCGCTTCCAGTATTTGACATAAAAATGAATATACTTTTTCTGTAATCAATCCCTTCCACCCGCTCGTTGTAATCTATTATTGGCTTAATTATGTCCAAAAGCGTGGACGGTATTTTGTCGACTTCATCGAAAATAAATAACTGCCGCTCGCAGTTTGTTACATTTCCTTTAATCCAACTGTACAATTCTTTCTAAAACACGCATCTAATAAATGAACCAGTTTTTTTTTTTTTGGAACGACAGATATTAAATAAGTAAAGCTTAATGAAGGGTTGAGGGCATTAAACAAATTTCAAGTTTCAATAAACCAACTTTTAATATTTGTGAGTGACGGTGACGCTAACATGCTTTCCTTAGACCGATAGAAGAAAGTGGTAATCTGTTACATGTAAAATCCATGCCTTAAACCTTGCGGCGCAATTGATCCCTAGATGTTATCCACTTACAACTTTCAAAATGAACAGACTTTGTATAATTTTGGAAAGTAACTTTAAAAGACTTCCTCCGTAAAAATAGCCAGAATAAAAGGGCACTTATTTCAGATTAATGTTTGTATTCTGTTATTTTGACTTTTAACAGAATTTTATAGAGCATATTAATAGTGTCATCCAAATTTGGTAGTAAACTTATGAGTTACCTACTACGATTACGATTGCTCATAACATGAATGACTGAAGCAAAGAGCATAGTATGGCATAAAGTTAAATTTTGACGTGATACTCAAAAATTAATACGATTATCGAACTCAGCACACACAAATTAGTAGTAAACAAGCCTCACATAGAAGTCAGCAAAAATGTAAAAGGAGGAGGTACTCTGCTATCACAAAGAATAATTGTCTGAAACATCTATGACTGCAGTATCTGAATACTGTTTTCCCACGTTACAAGGAATTAAAACTCTCTTATGCAATACCATGCACAATGATCACTTAAATGACATGATGGAGTACTTTGTTTCCATGCAGGAGTATCGAATAGAAATTAATTACATGAAATAAACATTAGTCGTGCATGTGTTTTTATAAAATGATAATAGCAGAATAAGTCTTCAAAGATTGCTGCAAGTTAAATGATAAAATTTTATCACAGTTTTTTATTACTTTCCTCATCAAGCTACAGACTACCATTAGTAGGTAGTAAATATTAATTTATTAAATATATTCTGAAATGCATGAAAAAATTCTATATAGCATATAAAATCTTTTGAGCACAGTATTGTTTACCAAACAAATTTGAAATATCGATATAAATTTTCTCTAGCATAATTACCTGATAGTGCTTTACTTCTTCTTCCCTAGGAAATTGTATTCTGCCAACCCAGTGATGTACAAATTTACTATCTGGTCCTTTAGAATATAAAGCCTTTTTTATGAACGCAGTAATATAATTTTTTCCAGTACCTGGTAATCCATGAAGACTTAACGTTAAAGGTTTTTGTATATGTTCACCCTGCCAATGATGTTTTAATGCGCTGACAATAGTTTTTGCCGCAATATGCTGCCCAAATATTTTAGTACTAAGGTTTTGCTTCAATCCTACAAATGAAATGCACACATCGTAATGCTAAAGAAGATTTTCCAAACATACTATCAAAATCTGCAGGCATATGGTTTTCATGACAGCATTCACCTACAGAACATCTTCCCTTGTAATAGAATCCCGCTGCAGCAGCTGCAATCCCAGCAGTAAATGCAGAAAAAAATTCAGCAGAAACGAAATGTATTAATATAAAATGCAATACTGCTATATACAATTTCCTTAACCTCATTTCTATAAATTTAAGATTTTGGTTAGGTTTGTTCTTATAACTTTAATTGCATACTATAAATAGTGAACATTTTGCAACCTACAAAACTTATTGTATATATACACATCTGTGTAAAATGCCTAGTGATCAATTTATTAGAAATATAAAATGACAAACGACATACGATCCAATAAAATCAAACTCACAAATTTATAATTATTTCCGTTTTGACCAACATTAAAATTTTATTTTGTTTTGCTTAGTTATTTAATCATATAAGAATTGGTGCGCTGGATAGTACCGGTAAATTCCTTTTCTTGATAATTTGATCGTTTACTATTACATAATTGTTTGATGAATTATTCATTTACATTTAGTAGGAAATATTTTTTTATTCTGTGAGCATTATTATTATTGATCTAAACTACCACATTAACCATTTACGCTTTAAACAGAAAATTATTTGCAACATTAGTGTTCAATATGTAAATGTAATTGAAAGTTTCAATTTGATTCAATTGATATCAAATTTGCCGAAGAATCTAGTGATTATTATTGATAATGCACCTTACCAGAACATACAAGGTTGAGCGCCAAACAAATGTGCAACCAAAAGAAAATTGTGGCCGCAACTATAATGTGGTATGTGATATTTATACTGACGTATTGTGTATTAAGGCGGCTGCACAATTAATTGGAAACGAGAACGAAAACGAAAAGCTTTCCTAGGTTTCCAATTAACGATAAGATTACATGTACGATTATAGATACTTATTTTAATTTAGTGATATTTGGGAATTTTACATGTTTGTTGTTTACTTCACTTTTCTCCTCCGCTAAATTAACAAAATTGAGCCTATAGTATTAGTTTTTTTGTTAATGTTATGTATAGTACAGAACATACAAAGTCAACGCTTATAATATGCAGTGCGTCTCGTTGCAGTATTCCTCTACAATCATTCGCCGTAAGTAGTACCACAGAATAATTATTCTGTAGTAGTACTTCGTCCTACATCATGGTTATACCTATAGTGGGGGAATGTACGATTGTAGATACCACCCCGTCGTTGACTCTGCTCAGATTATGTCTGTATAGTACCCAGCTAACCATTTTTAAATCTCACGGACAATTTAGATATTTCCGGCAATGAAGATCATTCACATCTTTTTAACAGTACGTGCGAATGTGGCCTTTATTGCCGGAACTGTCAATTAAATGTCCCCGATATTTAAAACTGGTTGGCTAGGTATTTGCGCCTTTAAGAGTTGTGATTTACCCTAATTTGATCAGTAAATAACATCGTTTGCGAGCTTCTCAATTTTAAAATTATTGATTGTTACTATTGGTAAATATTGTATCTTACGCCATGGTACTCACAAAAATACGTCAACTTAATCGTAAAATAAAACACATACCATTAAAATAAATGTAACTTGCATTTCACGTTATGTAATAATAAATAATTAAGACTGTCTAATTCACAGGTATAGCAGAGCTCTCGAAACGCTGCGTTCCGCATAATTAATTAATTTGTGTGAGTGGAGTTTACTGCTATACCTGTGAATTGTACATCCACACAGCCCTTGCAATCGTCAAGACTGTCTACTTTCAGTAATATTTTCCCCTCTGCCTATAGTAACGCTTCCAACTTTAAATATTTGCTTTATTCATGGTATTTGCGTGTATCATTTTAAAAGGTTTATCCTGTATATATCAAAATAGTTACTGTTGATGTTCTCGCGGACGTATGATGGTTTTTCGAGTTTTTCACCGCATGTAAGATTTGACCTAATAGGTAAAGCTGCAGAAACGAGTGCCTTCAGATATCCATGTGGCTCGGTTACTATCAATATTAATAGTGAATAATTACATTAATTATTTTTAATACTGATAGTAACCGAGCGGCACGCATTTCCGGAAGTACTTGTTTCTGCAGCCTTACTTATTAGAATCGTTTTTTCGACGTTTCAGCGAGATCGCACTCATCAACTTCTGGAGCTTGTTTGTCGCTGGTTAAGGCTGGAGATTGAAGTAGTAAAGGGCTCGTTATTATGATTCTTCCGGGTGTCGTTCCGCGCAGATAGCTGGTTCTCAGAAGAACGTGAAGTAGCTTAACGTTTCGATGAAGTCTCTTTCATCTTCTTGTGGTCTGAGTCGTGACGACGCATATATGCATATACAGTGGAAAAAGGCAATAGGGATTAGATGATAGGTTAAAACCAAATCCAAATATAAACTGTGTTTCTTTTATTTAAACTTTCTACACTATATGTTGCTCAAGCATTGGTTACCGTTGAAAGATTTTCCAAATCCGCAAGAATAGCTGAAATATGCAGCAAATATTAACAAGGGAAAATATGTAACATACCTAATCTATGTTTAATAATAAAAAAATAGATGCAACAGTCAAACATAGTAAGTAGCAGCTAGTTTAGATAGACAATATTCTTAACATTAAAAACTACGAGGAAATATTTTACACGGGAAAACATTTTTCCTATTTCTGTAAATTATCCCCGACATTTACCCCGGTAACATTATGTGATTGAGATTATTGATAGTTTCGTTGATGTTTGAATAATCGACGTATTACGTACCTGTTATTTGTAAATCTAACGAAGTTTCATTTGTTGTTTTCGAACAATTCGAAAACTGCATATTTCGTAAATGCACAAGCTTTGATAATGGCATAGGTCTTTTACTACCTAGAATATTAATAATTAACAATTTGTTACTAAAGAACATTTAAAATAATATGAACGAATCTGTGAAGTAAATTCAAACACAGTTGACAGAATACCGCTTCACAAATCATTTAAATTTAATTGTGTGCATTCTGTGACTTCGGTCAAATCATTTGTAAGGTTAGTAGAACCGGTATTAGATTATAGACGCGTAGAGAAGCGAGTGATATTCCAGTAACACCATACGCCGTACAAATAAAAACATTTATTATGCACGTACTTAAGAGTGGAGAAAGTTTGTAATTGCGCAAAGAATATCAATCTGCAGATATATAAGTGAATGGCAAATACGAATGAAGAAATAATTCGTAAACGTCATTATATCCTGGCCGATTTTTATTTTAAAATATGCACGCTTAAAATACGACGAATATTGCGGTGAGGTGTTTGGAATGCAATAGGGTTTTACTGATTTGGGAACAATGCGAAAAACATGTCAATAGCGCAAACCACAAACGGAAAAAGCGCCGCCATCAAGACAATACTAAATTTGTAGTGGATTTAATATGTATGATAAGTAGGGTATACTCCATTATATGAAAAAACATTCTAACAGTTTATCCGTATACATTTCATGAAAAATAGTAATGTGTAGTTAGCTAAATCTTCGGCGCGCCAGATCCCCACCCAGGCCGATGCGAAAACCTAGTGCGTTCCCCGTATGACTCGGCTATAGAACGATCGACGATAGAAGTTTGTTAAAGTTAAAGTTCGATGGGTGCACATTACAACAGATGACAAAAACAAGCGCGTTTTCTATTATAGAAAAGTCCGAAAGTGTTTAGAATAAATATTCCGATTTTATAACATTAAGAAAAATTTATGGTGGTGCGTCTGCAGATCCGTTAACTAATTTCAAAGATTATTTCAATCATGCCTGTGTTACATCGGTCGATATTGAACGATGTTTCTCAGGATACAAGGAGATTTTTTCCCACTTGCGAAACAACTTCACCTAGACAGATGTCGAAATGATGCTGCTAACTGTTCATTGCTATCTCTAATTCAGTTTTTTGAATTTAGCGACAGCTATAAGTGTTTGTGTTTTCGACATACGTGCTAAACCGCAGAGGGTATGCATTAATATTCCGTTAAAATCAATAAACAAATTAATTTATAAAACAAAAGGAAGATATCTTCCACAGTTAAATTTTTAACAAAGAGAAAAACAATTGAACATCTTTCCATATAAAAAAGGGTTCTCGCATTCTCCAGCTTATTTAGATTTTGTCGGGCCTAAATATTTGGCTAGTCCTATTTTAAAATTACATATTACTGTTCTTCATGAAATATATATAGATAAACTGTTAAAATGTTCTTTCATATAATGAAGTATAAATACATTATAACACGTAATACGATGTACCATACATAGACAGATTGCTTCAACGAACTCGGTCAATTTTCATAACAGCCATGCGTGGGGATAAGTGTGGATCTGACGCGCCGAAAATTTGGCCAACCCTAACGATAAATGTTTGTAACATTCCAAAAAGAACAGTTTCGTAAGTTTTCGGACAAGCAATCCCGGCTGGAGATTACCAAGTGAAACTGTTGGCACATGCGCATGAAAAAATAAAGAACATAATTCGGCGTGAAGTGCGGATTCAAAGAAAAACTCATGGTACACATTACAGTTCTCATAGCACAAACTATAGCTGTATTTGTCAATTTGCGAATCTTAATCATCAGAAATGCAAATGATCTGCGAAGCTGTATTTTACTAACTATATTTAAGTGACATTTTCTTTAGTACTGTTGAGTAATAGGAGAAAATGTTGGTAAATACTAACTTTTAAGTTTAGTAGAAATCATTTTCTCTTGCATCGAGTTAGGCATTGATTTCGGCGTTTTGTAAAGAACACTCCGTTCTTTGATCATTTTTTTACCTTTAGATGTGATATAATCTAAAGATTTGTTTACTGCGTCTTTTGAGGAATGTGGTTTCTTATCATTTAAGAATTCATCTTCGAAAAATGCATTACTATCTGAAAAAATATGTTGATGTATTAATACAATAAAATATTTTTAAAGATTTTATCAATGATTTGTCTGTGTATAAGTGTCTATACAGGCCCTTCTAGATAGTGTGCTCCTTATTGGAATTATGAAATCATATCATCAATAATCATAATTTGGGAAAAGTAAAGCAATTGTGAATTGAGGGGTATAAATAGAATGCTGCAAATAGAAAGAGGAAGAAATTCGAGAGAAATACCAATATAATATAAATACAAATGAACTTTCTGAACAAGCGACTAAGAACGAAATAGGGATAGAGGACAAATGGAAAAGATTCAAAAATATCATACTAAACGGGGCGCAAGAAACCTGTGAAATAACAAAAATAGCAAGTACATACACAAAAAGAAGCAGATGGTGGACAACAGAAATACAACTCAAAGTGAAAGGTAAGAAAAATAAATGGATCAGATATATGCACAGCAGAAAAGAGGAGGATTATAAGATGTACAAAATGGTAAGGAAAGAAGCTAAAGAGGGTATCAAGAGAGCCAAAGAAAATTATTGGAGAGAGTTTGGACTAAAACTGAGAGATAAAATCAAAAATTATTCTACGGAACAATAAAACAATTGAGACAGAAGAAGGCGCCAAGATTGAAAAACATAAAAGATGACAAAGGAAAAAGGGATAATGGAAAGATGGAAACAGTACTTCGAAGAACTCACAAAGAAAAACAAGATAGATGTATAAGAGAAAAAGAGCAAATAACAAAAAACGACGAAGAACGTTTCACACCATTAAACGATCAAGAAATCAAATAAGCAGTTAGCAAATTAAAAGTAGGAAAGGCGACCGGCGAGGATGGAATCACGGTAAGGCGTTGTATAAAAACAACAGGAATGTCAGAACAACGCAGAATCAGCTGAATTCGAATCACAAATTGGATTAAAACAGGAATGCATATTAAGTCCATTGTTATTTTCCATAATAATAGATGATGCTATTAAAAAAGCCAGACAAAAAGAAAAAAATATGAAAGTACGAAACCGGGAAATGAATGTAATTAATGTACAGGAATTAATGTTTGCAGATGAAATGGTATTGATAGCAGACTCAGAAAAGACATTACAGCAAAACTTGAAGATATACCAAGAAGAAGTAATAAAGATAAATATGGAGATAAACACAATGATAATAGCGGCAGAAGAAAAAAAATAACATCAAAATCGAAGGAAAAGCTCTGGAACAAGTTAAAAGTGACTAGGAACTTAGGAACAACCATTGAAGACAACAGAAGAATAGAGAATGAAATAAATGAGAGAATAGGGAAATCTTATGTATTTCCCAGTTGGACGCTTATCAGCACCCATGAGTAACTCGAGTTTACTGCGACTGTGGTACTTGAACATGAGCCTTGACGAAATTATAATATAATACTATAGTAAGGTATTAAGTAGTTCTATTCACTATTATTTATCTTCTTCTAATATCTCCGTTTTAAGATTTATTTATTTCGTTTCGTTTTCAAAGTAGTTTAGTTGATTTTTATTAATGGAAACCTATTTCATTTATGACAGAAAAAATAATGTAAAAGGTTCAGAACACTGCGTTTAAAATGTAGTCGCAATGGAATAAAATCACTCTAGACATGTAATTGGTTTTTAATGAATGTAACCCAATCAGTTCTCATTCATAATTTCTCAGTTACAATTAAGTTTGTTTCTTCACAACGAGTTTTATTTAGGCGATGCAAAATTATACATTCAACTTGCGTGACGCCCTGTATAACCTTTATACCTGGAAAGCTGCTATCCAAAGCTAAAGATAATAGAAGCCTTTTCGTTAATCCCTTTAAAATTTTACATCTCTTCATTATTCTTTCATTTCCAATTTTTGTTGGGCTATTGCGCACCATCAGAAGATCAATTGCACATCTTATTTCGTGAGTTACTACAACAGCAAAGAATGTTATAAGAAATTATAATGAAATATAAAATCTACCATTTTTTATGTCTTCGCAGATTCTCCGAACATTTTCCAAATTATCCATTTCCATGTCCTGAACTGAACAAGTTACTATCGATTCAAGAACAATAGATTCTTCAATTATATCAGATAACATCGACATAGATAAAATCCCCGAATTTGTTAAGCTACTATTTAAAGCATCAATGTGCAATTTTATTTCTTTGTATGCAACCTATTTAAAATATCATATACCTTGTAGATTTTTACAGATAATTTCATCTTAAAAAACTATTTCATTCAGAAATCTTCACCTGGCACAAAGCAAATGGATCAATAATTGCATAAATCATTTTTCGCAAACTTTCAGCTTGTTGCTTCCAATGTTGTACAAGTAAAAAGGCAAAATGTTGATTAATACCTGCATTGTTACAAAAGACTGCATTCAAGTTTGGGACAAGTTCACTTTCCAATGCTTCCAAACTAGCTAAACAATTTTTCATTTTTATCGTAGCTAAAAATAATTCATTTAGCATTATAGAATTATCATCACTACGTGTCAATATTTACATGTTGCATTTGTTGTTGAAGAAGTTGCAAAAAATCCAATCTGCATTATTCTATCAACGTGCAGGTCATACTCTACAATCACATCATCTAATGCATCACTACTAATAAGCTTATTAAACGAACAGTTACTTAGCTTCTCCAAAGGATCAAAATAATGAGAAAAAATCTTAAGGCTAAGTTTTAAAACGCAAGCATTAACTTTTCTTTCTAATGCACAAATCTTGTCATAACAAGAGTCGATAGATAAATTACACATAGCTATATTGATATTATCCTTATTTATTTCTTCAAATAAAGAATCTAAATGTTCTAAAACCTATAAAATAAAACTTAGAGATCTTATAGTAAGTAGGTGTTTCACCTACAGTTTTACAACTACCCCTAATAATTTTAGAATCTTCCACGTAGGTTACTTGTGCGATTGACATTGAATAACATAATATGTCCTCAATATGTTTTCGTGAAATATGATAACTTTGCAAGTATATTTCTTTGTTATCGGACACGTCAATTTGTGCTAATTTGTCTAGTGCTGCATCAACAAGTTTTTGGAAAGATTCATGTTGTATAAAGTTGCTATTTCCACTCAGTAATAGTTCTATGCCTTCGATACAATAGCACAGCTGTTTAATTATAAAAGTTCGTGCTTCCTACAACAAATCACACTTTACTTGTATAACTTTCTAAGACAGCATAAAAATTTATATTATTATATACCATAATATCTTCTTTGATTTCATCCTCTTTTAAAAATATTTGTATCAACAAAGATAACAATGTTAATATCTGTGTTAAATGCAACAAAAGAGTTCTAATATGGTTTTTATTTCCTTGGGTTTTCATTTCTTTAGTATATGACGTTATTTCTAGTATAATTTCCGCGATTACATTGCAGAGCTCCTAAAAATTGTATTGAACATAAATTTTATACACAATTTGTTGGCGGCTTACCCGAAACCATTTGCTAATATTAGTATAATCTTTGGAATTGGATTGAAGGGAATCAATGTGTCGCCTACATTTCAGCAAATTGGTAGAAATACTTTCCATGTTATTACAAATTCAAGAAATCATATAACATTAACGGCTGAATCTGTCACAAATTTCAAATTTGAAAAACGCTGTCCAACCAGCAAATCGCATTTCTGTGTCAACATCAGAATCATATCAAAATTTAGTGTCGCCAATATAATAACGAAATAAAACACTGAATACCTTAGATTTAAAATTTATTTTGAAAATATTTCATTAATGGTACAAATAATCAACCTGATTTTTAAATTTAGGTTTCAAAATAATTGATGTTGTTTTGAGTTTAATACATAGTCTCGTTCATTTTCAATTGGCAAAGCATTTATATTTATTTCAATTAATCATCATTGTGGTAGTGATTTTATGGTACCATCATTATTAAAATATTAATAGAAAAAAATATTGTGTTAATTCCTCTTAAAATGAAACTAGAAACCTTTGTAATGTAGTTTATACGTTTTAACTTGGCTACTTGACAACAGTGAAAAGAGAATATCATATTCCAAAGAAAAGAAGTCGGAACTTTTAAGTATTTTCAAATTCATTGGCATGGGATTTCATTTATCTTGAAATCAGTAGCAAACCAGTAGGTGCTAATAGTAGGCCTATTTAATTTTTTGACGTTTTTTTTGCAAAGTCACTAGGCAACCGTGTTTACACCAAACGTTTATGTAGTGTAGTTAAAAAATAAGTAGATATAAATTAAAAATACAGTGCATTCACTAGTAAAATGAGTTCCAGTTTGAGTCCTTCCGTCTATTGGGCTCAATCAGAAAATAATATTTCGTTAAAGATTGACCTAAAGGATGTAGAGGTAAAATTGGCATAATCTTATTCTTATCAGACATTATCCAGTACCTTTTAGAATCCGCGTATAGAAATAGGAGACCGCAATATCAAATTTAGTAGCATGGGCGTTGGTGCAAAAGGCTTGCATGAATACCAATTCTCTATAGATTTTTATTCGGATGTTGAACCTGATGTAAGTATCTTTCGAATTTGAAAGATATTGCTTAGTCATTGACAATTTATTTGTTAGACAAGCAACTATAAAGTATATCCTAGCAAGGTTGATATTAATGTTAGCAAGGAGAAAAAAGCCTGGTGGCCTAGAGTGACATCTACTCCACAGAAACCATTCTGGTTAAAAGTTGATTTTGACCGTTGGCAATCTGAGGAGGACCTTGGCGATGAAGAATCTGAAGTGCGTGATGTGAGGGAAGATTATCCTCATGTATATGATCAGTTGCAGAAGGAGGAGAGAGGTTATAAGAAAGGTATAAGTTAGGTTAATATTTGACAAACAAACTATCTGGCATTTAGTTTTGATATCTTTTATATATTATTGAACTTGCCAGTTGGTTGTTTTCCTTCTGTTATAGATTCTTTTATACTTCATATTCATATTTTCAGAAGATTTTAAGAAAGTATATCTAATTTGCTACAATTTCTTTATGTACCTGGGCTTCTTTTATGTTTGCTGTGTACTTGGTGTAAGATTTCTACGTCATGGTGTGGATTCATTCTATGGAACTTACGATGCAGTGGGACATGTTATGTGTTTTTTGCACTTATTGATGATATTGGAGGTGCTACATCCTATCTTTGGGTACACGAAAAGTAGTGCAATTACAGCTTTCATGCAAATTGCTGGCAGAATTATTATACTTTTCGGATTATTAAGGCCGGAACCAAGAATGCAAATTAAACCGGTTGCTTTCTATTTATTTTTAGTGTGGTCAGCAGTAGAAATAGTAAGGTAAATATTTAATTGCTTTGTAATTTTGATATCGGGTATTAGAAATAGTGTGTAAATATTTTACCTATATGTAGCTCTCATCAAGGCATATTAAAAGATCTTAACAAAGATGAATCCAAAAATCGACTGTTTTAGAGATTTAATTGCTTTTATGCTTTATTCGAGGTATCTTGAAAGTTATTCCGAGTGGCTAGTTTTGAAATGAAAGCCTGGTATATGTACACTCCGTGACACTTGATAAAACGCAATATCTATAACTTTATTAAAAGAATACTTTTTTAATTTTTGTGCTTTATGCCGGTAAACTACTACTATTTTAGGTAAGTATTCTAAATAAGAGTAAAAAAAAAATTTGACCTAACGAATGAATGTTACTTTGAAAACTGGTGCGACACTTGACTAAACGCAGCAGAATAAAACAAAATTGTCAAAAACTTTATTTAATAACGGGTATGGCTACTGTTCTTACCTATTACCTCTTAACATTCTCTTTGGCGATGAATTAAACAAATTTTGATTGTACTCCAACGGAAATCCTTACCATGTTTCCCAAATGGCCAGTTTCAACTGTTCTTTATTTGTAAATTGCTTCCCACCACTATAAATCCTTCGGGATAACCATCCCCACACATTTTTTATTATGTTGAGGTCCGTATGAGTTGGCCATGGTAATAAAGTTGTTTCATTGTTTCACTACCTGAGCATTATGCGTAGGAGCACTATGTTGTTGTAAAACAAAGTCTTCCATGGCCATTTGATTCTGGATTACGCCTTTTACGCTTTCGACTATTTCTAGGTACTTCTTGGCATTTAGAAATCCCTTGATGAAAATGATTTCAATTGCCGCAGAATAAAAAATTGCACCCCATACCATAGCATCTCCGCCGCCTTGAAGTCTCCGCGATATCACCTTGGATTCTCTCCTCAAATCGTGCCAGTAATGTTGAAATCCATCAGGTCCATCGAGACTGTGCTTCTCATCCATGAAAACGACCTTCTTCCAGTCTTCACTCCATTGAATGTGTTGTCTTGCGAAATTTAATCGGCCTTCTCTGTGTTGGGCAGTTAAAACTGTTTTTTTTGTCAGGTTCCACCAACGAATGTGTGAATATTGTTTGAAAACCCTTTGCACTGCCCTTACGGATGCAGAAGTTCCGGCAGCATCCCGAATTTGACGTGCTGTTGCCGCTGAATTCGATGCTATTCAAATAATTTTCCTTCTCTCCTGTTCGGTACTTGCTTTTGCGGTGCGTCACTTACGTTTTTGTCCGTAGTTTTCCTTGTCGCGAAGATAATTATGGATTGCGTAATCACTCCCCTTTAATCGCCTAGCGATTTCTCTTATAGAATAATTTTCGTTATTTAAAGTATCGACTTGCGCCCTTTCTGCTTCCGTAAGCGTTTTTCTGCGTCCCATAACGATACAGCTACAACAAATTATTCGTATACAGTAACTTTATCGCCAATTCAACTAAATTATCACTGAAAAACGTTTGGTTCTATCGGTTACACAGAGATAACTGAAGTGCGTTTAATCAAATGTAGTAGTAATTATATCCCTAGTATTACAATCTCCCGGGCCCTACGAGACCCGGTCCTTGCCGCTCGCAGGTACCAGCCGGATTTCCAAGAAATATTAGAAAGTATATAATACTATATTTAAAATTCTATAGATTAATACAGAAACTTTGTTTTTGAAATATTATGCTTGCGTTTAATCAAGTGTCGCGGAGTGTATATGAATATATAATACACATAAGTTGTATTGGTTTGGGCTATCAAAGGTTCCAATCTAAGTTCTCAGTTCTCCTAATATTTGAACATTCTCCAAAATGTTCCGCAAAGTTATTATAGTAGATAACTTACCATGAAGCATTTCAAAAAGTGTCGTTCACTTACGGTACCGCTGATCACAATAAGAGATATATATAATACTTTCATTATTTGAGTTGCAGAGGTATTTTTTGGAATTCAATAGCTTATTAAATTAAAACATTTCTCCCTTGGCCAAACTTCTATGGGCGGTAGTGTATATCGCACATTTCTAAACGTTTCGTAAAAAATATACGATTCAATATAGTTGCATAGAAATGGTACTTTATAGTTAGATGTATAAACCATACCAAAACCATGCGAACGATCTTCACCCCATAGCAGCACCATACATAATGTATACTAAAACACTGTTTCTACATGATCTTTTCAATGTGAATAGGGCGTAATCTTCGCATGTCTTTGCTTATATCATACATCTAATAGACAAACGGTTGCATTTTGAAATACGTTACAACAACCTGAAATCAAAAATGTCATATAGAAGCTACATGAGATAAATGAAATGACATTTGAGTATTATTGTAATGCAAATCAATAATGTGTGGGTAAAATTACGTTGGAATACAATGCCCAATATCTTAAGTTAAGCATTTTTATTTAATGTGTTACGTCAGAATTTTGTTTTCGATTATAAGATCATATTTAATGCCTTACTTAATTCCTGTATTCATTAAATTGCGTATATCACTAAAACAGTCGGCTTTCAGGGTGTTGCATTTTAAGTGTTTTCAATTGGTCCTTATAAGACCAGCAAGTAGATAAAATATCATAACGCTTTTTTAACGTCCTGTATATAAATGACATACAATTCTATTTTAGGTATCCATTTTACATAACGCAACTTTATAAAAGGGAAAATAAATTTTTAACATGGCTGAGGTACACTATATGGATACCACTTTATCCATTAGGATTCCTATGTGAAGGCATTATAGTACTTAGAAGCATAGCATACGTTGAAGAAACGGGTGTTTACTCAATTGGTCTACCGAATTCCTACAATTTCGTTTTCCATTATCCGACAGTTCTTAGGATCTATTTGTTGTTTTTCCTATTTCCAGGAATGTACGTGATGATGTCCCATATGTACAAGGCTCGAAAAGCGAAATTAGGAGGCGATAAAAAGAATAAAATCAAAAAGTCCATGTAATGCAATGTACAGAAGTTAATTTTTCTTTGACTACATGAATAAGGGAGTTACACTCTTAAATGAATAATATAAAAACTTCAAAATTATCCATATGAAACCTGCTTAAATTATGAAATCAATAAAGTTAGTTCTTAGTGTCTGTTTAGCGAAGTACGGCATAAAGTTATAATAATAACATTAATCCCTAATAGTAGTAAAGAAGAAAAGGGGCTAAACTGTTTAAAAAATAACTAATTTTTTTATGTACCCCATAAATACCCAAATATCTATAGACCACCAGATATTGGGCACACGAAAAAATGGTAGAAAATCCCCCAAAGCTGCCTTAAAAGCGACAGTACAATAATCTCTTGTTTTTAGACACTCCAATATAGCTTTTTGTCTCTGGACCAAGCCAATTGCCGCTTGCGAAAATCATTGAAAAACGACAGAAACACAGCCTAAAATCTTATTCAAATCTCTCGGTTTTGGACACCCCAAAATGCTAGGCTAAGGCATTTGGGTACTTTTAAAAAACCTACTAAAAATCATGGAAATTAGTCCTAAAAAGTTATTATAATTATTGAAAAGAAGATTAAAGTTCCTCATTCTTAAATATTCCTAAATGGCTTTTCATTGCCGGAACAAAATAATGTGTAAAATAAAAATGTATAAACAGCCTTGTTGACTGAATATTCCAGCGCTACAAAATCATATGCAATATCTACTGTTACTTTTCTAGATCAGGACAATTAGACACTTTAAAAAACTAGTAACAACTAAAAAAAGGCAATGAAACGGCCGAAAAGAAATAAAGCCGAAACTCTTGTTCAAATACCTTTGTGTTCAACACCCCAATATTTACAGAGTTAATAGAAAAAAGTCTAAAACATTCCCCGTTTTCGTTCCGACTACACCTTGATCTATTCTTACAATATCCCTTCTTTCACGACAGCTTATATCCTTTATAGGTATGTGTCTATCTAGAAGAATCATCGGCAGGACTATCTATCCTGAATTAACAGAATAGGTCTTTAATGTGTATTAATGTTAAACACATTATTGTTCGATATTATTGTAACTCACGAATTACAGCTATATTGGGGTGTCTAAAAACAAGAAGTTGTTGCAAAGTTGTTGGTTGCTTTTAAGGTAAGTTAAGGTAGGCTATTGCTTGTTTTCTTCTTCCTATGTCTCTTTGGATATAGATGTTCAATTCGTCAGTCCAGATCCGTTCAGTTCCGAGGCATATCTTTGATACTGTGAACTAAGTTACCTTTTTTTTCCTCCAGCTAAGGAGCTAACCTGATCAGATAACCTCCCTCTTTTATTCGAGCTTGGGACCGGCAGTGGCAATTACTAAGCTACTTGATCCACCCAGCACTTGCCACAGGCAGAGTTAAATCCATTTTGAAGTGTCTAGAAAACAAAAGGTTTTGTTAGGTTTTTTTCTCGGTTTTTTAAGGTATTTATGATCGATTCTAGCTAATTTTTTAACCATTTTTAGTGTGCCCAATGGCTTTCATGGTCTACAGATATTGAGGTACTTTTGGGATGCATAAAAAAATTAGTTATTTTTGGAGGATCTTAACTCCTTTCGGTTATTTCATATTCTTTCTTAATCTTATCTCTATGATTTTTTGAGTGTGCCAAATGCCCTGGTTCAGAAATAACATTTTATATACTACTCTTAATGCTTGAAACGTTCCTGCATAACATTTAAATTACATGTTATTTATTTAAGGGTGTAATATTGAATTTTAAATGGTGTTTGTGGTAGTTTTTTTTTATCGCTGTGAGAACTTTTGTTTAAACTATTGTTGGGATATAATTAATTCCAGTTATGTGGTACATGACTTTTGTGTGAGTTAATTTGTAAGGACTATAGTGTATTTGACAATTGTAAGCATTTAAATGACTATTTGCATCTGTAGTCAATTATGGTAGCTACTTCTGAAACATAATTAGTGTCCTTGCAGTCTATTTCGGTGTTTTTTTTATGAAATATTTTATATTTTTGTATTCTACCGTTGCTAGTATGGTATTTGTTATGTACGTTTTTATATTTTGTTTAATAAAATGTTATTTTGTTTTGATATATATTCTTTTAATTAAAATCGATCCTATACAAAAGATTTTGTGAAAAATATTAAAAGCCACTATTGTGAAAGAATTTGGTTAATAATCGGTGAAGCTATCCATTCTAATTGGCTACCCACACAATTGACGAAAAATAGTAGTTCCGTTACGTAATATGTTTGTGGAATTGATTCTTACATTACGTATTTCCACATTTTTCAATCACTTCGTTAAATGGATCTTTAGACGCACGTCGTTAGACGTACGTATTTTCCGCGCCTGAATATTCGATATCGATATTAAATAAGGATAGTTAGATTAACAAGCAATCTTGTCTGTAATTTTGCCTTAGGAATTTGTGGGACTCGATCTACGAGGGGGAGGGGACGGGATAAGTTGGGCAAATGCCCAGAGCAGTAAGAATGAGGAGCGGCAAAATTTATTCAATCATTTAAACTGTAGAGAAAACATGTCTTTCAAATCTGCACTAACTAAGCAGCTAGATCGGACTCTGGGTATTTGCCAATATCGAAAACATTAGCCTATGTTGCCCAACGGTATATTAAAGTGAATCAAATAGAGGACGATACACATGATAATACTATATTATCTAATTAGGGATAGATTAGTTGTTAGGTGCCAGATAACACTGACCAACACATTTTGGCGTCTCGGATTTTTTAAGCGCAATTTTGGGGTGCCTAACTAAAACACAAAAAAATGAGTAAAAGATATTTATTTAACAGAAAAATATGCACATATAATTTTCAATCATCAGTTAAAAATTTCCTTTTATAAGATTCCCTTGGGTGAGGTTTACCGTAACAGTCTCGCTGAAGATTCTAGCAGTAATCGACCATCATATGGGTATCCCATCTTCCTTGGTACCTTTTGTCCATAATGTTCATGCCTTTGTGAAATCTTTCCTCCTGTTCCACACTAATATCACCTAAGTTTTCTGGAAAACGATCTAACACATGGGCTGAAAAGTCCCGGGCCTAACAAAGAAAACACGGTTGTTTTGGTTTAAAGTTAGCTTTATTCATCAACGTAATCTCCATCAAGAGCAACGCAATCATTCCAGCGCCGCTCTAATATTTCAATACCACTTTTGTGGAACGATTTATCTTTTGCCTCAAAATAGGCCTCAGTTTCAGCGATAACCTCTTCATTCGTGCGAAATTTCTTACCGGCGAGCATTTTTTTGAGGTCTACGAACAGCCAGTAGTCGCTGGGACCCAACTCTGGCGAATACGGTGGATGTGGGAGCAATTCGAAGTTCAATTCATGTAGTTTTGCCATTGTTTTGATTGACTTGTGACACGGTGCGTTGTCTTGATGAAACAATTTTTTTTTCTTTGGCATATGCGGTCGTTTCTTTGCAATTTCGTGCTTTAAACGCTCCAATAACGCTATATAATATTCACTGTTGATGGTATTTCTTTTCTCAAGATAGTCGATGAATATTACACCACGCACATCCCAAAATACCGAGGCCATAACCTTTCCAGCCGATTGTTGTGCTTTCGGGCGCTTTGGACGAGGTTCACCAGTTCCTGTCCACTCAGATGACGATCGTTTTGATTCCGGAGTGAAGTGATGGATCCATGTTTCATCCATTGTCACATATCGACGCAAAAATTCTGGTTTGTTACGTTTAAACATGGCCAAACACTGCTCAGAATCATCAGCACGTTCTTGTTTTTGGTCAACAGTGAGCAAACGCTGCACCCACTTTGAACAGAGCTTTCTCATAGTCAAATGCTCATGCAATATAAAGCCAATACGTTCTTTTGATATCTTTACGATGTCAGCAGACTCACGCAACTTCACTTTTAGATCATTCAAAACGATTTTATGGATTTCTTTGATGTTTTGCGGTGTTAACCGCCTCATTTGGACGTCCACTGCGTTCTGCATCATCGGCGTCTCTACGACCACGTTTGAAGTCAGCAAACCAACGTTTTATTGTTGTTTCTGATGGAGCGGAGTCCCCATAACAATTTTCAAGCCATTGCTTCGCTTGAACGGTATTTTTTTCCCATCAAGAAACAGTGTAAAATGAAATCACGAAATTGTTTTTGATCCATTGTTTTGAAAATAACAAAAGTAGCGTGACTCTTAGCACAATAACTCACAAACTAATGAATAGAATATCATGAAATTTTAACAGTTGTCTTTTGAAGGTTAGTACTAACTGAGAGAAAGGTAACTGCACTTTATTTAATAATAAACTTAACTAATTGACAATAAGTGTCCTAGCTCCGGTGCTCCGCCAGAGGCACTACACCGGATGTCCTCAACTTAACTGTTCAATATGAACGCAAACCTAGCTAACTTAACCTACGCTAACTTAACCTAGTGGAATAAAATAATGTGGGCCTAGCCCGCGTCCTACTTAACTTAAATATTTATATATTATTTCCTGATCCTGAAGAAGCAGATCGATAAGCGATTAGTTACTTAAATTATTATAAGTTATTTAAATACATTATCACAGAACACAAAAATACGCTTCTTTCCTTATGACTGCTACTTCTTCAAGGCTGGTTCGTCTCGCTGGTTGTCCCTTTGGTTTAAGAGGGTCCTAGAGTCCATGAGTGGTCGTCCAGGTGATCCTCTCTCCCCTCCGGGATCCTGGTCGTCCCGCCGCCAGTTGCCGTCTCGAGCTTCCTGAAATAATGGGAGACCGCTAGTCATAACGCTCAACATAATTATGCCTACTGAATCTGATTCATTCTCTCTCATTCATTAGACATGTGTGCGGATGCATATCCTTGTCATCATTCATACTCTCTCATACTAAATATTAATACTCAGCCAGATGCTCCTGTCGGAGCTTGTCCTATTCTTTTCCCTCCGCTGCCGAAGGAGTACGCTGAAAAGAAAGAGAGAAAATTACGCGCCCTGAGATCGGAGAACCAGACGATGCGCAGAACCGCTAGCTCTATCCCGGAAGACGTCCGCGCAGAACCACGACGAACTGTCCCCCGCCCTTCAGTCGACAAAGTCACACGTCTTGCAACGTGGAACCCGACGCCATCAAGGCAAGGCCCAGCGCGAAGTAGCCGTAACCCGCGCGGTGTCTCTCGTCCCATCCCCGGCAGCACTATTTGGGGCTAACCAGAGGCGGAACGGTCACGCTTCTGCCGTCTTAAACGCTTCTACTGTTTGTGGGGGCAATCTTACGGCAGCCACGGCAGGGTTTGCCGCTCCGAAAGGTAACTGCAGTAAAACTAGCGTCATTTATGTGTTAGGCCCGGGACTTTTCAGCCCATGTGTTAAGTGGCTGTGAAGGTAGTAACTCTTGATGCTCATGTTACATCCGATCGTGTAAAAGTTAGAAAGCATCTGTTCTACTAATAAATAGTGTGAAATTTATTACGTACGAGTAGTAAATTTCACTATGGTGTATCTCAAAAACTAGAGCTGCTTTTTAAGAAATGCTGGTTATTTTTGGAACTAGCACATCAGAAATACCGTAATAATAAATACCAGTTCGTATTTTACAAGTACCACAGTAAAGGATGTATTTTTTTGGGCTGTGTAATTGATTATTAATGTCGGCAATTGTACAGTTTAAAGCAACGTGGCCCACTTATGAGATGTAAAAAAATATCTCGTATCATGCTTATATTTACCGATGAGATGTAAAAAAATTATCTCGTATCATGCCTATATTTACCGATAAAATTATATGTAACAAACATTTCCAAAACGCATGACACTTTTAAGAGGATTATTCATAACGAATCCTTATCTCAATTGTTACGTATTATTCAAGTGTAAGTTTCAATATGGGGAAATACTACTTTATCGATGAGCTTTTCTTATTCATGGAGTTACTACACATCAGCGGTCTTCAATCTTTTTAGTCTAAGGGCCACATAGAGTCATCCACCAAGTTCCAAGGATCAAGACCTAGCTAACTCAATGCCAAAATGTCAATTATGTTTGGTAAATCGAAGCGTACAACACCACTTTGTAGCAAGTAGCAGAGGTAGAGCATATTTTCGAAAAGTTTTGCTGCGTGATCGGGAACTTTTGAATGTTTCCGAATATGTCTACGCACCGGGGACGTGCGATATAAGTACGGTAGACAACCGAGAATTGGACAATTAGTCAGGAAGTCCAGGATAAAGACCTAAGAAGAGGACCAGATGCCTACAGAAAGTTCCAAGAAAGGAAGAAGCTCGAGGAAGATGAGCACAGAAGACCGGACAGCACCACCATTGAGTTGGAGAGTTTCAAATTTTGATTTCGGAGAGGCAAGAACAATCTGAAAAGCGAAGTATAGTACACCTGGTGTGTGTGTAACTATTTAGTAAAAATATGGGGATAAAACCACAGCATTCTATTACGTAATAGTATTAATTCGTATTATTTTTATTTGAAGTTGCACACTTTTTGTGTGGGTTCGTATAAATATGGAAAAGATGCAGAAGGTAGAGTGTGAGTGCAGAATATTTTAGAGCAATAAGGATATCAATATTTCGTGAGAGTCAAATAATAAGGCAAATATGTATAATTTGCAATCAAACAGTATCAGTCCCAAAGGAATACAATATAAAACGTCATTATGGGATTAAACATTCTCAGAATTACTCCAAATTAAGAAAAAGCCTTCGGTTAGAAAGATATGATTCTTTGAAGTGCGAGTTGAAATCTCAATTGTTTAAAAAAGGAAATCCTGAAGAAGAAGCAATAACTAATGCTAGTTTGCCGGTGGCTCATTCAATAGTGAAACAGTCAAGAATTGCTGGAAGAGAAAGAATGTGCCCAGAAAAACTAATTTATTTAAACAGATTACTATGTTAGTGAACACTCTGACTCGAAGGATAGGTGATATTGCAGAAAATCCACGCTTAGAGTGGTTCTCTTTGGCCGTGGATGTCTCAGATACTGCTCAAGTGTTACTTTTCATTCGAGGGATAGATACAAATTGTGAAGTGTACGGAGAACTTTCTCACGTTCATTCCATTCACGACACGATCGCTGTTCAGAAAAACAATTTTCAATGGGAAAACTTTAAGTGTATCGCTACGGATACTGCCGAAAATATGAGTAAAAAAAATAAAGGTGTCGTTGCACTCACTATTTTGTATGATTTAATTTAAATTATAAATTTTACGATGCAATCAAAATAGCTTTTTCATTCATGATTGTGTTCCAGTACTTTGTGATTCCTCCTCTGTTATATTCAACTTGGCAGTTCGTACTCCATCTTCAAGAAAGGAGATCAACATAATATTTATAACTAGAGACCGGATTATATGCAAAGAAAAACTAGAATATACACGCACATATATGCATCAATTTTTGAGAAAATATGCATAAACCTGAGACATATATGCAAAAAAATTGCGACAATATGCAAAATTTTCACATAAAATAAATAAGAGCAGAAATTTAAACATTAACTTTATCGCACACAATTTTTTTACAACATATTTCTAAACCACTATAATTAAATGTTTTTTAAAGTTGTGTAAAAGAAAGTTTTGTCTTCTATCAAAATACATATGTTTCGAAATAGAAAAGCTTCTTTCAACATCCACAGATGTAATTGGTGCATTTTTTAACTTTGCGATACATTCTAAACTAAAATTAAAGTCGAAATCGTTTTCTGTTTCACCAAAATTTTCAATTTCAAATACCCCGCATTTTTATTTATCACTTTTTTAAATTTGTCGCATATAGAATTGCCTATTGTACCCTTAACCTACTTACATAGCATATCAAATTCGTCTACTATTTCGACTGATTCCGAGAGCGAGATTCCTTGCGTTTCTAGTTTACGAATGGAACTTGAAACAAAGCTATAATTTGACTTAATATACAAAAGGCTTTGTAGCAATTCTGTTGACGTTATTATCTTTTTACAGTTTTCTAGAGCAATGCAGTCAACAGTGATTTTAAGAATTACATTTTTTATTTCTTCATAATTATCGGCGTAAAAAATGGCAGCGTCTAACCACGTATCCTATCTCGTAATAATCGGTTCAGGAGGCAACTTAACACCGGGAACTCGCCCCTTATAAAATTGGATTACATCGTAAAGGTGCTTTTAGAAATACTTTTTTGACATTGCTAATTAAATCACTTATCAAAGAAAATTGATTTCTAATGTCTTCGGCTACACGATTGAACCCATGAGCTAAACAAGTGGTATGAATAATATTACTATAAAAAAAATTTAATGCAAGTTGTTTCGCTCAAAGATATTCAATGAATGAATAGTTTATTTGGGAATAAAACGTATTCACCATATACCTTCTGCTAGGCGAAATTAAACACGTGCAGTTCTTGGAAAAAAATATAAGAGAAACCAATGTAAAATATTTATTGTTTTGAATTGTCCGTTGTCGATCTACATTAGGAATTACTAGGAATTTTTACTAATAGAAAGGATACGAAAAAGCCTGAGTATGCAATATATGCAACTTTTGTAAAACTATGCATAGAAATGCCTAAATATGCAATAAATGCAATCACTAATTAGCACTAATTAACTTCAATTAGTGTAATACGTCTACATATAGACTATAATTAAAGATATGCAAAAAATAAAATATATGCATTTTGCATATAATCCGGTCTCTTACTTATCACCAATAATATATTTTTGTAAATGAAATAATATTTGATCGAATCATACAGCTCGTTGTTTCATTAAAATTATTTCATTATAGAATCTGAGTGTATAAAATAGCAAAATGTCCTTCACAATTACATTTAATGTATTTCTCTGGGGTTGTTGCCATAATTAAATTATGACAGAAATTCGTGGTTAAATGTAATTGAATACAAAACGTATAATCATATAACCAAGTAATGACTTGATGAGATGTTCTAAACATCCTTCACTTTTGTGCACGAATGAAAGTGAATAATACGAATATTTTTGATTATAAATGGAATTATGAGTGGTTAATAAATAAAATAATACGAATGTAAAACTTGTATTTGAAATACGTGTTTTAAAACCGAAATATAGAATATAGACTATCAATTTTGTGTAATCGTGAGTTAATATTTGCTTACGATATGACACGTCGAATCTCTAGTGTAATTATATAATATATATATATATATGTATAGAGCCAAACCCAAAAAAATTATCATTACTCTTATCAGATCGCTGCTATAAATGTACATACATTACTTACATCTATCCCACTTCGCCAGTTTCATTTAACGATACCAGACGTTCTGGGTAGATGAAAAGAAAAAAGCTTTTAGTTATAGTGATATTATTTTATTTCATAGGCATTATTGTGCTTAAATTTAACGATGTAAGTATTATGATTCATAATTTCGTTTCTTTATCGATATACTCATAACATAGAAAAATAAAAAATGAGCGTGTCCCACCACGTGGTGATAGAAAGGAAATAATACAATACGGCGTTCAATAGTTTTCAAACTATTTTATTTTGTTATTAAATATCTTACTACGTTAGAAGATTGAGTAAAACAGGTAAAATATAATCAAAATTCGGACCTATATGTTTATGTAACCAGCATGAAAAGCGCATCTGTACGCCATTTTTTTTATAAGTGGAGGTGTCCTAATAAACATTTTTTTGAGCAAATATGGGCCTGATTGCCAGAACTACCAACTTAAATTATCCGCAAAATTTAAAAAATGCTTATATCTACTGCTTGCAATTATATATATA
Organism: Trypoxylus dichotomus; assembly: GCA_023509865.1. Taxonomy (NCBI): domain Eukaryota; kingdom Metazoa; phylum Arthropoda; class Insecta; order Coleoptera; family Scarabaeidae; genus Trypoxylus; species Trypoxylus dichotomus. The sequence goes on along the minus strand of CM042081.1, from coordinate 14,026,055 downwards.
TATATATATATATATATATTGCAATGGCAATCAGGCCCATGTTTGCTCAAAAAAAAGTTTATTAGGACACCTCCACTTATAAAAAAAATGGCGTACAGATGCGCTTTTCATGCTGGTTACATAAACATATAGGTCCGAATTTTGATTATATTTTATACAATTTTAACAAATATATATATATATATATATATATGTTACCCCGTTCCTTTTGTGGATTATGAAATTCTTGAAGCAAAAGCCTGATTTTTTAAATTTGGAGCTACGTAGCTGTTGTAATATACAGTTAGAATTGTAAGGGAAGGGTCCTACGTCATCAACAAATCAATGTATGAATTAAATCAGTACTTTGGTGTCATATTAGATATCGTATTTCCGGTAGTATTTAAAAAATATTATGGCGCGCACATAATAAAATGTCAAATTACAAGGTTAATGTTATTTTCAACTTACTTTACATTCTAGGCAGTATTGAAGTATATGCAGACACAAGTTACAAATAACATAAAATTCAAATAACCTATTTATATGACATTCGACAACCTGTAAAACAACGTTAATCAAATTACTTCTCTCAATACAGCTGTTTGCGGGCTGCATGTTGTTGGCATGGAAATCTATTTTTGTTCTGTACATTATTGAACACGGAGTTAGTAGAACGTGTATCTTACATATATGTTGCGAACGAATAACACGTTTATATTTCTATCTTTATCTTTTAAAGTATCTTGACTAATAACTTTACATGTGTGTCGTTATTACTACTTCGACGTTTGCAGATATGAGCTATTTGGTATACTCTCAGAATTATAAGAGAGAGTCCTGCGCCGTATCTAGTAAAGACGCATATTTGTAAAGTTATAGTTAAGATACTTAAAAAATAGAAATAGAAATATAAACGTGTCATTCATTCGTAAATATCGGTAAGACAAACGCTCTGCTAACCTCGTATGCTCAATAATGTACAGAACAAAGATACAGATGCAACAAAAAATTAGATTTCCCTGCCAACAACATTCAGCCCGGTAGCAGACGTAATTTGATTAACGTTGTTTTTCAGGTTATCCAGTGTCATATAAATAGGTTACATGCGAGCCATAACATTTTTGGAATACTGCCGGAAGTACGATATCTAATATGGCGCTGAAGTGCTGATTTAATTTTTTTGATTTTATCGATGACGTAGAGCTCTTCTCTTATGATTACAAGTATACGTCATTGCAACGATTTCACTATAGTCCGTCCCAACCTCCGTATTCAGTATACGTCTTATGGGAATTTGTTTCATGGTTGCCAAATCATCCGATCGGCTGTACATTACTATTTCCGGTTAATTATTTGCAATTTCACCCGATCAATTCATAACCTTTATTAACGTTTATTGACGTTGAAGGTGCAAAATTATTGACATTCATATGACATTTTGCTTATTATTTTATTAAAGTAACTAACTTTTAACAGAGTGCATAGCGACTTCGCTGCACGTAAAATTATAGGAAAAAATACTACAGATAAAATAGTTATATCTCAATATTTATTAACAATACTATACACACATCTATAAACAAATATACATATGAACGATATCTATGCAATGTACAGTGAATATTTGCTTCGATATTTGGGTGCTATGCAATTTATTAAATTAAAAAGAAGATGATCCTTATATATATACAAATAATAGTTTCCACTTTTGTAACAAAAGAACTGGAGTCATAGAAATACGTATATGTATAATACAATAATATCTAAGAAAGGAATAGCAATTACACACATATATCTATGTCTTACGTTAATTTTCTAGTCAGTCGAAGAATCACTTTGATCTTCAGATGATGACGAATATCTTACGTGAATAATAAATTCTTCGATGTCGTCTTGCAAATTATCCACTATCCACATTTCCTTTTCAATATTGTTTACATGTTTGATGTAGTTTTGCCAATTATTAGTTGTTACAGTGCTATACGCTCGTCGAATTAATTGCTCCATATCTTTTACCTTAAATGTGGTATTATTCATTCTTACGTAGTTTTTAAGTTGTGCCCATACCATTTCAATGGGATTTAACTCGCAATGGTAAGGTGGTAATCGAAAGAACTTCATGACCTTTTCTTTTGCAAATTCGTCAATCCTACTTTTATCATATTGCGGTTTAATTTGTGACACACCAATACAGTAAGTCCCTTTTAGCATATCGGTACTGATTTGTATTTGTTTTTCATTGAGCCAATCAATGATCTCGTTTTTCCTCCATGCTGTTGTTGGAATTTTCTCCAATTTTCTGCAGTGGTAGGAAGCATTATCAAGAACAATGACTGACTTCTGTGGTATATTTGGAAGTAATTTATTTATAAACCAATCCTCATACGTTTCTGAATCCATCTCATGATGAACATCGGCAGTGTTTTTCTTGCAAAGAAATGTATATTCAGCACCAGGAACAAACCCATTATCACTGCCTGCATGAACTAATGCAAAACGAGGTCCTAGCCCGGTTGGTGATTTCAAACCAGTGCTTAGTCCTTGAATAAGAGCTTGTCGACTACTTTTGAATAGCAGTATCTGTCCAAGTTTTATTTACCGTATGTCCTGTATTCACCCATGACTCATCAGTGTATATAATAGTTCGACCTGAAATATAAAATTACAGCCATGTCCAAATAGCAAGAGGTAAATTTTACCTTCTTCTCTAAATTTCTTGATCTCTCGCAAGTATTTGTGCCTCCATCTAATAATCTCATCTCGTTCAATGAGTATACTTTTTCGTCCTACTTTTAAATTCGAAGCCCATATCATTGTAACAATCTGAAAAGTTGTTCGACTGAAGTTAGGAGATCATCGTCAGCATTGACAGTAGTAAAATTGTATTTAAAGTAGGTGGCATATTCTGTATAAAAAATCCATGCACTTTACGTCGAATAGCTGCTTGCGTGTTCTCACCATATGTATGCAGTCGATCATTTACTTGTATGCCCTTCCTTTTTAGGTTTTTTGGACTTGATAATAAACCATTTTGTTTGCTCCTGTTTTACATGATATATTGCACGGTCTGAGATGCCCAAAGCTTTACTTGCTTCTCGAACGGCAGCACTCACATTCATTGATTTATTGAAATAATTGAAAACATTTGCAATCATACACTTCTCCTTACAGTTAAATTTGTCTCCTCTGCGCCGTTTTCTTCCTATAGGCTCCATTAATGTAGTGAAAACTGTAATTACATTTATATTCTGTTATAACATTTATAAAAATAAATAAAAATACCCATATTACCCTGTGCACGCTTGAAAAAGATAGAAGTGTTCTGAAAAGAACAATTTGTACAACTATATAAGCAAATTAACAATTTAACGAAATATTTCAAAACAAGGACGATGACGATTGACAGTTGATGCTAATAGACAGATAGTATACAACTGTTGTCGACGCCGACAGCATATGTAAATAAGTTGCAACATAGCAACCGGTTGTAGAGATAGCGCTAATGACAGCAACCAAGGATAGTAAGAGATAAAAGTTGCTATTCTATCCCATACTGAATACGGAGGTTGGGACGATCTATAGCAATTAATATGCTATTATAACGAATTATTAGAGTTTTGATGAATAATATAAATAATAAAATAAATTACTAAATTAGATTTGAACAAAGTGGATGTATGCCTAAAAGTTAAGTCATTTATTTTATATTCCTCTACTTTATTCTAGTATCAAAATGAGAAAATTTGCCCAGAATGTATTGTTTCATTATGCTTTTCTTTTAAAGAAGGTAATTTGCGCATTAGTAATCTTATTTTTTTTCTTATGAATGATAAGTATTCACGAAACGTATTGGCAATTCATTAATTAAAAATAATAAATGTAATTACTTACTATTTTAGTTTGATTGTATTGTTGACGTAGACTCTACATCACTAAGACTTGTAGAGCAGGCTAAATGTTACTAGTAGTAAGAATTTCTTACTGTATGTAAAACATTCTTGTATTATTGCTTTAGTATATCTTTTAATGCGAAATAGCATGGCAAATGTGTATGAAGGATTTTTTTATAGATGCTTCAATATTTTGTTACGGTATGATTGCAGGTAACATTTTTAGATGATTCAGAACACATCAAAATAAGCGACTCATCAGTTAGCAACCAATGCTATATAATCAACTGCTGTAAAGGCAATCTAGGAAACCAAATATGGGAATATATGTCTTTATACGTAGTTTGGCAACGTTTTCGCAAATTTGGTCACATTCCGTACATCGAAGAGGACATGCTAAACAATCTCAAAACTTTATTTTCTAAGTAAGTCGCATATTCTCTAATTTTGGGCAATTCTGAACATTCCATTGTATTTCTTTGATTCCTCTTTGTCGGTACGTTTAACAAAAAAAAATCGTTTTAGTTTGGCAATTTCTACTTCTAACCGTATTAACATAACTAGTATATGTAATGATAGCAGAGGAAAATGGACAATTTTAAAGAATAAACCGTTGTGGCAATACAGTGATTGGTTTAGAAAGGACTCACCTTGTAGGGACATATTTCTGGACAATTACACAACACGTTACGAAGACATTCTTACGCACAGCAAAGAAATCAAGAGAGAAATGAGGTAAACAAGTGTATGAAGTATGTTTTAGTATAATGGAACAATGATATCTGTATGATTATGGTTAGTGTTGCAAAGAAGTTTTCGATTAACTTTGTACGCAATTATATAATCGCGAAGTAGTATATGTGTCAAAATAATTTTAAAAGTAACAATATTTCTATTTCAAATGCTAGTACAAAAGTTGTAGATTAGTAATAAAAAGTGATATCTTGTAGGTGATTTCGTCCTGCTGCACGGCAGGCTCTCTTATCAAAATTTTCAACACTTTGGCATAACTGTGGTTCAATTTCTCGAATACCATCAATAATGTTCTTCTTAAGATCGTCAATTATTTCTAGATTCATAATAAACGAACTACTTCCGGAATTGGATCGTGTCATGATGAGATATATAGAAATGAGTCATTGCCAACCAAATCCGTTTCGAAACAGCCAAATGTATCATTTCGGCCAAACACCGTTCAAATCTAATGCATGAAGAAACCAAAGTCTTAAGAAATCTCCGATCAGATCCTGATTCTATAATCCTTCCGGCTGCAAACGGAAATGCCACAGTCACCTTAGATAAAACTCAATATACGTCAAAAATAACGGAACTATTGACAGATAGCACCTATATTCCTCCAAAATGAGATCCAGCACTGGTACTGGAACGGGAAATTTCTTCTCTAATTAAAGCTTCCAATATCCCACTGGAAATTCAACGCCGTCTCATTCCCTGAAACTCCAAATCGCCTCGGTTGTACGATCTTGCAAAGATACACAAAGAAGGTGTTCCGCTTCGTCCTATAGTGAGCACAATCGATTCACCCACGTACAACCTTGCTAAATATCTTTCTAGGCTTCTTAAAGAATACACCGATAAGACCTGTCGCATATTTTAAAGTCCACGCATTTCGTTGAGCTCATCTTCGAGATTACTATTCAACCTACAGATTTGTTAGTCATTATTGACGTCACTTCCTTCTTCACGAAAGTACCCATTCCATATTCTCTAAATATCATCCAGGAGCTACTAGAATCGGACAACAAATCTCCCGATTTAGCCCCCATAATAGGTAAATGCCTCATTTCGACCTATTTTGTTTTCCAAGGTAAATTCTTTAAGCAAATATCAGGAGCCGCCATGGGATCATCGATTGTTGCAAACATCTTTATGGAATCCTTCGAGTCTGTCGCCCTGCAAAAATTCAGAACTAAAACCGAAAGCTTAATTTCGATATGTGGACGACACCTTCATCATTTGGCCTTACGGTGGAGATACTTTAGATAGTTTTCTCCGTCATATTCACAGCCAACATCCCGACATAAAATTCATCATTTTTTCCTTTTTTTTTCTTTTTATTTCCTTTCCTAAATAAGAGTATTTCATTTCTATATATCTCATCATGACACGGTCTAATTCCGGAAGTAGTAGGTTCATTACTGACACTGGCTGTGGCAGCCTACATATTCGTTTGTTTCTAGATTGTTAGCGTAAACTTTTTAGTTTAAATAATCTTAAAAGAAAAGATCCAGAGGCATTACATCGCATGATTTAGCGAGCCAATTAACGCTTCAGTAACAGTATTGCCATCTTCATTTTCAAATGAATACGAATCGATCACTTTACCAGCATAGAAACGACACCAATCAATGTAGCGGCTTTTCCAGTATTTCTTGTGAATTTTCTTCGTCTTACATCGGACAATTACTAATCGACCTAGTTGAAGATGTGTCTCGTGGTTATAGAGAACTGTTAAAAAATAATATCGTACATTTTTTGTTATATGACTCAATTTATAGATTGACAATGTAAACCAAAGTTCGCTGATTGTAATTGTTAAGTTACTTGAATTTTATAAGCCATTAAATGAATATGTTTGTGCAAAATTTTGAGTAAGGTAGTTTTTTGGGATGTTTGAATTGCTGAGAAGAGTAAGGAGTTGATGTTTTTAGATCGTCTGCAATACCAATGCTTACAACTGCAATATTTCGTTTTAAACGACCCTTACGCTTATGGGTTTTGCTTTTTTCAGCCTTTACCGTAGTAGTCTTAATATTTTGTAACAGTAATCACATATGGTAAACAATTTTTTCCATATTCTAAAGAAATTTTGTTACAGCTTTCACCAAATTTAGAATAATTTTTAATATTTATCATTTATTTGTAAAAATGAGTTTTATATCGTTGATGTTGTTGAAAAGATATCTTTTTTATGAAGTCGTGTCTGACTAGTGTTTCCATTAAAAAAATAAATTTTTTTTCTCATGCTTCAAAAATTACAATTTGCATAAAATTGATTAGACTTCCTTATTAAATACATAATTACCGATAAAATTTTCTCCTTTATACTTTCTTTCTAAAGTTGCCTTTACTTTCTTTCTGAAGTCAATAAACACAAAATCTCAAGATATCTAGTTAGTCGTGGGTTTTTTTCCAAAAACGAAAGATTCATTCAATTGAGCATGTGGGGTTCCAATTCTTTTCCCATTTAATTGTCTCTCCATCTCCGCTAGTTCTCGAGGTATCCATACTATACATTAAAATAACTCACTCAGTGTATATTATATGTACAGTCCCTGTTCAATTTATTAGGGCCACTTGCTAAAATAGCGATTTTGTTAAAATATATAATGGAAAACGTATTGTACAAGCATAAGTTTATTCAGAACTGTTTATAGACATCGTCGCAACTATATAACTAATATTTTGGCTTTTATAATTGCTCTTATTCTTTTTGGTATACTGTCTATGCAAGCGTTAATGGTATGTCTAATTGTAGCGCCATTTTGCTACACATCCTCAATATTCTTTACTAATTGCTCTTGTGTAGTGTTTCTTCTCGCACACACGCGTGGTTTTAGAACACTCCACACGTTCTCAATTGCATTGAGGTAGGGAAAATTTCCCGGCCAAGTTTGGATGGATTTGGCAATGTGGCATGGTGCCTTATCGTGCATGAATGTGTAGGCCCTTCATTTGGATCTAAATCATTGATATATGGCATCAAGACATCCTCCAATACACGCTTATATTGGTATTGATTCATGGTGCCTCGGCAAAAATACAGTGGTCCAGGACCTTCGTCTGATATACAGGACCATATCATAACTGACGAAGGATGTTTCACCGTTTTTAGTACACTAGCTTCATCAAACCGTAGAGACACACGTCGTCTAACAAATTCAGCTCTTTCGGTCAGCTTTTAGTGTTGACTCTTTGCTGAATACGATCTTTAACGAAAAGACATTGTTCAAATAAAAACAAATTTGCTTGATTTACGTGTTCATTTAAGTTATTTTGTCTTACCTTTCGCCAATCTTCAATTGTGTAATGTTGATTACGTTTTGCCCATTCATAATGTGCTCATTTCATCATCGGTGTAAATCTTGTTTTTTTCAAGAGGCATTTTAATCCGGCTTCGTACAATCGTGTACGTACTCTACGCGTGGATATTTGCACTCCTTGTTGGACATTACAATTTCTATTTGTTTGGCGGATAAACCTTGGTTTTCACTTGCAAGTTGCAGGGTACGTCGATCATCTCGACCAGTAGTGATCCTTTTCTTGCCGCAAAACGCTCTTTCGTTACTTGTAGTCATTTCTTTCATTAAAACGTCGATTCGCTGCACTGTTTGTCACTTTTGTCCTTGTTCTTACTCATAACGAAAAAATACAAAGCGCATACAAGCAAGTGCAACACTAGCACATCAAGACGGAAAAAAACGTTGCTACATAAACAGATAAATATTCTTTCTAGCATAGTAACCCATCCAAACAATATTCCACAAATTACTGTGTCTTTCGATCTTGTTTTTACCCATCTTCTATACAGTATAGAATGATCCATGAGGGGAGTAATAATAGGCAAGAGGTCACTAAGTGGCACTTTCCCAATTTCTTAGAAAGATATTTAGGGAACGTATTTAGATAGGTATTTTATACTTGTATTTGTAAATTATCGCGTTGGAAACACACAAAAGCTTAAATTTATAAGGTGGCCTTAATAAAATGGACGTGGACTGTGGATATCACATAAGTTTTCATAAATATTTGTAAGACAAAGTATTAAGCGTCGCCTTTCACCACTACCCAGGAATTTCTAAAACATTTCTCTGTTTTAAGATTTCATGAAAACCTTGTAAGTGAAGCGCAGCGCCAATTACGTTTATTATCTAGAAAATTTGGTCTGCTTAAGGAGAACGTAACATTTATTGGAATGCACTATCGCGGTTGTGACTATGTTGATTACTTGAAGACGCACTACGATATAGACCCAGAGGTAAGTTTGTTCAATTGTTTGTTCTAATTTATATTCTACAGTATTATCTCTGATCAAATATATGGACTATGAACCAATTTAAGGTATCTACAGTATGTGTTTAATGAATTAGGGACTTTCATGATACCATAATAGGAATTTACAGTCTGAATAGTCTTTTTTATTACTGTTAGTGTCCAATTGGTTTATTGGACTGTTTGCCGGTGAACTGCTTGGAAGTTTTCGTAAATTAAACTCAGTATCTGTATAATACATATATTAAAAAACTCATAAAAAGGAATACAATTTATTCTGTGTATATAAAATAAAATATTTGCACTTTGTATATAATCGGGTCTCTAGTTATTACCATCAATCTGTATACATATATGACGTATATAACGTTTGCATGTGTTTGCGCGTGTGAAATTTCGAACGGTATTCGTAAACGGATGTTTAAAAAAAACAATTCTCTCACATCTTCCACGTGTATACCAGGTATATGCATAAGTTTTTTTATGGTTTAACTAGGGGATAGCGCCAGCGAAAAGTACGCAGCGTATTAATTTGACACATATGTCATACACAAGTTGAGTCCGCCAAAAACTAGCGTCTTTGTTTTATTGTTCACTGATCACGTCGAGTTTTGTGCTTGGAAAAGAACATTTGCGACACGCATTACTTTTCTTATTTAACCAAAAGAAGATGGTTGTTGAAAGTCATCGTTTGCTGGTAGAAACATATGGTGAACACGCTCCATCGATTAGAACATGTGGGACATGGTTTCGACAATTTAAAAGTAGTGATTTCAATGTGAAAGGCAGTGAGCACTTTGATAGACCACAAAAATGCGAAGACGTGCAATTGCGGGAGCTTTTGGATGATGATCCAAACTCAACGGCAGTTAGCAGAAGCATTACATGCGTCACAAGAAGTAATCAGCACACGTTTAAGAGCTATGGAGGATATCAATAAACTCGGTAAATGGATCCCATACGATTTGAATGAACGTCAAATAGAAAATCACAAAGTCACTTGGAAATGCTGCTCCTGATGGGTGACGAAAAATGGATTCACTTTGAAACACAAACCGAAAAAAATCGTGGCTTTCATCTGAGAAACTCGGTCCATGAACACCAAGGCCAAATCGCTTCGACAAGAAGACCATGTTCTGTGTCTGGTGGGGCCAGAGCGGTTATGTGTATTATGAACCCTTCAAGCCCGGCGAAACCGCTAGTACGCAACGCTATGGCCAACAAATGATTAATTTAAAGCACGCATTAATCAAAACACGACTGGAATAGGCCAGAAGACATGACAAAAGTGATTTTGTTATACGACAATGCGGTATCTCACAGCAAAACCAGTGAAAGACACCTTGAAACCGCTTGGATGATACATCCTCCTACACCCGCCGTATTCCCCAGACCTCTTCGCATCAATGGGGCACGCGCTTGCAGAGCAGCACTTCAGCAATTTCGAAGTTGGAAAATGGCTCGACGAATGATTTGTCGCAAAAGGCAAGCAGTTTTTCTGGCATGATACCCATAAATTACCTGAAAGATGGTGAACGTGTAGAAGCCGATGGCCAATATTTTGAATAAGAAAAATAATTTCCCTTGTTTCGTTTTAGCAGAAAAACAGAAAAATCTTATGCATGTACCTGATACACGATACGATGGTGTTTGATAATATAAAGCAAAACCGATAAAAAAATTCATGGTTAAATGTTGGGTGAGATTCGATAATTCAATACAAACATCTGTATGCTTAAAAATGAATTACCGAAGTTTGAAAAAGCGATACCGACATTAAAAAACTTTTTTTACCTGTATTAGTCGCAAACCTGGAAGAATAAGAATTACTAAAAACATACTACCTAGCATACATGTATGTACATATCTGTTATTTTAAGTCAATCTTTTTCGGGAAGGAATAAAGGCTTTTTGTTGTAAATTTCTAACACAATCATTCTCTAATTTATTGAACACCTACTATATATGAGTATTGTATTAGAGAATTAATATTATTACATTCAGCTCTAATTAAAAATAAAAAAAGTTTGATTTTCAGGAACTTCCCGATTATCGTTACTACGTGAAAGCAATGAAACTTTTTAAAGAAACATTTCAACATATTATTTTCATCTTTATCACCACTGACATGGAATGGTTGGAAGTTAATCAGAGATTTATAGAGAATGACGGAAATGTAGTCGTGAACCCATACGAGGATGATAGGGTTAAAGATCTAGCACTGTTAAGCCATTGTAACCATAGCATTATAAATTATGGGACTTTCGGCGTAACTGCGGCATTTTTCGCTGGTGGAACGACCTACGTGTACCCTTTAAGGCTACCATTAGATCATAGAGGAGCAACTATAGCTTTGGGTATAACGACACAATTGAAAAACTGGCATATACTATCGTAAGATTTATAGTCTAATTTTAACGTACTTCCTATTTATTTAATTTTGACAATGGTTTTACATTCCTCTCATTCCTTTATTCCCTGAATTAAGGCTTAATTTACTTAAAGATGTTCTGGAGCTATATTTTAAACTTTGAAATTGATGAATACCTTAAAATTAAATTCTTTTCGATGGAAAATTTTGATATTTCTTTGAAAATTATTTGAAAAAAACATATTTCATTGATGGATGCTACTCAATTACAACTTTTTTGATATTTAAAAAATTGTTTATTGAAAAATGTGGCAAGTGTGGTACGTTCAATACTCTTAAGCCTGATTCAAAGCATACAGTGCTGTACTTGCAATGTACTGGTACTATGTCGTGTCATTTTGATTAAATATATGATTTTTCATTATAGAATTCATAGAAGCGATCAATAACAATTCATACGTTGGTACTGTATTGGTGTTGTGTTGCGAGTGCATCGTTTTCACTTAGTTCGTAGACGAATTGAGTACGACAGTAGCGTTGTTACATATACAGATCAGTACGCCTAACTAAGTAGATACAAGAAGTTATATTGAGAGACAAGACACAATAGCCAATGCATTTAAGCACAAATTTTGTAGTATATGGTTCTAAATTATACGCGTTATTGTTTAAATATGTGTATGTTTCGTTTTTGCATTACGAAAGACTGGCATTTGGCTCTTTTAGGCAGGTAAATGTAATAATAATTAATGTACTAGGCAAACTAAAATAACAACTCTTTCTCATTAAACATAAGATGAAGACTTATATCAGATTACTTCAGTAAAAGCTTCAAAGATAAAGAGTCTTGTTAAAACTTAATAGAAGGAATGGGTATTAAAAGTTCTGAAGATACTAAAAAACGTTATTATACAATTCAGAATAACTTTCTCAAATATAAAGAACCATAGCTAAACTGTACTCAGTAATGTAAAAAATTAAATAAGGTGCTCAAACCGACGTCTATTTGCAAAGAGAGAGCAGCTTAATCTTATATAAAAACTGTAATCTAGTATTGAATAAATATTCTGCTGGTGTGTGTGCAAGTTCGTCCTGAATTTTCGTCACAATTCATCCAAAATATTTGCTCTTTGAGCAGCTATACTAAATACCTTACTTTTTTTAAATAATCACATAGGAAGAAATCATTTGGGTACAAATGTGAAAGCTGACGAATATGTCCATGGCTATATATTAAACGTGTTTAATATATCTCGGTAAATTAGTAATAGCTTTGAGGTGTATTTGGGGGTACGTATTACGTATGGTGTGGACTTTTCCTATGCCTAACAGGTACAATTGAAAAGTTTTCTTAAGTGTACGTGAGAATAAACAATCGTGTATTTCAAAATTTATAGTAGGGGAGAGTAGGGTAAGATGACATATTATATGTTATATATAAACAAGAAAAAGTTGTTTGGCCCGCCTATGCCATTTTACCCGCTTCTTCCCTATGGCGAGTTATAATATGGCGAAATGATCGGGAAACACATTATGAAACAAATTTTGAATTTTTGTTTATGTACCACCTGCGTAAAGCTATTTAACAGTTTCGTACCTCCTCTGTTGTTTCATAGACATCCATTAAATAAAATATCATTGGAATCGCTCAAAATGAAACTTGCATGCAAGTGACGTGACCGAGAAAATAATGCAACAATCAACGCCTAACTCACATTGAAATAAAATGACATGAACTGATGAAATATATTTGAAAACGTCCCATACACCTTTGTTTGCATTGCGATTTAATATTAGTACAGTGGTATATCTACTTGAGCGAACTGATCTGTATGTAAATTGCTAACGAGCTACCAAAGACTCCGATAAGGTTGTTCGTAATGGTTTCGGTCTACCGTTGTATGGATTGAATGAATTGTCTCCATTTAATATTTTGCTTTTGAATTAATTATAATTAATTGAGATTTCATTAATTTAATATAATCACTATAAATTAAGTATAAACTAGTCAAGCAAGAATTTTTGCAGTAGTTTTTTTTAATGAGAGGGAATAAATGGAGTTACAAAACTTGTGCATGTAGTATGATTATCATAGCATAACTTCTTGCTGCACTTATCAGTATTTCGGCTTCTATCTTTTCTTTTAACGTCGCACTTATTTCTGTTGAAATCAGTGCTCCCGTGAAAAAGTGGTGGGAACCGTTAAAAATAATTTTAGCAAAAATTAAGCCATAGTTAGTTCTGTTAAAGCGTAAATATGTTCAAGCAACAAGAGTTTTGGATACTCTAATTGGCGAGGGTCATTGCCCAATAATTAGCACGGTAACATGGTTGACAATGGGAGCCTACTTGCTCTCGAAACGCTGCGTGAGTGGACTTTACTGCCATACCTGTGAACCCAATAATTAACGTTAATCTTCGTAATTATATGTGCATTTACCCTTTTCTTTTTGGATACATGTAATATTACACGCTGAACGGCAGATTTATTGTAAAAACACGGAGTTCAACATTTTACCAAATATATTGCTTGTTATTAAAAATGCATTACCTTTCAAGTAAACGAGATCCCGATAATAACTGATAGATGATAAATATCTGAAATAATTTAGAAAATTAAGTAATTTCACTCTTAATAAATAAATGCGTAATACTTGTAATTCTTTTGTATGGATTATTATTTAGTATAGCGTAGTGTAACTAAACCGATTTGTTACGATACATATGTTCGGGAACTATTTTATTACTTAGACCCATTTCTGGGCGCCGGGTAGATAAGTATCATCCTTTGTAAATCTATAAATTAGTTTATCTCGGACTATCGTGCAGTGAAGATAACGTATTTAGTGTGTTCGAAAATTAAAATAAACAACTTCCCGCTGTACTGTGTCGTGAATTTACTTTTAATTTGCGATAAAAGATTTTTCGACGCTGCTGTTATGGATAAGAAAAAGGATATAACAGCGTAGAAAGGAAAGAAGAACTTGTGCTCTCCTAGAAACGTAAATATACTCTAAGCGTGGCATATCACGAAAAGGACGTGTTTCCCAACAAACTGTAACAAGAATTGCTTAAAGAAAATATTACTGAAACGAATATATCGTGGAAATATTGCGGCAAGAAAAAAGGAGAACAATTCGGCATGATCGCGAAATTATAAAAATAGCAGCACAAAACCGTGCCCGATCCTCCAAAGCTATTCATCGAATCGTGAGAGAATGAGGTGTGAACATATCCCACTGAACAGTTCGGAGATGCCTGTACGTAACCGGATTGAGATGTAGGCGTGGAGTGAAAAGAATTAAAGATTAATGGAATGCATGAAGAAAGTTCGGTATCTTTGAGTTAAACAGCGCAAGAGTTTCACTGTTCACGACTGGAAAAAGGTAAAGATTAGTATTTATTATAACAGTTTCATAAACGTAATTTCCGAAAATTTATAATTTTCTTTTGTTTATTTCAAGTTATGTTTAGTGATGAATCAAAAATCGACACGGTAACACAGCGTCTTCAGTATGTTAAAAGGGCGTTCGGGTGAACGTTATAAAGAAGACCGTGCCGTATAAACAATGAAATAAACGTAACTTCTGTTACTTCCAACATACATAATATACATATCAGTAGTAACAACAGTGTTTACGTCACGTACGCACGTTGTTTGTTGTGTTAAGAAATATATAACAAGATTATAAAATAAATAGAATTAAAACATTACAACAACTTCTACGCATATATGAATGCACGACGGTGCTCCATGTCAGAGAGTGCAATTTATTAAAAATTGAAGAAAATCTAATAGAAAACATATGGAATGTTTAAAAAAGCATGGTATCTTGGCAAAAATGTACCAGTATAGAAGAATTAATGAAAGTTATTAAAGAAATATGAGAAAACAACGTGATGAAATAAATTTTGTAGTACAGAAGTCAGTAAACAGCATACCTAAAGGAATAGTTGTTATAAAATCAAAAGGAAATATATACTAAGATATGTATATGTATACTTATTTATTTTAATAGTGATTAATAAAGTAGTATAGAAGCATAGTTGTTACTTATGTACAGAATTATTTATATCATCCTTAGTGGTACTAGCCAACAAATGTAGTTTGTATAAAAACTAAGTTATTTTGCCACTTTGGTTCCTCTTTTTCTCCTGAGGAAGCCTCTTACGACGAAGACGAAACGTCGAGATCCCGCCTTTCTCTTTTCTTTTCTATTTTTTTTCCTTTTTCCTACTTTTCCTCTTTTTTTCTTTCTTTCTTGTGTCTCCCTTCTCTTTCCTTCTCTTAGTCTTTTTTCACCTTTTTCTTTCTTTTTATTTCTTTGATTTTGTTATTTTATTTTCTCTTAAACATTAAGATGTTTTAAATATATCAATTAAGGCAGAATTATATTTTTGATCTAACCTCTTATCAACAACACGACGGTGTTCAATTCTTAGAGGTATGATAGGTAAGGCATCAAACCAACTGATCTAATTTTGTCATGTAGGGTGGTATAGAATCTGTTAAAGCGAAAAGTTTTAGCAATACATCTGCATGTTTTTTAGTTCTTCTTCCAACTTGTATATCTCCATAGTAAGCACGGTGACATTTCTCTGATCATGGACAATAGCAACGAAGTGGTGTAGTTAGAAACTGACTAATTTTTCCTGTTTCTCTAGTGAGTATTCCAGCTTTTCAGATTTTTTGAATTCACCTCCTTTTCGATAGTTGTTCGGAAACGAACTGTTCGTCTCCAATCGTTACTCGAGCGCTTAGAACAAGATAAGTGAGTGAACGGTCCCTTTCGATACCAGCAACACGCGGTCACAAACTCGAAAATAGAATCATATATTGTTACGTCCAAGATTTTATTTTGTTATGATTTTTTCGCCGATTCTGTATACTCGATTTTGAGCGGTACAAATCGCATATTTCATTTTGTTCGCTAAAACTTTTTTTGGGTCTAGCATCCTCTTTCCGATGAATGGCTTCGATGAAGTAAAGCGCAATTAATGGGTTGAATTTTATGAAATTCAACCTGAATTATTGCAGATTTGGCCATTTTTGGCATTAAAGAATTCGATTCGTAAATTTTAATTCGTAAAGCAGAATTTTTAACAAATTGAAAATCCCCCTGAAACCAGAACAGCTAAAGTATTTATTTCCTTTTTCTTACATTTTGGCCTGTAGGCTCGGCCACAAGAATAGGCCTAACGTATAACCGGCGTGAAGTAAAAGGCCTCTAAACGGATCAAAGCTTTCATTTTCGATCTATTCATGTTGCGACTCTCTTGAGTTTTTAGGTTTTTATTGGCTTTGTTATAGTTGCCAGGTGGCATGCTATAGTGCTGGAGTTTCGCACATGGAGAAAGCAAAATTTTCTTTTCTTGTTTGGTTTTATTGTTTTTGACGCTTAATCAATGTTTAGTTTTTTTTCTTGTCTTTTCTTCTTCTTTATACACTTAGTACTTATTCAATTTTGACTTTAGATTTCATTATGGACTTTGCGGAAATCTACGATGTAAATTTCTTTGGGAGTGAGAGGGGAGTTGTTACACGTAAGATTTTATATACAGCACCTCTTTTAATGTAAAACCGACTTAATTTTTGTTAAATAATAAAAACAGAAATTGTGACAAAAATTGGTACTAGAGAGTCTTCGGTCTCCGTCATATTTCCGAGAATTATTTATATCATCCTTGAGTTTGTCATATACTCCATATTATATTCTAAAAAATAATTTATCTGTTATAGTTTCCAAGGTGTTTACAAAAATTTAAATTCGTTGTACCCTGAAATTCAGCGAAAGAATTGTCATTTTTATACTAAGGTACTCTCTTCGTCGAAATCTGAATTTTTCGGGATCCCGGTATTCCCTTGTGGGTCAAACAATTCTCCTCCTTTTATATTTCCTTAATATATAAAACTTTGTATGTTTTCGTACTCGAGGCATTATTCAAACGCTACCCCGCTGTGCAACAATAAAAAAAATACAGTTTTGATAACGTTACTTCAATTTGTAAAATAATAAACCAGAGTTGAATACCTGGTACAAACTATAGCATAAAAACTCTTGGAAAAACTAAGGATTCTTTTTGTAAGTTTAGATACTCAATGTTTTTAACAAATTGAAAACATGCGTGTACATTACGTCTTATCGAAGTAGGTTTTGTGGATAATGCATTTTCAATGATAAGCCTTGAACATATTACTACAAAATTAATGCGCTACTCGGTTTGGTAATAATAATAAAGTGTAATAATTTATGTGCAATATTATGTATTATGTGATGTTACCTTGTTTAATGCCGCTGTAATGATTACTACTCCACTGATTCAAGTATACTGTACCATTAACACGAGGCATGTTCTTAAGTAAGTATTGTTTTGGTATAAAAAGCAAGGTCAATTTTTTTCACATCCTTGTTTCTACGTGAAAGCCTGAAACTGAATCTAATTAATACAATAAAATTTGCATCTATATGAATGCACTATTAGAAATCTGTCACCTGATTTGCTAATCACTAGAAACCGGATTATATGCAAAGTGCATATATTTAATTTAATTTATTTATTATATTTTACGTCTACATGTAGATATATTACACTGATTAAAGTTAATTAACTTTAATAAGACGTAAAATATAATAAATAAAAAAAATAAAATATGTACACTTTCCATATAATCCGGTCTTCACTAATCGCTACAGCATGGCATCGTTGTCCTAACGTTGACTGATAAGGTGTTTCTTTAAATACAAGAACAAATAATCCCTGGGGTTAGATCGGGGTTATAGGGAGGGTGATCGAGTTGTTTCCAGACATATGACCTGATAAGATTCTGAGTTTGCTGAGCCACGTATGAACAAGCATTGTTATAAAGCGAAACGATCCCTGCACTGAGCATGCTACGGCGCGGTGTCACAGTATGTCAGCATTAACTACGTTAGTCCGAGGCAAAAAGAATCTACAAGCAAAACACTCTGTCTATCCCAAAACGCAGTGCGCATAATTTTTCGAGCTGAAATAGTTGTCTTCACTTCACTCTCTTGGTTGATGCTGTATGCTTTCGTTCTATGAATTGTTATTTTGATTAATCACCGATGATAAATTGACTTCTGAACTTATCCTGTTCGACACAGAACCTCCGGCAGAGTATTAAAGTACATGCTAACCGATTGTTTCTCCTTGTAACTTGGGAAAACTCATTAGATAATGTTGCAATCGCATAGCGTCTGTTTTCTTTAACTTATTCATCGACAATCTACACTAAATCATCAATAATAGTGTGCGTTTGTTTTTTCATACACTTTATTAATCTGGCAATAAATTTCAGCTGCGTTTTCAGGATTTTTAATGGGCTGGTGTATTTTAAACTTCGGTAAAGACATATTAATGAGAGCAAATGCTTCCGTAATGGCGTCTGCAACAAGCCAAAACATTAAGGTACTTAGTGTGTACGTGCTGAATGATGGCAGCAGTGCTGTAGCATGTTTCAAGACGATACTTGCTTAAGACGACTCGCCTCGTACATACTTATGTATATATTTTTAATATTAGGGGCGATTTTCGGATTTCAATTGTTTTCAGGTAATCATGTTATTATCATTTATTTTTAACGGTAATCCCACCACCTTGGTCCTGATTAGCGAACATTTATTAGCTGCCAATATGACTATATAGAAAATTAAAAAAAAAGGCTACGAGATAATAAAAATAGAAATCTTACTATCGACGAAAATATGCTGAAACTCTTTTAGCATACTATGTAAAAAATTACAGCATTATTTTATCAGGTTAAACATTCAACACAAAACTAACACTATACATAGAATATTTACACTACTTAGTTCTTTATTTTAGTGTAATTTACAACATAGATATAGTAACTAACTTTTTACAATTATAGAATATTTTAGGTTACTTTAAAGTAGATTTGGTAGGGGAGAATGAAATACATCGAGGAAATAGTAAAATCAACCATATAATATAAGATGAAATAATATCAAAAAATATCTGCATCAAACAATATTAAACATATAGTTTCATGCACTAAAGTAGACTACACATTTCGAAATCGGGTGCACTTTATTTCTAGAATTACTTAAAACTGCGGGTTCTAGCAAACCTAGTATATTTACGTTTTAGCAATAGCGCACAAACTGTGGCATATATACATAGGTGTACAATAAGTAGCGCAATATATAATTAATAATTAGTAGTAAACAGCACTTGTCCATGAGACGAGTGTTAATTAACAATCTGAACTAGTTAGACAAACAGATGCAAAATTATGTAAGTCCCTACATTTCTTTCGGAAAATTTCGGACCATACAGTATATGCTATAGCTAAAATGCTTCGATGAATTCGTAACTAGTTAGCGTCTCTATCTAGAAGAACTATTACCGTAAATTTGTCTGAGTCTGGGAAAATGTGGATGTTTCCTTAGTATACTACGATACCTTCTTAATACACGAACATTGTGAAACAAAACCAGTATTACATATTATGATACTGATTTTGTTTGCTTTAACTAAGACCTTCGATTCAGTACACTTTGATTTATATCATTAAGAATTTTTATCAATATTTTTTTTTGATTGGGGTTATAAAAATAAATTATAAATAAACATACTGATAGAACTTGAAATGTAGGCAACATTGTACAAATCAGACCTAATTACACACGCTGTTAAAAAATCACCCATTATTGCAGGTTCTAGAAGTTTTAATGAGCTCCCCTACAACATCATGAACTCAATTTTAAAAATAAATTAACGAAATATCTAATTGGTAACAAATGTTACGCTTTACCTGAATATGAATTCATTAACAGACTGATTTGTAGGTAATAGAGAATGGTTGGAAGCGCAACAGCTCAATTTGGTTTACCTTTTTCTTTTTTCCTTAACCGCTTCCTTTTTCTGTTATTATATAAATAATCCTCTCGTTTTTAAGCAGCGATAGGGTCAATAACATATCTATCATTTATAGTAACTTTGCACTTCAACCATTATTTTTAATTATGCCCTAATGCCAATGAAGAGTTTTGTAACTTATTCAACAAGAAAGTTCAAAAAAATTTGAGGGTAAGTAGTCTACTCTAGGATATGGTCAAAAATATATTTCGTTGTGCATGTTTAAGGGTGAATACCTCTCCCTTTATTAGAACCACTTTTAGTATACATCTTCTAGTAATAATAGATACAATATTAGTGTTATATATCAAAGTATTTGTTCTTTGATCCTTTATGACGTATGGGAAAGTTGCCGTGTTTCGTAATTTAATTTACACACTACAAAAGTAGTCTAAAATTTCAATTTTCCTAGCTGTATTACAGCTATTTTGGCATGTATATGTATTATACCGGGTGAAAAGCTGCGAGTTGTTGAATGCATTCTAGGTGATTGTTCACCTGAAACGAATAACGTATGTCTAGCGATATACCCCCTCACCTTGTACTAATACGGAATGGGAGCTTGATTAAACCGAATCAAATTGAAAAAGATCTCTGCGAGGATAAGATTTTGTAGTAGTAGTTAGATAAGGGTAGAGGATACCGTTAGACAAAGCTAGCACACACAATCGCGCTGCGGAATAACGTGCTTATCTCTCGACTTTGTTAACTTATAGAAATCTTATTTCATCCTCTTCTTACCCATAACTACGTCCATCGACACATCGCTCATGGTATAAATAAATAAAGATATACATTATACAGAGGCATCGTAGTAAACTCCACACCCGAAAAATGAATAACATTATTCCGTTTCATTTTTCCTCACAATATATTCATTTGTTTTCATTGAAATGCGTTTGTTGTTATATATATAATACACATATACATGTATTACACACATATATACACGCTCACACATATACGACATGACTACACCAACAAGGGATTGGAAAACTATGTATATGTTTCTAGACCTCATCGTTACTACAGAGGGATGAAATTTGGCCTTGAAATTCGCTCTAAATTTCGTTTCACCAAAATAACTGAACGGTTAAATATAAAAGAAGGGTATCAACGGTACACATACCATTTAATGATCTTTTTCGACTGGTATACCTATACAGGATATTACAATAAATACGGAACAACGTACATACGTTGCCCCTACTTGTTCGAACTTCAGGAATCGGTTATACTGGCTGTATTTACAGGATATTCTGAAAATTATGACTTCTCAAAAGCAACCTTATCTTAACGAGATATCCCTCCTGTATACTCTTACGAGATTGTATTGCATGTTAAAAATTGGTGTAAATTTATATCTGACACCAAATATCTATTTGTAGTAAATAAATAAATCGTTCTTTTTATATTTTCAATATATGGAAGAAAAATCGCAGTTAAAAAACTAAAATACATAGTAACAGAAAGAAATAATACATAAATCTGTATTGAAATAACTTAAACATGAATTCCTAAATTTAAATAAATTAAAATCAAATACGTATATTCTACTGTTTATAATCAACAGTTAAAAAAGTCATAACACATTCTAAATATATATAAGGAAATATGATTACGACGCTGACATGAATCTTTATAAACAAATGGAATACGTGTCGTTTGCCTTATTTTTAAAAATTATGCTCGCTGTCAGATTCATATCTGTGTCATAATCATATTTCTTTACATATATTTAGAATATATTATTATATTTTTATTATTTTTTATGAAAACGTAATTTTCCATCTTCTGATGCTTTCATACAATTATAATGGGAGACAAGTAACGCGAATTAATCCTTGTAATGATGTGATAAAAAATTCTATCAACACAAATGTCCGCGAAATCAGGTTTGTTGTCAAAATTATCGAATAAGTTGAACATGAAGATAAGGATCGTCCAGATGCTAATGACATGAAAGTTAAAAGCTCCCGTTCAAAATCCTGCGATTGCGTGGGAATACAGAAATAGTACTCCAGACTACAAAAGTAAGGCCGTTGAGTACTGGAGTGCTCTGAAATCACACTAACGATCGTTAAGCTCTGTATAACCCAATCTTAGGAAAATCAAGTCAGCAATTATATAGATGGAAAAAATATGTAGAAAAGGGTAGAATCAATAGGAATAAATGGTTGGAAATTACTGAATACGTATTATCGAAATTTTTAGCAGCAAATGCAATTTGTTGGCCGAACCCATGAACCAGAGAAACTTATTTTGGAAAAACGAAATTTCAAGGCCAAATTTCATCTTAAATATGCAGATCTGCAACAACGTAAAGTACTGTTGGGCAACCCTTGATGCAGCGCAATTCGTCTCGCCAATATTTTTATTTTGTATGCCCCTCCAAAACTTACTATCTACAATACATAAGAAGAAGATCAAATTTCAGTTCATATCGTGTTGTAGCGTGTAGCTAACATGGTTCACATTGACTTAGTTAATGTTATTCATCTGTTGATGCTTTCATATTATTATAATAGAAAATAAGTAACGC
This sequence comes from Trypoxylus dichotomus, assembly GCA_023509865.1. Lineage (NCBI taxonomy): Eukaryota > Metazoa > Arthropoda > Insecta > Coleoptera > Scarabaeidae > Trypoxylus > Trypoxylus dichotomus. The sequence continues at coordinate 14,003,353 of CM042081.1, read as the reverse complement.
AAATTCATTTTCATGTCGATGTGATACAAAAATATTATATAGCATTTTATTAACAATCTGTATAACTATCTATATCATCCGTACATATACTATTTGATAGTAGAAATACAGCCATTGTAACCGTTTTCTGAAGTTCGAACAAGCAAGTACGTTATTCCGTTTTTATTATAACATCCTGTGTATGATGATATTCGTACCAGCCGAAAGAAATCATTAAATGATGTAAGTCCGACATCGATACTTGTTTTTTCATCTTTAACCATTCAAAACTTATTTCGGAAAAAAAAATCGAAATTTAGTACAAGTTCTAAGGCCAAATTTCACCTCTTAAATTTGCAACAAAAATCGTTGAGTAACATTAATATTTCGGATATTTCCCTTACAAGTGTAATACCTTAGAATATTTTGTTAATATAAATCTATCTATTTTTAAATATATTTTGCTTGAATTTCATGTCATTGTTGTGCTATTTCGGATTATATATTTTTTTTTGTGATGCGCCGGGGTGGAGGTAAACTATTGATTTTTAAATTACAACATAGGGCAATTCTCATATATGTTATGGAGCATCAAAATACAAATACAGTAGAATTTGGGATAGTTTCTGACTTTATAACAGAGTGACAATATTTGCGAGGTAAGCGAGTTTGGAAAAAGTGTAATTTAATAATAATTTGACATAACTAATCCGATATCTAACGTGTTTTACTACTTATTTTACATTATTACACACTAAATATTATGATAATACATATATAAGTACAATATATCTATTATCAGATACATATTTATACATATTTTCACAAAGGTTGTAATTTTGGTTTGTGAACATCTTTTAACCCAAATTATGACGCTATACACGAGTCTTTTTCTAACCCCGAAGAGAAACTCGGCCAGTACCTCGCCTATTATGCACCCACGTGATTTTAGTCCACTCGACCGGGTTGTACTTCAGTAACAAAGTCCATAATCCGCTCGAGCAGTAATTGTCCTAATTTGGATCCGTCAATCTGAGCATCCCCAAGGTGAACCTGTCTCTCCCTGCAGACTGCAGGGCAGTCGACAAGAAGCTGGACAGGACTTTCCTCTGCTCTCTCACACTTGAACTACATGAAGAAGAGTTTAGTAGACCCGTGCGATGCATGTGTTTGTTCAGTGCGCAGTGTCCAGTTAAGATCGCTGTGAGTGCTCTCAGTTTGGTCCTGCTCATTAGGACTGCCTTACACAGTCTTCCCTCACCTGGATAAATCCCGAGAGAATTACAGTGTCTCAAACCGTCAACACCGTTCCAGTAGGACCGGTGATTGGCGGCGAGCTCGGATTTAACGTAGGTCTTAATACTACCATAGGTACTCCCACACGTCGGTTCAAGATCTGAGAATGGGCGTCCACTGGCATCTTTTGCTAGCAAGTCAGCTATTTCGTTTCCTTTGATCCCAGAGTGGTTTGGCACCCATCTCAGCGTAACGCTGCAATGTTTCGCCAGTTGTTGCAGCCTTCTATGGCACCCCAATACCACTTCGGAGTCAAACTTGACAGCTTGTAGCGCCCTAAAAGCGGCTTGGCTGTCTGATACGATTTCCACCGCTTCCAAGTCATGTGCGTAGTCCACAGAGTTCTCTGCACATGTCTGGTTGATAATTACTAGACTGATAGCCTCGCCATCCGTCTCTCCGGTTCTCCCTCTTTCCAAATTCCAATACCTGTGCCATTCGAGGTTTTCGAAGAGTTCGCAAACCAGCGGGAAATGCCCTGTCTCGACTTGCGTACACATGCTTTTATTGCTTCGCAGTTGGGAATTATTACATTGTATCCCCCAGCAAAGTTATACACGGGCCAAATTTTGCCGGTCCTCATTGACAATGGTGCTGTTTATTCGATGTAGTTGAAGATGCTGGTGTGGTCTCCGAACTTGCCAGAGAATACCTTGCACCCACTACAGTTGACTCTGTAGGCTCCTAGGGTTGCTTCTGACCTCAGCACCAGCTGCAGTGGCGGAAGCCTAAGGATGGTCTCCATCGCAGCCGTCGGCGTCGAGGCCATGGCCCCCGTAATGCCCATATACCCGAGTTACCACTATAACCGATGATGTTATAAGCAGGTTGTACTGTACTTTGATATATAACACTAATATTGTATCTATTTTTATTACGGAGATATATGCTAACAAGCGAAATCATTCTAAAGAAGGGCGGGGTTTTCAATTCCACATTTTTTAAAATAATTTTGAGTGTATCCTGGGATGAATTACTATTTCAAATTTTTCTAAATTTTCGGGTTAGAAATCATAGAGTTTATTATTACCGTTTTGTATCTACTCTATATACCCAGTTATAGCGCTTGTTTGGGGAGGAGTGGGAAAAATAACTTAAAACAACTGCTACGTGTGTGCATATCAGCGGCACCCTCACAACCGAAATTTATGGCTTAACTCATGTAACGTTAAAATGGGTCGTTCAATGCCTTTACAATAGGGTATGATATATATGTTCAGATGATAGAGATAGGGAGGAGAAATTGCAATCCATCACGTAGTCGAAGGCGAAATAAATACAAACACCTTAGAATGAAGGTATAGAACGACCACCAGGTACATACATTACCGTTCAAAAGTATTTCGACACCTATAGATTTCGAAGAAAAGGTTTACAAACATTCCACGAGGGTGGATCTCTATGTTATACCCCTGACTCCCTTACAGTAAGACTACAGTGGCATTATATTTTTTATTTTTCAACATAGTCTCCCTCTACACTAATGCACTAGGTCCATCGGTGCTTCAACATCCCAACAGCCTCCTGGAGAAATTTTTGTCCGACCTCGGATGCTTCACTAATTCAAAACCTGGTTAGTATATAGCAGCCATAGCAATACCGGATGTATGGCTGGAAGCATTGTCCTGATGGCAGAACACATCGTGCCCCGGTGTTTCTTTTTAATAGCGTCTCGCGATTTAGAAATTAATTGTGCGCAGTAAGCCCCTGTCCCTTTTGCAAATAGTCAGTAAGGATGATTCCTTGAGCATTTCACAACACATACAGAAAAGCCTTTCCAGCTCCTTAAATTTGCGTGGAGGAGGAGAACCGTGTTGCTTCCACTCTCTACTTTGCACTTTGTTCTAGGGATTATAGTGGTGCACCTATAACTCATCCATGGTCACATATCGACTAAGAAAGTTCTCATTGTTTGCTTCTTATATATACATTATGATCTCTTTTCATCCGACCCTTGAAAACGTATAAGGATATCAGAAGAAAAAGAAGATTTCTTTCCAAAACGCTCAAAACCTTAATTCACCTTATACTAAGCTGGAAAAAAAGATCTTCAAAGAAACACAAAATATCGGTATATGGCTTAATATCAAGTCGAAGCTGCTGTAGGCATGCTCCGAAGATATATAGTTTTTACGGCAAAACGGCAACAGGACAAAACCCATTCTTTTCGGCAGCAGTACAAAACCTTGTTGTTGAGCAAACTGTAAAATTTGTAAGAATGTTAACTTAGCTCGGCACAAAATAGCATAAAACCTTGAGCTGAGTTAGGTGCTAAATTTCGATTGTGGGGGTGCCGGTGACATGCACGTGATAGCTCTCTCTCTGCTGCAGTATTATATTTAGGATGCCACATGACATTACACTTCCTTTAGGTATATTCTAACTTTTAAATTTTTTTTGATTTATATTGGATGTCTCACCAGGAACCGCAACCATCGACAATTTGAAAAACATCCAAAATATAGATGTGAAGAAAAATAAGGAACCCCTATTTAAAATTTCTTACTTTGTGCCTTTTTTAAAATGGACTTGCATCAATAAGCACATTAAACATAAGGAAGATTTACAGAAAGCTGACGTTTTTCACTTGACAAGATCTTCCCAAAACATTTAGCAACACAAACACTTAACAGTGGGACTACCCGGAGTGTTAATCGCCGATTTCAATGAAACTTCGTCGGTCTGTAGATTCCATCGAGGGTTCCCAGCGATACCTTCCATTGCTGCAAATCTGTATGTTTATGGGATAATCTTTGGCCTTGAAAATCGTACCAAATTTCGATTTTCCAAAATAAATTTCTCCTGTTCATAGGTTGCTTCCAGCACCCAGTGTCGTATGTCAACACATATTCCGTAAGTTCCAACCGTTTATTTCTATTGATTCTATCCGTTTCTGCATAAGTTTTGCATTTATATAATGTACAGAACTTAACGATCGTTAGTGTGATTTCAGAGTACTCCAGCACTCAACGGCCTACCTTTTTTAGTCTGGAGTAATCTTTCGATATTCCAAATTGTGGCGTCTAATTGCCATTTCAATAGCATATGGACGATCCATGTCTTCATCTTCTATTCCTTTGATAATTCCAATTACAAAGGGGACTTCGCGGGCGTTTGTGTCGATCAAGTTCTTTATCACATCATGCAATTCTATGTCACGAGGATTTATGTGCGTTGCTTGTTTCATATCGTAATTCTATGAAAGCATCAACAGATGATAAAGTATAGTGGCGTAAAAAATAATAAAAATGCCATATACACTCCCTCTCCAATTTATTAGTGCTACTTGCTAAAATAGCGATTTTGTTAAAATATATAATGAGAAACGTATTGTACAAGCACAGGTTTATTCCGAACTGTTTATAGACATCGTCGCAACCTATATAACTAATATTTTGTAATGCCTCCTTTGGCTTTTATAATTGCTCTTATTCTTTTTGGTATACTGTCTATGCAAGCGTTAATGGTATGTGTAATTGTAGCGTCATTCTTCCACAGATTCTCAATATCTCGTACTAATTGCTGTGTTTCTTCTCGAACACACGCGTTATTTTAGAACACTCCACACGTTCTCAATTGCATTGAGGTAGGGAGAATTTTCCGGCCAAGGTTGGATGGATTTGGCCATGTTGCATAGTGCCTTATCGTACATGAATGTGTAAGGCCCTTCATTCGGATCTAAATCATTGATATATGGCATCAAGACATCCTCCAATGCACGCTTATGTTGGTGTTGATTCATGGTGCCTTCGCAAAATTACAATGGTCCAGGACATTCGACTGGTATACAGGACCATACCATAACTGAAGGACGATGTTTCACCGTTTTTACTACACTAGCTTCACCAAACCGTTCAGATGGACGTCGTCTTTCGGTCATGGCTTCTAGTTTTGACTCATCGCTGATCGATAAGACGATCTTTAACGAAAAGACATTGTTCAAACAAAAATTTTTTACTTGATTTACATATTCATTTAAGTTATTTTGTCTTACATTTCGCCAATTTTCAATTGTGTAATGTTGATGACGTTTTGCCCATTCATAACGTGCTCGTTTCAGTTGTTAATTGCAGGTTACGTAGATCATCTCGACTTTTCTTGCCGCAAAACGCTCTTCCGGTACTTATAGTGGGTATCTTTTCTATCATTAAAACGGCAATTCGCTGCAATGTTTGTCGGGATACTTCTTCTTTTTTTGTAATTGTGCGTTGGGAATACACTCCTGTACCCAACAATGCCTCAATACGCAGTTTTTTCTCACTTGGTATGTCCTTTTTTTATCTATAACGAAATAACTTAAGCAATAACTTAAAGTGCAACACTAACATGTAACCAAGAAAAAAACGTTGTTACATTAACAGATAAATATTCTTTCTACAATAGTGACCGATCCAAATAATATTCTATGAGTTACTGTCTTTCAATCGTGTTTCTAGCCATCTTCTATACGGTACAGAATGATTCATGAAGGGGATAATAATGGGCAAGAGGTCATTAAGTTGCAGTTTCTAAATTTCTTAGAAAGATATTTAGGGAACGCATTTAGATAGGTATTGTAAACCCTATTCATGAATTTTATACCTGTGTTTGTAAATTATCGCGTTGGAAACTCACAAAAGCTTAAATTTATAAGGCGGCCTTAATAAAATGGACGGGGACTGTATATTCTAAAAATATACTGCATAAAGAAATATGAACTAAGACACAGATATGAATCTTTATAAAAAACAGCGTGCATTATTTTTAAAAGTAAGGCAAACAACACGTACTCCTATTGCGCATAAAGATTTATATCAGTGTTGTAATCATCTGCGTTATACATATTTGGCATATGTTATGACTTTCTTATCTGTTGACTACAAACATTAGGATGTAAATCTTTTAAATCACAAGACGATAAGAGGGCGCTCCAATTGCCATTTCAATAACATCTTGACAATCCATGTCTTATTCCTGTCCTTATCATATTATAATTCTTTGATAGTTCCAAATTCGTAAAGGGCTTCGCAGTCGCTTGTGTCGATCTTCATCACATCATGCAATTCTATATTACGAGGAAAGCATTAACAGATGAATCGTATAAACAGGGTTAATGTGAAGCATGTTAACTGCCTATACGCTGCAAAACGATATGAACTGATATTTGATCTAATTTCCTTCTTATACATTGTAGGTACTAAACTTTGAAGGGGCACACAAAATAAAAATATTTCCGAGGCAAACTGTTTGTGCTATTTTTATTCAATGTTTTATTTCTCGAAATTTATTACAAGTAAATACTTGGTGCCCGATATGAATTTACATCAATTTTTAACATGCAATGCAATCCTCGTGACAATATACAGGGTATCGCGTTAAAATTAGGATGTATTTAAAAAGTCAACATTTTATAAGCAGTCTGTATAATAGCACGACCCAACAGAATTTTTGCTGACTTCTATATGAGACTTGGTTTTACTAGTTTGGGTGTGCTGAATCCGAAAGTCATATTAGTTTTTGCAATCACGTCAAAATTTAACTCTATACCTCTTCGAAGAATCGCTAACGCAGTTGTCACTTAAGGATTGATAAGGTATAAACAGAGTATAAAATTTCAAGAATTCATTGATTTATTTAGAAAGGATATAATAGTACTTGTGAAAACACAAACAATCAGGGAATCAATTTTCGTTTGCTATACTTTCTACTGTGTGTTTTGGTTTGGCAGACCCTTTGAACACTCCAACAGTAGTCAGTTATCATAGGAGAATCCCATCTTTCTTGGTAGCGAGTTTCTATGGTTTTTAAATCTTGATGAAATCTCTCGCCTGGTTTTTTGCTTACAGCACCTAAATTTTTTGGGAACCTATAAAGATGACTGTAAGAGAAATGAAGCTTTATGCTCATGGTACAATCTAGGCGGTGAAATGTTTAAAGAATTGATTTCACTAGATCTTTGTAATTGTAAGCTTTTTTTGTTTCCAAGAAAATTATTCGCCACCATAATGAATGAAGTCCAGGCTTCTATCTCAGCTACGTTCATAGGATTGATGAAATTTGGATCTGTTATGAAGGTTCTAATGTGAGCTCCATCAAATACCCCAGCTTTAGTTTTCTTGTAACTTAGTCGTGGAAACTTTTAACATATCTAGTTGAGACAGTACCCTTGGAAGTCTAGAGCTTTAACATATTGCTTCATAAGACCCAATCTGATGTAAAGGGGTGGAAAAATTACTTTTTCTCTGTCGACTAGATATATTTGGAATCTCTTTAAACTATTCGAACAATTAAGAACTTGCCGCATTTAGTTTCAAAAATCTTGAAGTCGGCAAACAAGAAATTCTGTAGAAAAAGAAAAGAAGTGACGTGGTAGGAAAAAATGAGTTTCATATTTGGCATTAGCCTACATATACTAGTTAAAAACAAGTGTCAGATCTTAGTCAGCGGAAAATGAATTATTTGTTGGCTAGTATTATTAGTGTTACCATTAGATACACTATTTTATAGCAAATTAAGCTAGTAAAATGGTTTTCTGAAATTGGAACAGGCAAGCATAACGTATGTTATTCCTTCTTCGTTGTAACATCCTGTATTCGTATACCTGCACCAGCCGGAAAAAACTATTAAATGGTATAAATCCGCAATTGATACTTTTTTATCTGCAACCGTTCAAAATTTATTTCGGAAAAATAAAATTTGGGGCGAATCCAAAGGCCAAACTTCATCCCTTAAATGTGCAGCTCTGCAGCAACGGATTGTCCAGTTGAGTGACTCTTAATGGAAACTACAAACCGACAAAATTTCATTAATAGTGGCGATTAACACTTTGGGTACTTAGGGAATTTTAACATAAAATCTTTGTAAAATTGATAAATGTGATATAATAATGCCAAACCGTTCTAGCTAAATTTTCAGACCTTTCCCATTCAAATTTTTCGAAACATTGATAGTTGAGATTCGCGGTGGAAAGTCCTGCACCACCTACAGCTTTCGTGGAAAAAAATTTGTGTGTTGCTCTTTTGCGGTGTAGAAGTATATAAGATCGTGATGGTGCCATTCCAATAATATTCACGACTTACATTCTTTTACTGTTTGCATTTGGATTAGATCTAGATAACGGTGCAGAGAATGACTTGTTATTACATAACTAGTAAAATACAGCAAATATTGCTAACTATTTAATTACAATATATAATAATATATAGACATATTTTTCAAACATGCACATAACAATTATTTTAAGTTATCTTTCTATTTTTTTCCCAAACAAGCGCTATAATGAGATAATTAAAGTACTACAACATTTTTTATTTAGGCATACAGTACAACAAAAACAGTTTTATAGGAGTACGTTTTCGAAATTCTCTGAACATGAACGTAATCGTGATTTTCTGTAAACGTATCCTCAGTTCATCAACAAAGAAAGCTTTATAATTCGGTAAAAAGGTCGGGATGCTTTTTGATTTTTACCGAGAGAGCAAAAATTATATTGATAAAAGTATACCATGGAATTTGAAAATGTATAAACTTGCAAAAAGGGTATTTTGGGCAATGATGAAATAAAAATGATTTTGTTTGAATAACATTTTAATTAGAAATAAAAAAATGAACATGCAGACTTATTAGCCGATCATCAAAAAACCCATGGAGAAAGGATATAGTTTCTCGTGCCTTATGTGCTGTTGCACCATCCTCCTAAATAACCATTTTGAAGTTCATCTTTGTGAAGATGTTGAACAAATTCAGTCAAAATGTTATTTCTGTACCCTTCCGCATTGACGGAAAAAAAATCGGTCCAATTATTCTTTTACGAGAAACTGCAATCCAAACACTGATTTTCTGAGCATGTAAATTGAGATTCCACAAAATCAAGCAGGTCAAATTACTGACGAACCACTGCAGTACGCAATACGTCTGGACTAGTCTGTCGGCAAGAGGACTTGATATGGTTGCATCTTATATGGATGCATGTTCAAACTTTTCTCGGGATGTTCATAAAAAACTCCAATTTTTTCAGCTAGGCGTCTCAAAGGATTTGTGGGATCTTGTTCCATACGATTACGAACATCAATAGTTAACTTTTCTATACGAATAGTCGTCCTACCAGCACCTTTTTTATGAGTTACAGATCCAGTTTCGCCAAATACACCGACAGTATGTGCAAGACACATATAGAAATCCTGTTCTAGTACTGTGAAATCTGGGAAGTGCTCACGAAAATTGTCCAAACATAAACGCTCACTGTATTGCCAAATTTCATTATCACACCTGTTCTAAAATAGGCTTCAACCATGTGAGTTTTATGCGCTGTGGTGAGAAGCACAATTGAAACATTACTTAAAATTCCAGATATAATGCCAGAATTATATTAAAAAAAATTAAGCTACGACATATATATTTAAATTTCATGGCATACTCTTATACGAAAACATTCACCTAATAGTGATTTCCGTTACCCATGTCGCAGGTCCAATCATACCGCTGTATAATACATTGATCTGAGCAACTCAATTTTTTTATAGTAGAAAACGGTCCAGAATGAGTTCTATAAAAGGACGTATTTGAAACATGCACATATTTCCAGCACCACCACAAAGATGCTTTATAACTCGTTTAAAAGATAGGCACAAAATTTTTTACTTGTGGCACAAAACTAACAGAAAATGCAATCATGACCAAAATCAGTAAATTCTGATGTGATCGTACTGGTATGTTCCCAATGTTGAATCGCTAATTAGTCATTATGAGAGCCTGTGCAAAAGTTTATTGACTACATAAAATAAGTATAAAATTCTATGTTAGTTGAAGTTCAGAAGTCTTGAGGAGACATAAACATATTTCCGGCGAGAATAAAACTTGTTTTTAATTAAAACTCGTTAGGTTTTTATCCAAAATTTTGTACAGCCATTGAAAAGTATTAAACTAGAATTATTAGAGAATTATGGTAATTTTGTATATAAAATCTAGAAAACGAAACAAGTATTAAAATAAATAAATGTACATATAGATCGTTTAGTTTTTAGTTATAGCCTCTTTTTGATTCAATACCAGCAAGTATTCTATCGTAGTTTTCCCACACTTTTTTAACATTTTTCATTAATTCTTCTTCCCTGAAACATTTTCTGAAGAACTAAGGCTGCAGAATCAATATTAAAATATTATTTAATATGAAAAATAATGAGTATAATTACTTACTATTTTAATTTGACTGTGTTGTTGATGCAGTCTACATCAACAATACAATCAAACTAAAATAGTAAGTAATTACATTAATTATTTTTAGTAATCGAGCCGCACGCATATCTAGCAGCACTCATTTCTGCAGCTTTATCAAGAACTCCATGTTCTTTTTAAAGTGTACTATACATTTTTTATCGGATTTAGATCCGAAGAATTTCCAGGTCAATCTAACAAACGCAAATTTCTGGATTTAAAACGCTTTGGTATTGTTTTTGGCTCATGTTTTTCTTTACAGAATACGGTAACTGTGGACTTTGCGTTGCAATGCATGACCAAATTTTTAAAGAAACTAGATGTTTTGTCGTTTTCACTGTATAGTTTGCTTTATAATGTTCATCTGAAGACCTTTTAACATACTGAGGACGCTTTGCAACCGCCTCGATTTTTGATGTGCCACTAAACACAACCCGGAGAAAATAAACGAAAATTAGAAATTTTTAGAAATTACGTTTGTGAAGTCATTGCAATACTTACTATTTTTTACCTTATTCCAGTCGTCAACAGCGAAATATCCGTTCTGTTTGGCCCAAAGATAACGAGTTTTCTTCATGATTTTCCTTTAATTTTACTTTTTTCACTCCACGCTCACAACTCAATCCAGTTACGTATAAGCATCTCCGAACTGTTCAGTAGGATATGTTCACATCCAATCCGCTCACTATTTGATGAATAGCTTTTGACAAGTTAGTTTACTGTTTTGTGTTGCTATTTTTATAATTTCGCGATCATCTCTGGACATCGTCCTTTTTTTCTTGTCTCAATATTGCCGTTAGGTACTCTTTCCAAGAATATTTTATTTAATCAATTGGACAATTCTTGTTACAGTTTGTTGGGAAACACCTCCTTTTCGTGCTATGTCACGCTTAGAGTATGTTTACGTTTCTAGGAGAACACAAGTTCTTGTTTTTTTTTTCTCGGCCGCTATGTCGTTTTTCTTACCCATAACAATAGCAATTAGAAAATCTCCTGTCACAAAATAAAGTTAAATTCACGACACAGCGCAGCAGAAAGACGTTTATTTTAAATTTCGAACACCCTAAATACGTTATCTTTACTGCACGATAGTTGGAGTTAAGCAAATTTATAGATTTGTGAGAGTTAGTATTTACCTACCTGCCGCTCGGAAATGGGTCTCAGTAATAACATAATTCCCGAACGTATGTATCGTAATAAATTAGCTTAATTATAATATAGAGTATTAAGTAATAATCCATGCAAAAGAATCAAAAGTACTATGTATTTATTTAGAATAATATTTCTTAAATTAGATTTTCTACATTATTTGATTATTGCGAACTTAATTTAGTGACGACGGTCAATGACTATATAACATATAATTCTATTTGTAGTCATATTAGCAGCTACACGATGTTATCCAAATTACGATTAAAATTTGAAATATGCGATTTATTAAAAAAATACGGATATATATTACTCAAAAATAAATCAAATCCCACATTTTTTATTGTTAAAACACAATTATTATTAAATACATAAAAGTGATATGTTTGTAGAATCTAGCAGAAACATTTAAAAAAAAATGAGTATTTTAGCTTAAGATTGCAATAATTTCTAGATACTACAGTCAGCAAAATTTCTATAGTTCAATATGAACCTTTCGACAGAATATTTGATTTTCTTAATATCTTAATATCGGAAAATTATTCATCGAAGTTAATGCAGAACTACTAAGAAACACTAATGCAAGAGAAAATAACAAAAACACTTATTATATTTTATACAGAGAATATTTACTATTATGGTAACTCAAAACAGCGTAATTTCTATAGGTCCACAGAGTTTGACAGACATTCTATGAAATCAGGCATTACCCTTCGGTGTAAAAGAAGCCTCTAAACATCTTCAAAAGTTTATTTATTGTTAAATATATATACATATATATATATATATATATATACCGTAAACACAAATAGGGATAATTCCAGTAGTTCCATTAAAAAGAAATTAATTTATTACAAAGGCCTGCTCGCTTGCCCTATCCGAACTCCATCGAAAATCTTTGGGAAATATAGGCAAGAGACATGCGTACCAATAATAAACAATACGATACCATCAAAGAACTAAAATCTTCGATAATGTGGTGTTGGAATAATATTCCTATTTCAAGATTGATCAAATTGGTAGACAGTATGAAGACCTGGATGTTTGAAGTTATTTTGAATAGAGAATCTAACATTCACTACTAAGTTTAGAGAAAGTAATCATTTTTTTACGTTACTTTCTCTTGCATTGTATTTCTTTATAGTTCAGCATTAAATTCGATACCGAAGATATTAAGAAAACCAAATATTCTGTTCAAAAGTTTACACAACTACAGAAATTTCGCTAAGTGTTTATGAAAACGAATATTAATTTATGCAATACACTTCGAACTCAGTAAACTCGTGGTTTAGTTAATATTAAATCCCCTTAACCTACTCATTTCTACTTTTACCTTAATTTTTATGTCCTTTTCCACATTATTTCATTTTTCAACTTTGCCTCTCGTCTGCTTGATGTGATTTGCACAGGTTTATATTATGTATACAATTGTACGCCATTCTTCTTGGTTTGATAATTGCCTTTAATATTTTTCATTCTCAATTTTTCTACATTTTTGGCTTTATTTTATGAAATATATGTTCCACTTGTATATGCCATTTCTAAAGATTGATTTGTAATTTTATATATATATATATATATATTATATAATTTTGTATATATACATTATGTTTTCGCGAATAAAGAATGTCTTGTTATCCTCTCGGGTTTATTATATATATATACATATATGTAGTGTATAGAATAAAGATTTTTTGTAGCCAAATAGGCAAAACTATACATTTTATTAGGACTTTACTAAAAATGTTGTTAATTTACTTTTAGTATTAAGCATTTGAATATTAATAAAATAAAGAATGAAAAATCTGTATGCGTGTGTATCAATTGAAACTGTATGTAAAATAGTAGAGCACATTTAGTAAAAAAATATGGATATGGGAATAAGTTTTAATTGTATTCCCATAGATGGCATTAATAGTATCGCTTGCATGTTTTCGAACTTGTTCATACATGGATTTAAAAGGTATGTACTTGCTAAACAAGAATGATAAGGAGTATTATTAAGAACAATGATGCTATTTGTAATTAAATTTAATGCAATAACCCATATACCATATAGACAGTGTAGGGAGTTTATTATGTTTATTTTAGAGCTACACAAAGTTGCTCCATTGCTTCCTATACTTTTTACCTCTTCTTTCCAAAATCTTTGCATTGACATTGTCCCAAGCTTGCCCTGGCCTTCCTATTCTGTTATTTTACGTAATATTTGCTTTCCATATTCCTCCAGGTTGTCTCTAATTATCCATTCTTTGCAGATGTTCCCCCTCCCAATCCAGTTGTCACTGCTCAATAAATTCAAATTCTAAATCTTCCCTTACGTCGATGTTTTTTATGTATCGCATTTTGTAACCATGTTAACTCTTCTCAGATACTGCATTTTCATGGCTTCTACCTTACTTGTTTGTCTTTGGTCTAGTACACACGATTCGTAGTCAAACGTTAATGTCGGCCTATAAATAGATTTATATAGTTTCATTTTCGTTTTCCAAGAGATTTCTTTCTTGTTTATAAATTTAGCATTCATGGCGTAATTTCGTTGTTTTCTGAATTCTTTTATTGATGTGTGTTTCTTTCGTCCTATTCTCACTCAATATCCCAATTATATTATATATTATATCATCAATTGTCATCATTAGAGACCGGATTATATGCAAAGTGCAAATCTTTTATTTTATTTATTTATTATATTTTACGTCTATTTGTAGATGTCTTACACTGATTATTATATTTACATTATATTATAATTAATGTTAATTAATTTTAATCAGTGTAATACATCTACATATAGACGTAAAATATAATAAATAAATAAAATAAAAGATTTGGACTTTGCATATAATCCGGTCTCTAGTCATCATCATCAATTATGCTGTATACAATATATGTATATATGTATGTAAGCTGTATAAGACTTTTGTTTGGAGTGCAAACAGCAAGTATTCATATCGCATCGAATATGTCGGAATTTGTTCCAAAAAAGTAGCATTTGCGTTATTCTCCACTACTATCTTTTGAAGAAAAGTTCCGTAGAAACGTGCCGTTTCCTTGTGGATATTTACCCCGACCATGCTCCCTCGGAGCTAACTTGCAGATATTAGTTCCAACGCTTTAAAAGTGGTGATTTCGATTGCAACGACAAAGAATGCAATGGTTCCCCAAAAAGACTCCAAAATGAAGAAGTTGGAAGAATTGCTTGATATTGATCCACGTTAAACACATCCTAAACGCAAACTAGCATTGTTGAAGCTAGATAAACCAGATACATCAATGCTAAAGCGCAATATTTACGGATTAAAGGTCATGCTCTGCATCTGGTGAGACATGCGGGATGTGAGTTATGAGCTGCTGAAACCATCCGAAACTAAGTATGACAGTATACAAAATGGGCTGATAACTGGATCGTCGAAAAAAGTTCCTCCAACATTTCCACATACCGGTTTGAAGTTTGCTGTCAACTTGACCTCATGTTTTTCAAAAAATCAATAATAACAATACCAGTTGAGGAAATCGCACACCACACAGTGGCGTTGAGTTAATGTAAAGGCATTTGATGCAATTGTCGGAGATTAGTGTCAGGCCAGTAGTGCATGTTCTGTTTGTAGAAACGGGTTTTCGAGAATTGTCTCGCATGCGTTTCTCCGAGAATAGAAGTCGCCTTTGGAGCTTTCATGGACAATTTGTATGGATGGTAACGAAGGTCACTGTGTAGAATTCGCCTCACCGAACGATCGGAAAGTCTAAGAGTTAACACATATTTGCGTACAGAATGCCGTTGTGATTCCAAGATTGTAGCTTTCACTATCTTAGCGTTCTCACGCGATCTGACAGGTCGACGGACTTTATTCCTTTGTCTTGCTGTACTCAAGGTTTGTCTGAATGTATTGACCCACGGAACAATTGATCTCCGGTCCGGGACAGGAGTCAGCGGGGCTAAATTGTAGGCATTTCGGAATGCGCGCTGAGTAGCGATAACGGAATACCCGTTCGACAAGTAGACCACGACGGCAAACGGTCGTTCCTCACTGTTCTAATGCATGGTGGCACTGAGCAGGAAAGGAAACAAAACTTTAGAATCACATCTGTCAAATAAGACCATTTCCATTTCCGCGATCCCGGCAGCCTTAATAGCGCGCATTTTAAAAAAGGAAATTAATTTGCCGCACCCTGTGTATATGTATTGTTATTTTTTTGCAGTAGTAGCTGAAGATAATTTAATTTTCTTATTACATATGTATTGTCCTGTTATTGTTTTTTTCCTGGTAGAAAAATTAACGTATATTATTATTATAAAAACAATGAAAATGGTAGATCAACACATGTCTTTTTGTTACTTTATTTTAGTATTTCTGGAATATTAGGATAACTTTAAAAATACTTTTCTCGAAACCGTTTATTACCCAGTTTTAGTGATGAAAAGCTACAAGGCCACGCAAACAACGAAAACTTGCTCGGCGAAATCGTTGGTACAACTTTTTATTTCTTATCCCAGTAATGCATTAACCTGGCATCGACAAAAATATACTAAGTGAAAAGTTTTTCAATTAATATAAAATTTAGTGTTGGAAAGCTACAAGGTCACGCAAACAACGAAAACTTACTCGACGTATATTTGACTTTGAATAATATAAGAAATGTAATGGACTTGGAAAAACCGTTGGCATAGCTTTTTATTTATTATCCCAGTAATAATGTAGGTAATAATAAAGTTTTTGAATTAATATAAACGTGGTGTTTATATTAATTCAGATAAACCGTAGTAGTTTATCTTGTTTAAATTTTAACGAAAAGAAATACCACAAATTAAAAAGATGGTTTGTAAACTTATTATTTTTACAAAACAATGTGTACAATGTGTGGGCAATTAATTTAAAGTTCAAATAAAATTATTTAAACGTTACGGTTAATTTAGGTTTCGTTAATAGTTGATGATACAATTTTATTGGTAATTGAAATTTGATCTTAATTAGATTTTGCCTACAAAGTTTGAACAATTAATTTAGTTTGGTAACTATCCATTAGTTGTAAATTAATATGTTTGTTTTGATTTAAATAATCTTTTTATCCTCATCCTTTGGTAATTTGTTAATCAACGTTTTACCAGTATGCGTGTCTGCTTGCTAATGTATTAATGTTATGGATAAAGTAAGCCCAGATACAGTCCCTGTCCATTTTATTAGGGCCACCTTATATATTATAGGACCTTATATATTATAGGATTTACAATACCTGTCTAAATACGTTCCCTAAATATCTTTCTAAGAAATTGAGAAAGCGCCAATTAATGACATCTTGCCTATTATTATCCCTCTCATGAATCGTTCTGTACTGTATAGAATATGGGTAGAAACAAGATTGAAAGACACAGTAATTCGTAGAATATTATTTGGATCGGCTACTACTGTAGAAAGAATGTTTATCTGTTTACGTGTTAGTGTTGCACTTTAAGTTATTGCTTGCATGCGCTTTATATTTTTTCGTTTGGGTAAAAAAGGGATATACCACATGAGAAGAAACTACGTATTCAATCATTGTTGGGTACAGGAGTGTATTCTCAACGCACAATTGCAAAGAAAGAAGAAGTATCCTGACAAACTGAAAACCAAGGTTTATTCGTCAAAGAAATAGGTAATGTATTGTCTGAACAAGGGGTGTAAATATTCACAGTACGTAGACGATTGTACAAAGTCGAATTAAAATGCAGATGCTCCCGAAAGAAACAAAATTAACACCGATGACTAAGCGAGCACGTTACGAATGGACAAAACGTCATCAACATCACAGTATTGAAGATTGGCGAAAGGTAAGACAAAATAGCTTAAATGAATATGTATGTGGGCATTTTTTTTTGTTTGAACAATGTCTTTTCGTTAAAGATCGTATTCAGCGATGAGTCAAAACTAAAAGCCATAACTGCAAAAGCTGAATTTGTTACACGACGTTCGTCTGAACGGTTTGGTGAAGCTAGTGTACTAAAAACGGTGAAACACACTATTTTTGCCCGGGCATCACGAATCAATATCAATATAAGTATGTATTGGAGGATATTTTGATGCAATATGTTAATGATTTAGATCTGAATGAGGGCCTTTACACATTTATACACGATAAGGCACCATGCAACGTGGCCAAATCTATCCAAACTTTTTTGGAAATGCATGCTCTGCCAGTGTTACCTTGGCCGGAAAATTCTCCCGACCTCAATGCAATTGAGAACGTGTGGAGTGTTCTAAAATCACGCATGTATTCGAGAAGAAACACTACAAAAGAGTAATTAGCAAGAAATATTGAGGGTATGTGGCAAAATGGCACTACATTTAGACATACTATTAACGCTTACATAGACAGTATGCAAAAAAAGAACAAGAGCAATTATAAAAGCTAAAGGAGTCATTACAAAATATTAGTTATATATGTAGTTGTGACGATGTCTATAAACAGTTTTGAATAAACTTATGCTTGTACAATACGTTTTTCATTATATACTTTAACAAAATCGCTATTTTAGCAAGTGGGCCTAAAAATTGAACAGGCACTGTAGTTTTGGAAGGGGGGAATTACGTATGAATGTATAAAAGAGATATCGCCACACTTCGACGAACAGCGCTAAACACTTGTCTTATTCATAGTAGACGAATGCTTCGAAATTACTGGAGTCTAATAGTAGCGATTTAAAAGTTTGTAGATGTTAAAAGCGCATTTCAATTATGGGTTAAATGCCTTTCGGACGTTTTAGAAGGTTACGGCACTTAGAATTCATTATTTTTAGTTTGATTCTGTTTTCACGAGAAAGTTATGTTTTGCAATAGTTCTATCGTTATTAAAGTCAGTGCTTTAATTAGTTGCTTATTATTATTGATATGGTATGCTGTTGACGATGATGTACCTCGATCACCAACCACATGGATTAATTCACATGTAAGTAATCGACGATTAAACATTTTTGTCTTATTCTTTTGCGAAATTATACAGTTTCGAGATTAGTCAGTTTCTTTAATAAGCATTACTTAACGAGTAACCTATACATTCTCAGTAAAAACAACGCGATTATTCATTCATGAATACCGTCAATAAGAGGAAATGTTTAAAACTGGTTCTTTTTGTTCTGGCATGGAATTACTTTAAATTTATTAAAAAAGATTATTAATGATGCGTTTGTCAGAAAATTTATTGTAGAAATATAACATTTTCTTAAGAATATTTGATTATTCGGAAAACAAGACATAGATTATTTTATTTTATTTAATACAACTACGTTGCTCTATACATTTTCAGAAGGTAAGTGTATGATATAAATATATTCATATGCAAAGAGGTAGTTGCAATTTCTTCTGGCCTTTGAAATTTATAAGAAAATTAAAAATGGTTTTGCTGTACAAGCAGATTTAATTTTTTTTCTATTTATATTATCAATTTTTTCACAGTAACTTTTATAATCTTATGATTACTAATAAACAATGACTTCTTAGAAAGAAAAAGAAAACTGGGTAAAACGTAATTTTTGTACCAACTATTTTTTAACCATTAATTTATCATAACTGCAGCTTTTTTGATATTCGAACTTTCAGTTGCTTTATAACTTTACTTGCGTCGAGATTGTCAACGAGAAATTATTTCCAAATACTACACTCCATATAATTTCTATACTTCCATATGAACTTTTGGACAGAATTTTTGGTTTTCTTAACCTTCGTCCAATTATGCATCCAAGTTAATGCTGAACTGCAAAGAAACACAAATGCAAGAGAAACTAACATTCAAAAAATTATTATATTTTATACAGAGGATATTTACAATAGTGATAACTCGCAACAACGAAATTTCTATAGGTGCATTAACACAAAATTAATAAATAAAAAACATTAAAAAAATTATAATTCTTTCTAAAGTTAGTAGTGAGCATCAGATCCTCTTTCAAAATAACTTGAAGCATCTTCATACTATCCATCAATTTGGTCAATGTTGAAATACGAGTACCATTCCAGTTAGTTGTATATAAGAATTAGAATTCATTCGCATAGAAATAACAGATGTAAGGGTTGTTGTTATGAGTAAAAGCCGGCTAAACTACTATATTATCGCCACCAATATTTCGGCTCATCGCAACTTCAGTGTTTTTACGCAAATCGTGCCAATAATATTTGAAACCATTCGGCCCGTCCAAGATAAATTTCTTCCCATCAAAAAATATGACATTGTTCCAATCATGATCCCATCTCATATGATCTTGAGCAAATTTTGATCTTGCTTGTTTATGTGTCTCTTTTAAGGGCGGTTTTGAAAGCTTTTTAGCCACCGAAAACGTTTAGTGCCGCATAAAATTTGTTGTACATGTCCGTTTGTTACCGCGGTTACATTACCAGAAGAGGCTAACCGAGTTATCGATGAGCGCTGCCTCCGAGTTAGTTTTTGATTACCCCCTTTGGTGCGATTTTTGCCATAGGAATTGAGGAGATAATAGGATTGTGCTATTTTCTTAGTTATGGCTTCGTTTCAAAGCCCTATCTCTTTATCACAATTTATTTTTGTTTCTTCCTCGTCGAATACCGATTTACTTCTTGCCATTTTTATTAATTGGTATATACACTTCGACAATATATCTATTTAACAATAAATAAACTTTCGAAGATGTATAGAGGCTTTTTTATATTGAAAAGTAATGCCACATTTCGCAGGATGTCTGTCTAACTCTGCGGACCTATAGAAATATTGTTGTTTTGAGTTACCATTATATTAGAATATTTACATCTCTGTATAAAATGTAATATATTTTTTTAATGTAATTTCTCTTGCATTTGTGTTTCTTTGTTGTTTAACATTAACTTCGGTGCATAATTTGCGAAAATATTTTGTTCAAAAGTTCATGTGAAACTACAGAAATTTCGCTAAGTGTGCATCAAAACTAAATGGAACGACTTTCATATTATTTACAAAAAAAATTGCCACATTTGTACCCCGAGCAAATTAATTTGTGTATGTTTCTGTATGATCTGCATTAAAATTTGCTACCAATCATCAGCTCACAAAATCATAGACAACTGCAACAATTTTTGAATTTCAAGTACTTAAGTAAGTTGAAAGAATTGGAATGAAGTTCTAGATCAAAAGATTTAATAAACCAATTGCATGCTTGCAGCTACATAGCGAGTGTGTAAATATAATTATATTGTAGGCATATTATTGTTAAGTCCCTTTTAAAACAGTCTAAATAAACAACACAAACGTAGATATAGAAACCACATTGACCATGTAATCATAAAACCCTTAAAATTGTTTAGTTAGACTAATGTAAACTCTAAGATGTAGGCATTGCATTGCAACTAAGTGACCCCTTTGAACCTTTAGACTAGATAATGTAAACAAGCATCCAGTAAGATATATATTTTGTAACGTAAAGATTAGAAAGCATTGTTCGCCTGAGATTGTAGTGGCTAAGACCTATTTTTAAGCTCTTGTCATATTACAATAAGAACAATCAATAAAAGTTATTTCATACAGTTTTATAGTTGTTTTTAAAAACTGAAACGCGTGTTGTAATAACTTAATTATATGAAAGAAATATTTGGGCAAATATTAGTCATTTCGAAACAAGGTTTGCTATTATAAGATATCATGAAGTGCCCTACATTCTTATCAATGTAATTTTGAAGGAATAAGGAAAATTAAATAGCTTCTGCTTGGGAATGTGAAAAATTCTGAATTTTTAATATATTAACAATTGTTTTTCTTTATATGGTTTTGAGTTTACAAGTTTTAAATCGGTCTTGCGCAGTATTGTTATAAATTGGCAGAAAACTTTACTTAAAGATATGAAAGAAAATTTAAGATTTAAAATGCTGCTTTATAGTACAATTTTCTATTAAAGAAGAAATATCCACAGGGCTACACTGAAACTGAAAAACCCGTTTTTAAATATCGAATAATACTGTTTGCATATATTAATAAGATGAATGCGTGCCCACGATCGGAAATAATGTACACTGCCGCCCATATTAGTTCGGACACCCAATAAAAGGTAAACTCTACTAAAAGGTAATATAATTGCTTTTATATATAAATAACGTTTATATTAGGTTCTTTATGAAGTTTATTGTTTATTAATTGTACAGACAAACTTCCAAAAATATCTATCAGGGAATAATTAAAAACCTACTACATTTTATGACCCAATATAGTACTTTTTAGAATAATCTTCATCGCCACAAATAGGATTATTTCTGGGACAATATTGCAGGTAATATATTTACAATACTCTTTGGGGTGGGAACAGAACACCCGAATGTGTATTGTGCATTGATGAATGCTTTAGTTTCTAAATAAACTTACTTGTACGTGCGATAGTGTTAAGAGGGTATCATTTTGTGTGACTAAAGTTATTATATACCTAATTAAAGTTATTAAAATGCCGAGTGGAAAACCGACAAGTTTAGAAAAGCGCTCTGTAATTGTTGCTTTTCATTAAGAAGGTTATTCAGTGCCCCAAATTTCTGAAAAAATACGTTAATAAATCGATTGGTAATGCAATACCATCGGGGCAACGTCTAATCGGCGAAAATTTTGAATTCATGCTGGACAAGAACTCCAAACACTCAGCAGTGATATGTAAGAATTTCTTAAATGAAAAACAAGACAATGGCACTTTAAAAATAATGATATGCGCGCCGCAGAGTGAATATTTTATATATATTTTTTTAATTTATTTGCGTGTCCGAACTAATATGGACGGTAGTGTATGTACATGCATGAAGGATGTAAGGAAGGATTTGAATACCTAGGCGAACTCATCCGTGGTTTGGTGTAAGTGGCGAGAAGCGCGCCGTAAACTCCCCTCTTAACTTACCATTCGGCTTTTTTTCTGGAGCTGTACAAACAAAAATGCATGCTTAAACCCAGCGGTTCCCTAAGTGTGCGATGCGACGCTCTGGGGGGTGTAGAAAATAAGTGCCCGGGTGACTAATAAAGTTTGGGAAGCCCTGATTAAACCAATATAAACAGTCGCTCACGGTAAAAACTTATTTCCGTTCATTCATCACTTTCCTGGATGTCGACCCCGAAATATTCGGAATTCAAATCTAAAGGTGAAAATAATTATCCTCATCTAAATACTTCGGGACAAAATATGAAGGTTATGGTAAAGCCGCATTTTGAGTACACGAATTAAATGTGCATTAGTGCTCTAATTAGTTGGTTGCTTCTAGTATGGTACGTTGTTCATATATATCGATCACCAACGATATGGACTCATTCAGGCCTAAGTAATCAATCATTAAACTCTTTTGTCTTATTTTTTGCGAAGTTATCAAGTCTTAATGAAGCGATTATGTTAAGAAATATTGCTTAACGAATGAATGTTCTGACTAAAGACAAAGCAGTTACTCATTCATAAATATCGTTAATAAGAAGAACTAATAAAAACTGACCCTTTTTGTAACGCATTTACAGAAGAAATCTGTTAACTAGTAAATATGTAATATTGTCTTAAAATATATAATCATTTCGTTTATGTAGGACTTATTTGATGTCATTCGAGATAGAAGGTAAATTGATATGAATGATTAAACCACCCCAATATCCAGATCTTCTTCTGCCAAAGAGCTTGTGCGCTGCTAAGTACCCTTTTTCGAATTCTTCGATCTAATTCATTTATTATCTGGAATCTCTGAACGCCAAAAATACGTAATTCAATCCCGAGAATTTATTTTAAATTTTGTAATATTTTTTGTTTCTTTTTAGTGGTTAAACATTCTTTTCTCGATGTTAAGTAACTATTAATAAATATTACTACGAACTAACTATATTTCAATTTAAATCAAGGAAAAAGTCAATTTTATCGTCGTCCCCATATACACTCCCATCCGTAAGTTTGGAAGCAACGTGAAACTCCTTTAAAATAATACAACTGACAGGCAAATCGTGAGTCCAAATATTTAGGTACAAATTTTACCCAAATATATTTTATTGCTCTTTTCCACGAATATAACTATTGTTTGATAGGTATGGAGTAGGATAGCGGCAGTAATTACTTTCGGTCAAGCGGTTTAGTACTACTTCGGTAATCGTTTAGTGCATGCGGTATTAATCCTTAGTGTTTTATTGTTTTCCTGTGCGATATTGGTTTTTTGAAATCAGTGCGCAATTGTAACAATTTAGTAAAGTATCGTGCCAAAACGTAGGCAGTTGACTGTAGAACAACGTAGCAATATTTGTACTCTTCGCGACGAAGGATATATCAAGAAAGAAACTGCTCTACGGTTAGATAGACAGAACAAAATCTTGATAGAAAACGAAGTGGGCGACCACGGGTGACTTTTGGAGCTGCAGATAGATTTATAGTAACGATTTCGACGTCTAACGACACCGGATATCGCGCCTCGCGTTAATACACAACGACGAAGAAATATTTCTACCACCGTTTTTAAAACGCGTGCACAAAGAGAAACGATTAACATGAGCAAAAGAGCATATAAACTGGTCACTGGATGATTGCTATCTTATGGACCGATGAATACAAATTTATTTAGTACTTAACGGAGAGTTCTTGTTCGTCGACAACCAGGGGAAAGAACTAGGCTTGCTTAATGCCGTCAGTTAAACACGGAGATGGTTGTAGTTTTGCTGGAGCAACTATGGGTGATTTAGTGAAAATTAATGGTACATTGCAAAAGAACAGTATTTTGATATTTTACAAAATCATGCTATTCCGTGTGGAAGCCGTCTTGTGAGTCGTTTCAGCAAGACAATAACCCTAAACATACGAATCTGTAAATCTTTTTAGAGGAGAAAATAGCAAGAAATCAACCAAAATTAATGGTTTAGACTCCTCAAAGTCCGGATTTATCTCCCATAGAGCTCTTATGGGATGAGCCTGATCGAGTGCTAGACAGCAACAACCTCAACACCTATGCGAATTTTTACAGAACGCATGGTAACAAATTGACGGGGACTGTCTCGAAAAATTGTTTCGAAGAATACCTAAAATTTAAGTGGCGATTATCAAAGCCAAAGGATGTCATATCGACGATAATAAACTTACGATCTAAATCATGCATAAATATTGTCATTATCATATCATGTTTGCACTAATTTACTTTTATTTGACGACATTCACTTACGTTGTATAAATTCATTAATAACTATAATAAAATTTTACTGTCTATGCGACTTTCTGTAAAATTCGTTGCTGCTTCCAAACTTTTGGACGATAATGTACATAACATCTTTACAATATGGCGTTCATATTTGTAATATGTGTATAAAATACACATATTGCAAATATGTGTGATGATAAGCAAACATTGATTTAATATACATTGGTAATGCTTATGTTGATTGGTTAGCTACGCGTTGTTTTATTGTATCAACCTCATGAAATTACGATATATGCAAGATAACCTTCATGTAATTCTTAAAGATTTGGTATATATCAATCCCACCAATATTAGTGTTGAAGCTATCTTAAGGAACGATTTTATCACAAGTCTCAATGAAAAAAAAATATCTCTAATTTCATAACAGATCTAAAAAGTTTATTAAAATCGAATTCACAACGTGCAAAAAAGGATTGTTGCTTAGTGACGAACCAAATGGCTAACATATTCAATATGCAAATTGAATTTTATGAATTTAATATGCCATCTCGTTGTTCTGTGAATACAAATAGATTTTTTTTGTTGTAGCAGTTTGAAAATGTGACATTCTTTTGAAGTGTATTGCTATTGTTTTTCAATAACATTGATGAAATATTAAAATACGTTGTATAAATTATGTATTGCCTTTTACTTTTGCGTTTACCATATCCTTTTGATAACAGTCATCAGAAAGCGGTCTATCTTTAGCCTACCGGTAATTATTTAGATTATCGATAGTGATATCGGTAATTACAGCTGTGGCCATATGTATTCGCCACTCTCGTTTTGAACGTGTTACACGAATATTATTGTATTTCTAAGAGGCAGGGTCGATGACGGACTTAACTAGGTGCCTGGTAATGAGGGTTTAATGGTTTATTGTAGGCCATTCTGAGTAAATTAGAAAATAGACGTAAAATTGTAATTTCTGAATATTTCTTCAGTCTTTTTTAAAAGTTGTAAGAGTAAGGTTGAGCTAGTTAGAGTGAAGATATTGTGTCTGTGATTTTGTCTGTGTAAGACGATAGTATACAGTAAAAAGTAATGCCGAAAACACGCGAATTGACTGAGGTAGAGCGAGGACAAATTGTGGTGTTAGAAAAGCAAGGGTTGTCGGTGTCTGCTATTGCCCGACAAGTGAAATGTGCGCGATCGACAGTTAGAATGACGATAAAACGATACAAAGAGAGTGGATCTTTGACAAACAAACCGAAAACTGGTCGAAAAAGGAAGACAACTAGCAGAGATGAGCGAGTCTTAGAGCGGATATCTTTGCGAGACCGGAAAAAAGGGTCTAAACAGCTTTCCAGTGAGCTTTTCCGGCTACATAATGCTGCTATTTCTCCTCGCACGGTTAGAAGACGCCTTTGAGAATTAAATTTAGGTGGATACAAAGCTCGACATAAACCACGGTTGTCTCCGCAACAAAAGAAAAAGTGACTGCTGTGGGCTAAAAGCCACCGCGACTGGACCATTGACAATTGGGCCAATGTTATGTGGACGGATGAGTCAAATATTGAGGAAAGTAATACATAATTATTGTATTTGCGGTATTTTGTATTCAATTCCTGGTATCTACAGTGTTTTTATTCTTTTTAATGGGTTCCAAAATGTAACACTATTCATGCTTTTGTTGGTAGCTTTGTGGTAAACCTGGGCCTCAATACGTGCGACGCAAGCGAGGAGAGGCCTTTCATCCAGACTGTATCATCCCGACTGTCAAGTTTGGGAGTGTAGCATAATGGTTTGGGGTTCCATGAGTGCAACAGGCATCGGAGAACTGTTCGTCTGCGAGGGCCGAATGAACAGTCGAACGTACATCGACATGTTGGAAGAAGTTCTGGTACTGTGTGCGTTGAAATTATTCGATAATGATGAGCCAGAGTATTACTTCCAGCAAGATAATGCACCGTGCCATAAATCTCGCGAAGTAATGCGCTGGTTCGAGGAAAATAACGTGCGGGTCCTGGAATGGCCGGCACAATCCCCGGACTTATCGCCAATTGAGCATTTATGGTACATTGTAAAGCGAAATGTAGCTAAATACTCATCTACCACAAAGCAATGCTTAAAAACAAAAACATTCGAAGAGTGGAATAAAATCACCCCCGAACAGTGCTACAACTTAGTGAGCAGTATGCCCCGACGAATTCGTGCGGTGATAAAAGCTCAGGGAGGAGCTACCAAATATTAAGCAATACCTGTATCTATCTGTATACACTCACAATGAAACATTTTCATCGATCAATTTTCTTTTATTTCTTATATATTCCTCGGAATAAAAAATAAAAAAGGGTGGCGAATACATATGGCCACAGCTATAGTTACGAATATGAACATTTTTATCGATGAAATAATATGAATTTTAATATTATTTTAATATATTCCAAAAATAAATACATTTTATTTATGTGAGGGAAATAAAAATCTAGAGCGCCTATCCAGTTTTCGCAGGTAACACTTTTCATAGTCTCAGTCACATTGTAGGACATTGTTGTTTAAGAAGTTGATTTCCTTTTGAATGCCACCTTCGAATTCCTCTGAAGTATGTAAAAGATTGGGGTATATTTTATTCCTTAAATACTTAAATAAAAAGGCATGGCAGCTAGTAAGATTAGGATATCTTAATGGTTATAAACTCTGGCTAATTATTCTCCCGAAAAAGAATTGTGACAACTATTCCAGTGTTCTTTGTTATATATGTGCTGCTGCTTCATCTTGAATTGCAATGATTCATCGTGAGTACGATGATTTTAGTTGTCATTAAAGCATATCAAGCTTCAATCTTGAAAACGCAGTAGCTATTGTATGAGAACATCTGTGTAAAATTATTGTTTGTAATCAATATCAAACACATGGAGCCTTATAACATAGCAGCTTGTTGAGATTAATAACGTTAATGTTTTTGATGGCTTCGATTAATGCGCTTTTCAATGTCTGCAACAACTTTCAGTATTTCAATCATATGCCAGCCTGGAGATTTGTCTATTAAAATTTGAAGTTCGGGATAAGCGGCAATGAAATACTGCAGATGTGGAGTAATACCAAGAATCATCAATATTTTGTATTTCACTTTCAAAATATGCCACGAGAACGAACGCAACGAAACCGAGAAGTCAAAACTAACAAACTGGAAAAAGCCCTGTTATTAGCTGTAACATCAAAGACAAAAAATGTCTTTTATATCAATTTACTCACTGTTAATAAAAGTTTAAACGTTAAAAGTATTTAATTGACTATATATATATATATATATATATATATATAAAATACAACAAATAATGTAATCTCGATGGCATAATACTGTATTTATTCTTCCATTACATTAAATTGTCTACAGTACCGATGCATAGTTGTGGCTCTTTTTATTGTAGAAAGAAAACTTTTGAATTTGGGGCCTTACATTTAGATATTTCCTTATATATATATATGTATATGTATATATATATATATATGTATATATATATATACGTATATATAAAACTGTAGCCCATTTATAACGTCGACAACTGAATTAGCTAATAAAAAGGAAATATCTAAATGTAAGGCCCCAAATTCAAAAAGTTTTCTTTCTACAATAAAAAGAGCCACAACTATGCATCGGTACTGTAGACAATTTAATGTAATGGAAGAATAAATACAGTATTATGCCATCGAGATTACATTATTTGTTGTATTTTATTATCACAATTCCAAGTATTTTTTGCATAACGTTATTCCAATATTTTTAAGTATTCTTTTATATTCAACATCTATGTATATTTATTTTAAAATTACAAAAATAAATATGTAAAGTAAATTCAGATTAGAAAACCTTCAATCACGTTTGTATTGTGTTTAAAAATTATCTATATCTGCCATTTTTCCTATTTATATTAGATTCACACCATATCTATAATAATCGTGAATTGGTTCATTTTGTAAGTACGTAATATTGCTAAGATAAATTTGCTTCAAAGACGGTAAATATTTGCCCCTTCAGTTAAAAGATAGAAATACTGCGACATTATAGTATAAGTATATGACACTTAAGAGCTTGTGTTGACAGAATTGATGTATGTAGATATACGTAGTTCCATCTATAAATCTATGAGTGCATTAAATAGTTTCATTTATCTTCAACTAAAGTGTTAGTGAACCTATAGATAAGAAAACCTTTACAGGAAATTCAGACAGTACATTTCTTTCTTGAGGACTAAGCTAGTTATATAGTCTGGTAAATTAAAAACTTTAATAAATCCTTATACAAATTTCAAAAACTCAAGGAGATACAAGTAATTCTTTAAAACTGTTTACACGATATTAAATGATGTACTTGTCTAATAGTACGCAAAAGAGATTTGATATCGTAAAACACTCCACCCAACGATTGTGATCGCTCAGGGAACAAAATAAACTGAAACGGGACACCCAGTATAATAAATAATCATGGTACAAAGTAATATCAGTATTACCAAAAACAAATTATGTATTTTTAAATAACAAAGTCTTAAAATTTTTAATTCAAGCCGCACTAAAAAATCGAAAACATTTCTCTATGAATTGAATGGATTTGAACATTTCTAATTGCTACCAACTGTCTTTTAAAATTAATCCAACTAACGAAATTACTAAATATTTAATAATTTATTGTCACTATATTGCTTTCAGGTGGATATAGTACCGTTGAAAGCTAACATTACAAAATCTACTACGGAGGCATACACAACCACTACAACCATAATCAAGCCCGTGATGAAAGTGAACATAGACCATCGACCATTCAGAAGATGTAAACTTGTGGTTTGTTCTATCGGCAATTTAGGAAACCAAATATGGGAATACATGTCCCTGTTCGTCGTATGGAAACGATTCCTTAATAGCAACTACACCCCTTACATAGAAGAGAGGATGTGGACAACCCTTAAGGTACTTTTTCCAAAGTAAGAGGGCATATTATTTGGTTTTAAAGTTTCTAGGCACTAAAATTTCTTCCTCACTGTTATAATTGTACAAAAAATGTATAGTATTTGTTTAGAATTCCAAAAGAGATGAATTGTAGAATATTTTTTTTTAGGATGGTTTCCCAACAGATCCTATAGAATTTCGAATACTTGCTCCTATGGGACTCATTCTTTGCTGTATTTTGCCCCCTCCCCCTTCCCAAATAGAAAATGTGGTACTTCAACTACTGAACGGATTAGACAAAAACAATTGTTACGTGCATGTTTATATATATATTTGAGTGTACATATTTTCATATTGCACTTATTTTGTGTTGCTGTATATTGGCACTTATAAAGTTTACTGTGCTATAATTGTTTTAGGTTCTATAGGAATAAGTATTCGAAATTTTCGAAACATAACAGTAGTTTCCTATAAACAGGTACCCACCACGACTACAATCAATGTTATAAAACTCGATTATAAAAGTGGCAAAACATTTTTTAATTACGGCATAAGTAGCATAAAATGATCCTATGATCAAAATTGAAGAGTTCCGATGTGGTCGTGCTGGGGAAATGTCAGATAAAGAATCGCTAAATACTCATTGTGGGTGTCGGTGCAAAACTTTTTATTGACGATACAAAATTATGCGTTAGTTAAATGTCTGAAATAGACGTGTTGGATCTCTAATAATTGAACGAGAAATGGTATGCAGTTTCCAATTTATAAACTTTAATACATGATTAAATAGAAAGGCATTGTAGTAGGTGGAGTTTAGAGATGAAGGTCTTATTATACAAGGTGTCCCAGAAGTTCTTTTCAAAATAAAAAGAATATAATAAAATAATGGCCAGATTTAATGAACAAATGTTTATTTTTTAAATACAGGCTTTGGGAACTTATTTCTTGAAAAATATGTCGCTTAAATGTGTTCCGTTATTTTACTGGCACTCCTATAAATGTAGGACAACATTTTCGAGAATTGCTAGGTACATATTATTCATGGTACCCGCCATTTCACTTCGAATACTCTCTTTTAATTCATTTAGAATGCGAAGAGTGTTGCTGGATGCCTTTGATTTAAGGTACAAGGTAGGCGCCATAAATTGTCGGCTTGATAGGCTTATACAGGTTAAAGCGTGTTCAAACTCCGTCACGGCATGCATGCACACACGCGAGGTCTACACTATAAATATCACGGTTCGAAGAATAGTCGTTTTAGTAGCCAGCCTACCAACGTGTGAAGTAGTGAAAATTGAGTACCGCGCGGTCATCAATTTTTTAACAAAATAAGATTATACGCCTAATTACATAAAACAATGTTTAGACGGCCTTTACGGCGATTCATTTCTTGGGGCAAGAATCACTGGAAGATGCTGAACGATCGGGTCGACCAATTGAAGTGATAACGCCTCGACAAACTTCAACTATTGAAGATTTACTGCTAGAAGATCGCAATTTGAAAGTGAAGGAATTAGCAGTGATAATAAACATATCCGAAACAGGTATTCGCCAAATTCTCCATGACCACTTGGGTATGAATATTAGTGCAAGATGGGTACCGCGACTTCTTTCTACTCTCCAGCGTGAACGTCGAGTCGAATGTGCGCGGCAATTTTTAAACATGTGTGGAGACGACTCAAAACCGATTTTTAAGTCCATTGTCACAGGGGATAAAACAATGGTTCTGTTTTACGAACCTCTATCGAAAAGGGAGTCAATGGAATGACGGCTACCTAGTGAACATCGTCGCAGAAAGGCCAAAGTCCTCTAAATCAAGTTTCTGTAACATGCACACAGCACGCACGCTTCATCCCCGTAAAACGTTCCATAGCGACTAAATTCCCCAAGGACGGGGCGATTGGCATACCGTCGCACTTCCTACTCAACGATTGTGTTCGCGTAGTGAATAAAACAAATTGAAAAAGACCTTTTGAACATCCAGTACATAGATATTGTCAAATTCAGTCGCAGCTTTACAGAAAAGCCGTTTCTTCATTAAGAGATATTGCTGCTGTAATATACATATTAGACCCAAATCGTATTAACCCGACATTTCGCCGAAGTTTTAAAATGAGAAAGCTACTAAATGCAGTTCAGTCCTTTATTTTCCTTTGTTAAAATTATGCATTAAGAATATCGATTACGGATCTGGCCTTACAAATAGTTATATAGTCGGAAATGCTTTCTTTGTGAGGTAAAAACAATTGATTGTGCCTATCCCGGCGTTCGAAAGAAGAATGTTGATTCATAACGTGAACTTCCGGTGTTGCAAACAACAATACATCAATGTAATTGACGCATTGTAGGGAAAAATTTCGTAAGATACATAATTATTTAAGAATAATTAGCAAATTTATTGTTAAGAAAATATTTTTATTCGAGGAAATACGATCATTTTTTCGATCCCACTTTATCGCACATATTTTGGTCCTGAAAAGAATCGATTGAGTTCGGCAAAACAACTGAAACGTTCACATAGAAGTGTGTCGATGTCTCCTTTGTTTTACATACGTGTAAATTCCTTACCTCTTTTTGAATACGTTCTGTTGTGTTTCGATTCTATTGTAAACTGAGGATCTCATATACTCCTAAAAGAAAATGATGCAACCGAGTAAATTCTGGACTACAGGCAGACCGTACACGTCCTCCATATCCAATAGGTACGGGATGAGAAATATCTAGCGGAAACTCCATCGTGCATAAACCGCATTCGAGCTAGGAATGGTAACGAAATATTGTCCAAATATTCCAGTAATTGTGTCTGAAATAGATCTAAATACATCTGCTCGTGTAGGAAATATGTAGAATCCCAATAAGGTGTCGGCAAAAGAGCCAGTCTAAATATGTATGGAAAAAAAGTTGCTAAAAACAACTTTGATGAATTATGTGGAAATTAGAATCTTTCCAATACACATTGTAAAAGTTCTCTCATTTATAAAACAACATTCATTCGTAAATAGCACAGTTGCCCCGATATCAACAAATCTCTTAATTCTCATATGTGGTATGGATGTGAGACACATCTCCGTAATTTTTCATGAATGCTGTGGTGCGAAACGCCCAATTTTTTTGCAGCGACTCCTTAATCCCGGTATGGCGTGAAACATATCCAAGATTTCGTCTCCTGCATTTAATATCCTCTGCGATCTTCATAGTTTGACTTCTTAACCTATAAGGCGTACACGTAATTGTGTACGCAGAGGGTCTTCTTTAATTTAGAAAAACGTTAAGCATTCTCAACATTGATTTTCCTCGCGTTATCAGTTGTTTCATCATACAACAATACCTTATCTGGAAACCATTGCGCCATAAAGCAAGCCATGTTTGAGCGATAAGAATGCTTGCATAGTAATGACAAATAATAGATGGCTGGTTAGTTTGCTTTATGTATTGTAATGGGATTTTGCTATCATGTACTTTGTTTATAACATTTTCATTAGTCAATTATTTCTGTTTATACTTACTGTTGATTCAGTTCAATTCTTGCTTACAGCTTGGTCGTAATTAATTTATTGTTGTCATTTTATTAACTTTTTGCTGAGATATTGGGCTGCTTTCTACGTTCCTTGTATAAATTCCTTCCAATAAGTTTAGTAGTGTGATACACGTATTCAGAATATATTTTTTTAAAGCTAAAGTTCAAGAACCTAATTATATTAAAAATAAGTAGTTTCATTGTGATCTATTATTTTTCTGCTAAATGTATGAAAATATGGATCCGTTTTTATGTTATTATAACTGTTGGTATTTCCTTAAATATACCTGTATATACACTATCGTCCGTAGAAGTTTGGCCAAGTAACAAAAATTTCAAAAATCAAGAAACAAAAGGCAAACTAAAGAAATAAATGTATTACTCTTAAAAATAACAATATAGTATATATATAGTATATATACTGTATAACGTTGAAGATCAATAGAATGATTATAGTACTACTTTTTTTAATTCACACCGATATTTGAGCCTATATGGTGCAGTTTTCGCGTAAATGAACACACAATGGTCCTATGATAGCTAGACAAAGTTAATCATTTGATAAATTAAAAATTATAACACGGTGCCGACTTTCAAAAGTTAATATCAATTTATTATAAATATGTTATTATAAAAATGTTACGCTACACTTTTAATACTACAACCTTCAAAAACGCAGTCTCTTATGAGCTACCATAAATTTGGGTGCTTGTCGAAACACGTTCTATTTATCTGTACATCTCTGAGTTTACCTAGAATATATAGTCTTTCATGCCAGATTCTTTCATAGTATTAGAGAAAAAATAATAGTGCAAAAGACCCACTGCATTTTAAAGTTGAAATGAACTGAAAATCTTTTTTTTAGCGCAATATTAAAAGTTATTGTATACGTATCCTATTCCAATTTGCTGACTGCTTTGGTTAATTGCTATCACGTTAATACATAGTCTGCAAACGTGTAATTGTCAATGTTTGCAATAGATTGAGTCGCACTTTCCTTTCGTAATAATAATGCAATTGTTTGCATAAGCAATTATTTTACACAACTTGTGACAACAGCGGATATGTACTTAGACAACGTCCCACTTTTATCATTACCGTCGTCTAAAAATGGTGTCTGTTCGTTAACCTAGTTCAATTAGCTCTAATCTGAGTTACTTACTTCATTCTTAATGACCGCGAACTAAAACAATTTACGCATCTAAGCATCTTTAAAAGTGTGACAGTACAAGTAGGCTATATAGAAGGTTAGTAATTCGAAGTCATCAATAACACTGGACAACACAATCTTTGTTGACTTCTATGTGAGACTTGTTTTGTTACTAATTTGGGTGGACTGAATCCGAAAATCATAGTTTTTGCAATCACGTCAAAATTTAACTCTATTCCTCTTTGAAGAATCGCTAACGCAGCTAAGTTGTTACTTAGAACTAATAAGATATAAACAGAGTATAAAATTTCAATAATTAATTTATTTATTTAAACATAATATTAGTCAAGAGTGTAATACAAATATTCATTTTAATAATAATTAAAAAAATGCAAGAGTACTTGTAAAAACACAATGGCCAGGGAATAAATTTTCGTTTGATACTTCAATAGTAGTAGTCGACCATCATATGAAGATCCGATCTTCCTTGGTACTGAGTTTCCATGAGTTTTAAATCTTAATGAAATATCTTGCCTTGTTCACCACTTATAGTACTTAAATTTTCGGGAAACCTATCAAGATGACTATGAAAGAAATAAAGCTTTATACTCATGTCACAACCTAAACGATGAAATTTTTAAAGAATTGATTTCACTAGGTCTTTGTAATTGGAGGCTTTTTTCTCAGCTTCGTTTATAGACTTGATGAAATTTGGATTTGTCGTTAAAGTTGTAATTTGAGGTCCATCAAATACCCCAGCTTTATCTTTTTTGTAATTTAGTTGTAGAAACTTTTAACATATGTACTTGAAATAGTCTCCTTGCAAATCTAGAGCTTTAACATATTACTTCATAAAATCCAATTTCATGTGAAGAGCTGGAAAAATTACTTTTTCTCTGTCCATTAAATGTTTACCTTTTGTAATATTAAAGGATGTTCTGCTATACTTATTTTATTAATTAATTTACTCTACATAAAAATTTGCTGTTAGTCCAAAGCAGAGTATCTTTAGAACTATGTTTTCTCCTTTTCAGATGAAATTCTGTGTCAATATTTTCCACCGCAGATCGAATATTTACACTGTTAAAGACGAGGTCATTTTTTTTAATTTATTTTTAGACGTAATTTTATCGCGAAAAGTTAACTCTAGCATTAAATAAGATAGCTGTTGTTTGTTTTTATAACACCGATTCAAAGGATGATTATCTTTTATGATTTCGAAAAAATATTTTTAAGGATTAACAAATGTTATTATATAGTTAAAGAACTTAATGGCATCGATAGGGCAGAGACGTAAAGACCAAAATATTTTTAACTTAACCGTAGATGCTTGGAAGGAATACCAAAAGGCTCCGTACTGGAAAAACATTCTTGGACAAAGTCATGGGAAGGCATTTATTTTGTCCTCGCCAAATACAGCAGACATTGCTATTCTTCAACAAAGGGGATATCAGGCTCTTAGCAAGGAAACTGATAGGACATGCATTCCCCAAATACCATTTATACAAACTTGCAAAGATGAAGATCAATTTTAGATCAGTCTGGAAGCGATAGAACACATTATATACATGTGTTGTTATAGGTCGCCTAGAAGACCAGTTTAATAAGCCACATTTCATTTAAAAAAGCGTAAGGAAATTTACTAATTCTCCTTCTTTCTTAAAAATTTGAGATTTAGACCTTAACTAACACCCTTCATCACGATAATGCACTTCCGCATGCAGCGGGAGTGACGCAGGACTTCAGCAGTTTCGGTAGGAAATTTTTCAATATCCGCCGTAGAGCCCCAAGTGATTTTCACTTATTCCCTAAATTGAAAGATGTTTTGAGTGGACAATCTGCGGAACTGATGATGAGCTTAAAGAAGCCGTTAATCAGTGGTTCAACAACTTGGCGGCAACGCAGAATACAAAAGGCATAAATGCGGGTGATAAAACGGTACTACAAGTGTTTAAATTTGAAAGGTGACTGCGCAGAAAAGTAGCTTGGCTATCTGATTTTATGTAAAATACAGTTTCGTTTAATTACATCTTATAAAAATGTCTATAGAAAAACATTCTTTACTTTCCAAATGGGCCTCGTATTTAAACTGCCCGTGAAACTTTACATTTTCCTATTATTAACATAATTTTGAAGCAATTTTATTCAATTATAATTGGAATGTTATAATTGATGTATTTATTAACGATAGAAGTTTCTATCAATATCTTACCGCATTATACTTTTTGAAATTGGACATCCTTATTGGTACCTCCCTCTATTGACATCTTCAATTCATACAACCACAAGAATGTTCGCGAAGCATAATGTATGGAGAAAATCGAATAAGATTTCGCTTGAAAAGCAGCTCAAAAGTTTATATTTATTTGTAAATTCCAACATTAAACTTATATGATTATCTAAAACGAAAGTTTTGATTTGTTAGCTACTTATCTATATCGCAAATAGAGAGAGTTTTTGCAATATATTTACTTAGTGTGAAGGCTGTACCTCTATATCCGTCTTCGGCATGTATGGTTTACATGCAATGTTATTTATAACGATGCATGTAGCTGTGTTTACAATTATTCGTGATCGTTATTATAAGTAGTTGCTTGATTGCATTATGCATGCCGTTAGTGCCAACTTTCTCTTTACTCTACTATTGATACTATCAATATTCGCTGCTGTCTATTCATCCTAAATAGTAGTACACAAACACTACCGCCCATATTACTTCGGACACCCAGTGTTGTAAACTCTACTAAAAGATAATATAATTATTGCTTTTATATATAAATAACATTTATATTAGGTCCTTTATGAAGTTTATTGTTTATTAATTGTACAGGCAAACTTCCAAGAATATCGATCAGAGAATGATCAAAAGCCTACTATATTTTATGACCCAATATAGCACGTTTCAGAATAATCCTCATCGCCACATATAGGATTATTTTTGGGACAATATTGCAGGTAATAAATTTACAATACTCTTTGGGGTTCGAGCAGGACACCCGAAAGTGTATTGTATATTGATGAATGCTTTAGTTTCTAAATAAACTTGTGTGCGTGCGTTAGTGTTAAGAGCATATCTTTTTGTGTGAACATGATTAAAGTTATTATAATGTCGAGAAGAAAACCAACAAGTTTAGGAAAGCACTCTGCAATTGTTGCTTTTCATCAAGAAGGTTGTTATTCAGTGCGTCAAATTTCCGAAAAAATAGATGCTAATAAATCGACTGTTAGTGATATCATTCGGAGACATCAACGTACGGGCAGTTTAAGAGATCGGATACATTCAGGTCGTAAGAGGATAACAACTCGACGATGAGCGTATAAAATTGCTGATCAAGCGAAATAGAAGACTGACAGCACCAGAAATCGCCGCTGAAATGAAGCAAGAAAAAATTCTGTTACTACAGTGGAAAGAAGATTAAAAGCTGCAAAATTTTCACGGCCGCATTGCAACCAAAAAAAAACCCTACTTCGACGGGGAAACAGGCAAAAACGGCTACAGTGGGTAGAAACACATAGAAATTGGATAGTAGATGATTGGAAAAGGGTGTTATGAACTAATGAACCAAAGTTTGTTGGAACAATCAAGGCACGTCTTTGAAAGAAGAGCGAAAAGCCAAAGAATATTGCAGGATTGTACAGTGCCAACTGTCAAGCAACGAAGAAATTCTGTGCTTGTTTAATGTTGTTTTTCCCACGGTTATTTAGAAATACTGCAAGCAAATGCAATCCAGGAATGGACTAATATGCCAAATAGAAAAACTGGTGGACCGGATGCCTCGGATTGTGAAAACTGTTATGCGCGCAAAAGGGAGCTTCTTTGATGAACGGAATGTTTAAGAAGTTATTGTTTATTTTTCGTTAGAATTACTTTTTTCTCCTCTTACATAAATAAATGCAATAAAAATTTTAAGTTTGGGAAAAATAAGTGAATATTTTCTCGTCTTTTTTCTAAATTTACTTGCGTGCCCGAACTACGGAATACGGACGGTAGTGTACATACGTACCTACTTAGAAAACGATTACATGTACCTGTATACAGCTATGTGAATTCCATCTTCGAAAAACTGGAATAAATTTTCCGTAAGATAAAGCTATCTTTCTTTGTGTTTCGCTTTCTCATTATATTGTCGTGAAGATAAAAGTAGACCTTGGAATGTCCGCTTTGTTTGACACAACATGCTAGCGCCACTAATCCAGTATTTTGCTTGTTTAAGTGGACGCTTTTTTTTAATTATAAATAAAAAACGTAAAAAGAATTAACCATTTCTCGTCGAGATCATGTCCGGTGCACGCAAACCTCCTATCAGCCGATTGAATACGGTATAGAACTTCGTAATTTAGTAATCGTTAACATTATTAGATTAGCTTGTTTTGAACTTGCATTTGTAATTTAGTGCATTTGTTTCACAAAGATACTAAATAAACCGAATGAATCGAAACTGACTTATGTGCATGTAAGGTATATTCGTAGAGTATTAGTCATTTCTTTCTACCAATTACATCATGTCCTTTTATTTTGTGGTTACTCTGTGAACATATATACTTATAATTGTAGCACCAGAATTCAATTTACTCGATTACTTACGATCTATCTAAAATTAGGAATCCAAATCAACCCATTTTCTCAAAATTCATCAATTATTTTGGCGCATTTGGTCTATACTACTTTACTATTTATACTTGATATCTCATGAAATTGATAAACTAATGAACCATTTGTTTATCATTAAAAGGGTCAGACATAAACAATTAAGAACAACGAATTCGTTGAAATGAGGTTGTTGCTATTGCCATCTTTAAAAGATCCAGTGTTATAGTGCCGAGGATACAATTCCTTTGGAATTTGTAAGGAGCTGTATGATGTACAATTTTCGAAAGAAAAATATAGGACACATTGAATAATGAAGATGGAATATTCACTTTACAACGAATTATAGAAAAGCTGAGGGTATACAACAGAGAAACAGGCATAGGGTTTATAGATGTCGAGAAGGCTTTCGATAATGTAAATTATGGGATACTACGAAAGAACAGAGTTTATACACTGACACCAGAATTATGGTACTTGTAGGCGGAAGATTAACTAGGGAAATACCAACAAACAAAGGAGTTAGAGAAGGCTGCTCTTTGTCGCCAATATTATTTAAAATATATATTTATGCTATTACAAAGGAATGGAAAATGAAATGTCTTAAAGGAATACGTTTACGCCAGAACACTACCGTAAATTCTGTCTTATATGCCAACGACTTTATACTCCTAACAGAAACAGAGGATGATCTACAGAAAGTGATATATACATTACAAAAAATCTGCCAAAACTATGAAATGAAAATATCAACAAATAAAACCAAAACCATGGCTTTCCTGGGTAAATATCCAATTAGAACAAACATAGTCATAAACGATGCTGTACTGGAACAGGTGAAACACTGTAAGTATTTGGACTGCGACAGCAGGACGTTCAAAAAAATACAAGAAAGGATACATAAATAAAATCTTACAACGCGATAGCGGTGACAACCCTCTTATATGGGAGTGAAACTGGAGAACAACGAAAAAACAAGAAAGCAGAATACAAACACAAGAAATGAAATTTTTAAGAATAGTGAAAGATTGTACAAGATCTGATAGAATGTAGACATAAGAACAGAACTAAATATCACATAAATGAAAGAATGAAGGAAGTGGAAGGAACACTTAGAATGAATGCAAGTGGCGTTGTCAGCTAGAGCAAGATTTTACAGATGTTTAGGAAGGGGAAATGTAGGCAGACCAAATAAAAGACGGGTATCGTAACAAGCAAAGTCCTTAAAACCTGAAGTGAAGAAGAAAAAGAAAAAAACAAAGATCTAATCTCTGTATTGCAACTTTATAAACATTTGCTTAATTTGGCATACATCTGTGTATAAATGAATTTTCACGGTCTATTTAGTAACAAAGCTCATACCATTGTAAAATGGAAATTACTCTTTGATTTTAAGAAATTGTGTTCGGATACTATTCGCTATAAGATTAATAAAGTACGCGGACGTTTTGTTAATAGCAGAGCGTATAATAAAATTATGTTCAAGAATAACAGATTTTTCAAAGGATAACACACAATTGATTACTCATTTATCTACAGTAGCCAGCTCTTATGGTTAGTACGGATAAAATCACATACGTTTAAAATAGCTATTAGCAACTGAAAATACCACAAAGGAATGACTAGCTAAAATAAGTAAATAAAATTCACCTGCAGATGAAGTATAAAATAAATAACTTGTGATCATTCACTATTTACGTAGTTATGTTGTCATATACCTAGCAGGTGCGGATTTATTGGAAACTCACATTCTATAAATAGCTTGCGTTACATTTTCAATGATTAAAAAAGTGCATCAACGTATATACAAGTTTCCATTTATATACACGCTCATAATTCGATTACTGTTTGACTGTAAATGGGTTAGAAAATTGCCTGCGTGACAAAAATTAAGAGTACACAGCAAGTTTCTTTTTGCGTAACAAAAATTCTCCTTTTGAATTGCTGCAATATTACTGACGCATTATATATTTTTTTCAGTACCATCTAATATCTAACCTCAAGTTCTAACAATGCAAAGATATCACATACATTCATTACCGCACATTGAATCTACGTGCACAAACTAGCGTAGAAATTTTTTCTTGAATGCTTTTCGCTTGTAAATAACCGTAATATCTTTGTCTTAAACTACGTCAATCCTTTGCAAACTTTACCGAAGGTTGTAAAAAGTCTTAAAATGAAGAATATTTAGATTAGATGACTGTTAAGGACTTAACATTGTTTTTTGTGTTTTGTAAGTTTTTTACTATTATGTATTTTATCTTCTTTGCATTATTATTTTCATTTAGAATATTATTTTATTTTCATTTTTATATTTATTTATTTTCATTCTTATATTTATTTATTTTGCTCTCTTATATCCAATTTTATTTTAATATGTATGTACATTACGCATTGTATATGTATGCAAGTCAGCCATTCGCATTACGCTAGCTAAAACTGCCTAATTAGAAATCATTCACTGCAACGTCGTCGGAAATGTAATGGGAGTTTTCTTGAAATTTAAGGTACACAAGCACAGGCAGTCGTCTCCCGCGCGACAGTCGAGGTATTAGCGATCGTGCACTCTCGGTCACCTTTCGTGCCTCGTCGTAACGTGTACAGTAACGTCGTCGTAAGACTATTAGAGATTTCTAAGTTTTTCTAGTTTTGGCGGGAATCGTCGAGGACGTTGTCTATACATTTATTTCTGGCGGGAGTCATTTGGTACGTCGTCGGACCACACGTATAGATTTTTTTAATAAGTATAAATTCTCGATTTTCTATCATCGTACGTCGAGGCTAATGTGTCCATTGTCGTCTATACATATTTTTAGTCTTCAGTTACGTTTGTGTCGGAAATTATTTTGGTGAGATTTTCGGCGCGCATGTATAGACCTCCTCTACAAGTACGATCACGCCGCTTCTTGCTGACGGTCGTTGCGGCCGCAGCGCCCGTTGTCTTTTGTACGTTTGTTCGGTCCTTGTCGTATCGGGACTTAGAAATTTTTCAGTTAGTTGCTCGTCGTAGCGGACGAGTGTCCCGGACCAGTTTTCTTATGTAATGTCGGCATCATCGCACCGTTTTACTTGTCGGTGCACAGTTCGCACATTTGCTGGTTACTGGATTTTTCCCTTCTTTGGGGCGCAGTAGTATAGAGCTAAAGATTGCACATAGCGTAATATTTCAAACGAGAACGCCTGGGTAGCTGTGACATTACTTTTGTATTGAGATCGGCTATTATCGCTGCTGTCGCCCTCGACCAGGCGTTCAAGCTCTAAGAGATAGGGTGGGTTCCCCTATAAATGTGAATATAACAAACGTATTTGGTCAAGTACAAATACATGCCAATAATACAGGGCCAAGTCCCTTAGGCAAATTTAAAACAAGGAAAGTATATTAGGCTCCCGAAAAGGGACATATAAATAAGCATAGCACCGAGGTGCGCTTATAAATTTAAGAAATAAATAGGGTTGGCTCCCTATAAAAGGTAGTGGTGCATGCAAACAGATAGAGGCATTAGTACATGCCTCTGACAAAGCTTCAGCGGAAGCATATAAGAGTTTAACCTTTTAAACAGAATTAAGACATAGCGTTGCAACGTACATGCTGAGGCATTACTTTATGTTGCTACCAATGAAAATACATATACAAATGCTAATGTACATTACATGTATAAGAGAGCTCGAATAACTGCAATTATTGCAAATCTATATATCTTACGTACATCGTACATGTACATAGGCAAGAGTGGAAACCGTGTAACCATTTCATTTTTAAATATATTTTTTTGCGCATGCGCATTGAGTTTCACTGTACAACCTCTCCTCTAGTAAATAAGCGAACATACTCTACAAGTAAGTATTGGTCAAGTAATTTAGGAAATTACGAGCAGGCTACAGCGGCGTTGTTCTTCAAACCAGGAGAACGTAACAATGACGTTAAAGCTAGTGTGCTAAAATGTTAGTTTTGTCAACATAATTTTCTACATTGTTTATCTAAATTTAATTAAGCCAAGATAATTATTTTACTTGCTGTTTCGTTACTAGGAGAACCAGTAGGTTGCAGCGTTAAAGCATAGCTTATTTCGATTACACTTGTCAACAAAATTTTTACCCATAGTCACTAACTGATAAATTTAGGCAGTACATATAAATGTTTGCTTGTTTAATAAAATGCAGTCTTCCTTCTATAGTCTTTTATAACTAACTTCTATAAAACAAATAATCTTGTATTTCTTAGTCGTTACATACATAAAAAAGAAAAATTGTACTAATGTATTCAAAACAAAAACTCTGTGTATATGTAAATTGTAGCGCCATTTACTAACATAAAGTCCATATTATTTGAAAAGTTATCGTATCAGAGTATACACGTTTCATTTATACAGACCTCTATATACAGTTTTTTTTGCAATTACCACCGGGAGAAATGTTTATTTGCCGTAATATTTAATGGTCTAATATTGGTGTAATACAGGATTAAAGTGCTTGTTCCCCTTCATATCTACGGACAAATATTCTTCTGTTTGAACTAAAGATGAGATATTTATTCGTCGGTCCACAGTACTTTCTTTATGTTCTCTCACCAGTGCCAACCGTTTAGCTGTGTTTGCTTTGTGTAATAATGCTTTCTGCATAGCAATCTTTCCATACAAACTATTTTGGCGCAAACGCCGTTTTACCGTGATAATGGTAACTGGCTTTGGGCATGAAATATTCATTTCATCAGCAATGTCTTATGCTGTTTTTCGTCTATTTCGTTTGCTCGTGATTACAATTGCGCGATTTTCTGTTGATGTTGTTACTTTTGACCGTGCGAGTCGATGTTTACTAGATGCACGCCACTTCTTTGATATTCCTTAACATTATAATCCACGGTTCTACGGTTTCATTTCAGTAATTTACCAATTTCTCGGTTAATTTTGGCGATGTTGTGATATGCCCGTATTTGAGCACTCGTTTCCGTAGGTAATTCTTTTCTTGCTGACATTGATTTAACATTACTGCATATATTTAAACTTTAAACAAAACAATTATATGAAAGAACCCACTTCTTGATTTAATAACTCCTCGCACAATTCGTGGCATTCTTTCTACCAATTTCTTCAGTGCATCTTGAACAACATTTTTCCATTGCATATTAACGACGTGTTCGGATCGCTATAGTGCATCAACTCAAAATTGTTGCCTAAGTGCAATCCGAATGGTAGAGCATTTTCCTCTAATATCTCGCAATAATTCTCCTTCCTCATTATACCATCAATTTTCACAGGGTCCCCTGTTCCACTTAATGAAAAACGACCCCATACAAGAATGGAATCACCATCTTTCTTTGTTGTTGATGTGATGCACTCAGGAAGCATTTTCTCGTCTTTTGAGTGCCTGACAAATGTTCTGCGACCAAACACTTCATATCTGGACTCATTAGTCCAAAGTACATTTCCCCATTGTTATATTCTCTAGCCTTTGTGGATGTTAGCCTACTAGAGACAGTTTTGTTTATTCCCACGACGTAGCAACGGTTTTCGTGTAGCAGTATAGCCGTAGATTTGCTTCCTTTTAGCGACGTTTCACTGTAATAACGGATATCTTCCTGTTTCTAGCCCGATTCATTTTAGCCGTAGTTTCAAGAGCCGTTAATCGTCTATTTCTCTTACTAAACAATTTTATGCGTTCGTCGTCACTCCTGGATGTTGCTCGAGGACGTGCTGAATAACTTTTATTAACAGATGTACCAGTTT
This sequence comes from Trypoxylus dichotomus, assembly GCA_023509865.1. Taxonomy (NCBI): domain Eukaryota; kingdom Metazoa; phylum Arthropoda; class Insecta; order Coleoptera; family Scarabaeidae; genus Trypoxylus; species Trypoxylus dichotomus. Next base: position 13,958,742 of record CM042081.1, on the reverse strand, counting down.
GTTCGAAGTGGCGAACAGTTAAACTACCTGTGGATAATTTTTTAACATGAAGTCGTCCGGAAATACTGCCGATTGTGTTTCAACACTAAGCGGTTTTGCGTGAGGTATTTTTACACAGGGATTAAATTATTTACTCCCATAAAGAAATAACAATATCGGGCGACACATAACGGTATGTAATGATAAATGATAAACTAAACTAAAATTTGGATTTCATTTATGGTGTCATAAAATGTCTACCCGTATATTACTTAAAATATCTATACCTGGTATTGGTTGTACTGTACCTAATTATTATGAAAAGTAATATTCCAGTTTCTTTATTTATCAACTTAGTTCTTTAATTAGTAAATTGTGTACATGCTTCTAGAATTATCACATGAATAAAAGTACTTGTTTTCAATGTTTTGTTAAAATTTGAAGTGTCCATTCTATTATGAGCGGTAGTGTATACAATTATACAAATGATATTTAATATTTGTAGATTAAGTATAATGCCAACATGGAATGGTATATGTAACATCTACAGGCGGAGGATAATTCCAAGAAATAATAATCTAAGTGACTACGAAAGATGGTTTACAAACGATAGATACTGCCAAGATATATTCCTAGAGGAATACTCTTCTAGATATGATGATGTTATCGAGTATGGCGTTGATGAAATTCTGAAGGAAATGAAGTAGGTATACAATTACATAAATGAAAAAATTATGTATCCAGCAAATACAATCACGTCAGTCATAAACGAACTGTTTTCGGGATTGGACTCTGTCAACGTGAATAACATAAAGGAACACAAAAAAAAGAGAAAAGAGAAAAAGACAGAATCTCCGCGTTTTGTCTTGGCTGTCAAAATTGCACGGTAACTCAACTGCCAGTTAAATAAACATTTATGAGTTTAAGCTCTGAAATCAAGTTTAAACCAACCCCATAGCGTAGCAAAAATGTTTTCTTAGCTAACAGTTTTCACTCAGGGTGGTGCAATTGAGATCTCTTTCAATTTGTTCAACATATACTTGAATTTTTTCAAGAAACTGTACAAGATTTCAAAATTATCAGTGTTGGCATTAAAATTATGTCAATTGGCTTTCGAAAGATAACAAAAAAAGAAACGTTGGTATGAAGTCTCGTGCAGAGAATTTGACGCCAGTGACGAAAAATACTAAATTTTAACGTAAAGCTGACGTGATTGTACTTACTGGGTAAGTCGAACTATATTCGCCCAATGTTTGTAAGAATTATATTATTAGGTACGATGAAGGATTAGTTCAAGATTGTCAAATGGTCCTGCAAGGATTCAAAACACGTTTTGGTATGGAAAACGAAACCGTCACGTTCATTGGTTTGCATTATAGAGGCACCGATTATGTGAATCATTTGAATATAAATTATGGTAACTATAATCCGGTAATACTTTTGGCTTTTTTTATTTATCCATATGCATATTTTATTATTTGCACTCTTTACGAAAGTGATCAACTACCTACATCTGCAGTTATTAAAAGAATTTATTCCTATTATAACAAGTTTAGAATCATTTTCGATGTCTTCAGTAAATTATTGATAATTCCCTACTTTTTTTTCAAAGTTTGAGGATATTAATTGTTATCTGGCTTCCTTGTAAATATAACATCAACTTTTTTGGATTCCGAGAGGTATGGTTTGCCATATATATTAAAAAATAAATAAACTTGCACTAAAAAACATACACAAATATCAGTGCTACATTAATCAATAAGTAAGAGATCAATGTTTTTATATTACAGAAGTCATGTGTACATGGTAAGGCTGCAGAAACGAGTGCTTTCACAGTAGCGTACGGCCCTGTTACAATCAATATTAAAAATCGTGGATATAATTACTTACTATTTTAGTAAATTCTAATGTCGGATATCGATTAAAAAATCTATTAATACTCGTCAAACATACTAACCATTCGCGTATGAATGTCGACTTCGGACATGTCCAACCGCTTTCGAAATATATCATCGCCTCCAATGAGTGCACACTCGTTTCTACAGGCTTAGTACATAGATAAACAATTTTAGTTATCGTTACTATAGTTTATTACAAAAAGGAAGACAAATTTCTGAACAGACCCCTAGCCCAATTTACAACCTATAAATTTGAGATATCAATTTTACGCGGTAAACTTAAATTTGAAGATCTGTCTAAAATATGAAATTTGTACCAAGTAAAATTGTATATGTATTCTCCAGAGACTATTCTACAATTAAGACAACAGAATAGTAAATGTAGTAGTTACAACACATGAAAGTAAGCATTCATTTACAGGAGGATACACACCTGTACTTTTAGCAAAACAGGTGCTAAGCTCTGCATCCATAATTGAAAGCAACAGCTAGAGAATTGTAATTTTAGTACAACTAAAGTTTTCTATATTTGCAATTTACTTACATAATCTATTAATTTTCAAATCAAAGCACAGAGAAGAACTAATCTATACCGCAAAATAGCTAAGATAATAATTATAAACGAAACGCAAACATGATATGAACAATGATAAGGATGTCAAAATCTTTGACAATTTACAGCAAAAAGAGAATGTTGTGCGATGTGATTTCGCCTAGCTTTCAACCGATAGGAAATAACTGTTACTTGGGTCTGTTCAGAAATTTCTCTCTCTCTTTTTGGAATATATGATACAGTATATAAACTATCACATACACCAAGGTACGCAAAAATATACTGCAATAAATAATTAAAAATATTGTAATGATGTTATCTGTTTTAAATAGAGTATATAATTATTTGTTCCAAATTTTCTGAATGATTTCTTCCTAAACTTTTGCATGAATCGTGTGTATTTATGTTTTGTCGTTGTTGGAGGCAAAATAGCGTTAGAACTCCCCTAATTTCAATTTGAATTTTCAAACATTCAATTTCTGCAGTTTTCTTCTTCTCGTATATTTCGATTTGCAGTTATCTACATTTATTTACCATTTGAGTTAGACAGATTATTACTTATTCAAAAATATTACGTGCTAATTTAATAATTCCATCCAAAAAAGTACTTTGTATAGTATTAAATTTCAAGATAGGTTTTGCAAGCACTCTGTAGCTATATAATTCACAGGCATCGCAGTAAACTCCACACAAAAAAATGATTTGTTCGGAACGTAGCGTTTCAAGAGTACATGGATTCCAATTGTCAACTGAGTTACAATTACTGCAATATCTCTGTACCTACATTTGCACAATTTGTTCTGAGTGATTCGAAATATTATCTGCAAGATTGTCAAATGCTATAACAAATGCCCAACTTTACAACGAGTTGCACCTGTTAGTTTTCTGATCCCCAAAATTTCTAATTTTATTTTTTGAAGTATTCGTAGTAAATTTTCCCTAATTTTTAAGATGAGGTAGTTGACAACTAAACTATTTCTTTGTCTGGGAGATATTAATTTACATACACATGTATACATAAATTACATAAAAGCATTTAATTTTGCAGAAAATTCCTGATTACCATTACTATACCAAAGCTATGGACTACTTCATGAAAAAATACCAGAATATAATTTTCATTTTGCTTAGCATAGACATACAGTGGTTGAATACAAATGCACAATTCATTGAGAGTAAGGGTAAAAATGTGATAGTTAATCCCTATATCAACGACAGAGATCATGATCTTGTGTTATTATCTAATTGTAACCACAGTATAATCAATTACGGCAGCTATGGTGTTACTGGTGCTCTCTTTAATGGAGGCGAGACCATCGTATACGACTTAAAATTACCGTTAGATCACCGAGGGAGTACTTTAGCCATGGGAATAGCAGAGATATTAGAAAACTGGTATCTTTTACACTAACGAGCCCTATAATGTATGAAACAACTGAATTAATATATGTAAATAAAAAGTACAAACTAATAATTCATAATTGGGATTCGTTTTCATTTTTAATGAGTACAACCAAGCAATAACGCTTTAAATATTCTATTAAATAAACTATGAAATGTTATGAGTGTTTTATTTGTATAATTTGTAAATATTTCCATTGATTGGGATATGATTTTCATTCTTGTAACACCAAGATAAGAAAACAGTGTGTATATACAGCTTTTTCCATGGTATTAGCGAAATCACTTCACGAGAAAGACGTGTAGAAAGCCATAACAACGCCAATACACAGACGTGTTTCTGCCTACCTGGCGTCGTCAGCGTGGATTCGAGCAGTTTTATGTTAAATACATGTAATTCTACCGCCATACTTAGCCCTACGATACAAGTGAATATTCTTGGCGCTAACTAGTGCAAAAAAAGAAACACTTGTCCGCAAAGTCAGACAGCGAAAAGAAGCGGGTACAGTTTCCCACCCTTCTCTCTAGCAATACTTAAGATTGCTAGTCCCTGGAGGACAGTTCGCACCAACTGTACTTACAGCGTTTTCTTATCTTAATGTTATTTTCTAGGCATTCTTTTATATGTATTCGTTCTTGTAATTTATTATTTTAAAGATCAACCATATAGAACAACTACCAGGTTGTTCAAAATAAATTTAATTTTTTTTTATAAGTGAGTTTAAAATTTAAAGCAAAAAATAAATAGAGAAATAGGTGTTTACAATTTAGAAACTATAAAGCAGATGTCAGTATACGAGCTATGCCACACATGTTAAATAGAAACACAAAAAATTTGATCAGATGATAGAATTGCTAACGAATCACATTTTAATACCATTGCACAATTTACACCGCATTGAAACTATGCATTTTTTTAAATCTTGCTATCACACTATAAGTGGGTACTACTTCTAACACGTCACCATTATTCTTTTAAAATTCCATAAATAATTATGTTTTTGACTGCTTGTTATTATTAGAAATAATTACTAACGCAAAAGCCCGTCCTTATATCACCCACACTCGCCGCGACCGATGCAATTGCTTTTCTACATACATATTGCACTCTTCTACGATCAACTACCTACATCTGCAGTTATTAAAAGAATTTATTCCTATTATAACAAGTTTAGAATCATTTTCGATGTCTTCAGTAAATTATTGATAATTCCCTACTTTTTTTGTAAATTTGAGGATATTAATTGTTATCTGGCTAACATCAACTTTTTTGAATTTCGAGAGGTATGCTTTGCCATATATATTAAAAAATAAATAAATAACTTGCACTAAAAAACATACACAAACATCAGTGCCACATTTACCAATAAGTAAGAGATCAATGTTTTTATATTACAGAAGTCATGTGTACATAGCAAGGCTGCAGAAACGAGTGCTTTCACAGTAGCGTACGGCTCGGTTACAAGCAATATTAAAAATAGTGAATATAATTACTTAGGCTACTGACTAACAATTTTAGTTATCGTTACTATTGTTTATTCCAAAAAGAAAGACAAATTTCTGAACAGACCCCCAGCCCAATTTACAACCTATAAATTTGAGATATCAATTTTACGCGGTAAACTTAAATTTGAGATCTGTCTAAAATATGAAATTTGTACCAAGTAAAATTGTATATGTATTCTCCTATTGTAACTTGTAAGACAACCACACGGCTCTCCACTTGGTTAAGGACACCTTTGAGGATTTTTTATTTATTGCTTATCAATTTGACTTTTAAGCGAGTCTACATTAAATTAGCATTTCACCCAAACATAATTGATAATAATTTGGCGCCCAACGTGGTATCCAATAAACCGATTGATAACCAACGCGCGGCAATTCATTGGGAGTACATCCGGCAATATATGTAGTCATGCCGCAAATAATAAGTTTAAGGTGGCGCAAAAATAAATTAGTTTGCGATAGACCACTATTGCTGGAATAAGTAGGATTGGTTACATTCATCTACGCACAGCTCTGCAAAGTAGAACGTACCTGGACGTGGCAAAATGTATCCATATGACGTCACGCTTTGCAGCGGTTTCCATTTTCTGCAGCGGAAAATTTATGTACTGCAATAAAGCGTAAACAAACTCCTAACCTAAACACCCAATACCAGTTTTGAAATTATAATTTTGAACAAACTTGAATAGTATTTAAAGCAGCGAATAAATTAATAAAATGGCATATCACTGAATATACAGTCCCTGCCTACTTAGACATTGTCGCAACTGTATAACTAATACCTTGTAATGCCTCCTTTGGTTTTTCATAATTGCTCTTATTCTTTTTGGCTTATTGTCTATGCAAACGTTAAAGGTATGTTTAATGGTAGCGTCATTTTGCCACACATCCTGAATATTGTTTACTAATTGCTCTTTTGTATTGTTTCTTCTCGAGTGCACGCGTGATTTTAGAACACTCCATACGTTCTCAATTGCATTGAGGTCGGGAGAATTTTCCGGCCAAGGTAACACTGACAGAGCGTGCGTTTCCAAAAAACTTTGGATTGATTTGGCCATTTGGTATGGTGCTTTATCGTGCACGAATGTGTAAGGACCTTCATTCATTTAAGTTATTTTGTCTTACCTTTCGCCAATCTTCAATTGTGTAATGTTGCGATTCTTTTCTTGCCGTAAAACGCTTTAGCGGTGTAGTGGGCTGTACTGCTAGTCGGGATACTTCTTCTTTCTTTGCAATTGTGCGTTGAGAATACACTCCTGTACCTAACAATGCCTCAATACGCAGCTTTTCTCATTTGGTATGTTGTTACAGAAATTATATTTTTTCTACAATTGTAACCGATCTAAATAATATTCTACGAATTCCTGTGTTTTTCAATCCTGTCTCTACTCATCTTCTACACAGTACAAAAGGATTCATGAGGAGGATAATAATACGTAAGAAGTCATTAAGTAGCACTTTCTCAATTTGTTAGAAAGATATTTAGGGAACGTATTTAGGTAGGTATTATAAACCCTATTCATGAATTTTATACTTGTATTTGTAAATTATCATGTTGCAAAGACACAAAAGCTTAAACTTATAAGGTTGCCCTATAAAACGGATGTGGACTGTATGCACATGTAAAATATATTTGTCGGAGAATACAGATAGAAAATTAAAACGTATTGCGAAAAGAATTAAGTTAATAGGGTAGGTATATGTAAAGTAAAAGCTTATAATTAAAAAAATTAAAAATTAAAACAGGGTCAGGAAAATACCTATGCTATATTTATATAAACCATAAAATATCAATGGTAAGACTTATTGGCTTTATATTTTTGGTTCACTAACTAATACTTTAACATATTAATCATTATGCCATTGTTTCACTATTGTACATACTGGCATCAGGTAAATCCTTAACACCAGTTACGCTTCAAATATGAATTCGAGTTAGGATATGAAGGTGTTATTGGTGATTGCGACCTTGGTATATTTCAGACTTTCTATTCTACATACATATATCATTCAAATAGGGTATTTAATTTTTGATCTACTTTAATAGCTAGTGCGGTAATACTTTTGTAATATAACTTTTGAAAAATTAAGCAAGGAATTGACAATGAATTCTAATAAAGGATTATTATATAGAAATTTAAGTGTAGTGTCGTATTGGTTATCAAAAGTATTTTACACAAAAACCTTAAAAATTCTGCCAAAAATTTGCTTTCGTCCTGAAATTCCAAATTTAGTTACTTAATTAATCGAAAAAAAAAGATTTTTACAATTTTTTTCTGATTTTATTTTTCCTTCGATATGAAATCCCATAGTTAAAATTTAAGAAATAGTGATAAACTGTGACCGGAATCCTTCATACTTTTCAATTTTGGTAATTTTCGAAAGTACAAAGCATAATTATATTTTCAGAAAACAAAAGAACTACACGGATACAAATTTTCCATTCCATATTTTTGTATTTCATTTTTTAATAAATTGAAGAAGGTAGGCAACCACGTATACTGCTAGGTTTAGAAATAGTAAATGTTAGGACTTGTCTTGTGTAAATCGAACTTTTACTTAAAATTACGAAATTTATTGCGCGAAATACAATACTATTTTGTTATAGTTATATAAATTTTATATTTGGATAATAATGTTAAAGTAAATATCCTTCTTGTATATATTTACAAAAGTGTTTTAATTCGATAGCCTGCAGTAAATATATTTATCTAGTGTAATATAACTTAAAAGAGAATGCGCAGAATCAACACGTCCTTCCCCAGCAACGATTTTTATACCGAACAACCGACGCGATCGGCCATTTTGAACTTTCTTTCGGTTAGGTGTGTGCGTCTTTGTGTTCCTCCAAAAATAATTGTTGGGTAAGTACTTGAGGTAATTTTTTTTATTAGCGATTTGTGCGTTTATTACATTATTTTGTACGTATTTATGTAGTAATGGCTGATAGTGACGATAAAGATCGTTCACGTGAACGTTCAAGGCGTGAGCGGCCAAGCCGATTTTCGGAGGCAAGCCGGGATAGAAGCGGTGATAGGGGCAAAGAACGCGCTGGTATGAAGTCATCAAATTGCCGAGTTTACGTATCAAATATTCCTTACGAATACCGTTGGCAAGATTTGAAAGATCTGTTCAGGAGTCAAGTTGGAGAAGTAGCGTTCGTTGAATTGTTCGTGGACGAAAACGATAAACCGAGAGGGTGCGGTATCGTCGAATTTTCTGATCCCCAATCGGTCAAGAAATGTTTGGAAGTTATGCATAGATTCGAATTGAAAGGTCGCAAAATTGTAATAAAGGAAGATTTTGGAAATGCCCGAGACAAGTTTGGTAATTTAATTGGGGCAGGACAAAAAAGAAACAGAGATAGAGACGGCGACCGAGATAGGTTTAGAGATGATCGCCGAGGTGGATTTGATGGACCAAGAAATGATGATAATAAGTGGGGTAACACATATGGTTTAAGTCCTCAATTTTTGGATAGTTTGGGAATAAATTCGCCCTTGACGAACAGGATTTTTGTTGCAAATGTAAGTACACTAAATTTTTCTTTTCCTTTTTTATTTTTGTTACGATTGGGACATATAAATAAAAATAGAAAAGTTTTTGTTTGATATTGTAAATGGTTCACTCAAGATACTAAGGTAAATAAGCTTAAAATATTTATTAGCTTTGAAAGCAACATGATGAGATGCGCAGGGGTCCCGAATACCAATCAAATTGTGGATTGGGGCCTTGCCATGAATTGGTATGTGACTATTTTCATGGTAAAGGTTGGACAATATGCGCCACTGAATAGACTTCATGGGTTTGTTTTTGGAATCCAATCTAACTTTTGATGATGGTTTATATTTTTTTGGAAAAAATTGAATATGTTCTGCTGTCTTTGTTTTCTGGTCGTTCTATTTGGTGTATAATATTCTAATTCTTGAAATTTCTTAATTAATCATGACTACCTCTGAGATTCCAATGTCGATGTAAATAGACTAAACAAATTCATTTCTTTAAAAATCAAGGTTTTTGTAAGGAGCAGATAGCGGAAATATTTTGGATTGAAGGGGAGTTCAATAAACTGACATATAGCTACAAAATGTGTTATTACTAACATTTCCTTATAATTTCAGGCAATTTGCCTAAGGTCTACGTTTTCCTGTGCGTTATTCGTGTTATTTTTCGAGTTGTGAATCTTAGGCGATGAATTGGAATTTCTTGGAAATATTCTGAAAGGATTAGTTTAGGTCACAAAAAAGTTAGGGATATCGAAATAGCGGAATAATCTTTAAAACGTTGAGGTATAAGCGCTTGATGTTAGTATTCACTTCTCAAATTGAAAATCTAAAACCTTTTATATATTTTGGTACAGCTTTATGCATGGAAAAAACTTTAATTAGTCTTATTGTTGTTGTCTTTTTTCAAAACTCTTGGAATATTCTGCCAGCAAACGTAATCATCATCTTTTCTATTGTGATCCAGTGTTATGTGAATACTTGCTTGAAGGGGATTCATTAAATCTGTCTTGTGCTATCCATGCAAATAATTTTTTATGAACTTGTAAAGGAAGAAACATTCTTATTAAGCAATGATGAGACCTAAGGTATCGACCGAATACTAATGATTTTTCTACAGCAGATGGTAATTGTGGCGATGTCAGTCCTTATTGAACGCCCCTTTTATAAAGATGTTCAATTCTTGACTGCAGAAATGTATACAACACCATCCATACATAATTTGATAGTAAAGTATGTCTTTAGTAAGGGTAGCCATGGTTAAATTAAATCATGGTTTCCATATATCGAAAGTAAATCAAAATCATTTTTTGTTGTTAATGTGATGGTTGCAACCTTTACAAATATAATCTTTAATGGGTATCGATTTTCTAGCTTTAATAGTTATATTATTGTTGGCAATAAGGAATTATGATCAGTGTTGGACAAAAGGTCGGTCTACAAAATTTGCTATTTATCTATTTCAGTTGGATTATACAATCGAGAAGAAGAAATTGAAAGAGGTGTTTAGATTAGCCGGTAAGGTCGTTTGGGTGGACATGCCTCTCGATAAAGATGGTCGCTGTAGGGGTTTCGCTGTGGTCGAATACGATCATCCGGTAGAATCTGTGCAAGCTATTTCCATGTTTCACAATCAAGAATTGTATGGACGAGCTATGACTGTTCGTATGGACAGGATTCCTGACAAAGAGAAATTACCCGAGGGACTCAAATCCATTGGAATGGGTTTGGGCGTTAACGGGCAAGCTCTAAAAGACGTTGCCCATAATTTACCTTCCGCCAATAATAGTGGCAATCAGAATTCCAACTCTGGCCCTGGTATTTTGGGCGCTGTTCCATCCTTGATGGGTATTAACAATCCGCCTCTCAGTAATTTAAACTCGGTAGCTTCGGCACTTGGTAATTTGGGAACAACGTCGGCTGTGCTTCAGGCCGCCAACTTAGCCAACCTCCCAAACAATTTACTAGGTGCCGGCGATTTAAGTAGTCTGGCTGCTGCTAGTTTAGTGAATAACCCCTTGGTTCAAAATCAATCTTTGGGTAACATGAACTCGTCAAACATGGGCGGCGGTGGCGGAGGAGGATCAAATTTTAATCGCAACGATTCATACATGTCCAATCAGAATTTGGGGTTTTCAAGCGGTGGTAATGCAGGAGGCGGTGGTGGCGGCAATTTTGGCGTGGGTGGCGGTTCAGGCCGCGGAAATTACGGTAACTACGATAATCAGAAAGGAGGTGGTAATTACGGGAACTTTGGCGGAGGTGGTGATCGCTTAGACAGGCCATCTAACTATAATTCAAACAATGCCGGTCAGATGATGAGAAATCAGTCGTCGAATAAAGGCTCCAGTAAAATTATGATAACTAATGTAAGTGCTTTTTCCTCATGTAAATGATAAGCAAATATACGAGTTTGAGATGTTGTATTAGTTGGATGGATCATTGTTTTACATTTTATAAATAATTGAATTCCTGTATTTTATTTTTTGTCCTACATAGCCTTTTGTTCTCTTATATGGATGAAAATGTAATTGTCAGCATCAGAAAGTCCTGTTGGATCACAATCAGAATTCACTATGAACATATGTCGCACTGCAGTTTTAAAAATTTCGATTTTGAATGAGCATTGAGAATAAGGACATTTTTATAGCACGTTGAAAACTACTTACTATCAAATCTACTCTATTTATTACTTCGTATTTCTTCAAGAAATTCTTTTTTTGTGTATTTTAAATCCATCAGATATAGTTGAATTCGTAGAAAACCAAAATAGTCAGTAGAAGAGTTAATTAGAGCCAATAATCTTGTACAAACTGGAATATTATCTCTAGTTATGAAAGTATTGTTTAAATACATTACTTTTCTGAAAATCAATTTCTATATATATACGAAGTGCCTTTCTGCAGTGAAAATACATATGTGTATAGTAATTTGTACACATTTCGGTAAATATGCTTGGAAAGATTTTAGTAGCATGCTAACAATTGGTTTCACCGATCTCAATGGATTATCTACTAATTTTGGCCTGGGATTTTTATTAAATAAAGCTTCTTTACTTTGTCCGTCTTCTATTTTTCCTTATCGACGTTTTAGTGAGATTACTATGAAATAGGATAACTACAGCTGTTTGAACAATACAGTAAACTCCGGTTATGACGTATAACCAAGAGACCCAATCATGTGTACGTTATACCTGATACTACGTAAGAAAAAAGCCGACACAAAAGAACATTTCTTTCCTATTTCAGTATTAATTATGTACATAAATTTCGAAAACAAATAGTTAAAGGCGCGTTTAAATTGATACCTTTCACATTTCTGCAATAGAAATGCTGAAATACAATTTTAGTAGTATTGAAGGTCGTTTGACAGGTTAGCAAGTCGACTGATAGCCCAATGTATTTATAGTCAGCTGCATTGATGCCACTAAAGTGCTTTTTATCGAACGATTATATTCTACATGGGCAATTCCCTTTTTCCAAATAAACACTCAAAAAACTTTTCGTCATTTGTAATTGGAAATAGCCGCTTAAATGCCCTCATCATTCAAGGGGAAGTAGTTCATCTTTGATTATTTGTGCTTGATAAGTTCTTAATGACAGAAACAGTTTTAAACTAGAAGTTTAACTTTGTTTTACAACTATGCAATTTATAGAATCCTATGATGAAAATGGAGATGCTTCGCCATTGTCCACTACTTCTATCTTCATGGGAAGAAAATACTCTTGTAGTAAGTCTTTAATGTCTCACTGGCCCACTGGTAGTAATATGAATGTACAGTTAAGCGGTAAACATTCAAATCGAATGTCAGATTTGGATCTGTCGTACAATTATTGACTAAAAGAATTTCGTATTTATGTGAGGTCTTTGCCTTGAAGGTTTAGTTCTCGGAAGATCGTTGATGTGCAAAAACCAGTGTTGGTTTAAAAACCAATTATTTGACATTTCTATACGTAACTGTGTCTTCATATTTTCCAATGACTTGTGTTTCTGAGGTACTGGTCGTATTTGCGCAGACAACGGTGTAAAGTAATTTTGGTAGATTTTTCCATAGCATTTTTTATCTTCGAATTTAAATGCAGGTGCGATGGAAGACTCGTTAAAGTTCATTCTTATAATTCTCTGTTATATCAGATCAGTTGGTTTGTGACCAGCTTAAAAACTAAAGGGTTGTTAAAAATGTGACTTATTGGGAATATGCAAGTGTGTATGTTCTAAACGATTGTACTGGCTATCTTGGATTCGTTGTACCCATAATTGACGTTTGATTTTTTCTCTCTTATAATTATAATTCAAAGCAAATCGTCATGATAAAGAACTTTTTGAAGAGTGCCTACATGCAAGCTATTTAAGGGTCCATATATACTATGTTACGTTTCGAATTTGGTAAGGAAAGTTCGAAACTTCTTTATGGCTTTCTTACGTTGCTGTAAGTATCACTTAGGCTTTGTAAATAAGAAATGTACTCACTAAAATGGTCTCTGTGATTGCCGATGATACATTTTACAAGAAGGGTTTGGCAGGTTAAATTTGAAAGTAAAATATAAAAGACTTCTTTGTCTGGATCTGTAATAAAATTTCACGTTGATTCTTAATGTGATTGCAGATAGTTGATCTGAGCAATTGTTAATGGATTTCAAGTATACACGATGGTGCTAAGATAACAAAAATTCTTGTAAGTAGTAATTGATACAATTCTAAATCAAAAAGATTACCGACGATTGGCTCAGTTTAACGTATGGGTTATATTCATATCTTATCCACGTTGTGTTCAACGATGCTGTGTTATTGGCGTTTTTTTCTTTTTGTAGTAAAAATTTGGATTTACATAATTTGATAACGTTAAATACATTTCACGTCCAAATTTGTACTAAGAATTTTCCATACTTGTTTATTGAGGAGTAATTTTTGGTTTAAATTGAAGCGGAGTTGAATTTGTTTTCAAGTGAAATGCATAGATACGAATTTAAGATAGGTCAATTGTTGGTAGGTTTCCAAAATTTAAGCTAGTAAAGAAAGACTAGCTAGGATATCTGAAATCTTTTAAAATCGAAATTCAACGAGCAAAAATAAGTTATCAGAATATTTAAATTCTTCATAGTTTCAAACTCTACTATGGAATTTCCAAACGTTCCAGGTAAGACGTAATCTTTATCAAATGGTTGATGCAACAGGATGTAGACAAATTCTTACAATTCAATGATCTATCCACTGATATCGTTAGAGAACCATTACGTCTTGCTTCCTTGTCTGTTTCATTTGCGTTCAACTTGTCGTTGCGTTCCAGTTACCCCCCACAGCATCTTATCAAATGTTGAGAGATAAGTGCTTGGAATTCGGCGATGTCCAAAGGGTTGACGAGAAGGGAGCAGGCACCGTTTTAGTTTCTTTTGCAACGGAGTGGGAAGCAGAACGTGCTATAAGTATCCTTTTAGTACTTGATTGTAGTTATGGACTTCGGCTACTGTCATATTGACTGGTCGTTTCTTCAAAGGCACCGATAGTAGTTTCTGTGAAAGGTTCTAGAACCATTTCTAAAACAAGTTTGGCGTAAATAGTATGAACTGGTGTTGCAGAGAAAGGATTGCCATGAGTAAGAATAGTACTTGTTTTGTAATTCAAATATAGGTACTTGAATGTCAAAGGTGGTTAATGGTTTAACATCGCCAACGATTTATTTCGCTTTCTCTCAGTCGAGGAGACAATGGATTTAATCTCAGAGAAGACCACCTTAAACTGGCACATTCTTAAGTTTCTGTTTCGTCGAGAATACTTGGTATACGAATTCTATTGTGACATATATCTGGTCTTAACTACAAAGTTGGATGAATTTCAAAGGTTTGAAGCTTAGGTAAAGAAATTCGGTTTCAATATAGAGGAATGTCGAAATGTTTTCGAATATGGGATAGTTATTTGACTAAGGCTACAAGTCCGAACGGTAAATCTTATTTCATTTTTGAACTCGTGAAATAAAAAATAGCAATTATATACAACAAAAGAGTCCAAATTTGCAATAACTGAAAATTGGACATTTTAATCGTGGTCTAAAGGTGCTACCTACGGTATTACACGAATTATTGGCTCGTAATAATTTGCTATCTATTTCATCATCATAGATTTTTAATTAAATCTATTATTTTTCGAGTTTCTTTTGGATATTTTCAACAAATTTATTTGAAGACTGGTTATTTTGAAGTAGTCTACGCTTTATTAAGGTTCTACGGTTGCTCCCTTTATTTTTTTTATAAGTTTTTGTAATTTCTGTTTTTTTCCTTAACTCAATATTACAGAAAATATGGATCGGGCCAGAATCGATGGCCGTACGATAGACGTAAGATTCTACTATTGAGAATCTGCTTTAACTTCCATTGCTGATGGCGTATGTGCCTCGACAACACAATTATGTTTGTGCGCCTTCGTTTTTAAAAACAGTTTTCTCTTTCAGTTTCATTATCGTAACATAACGATGAAAGTAATTTTATTTTTGATTTTTGTGACTTAAGTATCTCTAGATTTGTACGTGTCTGTAAATGTTGATACCAATAGATAATATAAATTGTATTTCAATTAGTATAAGTTGTTTTGTAATAAAGAATACAAGAAAGAAAACGGGTAGTTTGTATTCCTCCGGTGTGAAGCACGTTCTCATGTATTTTGTACAATTTTTGTGAGAATTTTTGCAGGAAGCCTTGTTCGGGTTGGTCGTTTCGCTTTGTTAATCGTTCGGTCGGTTAATCATGCCAGTCTTTTCTCTCATGAAGTTCTTTAGAAAAATTGTGGAAGATTTGAAGAATTTGAATTTAAATTCGGAACAGGTATGGTTTTTATCATTTAGTTGCTCTTCAGTGCACTTGAATTATTGTAATTCGACATGTAGATGATAGATTACACTCTACAGGTACGCGTCTTCAGTGTAAGCTCAGCCCTTTGGTGTTTTGTAGGAGTGGTAACTGATTTGGAAGAAATTTAAATAGTCCAGCAGAGATTTTAGAGAATTGCGATTTTTGTCTAATTAGGTATTCAACATTCAGAGGTTGTTTGTTCCAACGGGATCTTTTTTCTCAACAATTATTATTGTTTTATTTAAAATTTTATATTAAAAAATGCAAATTTGTTAATATTTCTTATTGTTTTAGTGGCAACTTCCACCTTTACTACAGGAAGGAATCAGTTGAAGACAGGATATAGTAATTATATCGATGAGTTGATGATTTTATGCATCAATTGTTAAAATGAAAATAAAACGGATAGGTTAAATACTAGCGGAACATTAATCATGTGATAGTACCAAACCATGAAAGATGAAACTACAACAAGCAGCTTCCTGGAATAATGCTATGAATATATGTTGCGCATTACACTCCCATTAACAAGTTTTACAAGGTTGTTCAAGTTTGGTGACAGGACGAAGACATTTATCTCTTATATGGGGCTAACTGTTTTATAGGATATAATGGGAGTCAAGCGAAGTGTTCTAAACTACGATACTACTCGCCAAATAAAAACGATTTTTAAGAAAATATCCACACAAGCTTCATAGTAACTGAGAAATTACGTGTTATTTATTTTATCGAAAAGGTCTTAGAAGAACTGCTTGCCTTACTTTGCAAGTCTGAACAACTGCGTTTCATATCACTGTGGCTGCTAATCGTCATAAAATGTACACATTTAAACCACGTGTAAACCAAGTATTTCATGATTAATTTGTCAGCAGTGCGATATCAAAGAAGTGGTACCAGATACGAGGGGAGGTCAAGAAGTTCGTGGAATGGAGGATAGTGGCGCTAGCTAGATGTCGTTCTGATTGGCAACTCATCATTACTATATAAGTTAAGTTACAGCCATATAGCGTCAGTCGTTTGCGAATAGTTGCCTGTTAAACAAGTCAATCTGGAAGAAAACTGAAACTATGGAGGAAATTGAACATCGTGCTGTGATAAAGTTCCTTACAAACCAAGGAAAGAGACCTCAAACCATATTGAATGAAATGGAAACCATTTATGGGGAACAGTGCCCTAGTAAATCAATGATTTATAAGTGGAATGGTCTTTTTAAACATGGTCGGGAGTCGATTGAAGGCGACCCCCGCTCAGTACAGCCAGTTGAGGCCACCACAGACATCGTCGAAAAAGTGCAAAAATTCGTACTGCAAGATTCCCGTTTGAAGAAAACGTGGAAGAAAGTTTTCCGACGACAATGAGGTAAAGGAGGCAATTTTGGCCCATTCTGAGGCGAAAGATAAAAAATATTTTTATGGTAGTTTAGGAAAAATTAATTCATAGATCTAATGTATTGTGCTTAAAGGTGATTATATTGAAAATGAAAAGTAGATTTATTGTTTTATTTTATTTAAAACCCTTTCATTCCATCAACTTCTGGACCTCCCCCTCGTACATATCGAAAGTTTTATTGGGTACAGTTGATAGGCGAATCTCAGAATTCTATATTAATCATTTTCTGCTAATTGTAGATATAATACAATTTAATTAGATTTCACCGTTAACGAACTTGTTGCGATATATAAGTACAAGAATTTAAGATTGTAAAAAAAAACTTAAATGTAACAAAACTAAATAAATGGAATTTATTTATGAATGTCGTGTTTATTTGCATATTTGATGTCTTAATTATTTTGTACATTGCTTTCCTGCTGTTTATTGTTTTATCTTTATTTAACGAAGTGATGAGAATTAAGCGACTGTTGTAATTTCTGAGAAAAAATTCCATTTGTGTCTATAACTTGCAAAAATAATCTATTGAATTTATACAACTGCGGTATATATTCTGATGCTCGTCGTCGATTTTTATCAATAATTGTTGAGCAAACTAAATGCCTAGTTTCTAACATGATTTGCCTGATATCGACCATTTAATGCTAATATCCTGTCTTTTAGATAAGCGTCTTCACTTGTATTCTACCTGCTTTAATGGGGAAAATAAGAACACACTTCGTAGGTTGTAAGAAAGCATAGATGGCGCAAGCGTTACATCTATTTATAAGATAATAAAAGATGCAAACTTATTTTTTTATATACAGTATAGATTTATTGTGGAATCAATTAGACCTTACAGACATTTGTGTTATGAAATATATGCATATATGAGGGCGACCTGAATTGTTTCGGGCATCGACAAAAAACGGTATTGGTGTGGTGTTTTTATTTGTCGATGTAGTCTTTTCGAAGATCAATATACTTTTTCAAACGGTGCTTCAAGTCGTTGGTAAAGTAGGATGTTTCGAGGTTGCAAAATAGCCATGTGTAGCGGCGATAACCTCAAATCCCTTTTCTCTCAGTAATTTTTTCAGGCTTGGGAATGGAAAAAAGTCGATGGGGGCTAGGTCCGGTGAATATGGAGGATGAGAAACTAATTCGTAGTGCAACATTCAATTTGGAGACTACGGTGCATTGTCATGGTGGAAAAACACTCTGCTGTAAACGAAGCCGTTTCTTCTTCAATACTGCATCCAAGCCTCATCCACGGTTACGAAACGCATGAAGAAATCCCTTAAATTGCGTTAGATCCTGGCCAGACACTCCTCCGAAACGATTTCGTTTCTGCTCCGGTGTGAGCAAACGAGCCGAAAGCTTTTTCAAAACCAAAATTTCAGAGCTGATAGTCGATAATGATGAAGTATATCCGCCTTGAACCTCTAGCAAAATATTTCGAATTTCCGTGGCCGTTTTCCCAGCCATCCCGAAGTGTTTTATCGCTGCATGAAATTTGATTTTATCCATTTTTGCGAAACTGCCTGACTTGCTACACAAAACAACAACTTTTGATAGTTACTATAAAATAGGTTGCCCTTGCTGACCAAAGTATCCACTTTAACCATCGTGCGCCATCTCTTGCCGATTCCGGAAAATATTTCAGGTCGCCTTCGTACATTCATTACCAAACAAAATTATATAAATAATGAGATTTTAATGTGTATAAACAGGTATTTAAGATTATTTTTAAAATAGTATGAATTTAGAGAGGAAGGAATTTGACAATTAAACAATTTACATATGAAATAAGATTAAAATATACAAAGAGGTAGTTAAGAATATCGCAAATCACAAGTCCATTTGCTAGCATACCTATAAAGAGTATTTGATTTATAAATCGTTTATTCCTTTATCACTAACAGTACAATAGACCACATTTCTTACAAATATTTGTAATAATAAATTACGGTTTTAAATAAACAAATTAATCTTCAGAATGAAATTGTCGTCCTCACTATCACTCACATTATTTACATTAACTTCCTGTAGCTTTACCAGCTAATATTTCTGATTCTATCTTCTTATCTTCAATATTAACATGTTGACAACGTTGTTGCTAGTCTTCTTGAAAAATTCTTCCACTATTTTACGAACGTCTATCTTATAATTTACATTTCTTACAACGACATCGTTTGACAGTAGCCCAATTGGATTTAGATCGGGGTGATACGGTGGAAGTCTCAAAACTTTGTGTTCATTGCGTTGTAAAATTCCGTCGAATTTATACGTTATATATAGACTTTTATAGCGTTCGATTAACTGGTATAATCGTAGCTTGAATATTCTGGTGTCAAATGAAATATTTTTTAACGCTAACCATTGAATCATCTCATTATTCTTGGAGGAGTTTGTCTATTGTGATATGGCGCATTATCAGTTACAACAACAGGAGTTTGTGGGGAAGTTTGGGATAAGCTTCTGTTCTATCCATCTGTCATAATATCCGGCGTTCATATTCGAATGGTAATCACTAGTTTTTGCGCCGGACTTAAAAACCAATAGGGCTTTAGGGATAAAGCCCATCTTGCCTCCTGCGTGAACTATTATTAGTCTAGGTCCATTAGATATGTTCTTGAAAAGACCTTTTGTACTTTCATCACTCCACATCTTGGAAGACGCATGACTACTGTGAATGTAAGTCTCATCTATACATACAATGGGTCAATTTGTTTCACGAAAATTCTTAATGCTCGTATATCGCTCTATCTATTATTCTGTGTACATCGAAACTTGAATCCCAAATCTTTTAAAATTCTTTTTAGTGATGTGTTTGATCCTTTCGATTCCAATTCATCGTGCATCTTTTGGCATACAACTGAAACCATAACTCGTCGTTCGTTTGCTCTATGAAAATCATACTCATATCTCGCGCTATTCGTATTTGATACTACGGCAAACTTCTGACACTCATTGTTCTTTGTCTCTTCTTACCAGAACTTAATTTTTTTGATTGTTATTTGATGCTGTATTTCCCTCTTGAGCAATTCTTTCTATTGTTCGCGCCGATACGCCAGTTGCTTTATGAACACATTCTTTTATTTCACTTAATGGCGCTGATGTACTTTTATGTTTATAAAAATAATTGTAAACATTAAAAACTAATTTCCGCATTTGCGCGTGTATGACTTTATGATCCCCTAGTAAGGACGACACTCACTCACAAATGTACTCTAAGTGGGCGTGCGCGTTTTTAAAAACGACTACGCTGTATCCCCATCGCTCGCCATCTAATTTGGCGTTTACAGTGCTAGTTTACGAAATGTAAATCAAGCGAGAAAGCGACATATTTTAAATGTCAAAGCAAAAACATAAGACTAAATTTAAAGAGTTGCAAAAGTTCGAATGCTCTTTAACGTTTGTCTGACGTTAAAATGTGAACTCATTTTCTTCCATATGTTGTGGTTCCACTAACCAGTGTATTAAACCCTGATCATTTTAAGTACGCTCCTTCAGGACTTTTGCTTTTAAAACTGTTGCATCTGCGCATGTGCATATGAAAAGAAAACAAACAAAACGATTTGGATGATTGTTTTCTTTCTGAGTTGTTTTTTTTCTATTTTAGTTGTTCAATATTAATATTATGGTTACCTTTTCTTGGGATAGGTACAGTTCACTTTCCACATTATCCTCATGCATCATATATTAATATTAGTAACAATTCATACAACTGTTAGATTATGGTGTTAAAAGTGTAAACACTACAAGATCTGTAATAACAGTTTATTTAAATCCTTAATTTTATTGTAGTCATATACATGAACAATATGTTTGTCTATTATGAATTACAATAATTACGTTCGATGCAAAATGGAGCCATTTACTATGGTTTTTTTTAATCGCACATACTTGGACATAAAAAACAATCTGACTACATTCATTACTTACAATAAAATATTTTTAAGAAAGTTTAAATCTACGCCAAGAAAAACAAACAAACATTAAGTCTTATGCAAGTACATGAGTACTACTTATGCCTAAAATGCCATAAACAGCTACCCATATAAGATATATAAGCGTTTCCTTTTGTTAAAAACAATTTCAAAATACAATAAAGTACGCATATTATCTATTTAAAACACTTGAAAATATTTCGCTAAGAAAACAACGACAAAATTCATTTGAACACAAACTGTATGTATATAATAGATATATTTTTTCTACTTTTATAATTCACAATGTATTATGCTTTTTTTATATAACAACAATCAGTCATTTCATATCGTTTAACAGTCTCATGTTGATATTACATGTTGATCACAAAAATATATTTGTTTTAAATGATATACAGGGTGGTGTGTTTTATTCTATGAAATGTTATTTCTTTATTGGGTAAAGTTTTGCCTCAGATGTTAATAAGTGTTAAAAACGTCGTGCACATGCTATTGGGGCATACGATTAGTTATTTACAACGTAATAAATATGAAATATAGTATTTTTTTTTGTTTTATTTTAATAGCTTCTTTTTTATATACATATTTTATTAAAGGTATGTCTTGCAAGCAATGTAATATGTAATACTTTTCATTCGCTTTAACCTTTAAACGAACATCGTGACATTGCGTTATAAATCTTCTCACCCTGTATAGAATAAATACAGTAAACTTCTTATTTTACTTTATTTATTCAGTGTCGACCAAAATTTCCACATCGATAAGTAAATTATTATGAAGTAAATTAATTAACTGATCTAATACATTTCACTAATATATCATTGATTTATAGAAACAAATTTCGTAATTAATACTACAAACAATAAAAGATACACATTTGCACATACTTTTCCTATTTTGATAGAATACGACAAGTATGTTTCTACTATATCGTTTATATTAACTGGAAAAATCTACATACATTTGCCAAACTAACTTTTCTTTATTTTTTTTGTCTCAAAAAACGTGTTGCAATTTACTTATGTACTTTACAAAAAGTCGTAGTAAAAATGTATGAAAAATCGGTACATATAAACGGGAGAACTCTAAAAGAGCCTATCACATCTATGTTTGCTATTACCGAATGCTTCGAAAAGCTTTAACTAGCAAAATATGTTAGATACCTTACATTTGGATGCCATTAACAACAAAATAAAATACTTCACTTTGTGATGCTTTTAGAAAGTTTTAAACCATGTTTAAGCTCTACGTTACACAGTAACGTTTCATGTATAGTTTAAACTTGATTTAAATCTATAAAACCGGTCCTTAAAATTAACGAACTTATGTAAACATATCTTTTGACTATAAAATGTCACGCTAAAAATTTTGTTTCGTCTCTTATAATACAATTTTACTCTTTTAAGACAATTAAGTATCTAGATAAGATTGTAGTAATTTGAAGTTCATGAATCCATTACATTCAAGTACATTACCTAAATTCTGTTTAAGATGCATCTTTTAACATGAAACATAACGGAACAACACTAAACGATTTCAAATCTAAATAGTATTTGATGTATTCCATCCTAGAATTGTTTCATGGTAAAATTCGCATAGCTTTTCTAAAAAACCGCGGAACATTATGCTGCACCAGCTAAGCGTACATTTCGATAACAACTTACATTACACTGGACAAGAAAATTGCTTCTGAACGAACTTAACGTGATGAATACGAATATACCATTGAAAAAAGTTGTTTGGTTTTTCGTTGCCGATATTAATCACGTAAATCACATGATATAATGCAATTTAGTAAGATAAATATATAATTATGAAATTTTGCGTTATATTCTCATCCTCTCATGCAAAGAAGTAAGTGCATCATGTGCCCTACGTCTCTACTGCTGGCATTGCGAAAATAATTGTGCAAGATATATTTATAGACGCGAGACTTAACAGATCGTGTAATTTTCTTGTATTTCGTCCATACGTTTCGAAGCTTTAGCATACACAACTGACTATTATAATATAAATTCAATAGTAGCTTCGTGAATGCATTAATAGTGCTTCTGTTATATTTGCGGGAAGGTGGCACTTATTTTACACAAAAAGACTGTCAATACAATAGTTAAGAAACCGTATTATTTATATTTCGGTTGCAAGATAGGTGACCAGAGCAAAGACTGCGTCCCACAGGTGTTGCCGCGCTTAAGGAGTAAATTTTTCATCATGGCTTAGTGGTGAAAGAAAGGCAATTCCATTTGCTGTGCCCATGATTTGGAGAGAAGTTACCGATTACGTTGATGATGTTATTTCTGCATGGTACCACCAATTTTTGGAGGTGTCATCAAGACAAAGTAGTGGACAGTTGAATACACTTATATACCATTCGCTCTGCGTCCCATTTCGAATGGCGAAGGACTGTCTATTGTAGAGTCTCCAACAGTTCAGATAAGAAGGATCTCCAGCGACAGTAAATTGTCCTCAACTGTGGAAGAACTTGAAGAGTCCTGTTTGCGATTTGGATCTGTCGAAAAGCAAAGCGAAAATACTGGTCTTACTGGACTTTGATAGTGAAACGTTTTCGAATAAAGTACCCAAGTAGCTTTCGTACTCGTCATCCAAGTAACTTGATTTCGCGCTTGAATTTTTCTTTGAAAAGGCAGAATATCTTTGTTGCAATATAGATGGAGTACAATAAAAGCTTTGCATTTCACATGAACCCTATGAATGGCAATTGTTTATAAACGTTTCAAAACTGGGTCTTATGGTGAATTTGCTGAATAACGGAAATTAGCTTTCCCCCGTACCTTTCAGATATCATGTCTATATGAAGGAGATTCACGACAATTTAAAGCAGCTACTGGAGAGGATTAGCTATACCAAGTACGACTAGCAAATCTATCACATGGATTTTCTGCAGGGATATACAAAGTACTGGCGTTTTCCTTGTCTATGCGATAGCAGAACAATCGATTTGCACTATATCAAGAAAGAACGGCTTGCAAGAGCATCTCTTAGGTTTGGAGACACGAACGTACAGTACTGGTAGAATCGCACCAACTCATCGTTCCTCCTTTACACATCAAGTTCGGCCTTATGAAAAATTTTGTAAACGTTATGGAGACCAATGGATCGGTATTTAAGTACTTGCATGGTCATGGACTTCGTCTTAGTGAGACCTTAATTTGGGGAACTCGTTCGAAGAAAAGAAAAACATGTTTGGAATACGTGAAATCGTTAATCCCTATTATAAATTATTGTATACAAATATAAAATTGTTGCACATAATTCGTAAAGTCCAAACATTTAGGTACAAATTTCACCCGAATACATTTTATTGCTCTTTTTCAATACTACTTCGATAATCGTTTAGCGTATGTGATAAAGGTATTAATCCTTCCTTTTGAAATCAGTGCGCAATTGTAACAATTTGGTAAAGTATTGAGCGTAAAAATGCCAAAACGCAGATAATTGACTGTAGAACTTAATACCGAGAGAGAATTGCTCTACGGTTAGGGATTTCACCGAAAGGTGTGCATTACGTATTGGCCCGGGGAAGAGAGACAGGACAAAACCTTGATAGAAGACGAAGTGAGCGGCCACGGGTGACTTTTGGTGTTGAAGACGGATTTATAGTAACGACTTCGAAAAGAGATCGACGTCTAACTGCACCGGATATCGCAACGCGCGTTAATACACAACGATGAACAGATGTTTCTGTTATTACCGTCAAGAGGCGATTATTGGCAGCAGATTTAAGAGGAAAAAACGTTTTTAAAACGCGTGCATAAAGAGAAACGATTAACATGGACAAGAGAGCATGCAAACTGGTCACTGGATAATTGGAACGCAGTCCTATGGAGTGAGGAGTACAAATTTCAGTTATTTGATACGCAACGGAGAGTTTTTGTTCGTCGACGACCGGGCGACAAGCTATAGGCCTAGTGAAGCCTGCTTAGTGGCGTCTGTCAAACGCGGAGGTGATAGTGTTATGGTTTGAGGTTGCTGGAACAACTGCGGGTGATTTAGTGAAAATTAGTGGTACAATGCGGAAAGAAGAGTATTTTGATATCATGCAATTCCGCGTGGAAGCCGTCCTCTTTGTGTTCCAACAAGACAATGACCCCAAACATACGGATCGAACCTAAAAACTTTTTAGAGGAGAAAGCAGCAAGAAATGAACTAATATTAATAGTTTGGCCTCCTCAAAGTCCGGATTTATACCTATAGCGCTTAATCGAAGGGCTAGACAGCAATTGCCTCAGAACACTCAACACTTATGGGGATACTTACAGTACGCGTGGCAATAAATTGACGCGGACTAGTTCGAAAAATTGCTTCGAAGAATTAATTATCACAATAAAATTTTACTATATCTGTGACTTTTTGCCGTTTCCAAACTTTCGAACAGTAGTATATATATACATTTTCTCAAAACACACGTACACATTACAAAAATACCGTGGCCAATTCGGCTTTCTCTTACGACATATACGTATTCAGCACACCACGTTCATTAAGAAATAATTATTTTCAGCTCGGAAGCTTGAATTGTTTAAAATTTTAGGATCCAGTGTCATAATTGATAATAGAAAGTAAAATCAAGTATTAACTCGCATTATTTAACTAAGAATTAGATCATTAGTTTAATTATTAATTTTTGATATTGACCTAATGAAGTAAACATCTCACAGATATGTTATCAATACTACACCTACCTCAGCATCTTATTTTGACTATTCCTTTTTTAAAATCTTTAGAATTACCTCCTCCCCCTTTTAACCCACTATCCTAGCAAAAAATTAAAACGATAAAAGGATATTTAAAGAAAACAAAAATACACATAAAGAAAAAATATTTAATTTTCACAGAAAAAATATTAAGAAAAGGGATTAAAAACGAAAAAAAAGTGATAAGACATTGCGTGCGATTTTACGAAAAGGAAATAAAAATTCACGATGATAACACACTATTCATATGCGCACGATCACACAAAAACTTTAACAGTCACGCTTCAATGATTCGCAATATAAGTCTCTAATTGAGGGGGGATTTGACCCTTGTACGGGATTTTGAATTGTTTAACTATTCTCGCCGCTATGCAACTCAGTCTAACATATTTGACGCTATTAACTAATTCGTGCACTTGTTGTCCTCTCAATAAGGTAGCGAAGGTATCACCGTTGTTGTTAACTAAATCGATATGCGCTCCGTTGTCTAACAGCGTCTGAGCTAAGGCAACCGGACAAGGTCGGGACATCGCGGCTAGATGAAGCGGCGTGTTACCATCCTCGTCCTTAGCGTTGGCATCTGATCCAACTTTAAGTAGAATTTCGGCCAAGTGGGGAGAAGGAAATTGACAAGCTGGATATCTACCGACTAAGGCAGCCTCCTTGCAACAAGCGACGTGCAATGCGGTCCTGCCCAGTTTACTTTTTATTTTCAATTTGACTAAGTTGTACATGGCTCTGTAGATACTATCCATCATTTCTTCCGTGCTGTTTGGACCTTCTAGTAGCTTGGTTAGAAGACAGGCTAGATGGAGGGTTATCACTAGGACTCTGGTGAGATAAGTCATATCATGTACGGGGTTAGGCATCTTGTCGAGCATTTTGTTGCCTAATTCGACTTCTTTTACAGCTTTGTTGAAAACCCTGCATGAAGAAAAAGAGTTATAAGTATTTGGTAAGAAAATAAATAGGTTAATAGAAGATAATGACAAATTTATACTTCGAAATTGCATTTTTCAATGTTAAAATCGTTTAATTTTACTTTATATTTATTTCTACTTTGCATTTCGTTGTATAGATAAATCTTAATATGTCATTTGCTATTGTAGCCAAATGTATGTGCAATATCTATGCAATTACTAATTAGTATTATTTAAGTTCAGGTAGGAAACGTTGATGTAATTGAAATCGCGGCAATTACCCCAGTATGCTATTTCTGTGGAAGTTTTATTGGGATATTCGTGCTAAGTTCTTAAAGAATCGTACAAATAAAATATCTATCCATATCAAACTGAATTGCGTTTAGTTTAAAAAGTACATTGTTCCGATAATTATCATTCTTTCAATCTAATTATAACATACCTAAGAAGTTCATTAAAGTCTACTGGCGGTACTATTCTCCCTCTGGTGGTCGGCTTACCCTCTTCGCCCATCATGAACGAGAAGAGCTCGGTAAACGAAAATAGGCTGCTCTGCGTCATAGGATTCAGCCTTTCTAACATCGTTTGTTGCATATCTAAAGCGTAATTCCACAATTCTATGCAGCGGTTAAATTTGCCAGCGTCCGCGTACACAGCACCCCTATATCTAATATAGTAACTCGTATCCGGATGAGCCGGTCCTAGGATTCTCTCTCTCATCACCAACGCTTGCATTCTCATCTCGTCTGGATCCGCCATTAAGTCGTCTAAGCCTTCCGGATCGGTGATTTCGACCGCGTAATCGTAAGCTGCCACTTTTTCAACGCGTTTCTTGTAAAGTGGGGGACCGTCGCCAAAGTATCTACATAAATAACATTAAACTTTTTACATTCTCAAACGCAAATAAATTCTCACATTAATATATGCAACTTTCGTTCGCTCTAAATGATAAATTTTAATTTCAAATCAATGAATTCGTGAAATTAAAAAAATTCACGGCTTTTCTTAAGATCCAAACCCACAGACTCTATTCATTGAACAGGTGCGTTTAACCATAGAGACCGTAGGAACGAATCACTTAATACCCAGATTTAACAAATAAATTGTTTGTGTGTACTGTAGTTATTAAATGTATTTGGGGACGATAGAAAATAGACTAACCTTTCGTGCATAGCCCTTTTCCAGTATTCTAACGCGGTTATCATGTCGCGTTTTTTGTCTACGTAAGTGGCACCTAATAATTCTAATGCATCGATCTTTTCTTTTCGTGATACTAACTGAGGTAATTTAATTAAATATTCTACTATATGGTTATGTCCAGTCACTGCAGCTGCTAACAGAGGAGTCATACCTGGAAAGAAAAGAAATGCAACATTATTTCTTTGAAACAATATTTCCGAGTTTGTGCTTTATATTCAATCAAATATTTATAATAAGTTGCAGTATAGTTTATACCAAAACGAGAGAGACAAAATTCTGAACAGATCCTCAGTCCAAATTACAATCTATAAATTTGTGAAATCAATTTTACGCGGTAGACTTAAATTTGAAGATGTGTGAAATATAAAATCTGTACCAAATAAAATTGTATATGGATTCTTTAGAGATAATTCTGCAATTAAGACAACAGAACGGTAAATGTAGTAGTTGCAACACGTGAAAGTAAATAAATTTGCCTAGAAAACACATATTTCATTTATTTGTTGAAAAAAGTTCAAATAACACAAGTCATTATATAGATAACAGCAAATGCATGGTAATATGTAATAAACAGTGGAGTTAAAAATTGCATTAATTTTACAACTATTTTATAACAATGCATGACAATTATTTAAAATTAGAACTGACCAAGTTAATAACATTTAATTTTATAAGCTATTTGAAGGTTTTTGAATTTAATTTGATGTTTGTGAGAAAATCGGGGCAACACTATCGTTTCCAAAAGAAATTACAAATGGCTTCTTTTCTGATAACGTGACTTATGCTGTTCTGACAAGTTGCAGTTACTTTATCGATGGCATTATGTAAATGTTGCTTAACTCGATACCTTCTACATTATATGGCTCTCCAATAAGAAATAACTGTTACTTGGATCTGTTCAGAAATTTGTCTCCCTCTTTTTGGAATATATGATAGAAGGTAATATCACCCAGATAATCAAAATACTACCTTCTATAAAGTAAATAATTCAATATCCATATATAGGTATCGTTGATGTTTTAGGTCCATACTTTCGTATATAAAGTATATAAAAATGTAACCAATTCTCGGTGTTTGCTTGGACACTTTGGTCTTAAGGTAGAGGACATTACAGAGCAATTGTTCATAGCAGTAATGTGATTGTCATTTGTCAACGATTAAATTTTGAAATTACTGCAGATGTGATATAAATTTGAAAATGTATCAAATAGTTATTGGAAGGAGGTGAGCTACAGATTTTTGCAAAATGCTAACAAAATAAGAGGGTATTCAACGGTATTTCTTCTCCAATAATGAATTAAAAAAAGACCTGTAATTGTGAAATGAGCAAATCAAAGGTAGATATAAAAATGAAATACAATGAATGAATAGAAAATAGGTCACGTGCAATAGGTTACGTTCGCAGAAAATAAATAGTTTCCATTTAAAATTCCAACATTTTACCGAAATTTATAATTGTCAAATTATCTGAAAAACAACATTATTACATGGATTACTGCTCTCCAAATTTCAAAATGCAATAATTATAAATTATATAGAACATACAGGTCGACAAATTTAGTATGGGCAATCGTCTGTTAAAAGTAAATGGCATCGAAAGTTTTGGCTTTGACGAATTATATTATTATATTGTACAATAATACAAATTGCTTATATATCCTTACCATACGAATCTACGTCCATGGTGGCACCATGTTCTATAAGTAGCTTCAGTATTTCTAGACTCCCCGACTCTGCGCAGTCATGTAACGCCGTATTTCCCTTGACGCTTTTCCTATTGACGCTGGCGTTCAGCGATAGCAAGTACTTGGCTATCCGAATGTGGCCCTTGTAGCACGCGATCATCAAACACGTATGTCCATGCCTATTTGCCACTTCGATATCCGCCCCGTGCATGACGAGATACTTGACTATTTCTAGGTGGCCGTCGAAGCACGCCGCTCTCAAAGGTGTAGAATTGGTTCTTGTCGTACTGTTAACTTTGGCTCCGTGTGATAGAAGAAGTTGTACTATATCCAGATGACCTGCCGCGGCCGCGCACCATAATGGAGGTGCACCCTCTATCGTCTCACCGTCGAAGATAACTATAAAAAAAGAAAATCATATAATCTCTGATGATGCGTGGAGAATAAATGCCAATATTATCTATCGTATTGCAAATAACTGAAAACTATGTCTCCATTAGTGATGTTTGGGTTGCCTATCTATAGTGTCATGCTATTATAGGATTATCGAGAATGTCTCTTTTTGCAGGAGGTATTTGTAACTGTACTGCCATCGCATATAATATCCGATGAAGCTACAGTGATAGCGAAACATGTTATGTATATGTATTACGTTGTGTTGAATATGCTGGATACATTCGTAAAAACTCAATGATTTATAAAATATTAATAAATATAATATTGTGAAAAACTTACTCAACATGTATATTACCGTCCATATTAGTTAAGACACGCAAATAAATTTTAAAAAATCGAGAAAATATTTAAACTCATTTTTCCAAAACTTAAAATTTTTATTGCATTAATTAAAGTATAAAAGAAAAAAAAAGTAATTCTAACAAACAAACAAAAATATTCCGGTCATCAAAGGACTCTATTTGGCATATTAGTCCATTCCTCTTGTAAAATGTTCCACAGGTGGCCTACGGAGGTAGGGCATACCTTTTGGTGTTAACATAAATGTTATTTATACATAAACACAATTAGATTATCTTACTAATATGGACGATATTAATTAATTATTATTAGAGTGGTTCTTATTTTGAAACTACAGAATTTTTAGTGCAGGACGTCTGAGTTCTGCCCATTCTTATAATATATTCAAAGAATAAATTGTAGCTCTATCGGTTAATGGCAAAGTGTGCCACATCGACCCCGCAAAATGTGTAGCCAATTTTTGACATTTTTAAACTCTTACTTTATTTTTCTATTGGAGTATAACAAAGCAAACCAAACCTATGACGTCTTAAATTGTTGAAGCATAAAGAACCTTTTCATATAGTTAGCTGGAAAAATGTACCATCAACTTCCAACTTCGCACTCTAGCCTCTGCTGCATTACATCCGCTTTATTAATCCGCAATTTATTTAAATTTGTAAAAAAGTTTGGGATATAAAGCTGACGATATTGCAAATACACAAAGAGTAAGTAAATACTTAAAGTCTCTATATGTTAGATTTTAAATCATTAACGAGATTGTTTCAGAATGAGATATTAAACTAACTAAACAATTTTAAAGTCACAATAAGTCATTTACCCCTCATTTTCCCGTTAACCTCCTTAAATTGACATTCTTATAAAGTATATACGTGTATTATAATAACTAAGTCGATAAACAACCGTGTACAACAGCAACTATTCATATACTAGATGTAACGAATACAAACATATGTATGCCATCTCCCGAACCTCCCTCCTCGAACGTCAGTGTTGGGGAAACGAAAATGGGTAACCCTAATTACGATATAAGGGAAGAGAGACTTATTTTACGATTTTCTACCATCCCTGAAAGTTTGCCATTAATTTTTAAACAGACCCTGAATGGATAAATAGATTCTATATATAAGATAATTTCATGACATTAGCCTTTGTTCTTCGCTTAAGAAAATATTTGATTGCTAATTCATTAAAAATATAAAGTTAACCTTTTAAAAAGCTACTAAAATTAAGTTTTTATATATAAATTGCGAACACATTTAAACTATGCACATAATCTTAAATATAACTTTAAAATCTGCCATTTCTCTTTAAAAAATAACAAATCTAACATCGCTCTATAGCTAATAGTTTTTAGTCGGTGGTGATTGAGGAGAAGGTTGCATAAGTACGGAATAGACAGCACGTACTTCATACCATAGCTCAACTAATAGTACCATTAAAAAAGTAGCCACTGACTTGTATCTGTTCTCGCTTGCCGGGCACTTATCGACTTAACGATTTTATGTAACACGTTTAAAATGTATTCTCGGTAGGTCTGGTAGTAAATATTATAACAGATTACAAACGATACTAAACAGACACCGATTAATTGGTCCGGCTAAGTTATGCTGTTTCAATCGAGTATATCTGGGTTTTATTTTATATTAAAAGCTCCTTTACACAATTTATTTTTAAATTGCAGATATGATAAGTTCCTTAAGTGTTTCAAATGGGTAATTCCTTTTTTCGATCGTTTTTGAATTATATATTATTTAAAATATCTGTTGGTTGAATTACTTTGAAGTCATGCAAATGTAAACAAAAACTTTGTACAAAATTTAAATTTACAATATATTTTTATATAGTGTTATTAAAGTTGCCTACGTATACTATTTCTGGAGTACTGTAAAATCATTATTAACGTAGTCTCTTCAAAATAATCAATGAATATTGGATATAAATAATAACTAATAAAAAAACGATTTCATGCACTTTTAGTCTCAGTATTTATCAAGTCATAATATTTATAGATATGTATCCGCACATACTAATGTGTTTGAAACTACTTGGATAATTTTTAATGTGACGTATGATGTTGGGAGACTATAACGTGTTACATTTTTAATGTTGGAAAATTACAGAAATATTAAGTTTTACAGAGATTTATTGTCACTTTTTCCAAAAAAGAGGATCAGTAAGGGTTCTAATGAACAGCTAAAAATTCACGGGTATAGCAGTAAACTCCACTCACACAAATTTATTAATTATGCGGAATGCAGCGTTTCGAGAGCACGTGAACTCTCATTGTCAACCGCGTTACCGATTGAATGTAAAAAACTGTATCACACATGCAAATTATTTTCTACGTGGGCTCTAAAATTTTTAAACATATGACTATTTACACTCTACTGGGTGGTCCATTCTCCGGTATGTGTGTATTTACAATAAAGGATGGAACGAAAGCAAAACGTATCTTTAACAGGGCCTATGGTAATAAATCAATCAGACTCGAGTCTGCAATTGGGGGTGGTTCTCTGTTCAATAAGTTTCTGTCGTATTTCATAAATATCGTTTCGTACGCGTCTAATTCTCTACACGAGTTTACGTTTTTAAGAAATTTAAGCTTTTTTAAATCAATTTCATGTCTGGATTTTACCATATGCTCTGCTACGCTTGATAGTTCCGGTTTATCGAAACGATAGTGTCTAATATGTTCTTTGAACCTCGTTTCGATACTCCTTTTTGTTTGTCCAATATAAACTTTATGCCTAAGAGATTCTTTAAGTTGTTTTTTCATACGAAAGGCACGTTCATATTTAGTTGCCGGAAAATTTTACTCAACTCTTGTACTGTTGCGTGAAAGTGTTATGAATTTCTTATTACCGGTGCTTGTTGATGTCAAGGTCGTGGAATTTCTGATGTGTTATTTGTATTGGACCGACATCCGTAGAAGAGAAACCATTGTACCTCGTTACATCTTTGATATATTTTAATTCTTTTTCGTACCTGCTCTTGCTTAGCGGAAATCTAACGAGTCTATTGACCAGAAAATTAATCGCGGACAGATAAAAATGCTTGGAATATTGATGGTATCGACTGGGTTATGCAATGTTGAACTACTCTTAGCTAGTTTTCGTTTCGGAGGATACTCGATTACAAATTCATATTAAAACATATCTGTGTACTGGGTTTATTGTATAAGACGGTTGACACTGGTTTCTGGAAATATTTGCAAGTATTATATTAACTGACACTAGTTTTTATTATCAATTATGTGGAATATCCATATTCCAGAAACATTTCAGGTCGCCCTCGTAGTATCTCGGTATTCTAGTGTGAATGAATTAATTTTATAAATTCAAAAGCAAACTCATGTATTTATGGTAGCTGACGGCAGTTGCGATTGCAAGTGTTGTACTTATTATCTTTTGTTTACGTTCCACTTCAAACCTAAAGATAGCATAACTAAAGTGCACTATCACGTATTAGATTCAGATGGATTATACAAGAATAAGCCCCTTTAGCTATTCGAGACTGGGTATTTTTATTTTTCAGATAATATATTGGAACCAGGGTGTACATAAACAAATTCGTTTAGATTCAAGTAAAGATTTTTGCGGAACTGCAATAATGTATTATTAAAATATTACAACTCAAATATTTAGTTTTAAAATTTATTTTCGTAAAAAGAGAACCGATCCATGTATGTGAAAATAAGCAATGCCACGTATTATTTTACCTATAAAAGAATGGCACCAAACTATGAATCATCCTGTGCAATATATGAGCATTTGGCATCAGAGGAGACATTTAACAAAAATAAATTACAAATTAGTCAGTAGACACTATCAAGGAAAAGGAAAACCTTTAACACCGCAGCTAATAAAAAATCGCTACATGATTATTAACATGCCATATATAGACAGGCAAGGAAGGTAATGAACTAGATATTGCCATGTACAGCTGCTCAATGTGCACGCCGATATATTCGTCAGACATGCTCGGTGCTTTGCGATTATAACGAAGACTTCTTTTTTTCCGCTTCCTTTTTCCTTTCTTTGTTCGTTATTGCTCGTTTTCTCTCTTTGTCCATATTTACCGATTTAAGGCTATCGACTCGTATCGTTTAAGTCGGAGGTAAATAAATAACGCGGACTGGAAATTAGTGACAAAATGGCAGTTACCTGAACCGGGTTGTTCGATATCTGCTTGACATTTTTCGATTAAATATTCAGCGACCTCGTAATGACCATTCCGACACGCAATCACTAAAGGGGTGGCTCCGGATGTTTTGGCGGCGACTAGCATAGAGACCTCATCTTTGCAAAGGATTCTGTGGAGGTATATCTGCAAATAAAGGAATAGGCTATGAAATAATACGTACATTCTATTAATTCATTTTATGGACAATTAAATTTTATTATGCGATAAAGATCTAAAATCTGGTGCTTCGCATCGATGATTTTAACAAGCGTTCTTCTTTTTTAATAAATTTATAAAGCAGTTAAATAACTTAAACACTGAATCATTCTTGTAATGGTATTTTTCCTAAATCACTAAAAGTCGCATCTATTAAATACATTTTTAGGAGAACGAAACTCTGTATCAAATGTAAATATGTATATTTGAATGTGCCATATTTAATAGAATTAATAGCTTCATAAACAGGTACAATCTTTTATCCCTATTCGAACACGGATTTTTTCTCTACTGACTAAGATCTGACACTTGGTTTTAACTAATATACATAGGTACGCTAATGCCAAATATGAAACCCACTTTTCTCATTCTCGTTTTATTTTCTACCGCGTTTGTTGTTAAAGTACATACAGTGGCAGCCACATAAATAGCACAGGCATCAAGTATCATTTGAAGTAACCGTTCAAACTGTTTCCGTTTAAATTTTTATTAAACTAGCGTAAGAGACCCCGAGAAGGTTGCGTGTACTTCCCCTAGCTATGTATACCAGGCCAAAAGTGGTGTACTTACCATTCTTAAAATTAAGGTGTTATTAATAACAAAAATTTAAGTGTTAATATAATGGGATGAGGAAAACATTGCACACCAGAGAAAAGAGAGTTAATTTACACCATGCAAGAGAAGGACATATCAATTTCAGAAATATCACAAACATTAAATTGTTCACGTAAATTAATACAAAATGCGATAAAGCATATTCAGACGAAAGAAAAACATCATAAAAAACAAGAAACAGAAGATTAGGCATCGTAAAACACGACATGACAAGTCAAGAAGATCCTAAATAAAAACCGAATCTTATAAACAATTTGATATTGATATATCGAGAAGAAAAATACGAAGTCGGCTGAAGGAATTTAATTTACATGGGTGTATTGCGGTACGAAAATCACTCGTGTCAAATAAAAACCGCCAAAGAAGATTGCAGTTTGCGAAAATGCACAAAGAAGAGCCGCTTTCTTTCTGGAAATTAGTACTTTGGACAGATGAGAGCAAATACAACCGACTTGGGTCTTACGGGAGAATGTATGTGCGACGCCCCATCAATCAGAGATTCAACCCTACGTACACTATAAAAACATTGAAACACGGTGGAAGAAGTGTTATGGTATGGGCTTCTATGACATAGCGTGGTGTAGGGCCGATATTCAGAATTGCAGGGAAATGGATCAGTAGCTTGATTTAAACCCCATAAAAAATCTATGGGAGGATGTTGAGGTTGTTCCAGCGACATTAGACGAATTTACTGTTTAAGAAGCCTGGCATAGCATTTTTGTGGAGAGATGTCAAAAATTAGTTGAAAGTGTGCCGAGGAGATGTGCAGCACTGTTGGCTTGTAAAGGGTTTCCAACAAAATATTAAATGTAAAAGCAAAAAAGAATTAAAAAAAAGGAATAATACGTGCGCTATTTCTATGCCCACTTAAGAAATACTACATTTATTTTTTAAATTGTTTATCTTGAAGGTTATAAAATATGATGTATTTTCTCTCTGAAGATTGTTGCTAGTTTAGTAAAGTAATAAATTCAAGTTCTTTTACTTCTCTGGATAGACTAACGGCTTCGTTTCTAGCCCTTCTCTTTGTGGCTGTTCAATATCTTGACCAGTAGCCGTCAAGGTTTGTAGCAATTGGATGTCGTATTAATTTAAACTTTGATGCGACTGTCTAGTGAGTTCAGCCGTAAAGATGGACCCGACACTAGTTATACTTTTTAAACCCTAGCGAAATTAATTTGGCCCGAGGATCGATGATCCATACTTGCATCTACACTGTTATCTTTGGTTTGAAATGGCATCGCGAAGTTAGCAGTGAAGATTGGACAGAATCTGACACGCATAATATGCTAAACCAAGAGAATATGTGGTATTCGTAAAATTACGTTTGTAAGAGGATGGTAAACTGCCGTAAACAGTAAACAGCAGGTAATCCTTTCAAGATAATACTTTTCATTACCGAAGAGCAACTTTTACATTAGAAATAATTCGTATTCTATTGTAAATTTAAAAAGTATTCACAGATTGGAGTACATTTTATCATGTAATAATAATAACAATTTGCTAATAGCTCAAAGTTAACAAAATGCAAATATAAACTTACATAACAATAAATATATCAAAGAATTTGATATAATATAATGTTAAATTTCGTATTCTTTCTTTTGGTGTTAGGATTTCTCAGTCATATAATCTACTCAAATTATTTCGTATATTAAAACACATTAACATAATTGTAATGTGGTTGTTATGTAACGCTATAATTATTTATATAAATTTTGCAGTTCTTTCAGAAGTACAAACTATATGAATTTAATGACGTTTAATTAAGAAATAAACAAAATTACATGGAATAATATGAATAGGTTATTAAG
Source organism: Trypoxylus dichotomus (assembly GCA_023509865.1). NCBI lineage: Eukaryota > Metazoa > Arthropoda > Insecta > Coleoptera > Scarabaeidae > Trypoxylus > Trypoxylus dichotomus. The sequence continues at coordinate 13,921,636 of CM042081.1, read as the reverse complement.
AGAAATTATAAATGATATCCGAGGAACTTCCATACGAGTATTATCACAGCGAGTGAGTACATACACTGGCAGCTGCCATATAATTTTGAAAAAGGATTTACATTTATTTCGATATCGCATGACCTGTTATCAACAAATCAAAGAAATCGATTATCCTAGAAGAAGAACGTTTAGTCAGTGGTTTTTAAATAATTTTGATAATGACCTTCTTGACAAAACCCTTTTTTCTGACGAATCATTGTTTTATATGAATGAATATATTAATTTACAAAATACAAGGATGTACTAAGGTACCACATGATTTTTATGTTGAAATCTCACCTCATCCGCAGAAAATTGGTGTATCATGTACGATTAGTCGAAGGAGAATTATTGGCTCTACTTCTCTCAACGGTACATTAACAGGAGAAAAGTATCGACAAGATATTATTAAGCCATTTATCGAACAGCTTAATGAAGAAGAAATAACACGGGTTACTTTCAACAAGACGTAGTTACAGTACACACAGCAGGTGAAAAAATGAATATACAGCAATTTTTCAGGTGAAAAAATGAATATACAGCAATTTTTCAGGTGAAAAAATGAATATACAGCATTTTTTTCAAAATCGGTTGTTAAGGAATCTCGGTAAAGAGAGGCAAATTTCAGTGCCGCGCGGAGAACAACGTGGAGGGGTGAAGCGCGCGGTACGGAGAATCGAGTACCCGTATCAAAGCACGCTTGTTGGGTATTATTCGATTGCTGATTGTGAGTGCTTGTCACTACACACTTACTTAGAAAATGTCGCATTTAGGTACGTTTCGGAAATGGCCTATTTCGAATAAACTAAAAAACGTAATAGCGAATATACCGGATTTAGAATTGGAAGATGGCAGAATTAAATGTTTAAAGTGCGGCGACTATTTGACGTTTACCAGCAAGTAAAAGTGAGAATGGCATCTAAAATGTATTAAACACTGTTCTGCAATCCGTGGCAAACGATACAGCGAACAATTAATATTTGATGTAGGTGTTTGTTTTATTCTATGTAATGTACCGTTTACTTGTACCTTCTGGAGCAAGTGTTCCGATTATACATTACCAAGTCCGACATCGTTAAGAAATTAATTAAAGCAGAATTGAAAGATGAAAAATTGTGGTTATGTATGGACGATACAACTGATCGGCAAAAACATTCTGTGGTGAATGTGATGGTTAGCACAATGAAAGAGTTTGAACCGTCAGGGCCCCTCCATGTTGTTCTCCGCACTGCACTGTAACTTGCCCCAGTTTGCCGAGACTATTGCTAAGTTTAAACACCGAAAATAAATTTCCACTAAGATCTTGTGATACAACTCTCAGCGATTTCTTTTTATGGGCTTTCTTAGAGAATTCAATTTATCGGGTACAGATATCCGATCTTGCAGAGCTTCAAATCAGAATTGCTGAAAGAATTAACGAAATCGACGATATGATCCTATAGAATGTTTTTACCTCTACTAGAAGAAGAGGTCACTTTCACCAATTTTTATAAAACCTTACTTGTTCGTTGCAAATAAACATATTTCATTCAAATATACATACTTTGAAGTAAAATTTATTTGAACGTATGTTATAACGTTATTTAATTATCTTGGATGCTTATTTGAAATAACATATTACTACTTTAACTTTTAAACCCATTACATCGCCATATTATACTTTATTTAAATTATCTAAAAAAACAATCGTAACAACATTGACCCGAGTGTTGAAACCTAAACAGTTTTGGTAAATACATTACGAAACTACCTACATATGTACATAAAAATGAGTAAATGTGGTTTTAGTATAATGGAACTTTCGTGTAATTTAATGTGGGAGTATTATAAATATTTTTCAGTCACTAGGTATATAATATTTAATATAATGAGTTTTTCATGCTATATGGATAAAATGAGGGGTGTAGCTAAATGAGCAAAGGTATATTGATTTTGTTTGAAGGTTATTTTTCCTTCAAAACACATTCAAAATTATGACGACAATCACAACGTGTCGACATCTTTTTCAGCAGTTTTTGCTTAGATATGAATGTTTCATGCACGTAAAGAAAGCATATTTCCGTATATCTTAGATTTTTCGGCCGATAAACCACAATAATATGATTAATTTTACTAGCATAACCAATGCGATACCTTTCTTCCTCCTTTTAATTCACCAAAAGCATGTTCAAGCTCAATTAATAATAGATTTTTAGGAAAGATAATTCTGGATATGCGTGTAAAATAGTTGTTCTACTCCAAGTTTCAAAGTAATTGAAACAAACATGTGCAAACACGGTCACGATTAGGCCCAACGATAAAATAAGCCCTTTTTTCCTTTACGACATTATACGGGCGATTTGACGTCATTATATATATAACTACTTTACTTTTATCTGAATACAATCATCGCATGACCTTTCTTTTTCTAAACGTGATACACGAAAAGTTGCGTGGTTCTATCGTTAGGAACAAGTAGCTACGTGTATATAATTAAATTTACATCTTTCAACTGATGACGTATTCGTTGCTACTTGTTATACGCAAGAAATTATTTGATAACCTAATTTGTTTAGCATATAATAGTTAGTTTGCTTCTCAAATGAGTTTAATGTGCAACGCAAATATTTGTCATCGTTAAATTTTAAGGGAGTTTTCGTCTTATCTGTATATTCAAACGTAATTTCTTATGAAGACGAAATATTAGTAGTAGGTAGGTAAATATGTATATTGAGAAATAATAAAGATTAAGTGTCAAGGAGATGGGCGGTATCCAACTAGGAGTTATGAGATGTGTAAATAAAATAATAAGACTATTCACATTGTCTCCTTGAATAGTTGTCGTCGAAAACTACATAGTGCTAGAGATTATTGTACACTTCTCATAGCTACGTTGGAATTCAGATATTGGAATTGCCTTCAGCTAGTTGTTTAAGACCTTCTCAATGCATTGTAATGTTCGAAAATTGCGAATTTTTAATCTTAGGAAAAGGGAAAATTCACAAGAACTCAAGTTTAGTGAATAAAGGGGTCTGTTAAGATGGAGGGACGTCTTCCCTTGCCTAGTTAATTGAAATCGCAGCATGGTAAGGCATACTGTCGTGATGTTCAGCTTCTCCTCCGAAGTTTTTAAAGAACTCCTTTATAAAAGTGCTGGTTCACACTTTGGCCCTTAGTCACAAATTCCTTCCAAACAATTCCTTGGCTACAAAAACAAATCAGCATGGTGTTGATCATTGATTTGCACAGACCAGGTTTTTTTGGCTGTGGTCAGGTCTTCGATGCTTTGTTTCCGAGTCGTATTCAAAAATCCAAGACTCGCTAATAGTAATGACACGTTCCAGAAAATAAGTTGTATTTTCAATTTGCCGCCAAAAAGTCAAGATATATTGTCTAATATGCGTTGGTCAAAATCTGATGAACGATTGTGTGGGTCAGATTCATTTCTTCTCTCATCTTTCTGACCGTCAAACGGCAATTAAAGTGAACAAGATCCCAGATTTTACGGGCATTGTAGTACTTGCAGTTGAAAATCTTTCGCTACGACGTTTATCCTCAATCAAGTGTCAGCCTTCTCAAAACGTCTCAAGCCAAATGAAAACCTAGGCCCTTGAAAAACACTGCCTCCATCAATCTGTTCAAATTCCGCAAAAGTTTCGCTAAAAAAATTGTCGCTACTCATGGAAAGAATTGCTATGGATCAGCAGGTGATTGTAGAAACTTCAAAGTCATACTGAAGGCATGTCAAATGCTGGCTTATCTCTCCACCAAATGGGAGGTCAACAGTGTTACCAATTACACTACCACTCTTATTACTTTAGTTACATGCCTTGTATGAATACCAACAAATAGATAAGAAAAGAGAATAAATACCAGCGAAATACAATTCCTTAGAAAAGATGTAGACAGAAAGGTAAAAAAATCAGAAATGCAGAATATAGATTGGAATTGGTTGAAGAAATTACAAAGAAAGAAGAAAGCTGCATAGAAGATTGAATGTTAAAAAAATTTAAATTGAAAAATTAGAGGGTTTAGTAAAGACGTGAACGAAACAATATATGGGAGGAAAATTTAGACAATTAGTAGGAATTTAAAAAATAGTAGTTGAGTTCTAAAAGCGGTAAATTATATCATTTAGTAGCGTTCTTATTGTTGTTAATACGCAATTTTTTGAAATAAAATGCATGCTTTGCATATTATTATTAATAGTAATAATTCGCAACAATATTCACAAGTACTACAATTTAAAATTATTTTAGCGCCTATTGGGTTAACTAAAAGGAAGTTACCTATCAAAGTTTTGTTTAACAGAATATTATGTATATTAATATGTATTTGGCTTCTATGTATAAGAGCATTTACAATTATTTAATACGAAGGACGTTCAATAATTAACAAAACAAATAGCTATGGACAAAAACATTTTATTCAATGACAATAAAAAACTTTTTAACGTATAGTCCGTTTCAATTTGTAGTGCGCAATTATAAAAAACCATTACTGATTTCCTGCGATAATTTTCCCATCAACACTTGATGGTAAACGCAAACTTTCAAAGTTTCTGTGCAAAATTAAGAATAGCCTGAAGTTGTGCTCGTGCTACTGTAAAAGTTTGCATTCCGCACTATATCTTGCAAGAGACAGTAATCTCCAACATTTGAGAACTTTCTAATTCCCGTAGTAAAAAAAAGCTCCACCGTGCTATGGAACAACTTGTGTTCTTCGCCGCTTCGTTGTATTCGAACTTGATGCGGTATAAAAACCTTTTGAGTGGGTCGAACAGATGAAAATCGGACGATACAAGGTTGAGACTGTAACATAGATGCCGTAACACCTGCCAATTCAAATATTGGATGATCTCTCGCATTTTCTGTCTTGGAACCCATCTCGAAGACGTATTGCAACAATTCAGCTTGTCGTAACATTAACATTACGCAAGTCAGCAATTGTGGCGCATGAATGTCATCCCGAAAATCATTTATGCGCGTAAGCCGAAACTTTAAGTTAATCATTCGGAACGATGAACACTGGTAACACTTGCTCTGGCTGATTTAAACTGTTTAATTCAAGTATATGCTTTTCCGCAGCTTAAAGCACCATACTAGTTTAACATACTCCAGTCCATCTGATTCGGTTTTACACCTTTGGATAACAAAAATAATAGTAATTCATGCCTTCGCATCTCCCAACAGCTTTTCGCCAATTACAGGGGGCATCGGCCGATCATGAGTTACTATTATGTCTGCGCCTGTGGAGCGTCTTAAGATGATATTCGTTCTCGACATTCGCCATGGAGTGAGGAAAACCAGAGAAAAACCTCAACCCTGAGAAACAACCACGGTGTTCGAACCCGTGCCCTCCGGACTGATAGCCAATCGCGCTAGGCACTGAGCCACCAGCCCGTCCAAAAATCTTATCCTTTAACGTTGTTTCTCTGATGTACCTGTTTCGAAAGAAGCTTACGTTTTGAAATGAACAAAATAGGTCGTGTTTGGTTTTATTGCTTTCAAACAGCTAATTAAATTTGTCATAAAAGTTGTCAACTTAGATCTCGGATGATAGTATTATAAAGTGGATTTCTAATAATATTCAGTCTTTTCTTGCTACACATGAGAAAATTTGAAATAAGTTTTTTTTCTATTATTCAACTTTATTCAGCAACAAGTAGTTCTATTTACTACGAAGTCTTTCCGAAGTTCTAAAAACTTAATACCAGGTATATCAATCACCTGACCGCAACAGCAAAGTTTCGTTGTTACTAGAGTTATTGTTTGGACTAAACAAATACAGAAATAACAGTTTTAACCGAGGAACAAAGAAAAAAGGGAAATGAATGTTAACTTCAATCAATGGTACGATTACGTCGTGTTATGCAAGTTAAACGGAACGGTTTAAGAGGAAGTAATCGATCAAACAAATTTTTGTATTAATGTAACTACGCATATACCTAATTTGTTACCCGGTAGCATCAATTTATAAAACCTATTGATTTATTCGTACGCCAGCTATCATTGTGACGTAAAGATAACCGTACACAGGTAAATCCGAAAAGGTATACAGTTAGAGAAAAAAGTATTCATATAGTAGCTAATGTAAACGTAATGGCTTTGTTTTTTCTGTTAAGCATTAATTTATGGGTCTATAACATAGTACAGGTTAGTAAATTTAATAAGCTGCAGGATAAAATAAAAGATAAAAGGAGAAAAAAAAAATCTAGAGCACCACCTAAATTCTGTGCGAAAAAAGTATCCATACATTATGCAAAGGTAATCCTCCGAATAAACTGAGAATGTCACGCTCGTATTACTATATACAATGGGTTAGATGTTTAGTAGTGTTTATTAAGGCATCGCGTGTGATAAAACTCTACTTCGGCAAAAATGAGTGAAAACAAGAAGGAAACGAGCATAGGAGAGAGAAAAATAATTATTGAGCTACATAATGAAAGAAATCTTTACGACAATTGGTGCAAAGCAAATCTCGGTAGAAGCATGTTACAGTGCAAAAAATATAATTAATAAATTCTACATGTTATTATTGAAAACAAAAAACGATCTGACCGACCACGTATACTAAATGATCGTGAAAACATAAAATTAAGGAAAGTCCTTTTCAAACGTTTAGTAAGTTGTGTAGTGCACTACACGAAAGAACCGGAAAGATGGTGTCCACAAAGACAATCCGCAATAGGTTATATGAGGAGAAAACCTTTCATTAATAGTGTAATGGACATAAAAGATTAGCATTTACCAGAGAGTTCGAACACAAGCCCTCATAGTTTTAGCACCGCGTTATTTTTTCAGGCGAAAGTAAATTTAATGTCTGGAGTTCAAGTAGATGGTGGCGGAAGCATTTTACTAGGGGGCTATATGGCGGCATCGGAAGCTGTCAAACTAGTTTTTATTGATCAAATAATTGACAAACATGTATATTATACATTTTTTTAAATCTTTCGGGCCACTAGTACTTCCAAGAGGACAAAGACCCGAAACATAAGTCGTATCTTGTTCGCAAATGGCTGTTATACGACACACTCTATCAATTGGAAACACTTCCATAATCTCCAGATGCAAACCCGATAGAGAACCCATAGCAGGAGTTGAAGGTACGGATCAAAGAACATACAATTTACAATGTTATTTAAAAAAAAAATGTATAATCCCCTATTTACATAAATATCGGTCTATTGTTTATTTCAAGCATTTAATCAGTATTGACACGTTGGCGATTGAAGGGGTTTCTAGAGCGTTATTTTTATTATTTGAGTGTGCCGTGTGTTGTGTTCTACTTGCGTACAGTGGATTGTATGAAGATGCCTAAAAGACGGGAGTTGACCTTTACAGAACGTAGTCAAATAGTGTTGCTACATTCGCAGGGTGTAAAAATTGCATCAACAATGAAGCGTTCGCGACATGCGATATAATTAACCATTTAACGATTTCGGGAAACTAGATTGTATGAAAATCGACGAAAAAGTGGGAGAAAACGCAAAACCACTGCGGGACAGGATCGCTATTTGGAGCGTTCAGCTTTACGGAATCGCTTTCGAACACCCAAACAGCTGGCCGCTGACCTATTGGTCGAACAAGACGTTTCTGTATGTGACAGAACTGTTCGAAGAAGGTTGGTGGAGGTGAATTTGAAGGAACGGAAAGCTCGTCGCAAGCCATACCTGAGTCAGGAACAAAAAATCGTTTGCTGTGGGCAAGAAAATATAAAGATTGGACTGTCGAGGATTGGTCGAAAGTCATATTTTAAGCAATCCTATTTTGCTCCTTTGTTACACAAAATTTGCAAAAATGTATACACATACCACCAATTTGCTAAATTGAAAAAAGTAACTATGGTTAATTATCCAATTCAGATGTTTAGTACTCCTGGAACTCAGTTTGTTCGCCGTAGACCTGGGGAGGCATTTCGTGCTGATTGTATCACCCCAACTGGCAAACATAGCGGTGGCAGCGTCATGATTTGGGGATACATGTCCGCAAATGGCATAAGAGAAGTATTTGTGTGTGATGGTAGGATGAACAGAGAGCAGTATATGTCGATCCTAGAAGAGGTATTAGAAGCATCAGTGCTGAAAATATATAACAGGGATGACGGAGAATATTTATTGCAACAGGATAACGCGCCCTGTGACACAGGGACAACGCGCTCTGTAAATCCAGATTCTCAATGGAGAGGTTGCGTGAAAACTGGATCCGTTTACTTGAACTGCCGGCGCAGTCACTAGATCTTTGCCTATAGAAAATTTGTGGCACATGCTGAAGCTAAAGCTTTCCAGTTACAAATTCAGTAACAAAAATGACCTAAGGAACAAAAGTGTACAGGAGTGGTAGGCACTTTCACCTGAAGTTTGTTTACGTTTAGTAGCGTCAATGCCTAAACGGTTAAATGCTGTTATTAAAGTAAGTGGTGGTGTCACCAAATATTAAATTTATTATTAAAAACTTATTTAGTGAATGTTTATGCACGTAGTTTTATTTTAATAGTGCACAATGTATCTTTGTTTTAAATGTTTTGGGGTGCCCCAGACATATGTCCAAGACTGTATATGATAAACCCACAAATTAATATTTAACAAAAAATACTTGGTCATTATGATTAATAAATTCGTCACTGTATGTAATACTTATTTCTCTAATTGTATGTATGTAAGTGTCGCTTTATTACATCGCGAAAAAACTAGGTGATATAGCGACTCAAATTAGTAGTTTAATTTGTACAGTAGAATTCATTATACCTTGGAATTATTTCTGTTTATGTGCTGCGACTGCATAATAATATACATAATTAAAAAATATGGGTCATTTATTATATTACTTTGTACTAAATTAACTGCAACATGTAACTAAATGACGCTCTAATTTAAGCTAATTTATGCGATCTAAGTATTTGTAAATTCTAATCGGAATCGTTTGAAACGTATGAATAATTAATTAAGGTGGAATATGTAAATAAAAAAAAAAAGGATGTGTTCGTAAAACCATTTCTGATTCAAACGTCAATACTTGTTTCGTCATGCAGATGCTTTTAAATGATAGTTAAATTTGTGCGTCATATTCTATAATGTTTAAAAAAAACTTCCTTATGACATCTAAGTTGAATGTCAAAACTATTAGAAGCATAGTTCAAAACGAGTTGATGATTAGATTGCGCAAAAACATACTTATAAATATGTATTTGTATTGTATAACTACAAACAGTAAAAAAATAATCGTTTATTTTTAATCTATTTCTGAAGAATATCGTGGTTAAAAACATTGGTGCATTCAATACCATCGTCTAAGCGATTGTTGTGAAATGATTACGCGGAATTTCTAGGCAGGAAGATAACTGAACAGGATCCGTATCTGAATACTAATTTGTACATTTGAAATTAAGATGGAGTTAGCGCAGTAAATCACAATAACAAAATAATACTAAGCCTGCAGAAATGAGTGCGCACTCATTGATGGCGATAATATATTTTGAAAGCGGTCGGACATAGCCGTAGTCGGGATTGCCGAATTTTATTGATGTTTGCGAATCGAAGGCGTTCTTTGTTATGTTCAACGAGTTAATACGAGTGTTAATAGATTTCTTAACCGATTTCTAACATTAGAATACACTGGCGCTATTATTGAATGTGCTGTTTACGATATCAACATTTTACCGCACACTATTTTTGTGTGTAAAAGACATGTTAATAGCAAAGAACACCGATTAAATGCGTAACATATTATAATTTTCTATATGACTCTACTTATATGCTAGGTGTGTGTAACATTCCATAAAATATTGTAGACAATAAAATAAGGCTGATGGTAGATGAAACAACGGAGACAAGAAAGAATTGTATTTTAAATGTGTTACTGGCCTCTTCTTTTACGTAATAGGATACTGCAGAAAACAAACGCGGAAAGGATAGTAGAAACAATAGAAAATAGCTTTGGGAAGTTCAATATATCGGCAATCCAACACGTCATGTTAGTTAGAGATGGAGATTCGAACATGATTAAAGTTGAAAACTTACTAAAACAATCTTATCGTCAATTGCTTCATGTAATGTTCTCAGACTTTCACGGCCGTTTGACATAGTCGTAACGGTTGTCAGGCAAAACGTCAGGGACAAAAACCTTGTGACACGGCGGAAGCCGACAACCTTTACGACTATGTTATTAGAAACAGTTAACCAAAAGTAGATTAGTTTATAGTCTCAACCAAAAGTGTTTATATTGAATCTCCAAAATGCATTCGTGAGTTTTAATAGGCTTCTCGAGGTATTCTTTAGCCACAATAACCAGTATTAACGAGATGGAGGAAGTGGCTTAGAGCTATTTTATATTATGAGAAATTTTTACACATTATTAAATCTTGTATCTTAAATTTAAATCCGTAAGAAGCCTAAGCAATTTCACTAAACCACCAGCTGGTTTCAGATACCGAAATCCGTACTCCAATAGAGCAAATTTCCGAAAATTACTGAATTCTTTTAGATACCCTTTCCCAGTTAGAGACAGCCAAGCTGTCATTAAATGAAGCGCTAAATATAGTAGATTACCTTAAAGTGTCTATAAGAAGATTATCAACCGATAAATGCATATATGTAGACAAGAGTTTAACTGAAAACCGAGAGTGCGGATATGATGCGAACAACCTTTTTAATTTCCCGAACACCACATCAACAGACGCAGAACGTTCCTTTTCGAAATACATATTTTCACTTCGCTGTAGGAGTAGGACTGAGTCAGCACTGAAAGGCATGCTAATGGCACAATACAACGGCGAATTTTTGAGTCACTTTACATCAATAACACAATCAAACTAAAATACTAAGTAATTACATTAATTATTTGTAATCTTAATATCCGAGCGGTACGCTACTGCGAAAGCACTCGTTTCTGTAGCCTTAATAATAACTCTAACTTCAAATTGCTTAGAACATTTAATTCAAGGAAAAGAATGATTTATACATCCTGGTAGATCAAAAAGGCAATTTCCATTTTAATGTCAAGTTTTTCTTATTTGTATTTTAAGTAATGCAATTAAAACTCTTATTGCTGTGTAATTTATTCCATTATCTGCTTGGTTTTTTACTTATGGTTAATATGAAATGTTGAAATCTTCAAAAAGGAGGACAACACATTTTTTATTCTGCTCTCTTTTATACAGTTGCGAGCAAATGTTATAGGCACCCCAATCAAACATGTGTTTCGCGCAGCAGGTAGCGCTTGTTAGAACAAAGGTACTGCGAACCTACACCTGGTCGTTATCTAGTAGTAGAAATTCCTAGAAAATATAAATTACGAAGCTATATGACAGAAATTAAAATTTTTAGGTTGAGTAATATATTGTGCGTAGAGAAAGAAACGTCGTTTGTCGGTTTCAAAAGTTCATTTAGAGTGCGGACCTTCTCTTGTACGTTTGTGTATACACAATATGCCAAAAAGCCCCAAATATCTGAGGCTTTACGAGGCCAGATAATTTTATTGCACAAACAAGGATTGTCACAAATAAAAATTGCTGAGACAATTAAATGTTCGCGTTGTGCAGTGCAAAACACAATTAGCCGCTACCAATGGACTGGAGAGTATCATAATCTACCCAAGAGCGGTAGAAAACGTATAACGACTGTGCGAGAAGAACGATTGATAGAGCGTATCGCGCTCCGGGATAGGTACAAATCCGCGATAGCGATTTCTGCAGAGCTCCGCGCTCAACGAGACGCACCAATTTCCGTGCATACGGTAAGAAAAAGGTTAACTGCGGCGAATTTACGTGCCCGAAAACCGCGACACAAGCCTTTGCTGACCGAGATACACCGCAAGCAACGCTTTACGTGGGCAAAGAAATACCGACATTGGACTGGGCGAAAGTACTTTGGTCCGATGTATCTAATATAGACGTAAGTGCTTAAAAATATTTCATAATCCTTGCAATATACATAATTGAACTCAGCGTCCCTACTTTTCTCACTAAAATAGAAATATTCAAAAAGTTTACGTCCTTCGTTTATTCTGTGCAGGTGCACAGCGTTTTTGGAGCATGTTATGTTCGAAGCAGGTCCGGCGAAGCATTTTCCCCAGAGTGTATTTTACCTACTGTTAAACACGGCGGTGGAAGCATTATGATTTGGGGGTGTATGTCTGCACAAGGTATAGGGGAAGTCCATGTGTGCGAGGGCCGCATGAATGGGGCACGCTACATCGGGAAGTTGGAAGAAGTTCTCGAACCATCAATTGTCAGATTTTATGATATGGACTCAGAGGAGTATTATTTTCACCAACACAATGCCCTTTGCCACAAACCTCGACCTGTAATGAAATGGTTTACTGATACCCAAGTGAAGATTTTGGACTGGCCCCCAGAATCGCTTGACCTCTCGCCTATTGAAAATCTATGGCATATATTGAAGGACAGGTTTCGTAAATACAACCATGCCTCTAAAGCAAACAGTGTTTATGGAGTGGGCGTCTATTTCCCCAGAAACATGTTACAAACTGGTAGCTACTGTGCCTAAAAGAATTAAAGTTGTAATAAAGGCTAGAGGAGGCAGCATTAATACTGATTAATTTAATAAAAGAACCTTATAAACTGAATTATGTGTTTTTTTTAGTTTTGAGATTTTCGTCTTATCGTAACACTAAAAAAGTTACCCTGCCTATAACATTTGCTCGCAGCTGTATATTTCCGCTGCACGAATCATAAGCATATGTTGTTCACTAGCCCTATTGCTGTCATTACGAAATGATCGATAGAGATAATACTATAATGCTGTTAACAAGAACTGCTGGCAAGAATATGTGCTTATAAGTTAGAAGCGAAAGGCTTTTCTGTAATATGTACTTCTTTTATAACTGAAAACAAATACGTACGCTACTGTGCCAAAAGAGGTGCGCCCTAAATTAAAAAATATTTGACGAACTAATGACAATTTACTAAATGCATATATTATCGTCACAGAGTTTGGAAACAGAAAGAAATTCCAAGTATTGTTATATTTCATTTCAATTTATAAAAAGAATTATCATTAACACATATTCGTCATACATTTTGCATAACGAACAACGACTTCAATTATCAGAGAATTATGGTAACAATACAACAAAACAGGAAAATATATGTTTACTTATACTACTTGCCAAAATTACACTTAATATTATAAATATATAGTGACTAGAAAATATCAAAATAAACAACGTTCAGAATCAATTTTAAATAAATCTGATTCTATAAAAGTGTTTAAGATTAACAATTCAGTAATTATCAAGAAAGAATATAAAAAATAAAGCAGTAACGTAGAGGTTTTTGACAATTTTGAGTAAGCAGAGATGAAAAATTCAAAATAGAAAGTAGATATAAATTTGTATAATTTTTTGTTCAAATCGCATTTTTATAAATATATTTGGGGTGCAAAAATTATAGTCTCATTGATTATAATAATAATAATAATAATTCATGCTTTCGTCAATTACAGGGATGATACGGCTAAACACGAGTTATTATTACGCCTGCGCGTGTAGTGCGTCCTAAGATATTCCTTCTCAGTATTCCTCATGAAGTAAGGAAAACCACAGTAAGCCTTAACCCTCAGAAACAGTCCCGGGGTTCGAGCCCGACACTCCAAGAATAATAGCCAACTGTGTAAGGCTCTGAACGAAACCTGATTATCTACATATATATAACACAACAATGTATGCATACATTAATTAAAGTTCTATTTATGGACGCAAAATATATACGAAAACAATAATGCTTTTAAAATAAATACATTTGGCCGTGTTATTTGTTTTATAACTTTTTCATCGATGTACATATATGCCCTTTCATTTGGCCCATAGCGCGGTAAATATTGTAAATTTGTAAACTCTGAGCGTTCTGTTTATCAATTTTTCTAGGTAATCGGCATCAATTTGATGCGAAACTTCCCATAAGTGACCTAAAGGTTGTCGAGCAATTTATAGCTATAGTCATTTAGGTTCTCTATCCAATTCATCGCATAAAGGCTCAATAGGAATTAGGTCAGGACGTTAAGAGCGTCAGATTATCATTGTCACTACATTCACAGCTTTTTTTCCAAAAAGTTCCCACATACGCTAGCTGTATGCTTTGAGTCGTTATTTTCTTAGAATACAAGCGATTGTTTTTCTCTTGTTTTCGCACTTAATTATATTTACCAAACCGCCGGTTGGGTGGCCATTTCACATCCGCCTTAAATGCATGCCAAATGTAACTAATTTAGAAGTATTATTGTTTTCGCATATATTTTGTGCGCGTAAATAGAATTTTAAGCAAAAGCTGCTATACGTACATACATTGGTTGTGTTATACTCAGATAATCATATTTCGCTCAGAGCCTTGCGCGCCTAACTATTAGTCCGGGGTACTGGGTTCGAACCCTGAGGCAGTTTCTCAGGATTGAGGTTTTTTGAATATATATATTTCCAATTTAACAAAATAAAAAATACTCCAGATCCATTTTGTTACGATTTGCATTTTGAGGTTATCTTAACACTAATTCTAATGAATGTTTTGTTCAACATATACTGCTTCGAGTAACTGCATCAATGTGAAGCTCACTTTACTCTCTTGACCTCATGATATCAGATTTCCATCTCTTTTACTCTCTATTGAACAACCTTCGACAGATGTCCTTTAATGACAACGTTATCTTTCAAAATTGACTTGATGACCTCTTCACTTCTAAACTAACGTGTTTCTTCAGGTGTGGAATCGAAAAGACTAGATCGTTGGGGGGTAATCGTAAATAATGGAGAGGGAATATATTCTTGGTTGGTTCAAGTATTTTGTTTGTTCAAAAAAATGATTTATTGGGAAGGAGTAGTGACTGTACAACGTCAAGATCAATGGGTTTATTAAGGTATGCAGTCAAGAATTGAAAGTGGAAGGAATTCAAATTCTCTTTCGAAGTACTCAAAACTTTCGAATTTAATTTTTCAATTATTTTCTAGAGAGAAACATTTATGGGAGTAAAGAAGCTATGCCTTCTTTCACAATTAAAATTAAAACTGCTGGTTACAGATTAGTAAAACAAATTCTTCAAATAGAATTTAAGAAAACTTTAAAATGCAAAACTTTAACTCCCGTCTAGAGAGCGAATCTAATTGTAAACACAGACCTTGTAGCACTCGTGATAAATGTTGAGTTCAACGAAAATGTGCGCTAACATGATAATAAAGTCATTTTGTCACAATTTTCTAAAATGTATTTTACGTGAATATTTTATTTACCTAACGATATTTGTTGTTAATAATATTTATTTTTTATTCATTTTATGCGATTTACTTTTTATAGAGCTATAGTAGCTTATTGAGTACGGACATAATGAATTTGAAAGACGATATTTGTGATTAAACATTTTTTACTATTGTTTGTAAATAAATCGACTAGAAATTGGTTAAAAAATGAGAAATAACAATTTGCTGATAACAGAATTGCCGTTCATTCAGAAATCATCCGTTTGATGATGAAAGACTTGTTAAAGCACTTATCTTCTTTTTGGAAGTGTGTAATTATATAAGCATATACCATCACGTGAAATCACAATATGTGATAATTATAACGTAAAGCCATGTTAACATCGATCTGCTTTAGGTTGTCCAGCGAGGTTAAAAAAGATGTATTAATTTTCTGTCGTGATTTTAGCATCAGTACATTCGTGTCCTGAATAAATTTTAGGGAAATATTCATAAGGAAAGAGTATTTAACAAACAGTTTACCTTTTTCCATCCACGTCTTAAAACGCTATTGCTCCGTTTCCTCAAGCGCAACACTAAATTTCTACACGCACGCCAACTATCCATTTTGTTACAAGCGGACAATTATTTTTTTATTTAAAATATTAAAGTCCAGAGAGAACGCGTCCCAAACTATCGCGGTCTTTCCTAAAATTAGATACTCGCGTTGCGTCGCAATCATCAAGCCGAATTAATATCAGAATCTGCATGCCGAACAGCGGCAGAAGGAAATTTGAGCGTTACAAGGCAGTAATCGCCCTCTTATTTACGTCGCGGACCGGTAAATAGGCGGCGAGATAAAAAAAAACACCTTCTTCGACGTCATGAAAAACATTGGATGGAACCAGTTTCATTAACGCGAGGCGGACAGAAAACGCGCTAAGCTGGCTAAGTAAAACGTATTCGCGACGCCAGTAGCAGTTGTTTTGTTTCGGATTTCGCGGAATCGCGTTACGCAAAACAAACAAGCGCGAAGGACCAAAACAGAATAGAATATTAGAAACGACCAATACGTGACTGCATTATCGCATTGACCTTTAAAATTAAGAAAGTCATTCGGAAAGCTTGTAATTTCTTTTAATTACTTAATTCGGGGAGTAATTAGCCTACATTGGGTACCGGGCACAACGCAGTTTTAATGAACAAAACAGGAAAAATAAATTTGGAGGTTTTTGATTTTATGAATAAAATTAATTCAATACGTGCGATGAATTTGGCCACTAAAGAAGACGAATTCGACTCACTGGAAAATAAATGCTTGTCATATAATAGATAATGGCTGACTAACATAGTTGTCTCCCCTTACTACAGAGAGAATATCAAAACTACTTTCCATGTGATGTAGAGTACTATTAAAATTGGAAGAAACTTGCGTAGATGCCAAGAGATAGCATTGTGAAATCGAGTGAAACAGATATACATTTCCCGTGTAAAGCTCTACCTACAAATATCGACTGTCGATCAGCTGTTCGTTCCATAAAGTGCGGTATTCAAGATTACAATATGTACTAATTCCATTTTAAACAGTTGGAACAAAACCACGGATAATCAGAAAATTTTAATGGAAACATGATATTCGAGAACTCAGATGTAGATATGTAGGAGCAGTTACACAGTATCGTTTGGAAGGTATGCGTATAGTATACACAAATACTTGAAAATATTGATTTAAAACAACACATATGTATATACATACTTCTAGATGAAAACTGTCTTTATGCAAGCCATACCACACCTCACGAACGGGTCGGCCAATCCAATCCTGGTCTCAAGAGCCCTATATTCACGGGGAAGCGTTTGATAATTGCACATGCTGGTTTAAAATGAAGCAAAATCTTGTGATATCTAAATAATGCTTTTCTAGGGAGCGAAAAAGGTGTTGTGGATAGTGCACTATTAATATTTAAATCAGGACAGAAAACTGGTGATTATCAGTACGGCATGAATTTTGTAAATTGTAAAATATGGCTCGAAGGATATTTATTACCAAATTTCCACTGATCAGTAATTGTTTTTGATAATGCTAGTTATCACAATACATTTGCTATTAAGCATCCAACATCAAATACAAAGAAAACAGAATTGATGAAATGGCTTGATGAACGGAAAATTTTTTGTACAGCCCACAATATACGAGGACGGAGCTATATAGCTTAATTAGACAACATAAACCTGTCCGTAATGCATATATGGTAGATGACATCCCTACAACAAAAGGCACTATTGCGACTACACCCATATCATGCGGAACTAAATTTAATAGAAAAATATGAGGATAGTAAAGAACCGCGGGGCTGTAAAAAATGTGACTTTCAAATTAGATGACGCAGAGCACCTCACAAGACGAGAATTTTCATATATTAGTGCGGAAGATTGGGTAGATATCTGTCGACATGTTGTGAACAACGAAAAAAATACATTGATAATGAAGACATAATGGATAATTACTCTGATTTTATTATTAATTTAGAAGAGGATATCGATGACGATGATATCTTCCAATTTTCATCGGATGAAGAAAATAATTAGTTCAGTGACAAAGGAAATGTAAAGCTGATAATTTTCTGCATTTGGACATTACATTGTAATATTAACAAATTGTAAATGTTACTATTTTCATACTTGGTACTATTATACGTAAACAAGAAAATATTTACTATTTGCATTATTTCTTTCATATAAAATAGATATGATTTTGCTGGACAGAATGTAACACTTTTTGCATGACTAACATTCTTATATTTGTATTATTGTAGTAGAAGTTCTTATTTTATTTCCATAAAGACTGTTGGCAGAGGGACTTAGGATGGAATACAACCCATATTTTCTACTTCCAAAAAAATATTTAGTCAATATAAAACAGAATAACCTTTGGAAGCAATGCCCCTTCCATTTTTTTTTATTTTTATGTTATGACAAGTTAAACGCATAATAGTTTTCAAGATGATACACATAAAATCATAGCACAATTAAAATTATAGAATGAACCTAAATTATAAAATAAAACTAGTGTGTGATGTAGATTGGTTTCTTCAGATTTCAATTGTGCTCTATAAACCTTATTTGGAGAGCACATACATATAATATACACCCAGGGACATGAATATGAGGCATCCTTTAGATGTTTTAACAGACAAGCGGTATTAACAGACAAATAGTCTTTACCTGCCACTTCTTAGAAATACCCGTAGTATAAATAGAAGGGTTGATGAGAGAAATACCGTTGTTAATTCATTTATTGTTGCATTTGCGGAACTAATTGTATTTTACACTTAATATAGTTCGGTAAAGTGACCGCTGAACATCAGTATTTTTAGTTTAAATTATATCTGCGTTTGTTACTGGCAAATAAAAATATTTATTCGTGATTAGTTTATGTGTATGTAACTGAACTGCCGAAATATAAAGAATTTTCGGAGTTTCAACATGCGCAAATTATTACACTACATGCTGAGGGATTATCCCAAGTGATGATTAGTAAAAAAGTAAAACGTTCACGGTGCGCCGTACGAACAACTCTAAAGCGTTACTAAGAAGCAGGGAATACTAAATCAAGGTCCAAAACGTAAAACGACAGAGACGCAGGACCGGTGGTTACAACGACACTCTCTACAAAATCGACGTCAAATAGCAACATATTTGGCTGGCGCGTTAAATCGACACCTCAACGTTAATTTATCGCCTAAAACAGTAAGTAGACGTCTTGGAGAAATCGGTCTATCATCGAGAAAAGCTAGAAAGAAACCGTGACTGTCGGACGTAAATAAAAATAAACGATTAGCATATAGGGGAGCATATAGGACTGGGCGAATGTGATTTGGACAGATGAGTGTAATATAGAGGTAAATACAATTAATCGTTTTATATTCAGTATAAGGTAACTATTTTATAGAAATTGTGTTAAAAAAAATAGTTGAGTAGAGTTGAAATAAGTAACTGGATAGGTTTATTACAGATTTCTGGTACACCTGGTGCCGTGCTAGTGTGTCGGAGGCCTGGTGAAGAATACCATGCCGATTGTGTGGTCCCTACCATCAAACATGGTGGTGGTAGTGTCATTATATGCGAGTGTATAACGTCGGCAGGGGTTGGAGAGATGTTCGTGTGCACTGGTAGAATGAACTCGAGGACCTACGCCAGCATGTTAGATGAAATTTTACTGGCCTCAATTGAAAAATTATTAGAAAAGAATACTGACGAAGTTTTGTTTCAATAAGATAATGCACCATGCCACGCTACGGCCGCAAGTTTAGCGTGGTTCCGGGAAGCGAACATTGACATCTGGGAATGGCCATCCCGGATCTAAATCCGATCGAGCATTTGTGGGCTATTATTAAGCGAAAAGTATGCGAACACAAATGTAAATCCAAACTAGAATTCAAAGCAATACTTGAAAGAGTATGGAAGGATATTCTAACTGCAACGTGCCATATGTTAGTAGCCAGTTTACCTAAAAGGATTGAAGCTGTCATAAAAGCTCGCGGGGGGCAAACCAAATATTGATTTTCTAGTTTTTATTTTGTTCATTGTTTACCTAAAAGATAATTGAAAAAATTCGGGGTGCCTAATAATTGTGTCCATGCCTGTATATAGTCGACAGTTCGGAGACTTAATTTCAATTGTCTTCCAATATCTCTATTATTTCGGCCAAGGTTAGGTGAAGCAATAATAGTTATATATTATACAACATCCTCCGTAACGATTTACTTGGAATTTAGATAGTATTATTATGTTTTTTTTCAGAGGTGCTTAATACATTTACACGCAGCTGTATATACGTATAAACGTGGTGCTAGTCCGAATATTCTTCTGGCCTTTCGATAAAACTCGTTTTTTTATCGCTGGATCGCTTATAATTTGTCGAAATTTACATTAGTAAAAGTAAAAGCAGTTTAACAGGATGTTAATGTAATGTCTTCTGCTGTCCTTCCATTATTCTAAACAGTGTAATCTTTCTGAAGACCTTGACAGTCGTACCGTATACAGGATTTCTGACGCTTCAGTAATCAATGAATTGATAAAGATGATGATATTAATAATTAGTATATGACATATTTAACACTGAACTAATCAAATTTTTACGCAGCAAATCTAATAT
Source organism: Trypoxylus dichotomus (assembly GCA_023509865.1). Lineage (NCBI taxonomy): Eukaryota > Metazoa > Arthropoda > Insecta > Coleoptera > Scarabaeidae > Trypoxylus > Trypoxylus dichotomus. The sequence goes on along the minus strand of CM042081.1, from coordinate 13,901,296 downwards.
GCGAAAAATAAAATTTATTTTGGCCAGTTTAGGGTACTGTCGGTGAAAGGGTATACACTACCGTCCAGAAGTATTTGAGCACCTACGTTTTTTTTTAATTTTTCGTTATGAATTATCTACTATAAATAATACAAATAACATAAGTGACGTGAAGTGTGTACCTAAATATTTGGACTTTATGGATTATGTATAACAATTTTATATTTGCATACAATAATTTATAATAGAGTTTAACGATTTCACGATATGCCTATCAGTTGCGTTATTTTAAAGGAATTTTACCTTATTTCCAAACTTATGGACGGTAGTGTATATAACTTTCTCATTCGTTTTTGTACCATTTTAAATTCGCTTTTGGATAATAACACAATGTATTTAAAACAATTGCGTGTGAAATAAACAACAACAGTTTAATTCTGAGAACACCATCACGCAAAACAAAGCTTTCAATGTCTCCGAATTCTACTAAATCCTATTGTCTGTTAATAGGATTAGCACAAATAGCATTGCTCATATTCACATGAATAGTTGGTGATTATCAATGATTTTTCATATTTTCATACATAGTTGGTGAATATCAATGATTTAAATTGCTTGAATTGGCAATATCGAATGTGGAATTGATTAATCAATTATGCAGAATAAATTTATTAGTCGCAACCATAATTTGCTTCATTGAATTAATATAATAATAAGTTACAACAGTATAAAATAAACGTGATGGTATGTACACGCTGGATTAACGTCAAAAGAGAAGCGTTAACTGGATAAATGCAATGATTCAGTAAATTTCAAATACGATTTCCCACTATAACGTTTTTAATTGATACGTGACATAAATTTCAAAGCGTGAATGAAAGATTTCTCAAAGGAACTGCTTCAACTTCCGAACTGATGACCTTGTTAAGATTTGTTATGTTTTGGTTGAAGGTGTTCCGTTATTAAACAGTTCCTGAGCAATCCTAACGTCATTTATTTCTCTTATTCTGTGAATGTTTTACATCGTATTAGAACTAGAGCTGTATTTAATTACCGGAAACATCAAGTCTGTCTATTTGTAAATTTATTAGATTGAAGTGACCTTAGAGACTAACTAACGAGTACTTTAATGCGGAAAATCTAATTTTGACCCATTTTTGTTTGGGGGGGAAATGAAATATGAAATACTTACTTTTCAACGAATTCTTAAAATTAGGCAAATTTTGTTTATGATGGGAGAAATTTGTGTGATTATTCACATTAGACATTTACTTACCTAGAAGTAGTATGCCCAAAATTCCGCCATTTAAGTTAATTGTTAAGTATATAACATTTCAATAGAAAATGACTGTTCTGCATTACCTGCCAGTTGTTCTACGTTTAATAAACACTTGTGTGTAATAGCATCCAACTCTTGCGTGATTTTCATGGTAATTCCAACACTTTCTGAGTTGGCAAACGCCCATCCTAAAACTGTAAGCGTGAATGATATTGTCACCGACATTAAATTACTTAATTGTACTAGAATCCCTGATGAGAGAAATTTGTCATATGTCATCTTTTGAAATGTTGTACTGAATATATATCTGCACCACTGTGTCATATGACAAACACATATCTATAGTTTGCCAACTTTCTTGCAGAGCTTTAAACAAATCATTCTGTGTGATTCGGATCGTTATCGTGTTGAAATTGATGTTTTAATGGCATAATTTCTTCAGTATATGAAAGTAAGTTATCATTTAAAATATCCCTATATAAAATGGTGAACCGTACCTATTCCGTAAACGGAGAAACACCCCCACACTATAGCGCTGATACCTCCGTATTTAACAGTAGGACAAACGTATTTTTTATTCAATCTTTCACTGCGTGGACGTCACGCATAACATATACCATCACTTCTAAATAAATTGAATTTGGACTCGTCATTGAAAACTACTCGTTTGCACATGTCAAATGTCCAATGGCAAGGTAATCTCTTGCGAACTGCAGGCGGATTTGCGTGTTTTTCTTCAACAATAACGGTTTCTTCGCAGGACGTCTAGCAAACAAACTGGCGCGGACAAGTCTCCTCCCATACCTTCGGATTGTTTTATTACCAATATCAATTTCTCCATTTCTTTTTGTTCCAATATTCTTCGAGATGAGAGAAAAGGATCAGTTTTTGCCAGTGCCATCTCTCTGAAGTTTTCTTAAGTCGTCCTGTATTTTTTTAATCGGTCACTATTACCGGTTTCTTAATATCTGTTAATAATAAGAGACACACCGATGACTAATTAATCTGTTAATTTTTTGAAATTTCCGATTGTGTCATGTCGGTAAAAAAGGCACGAACAATCCTTCCTTTAACCCTTTAACATCATTGATTTGCCGCGACCCATTGCTATCAGAACACTAAACCCTTAATGAATAACAACCGCAAATGTCTCATTTCTTTCCGTCATATAAACGGGGGATCCACACATATTTCTGCGTTGCTATATTTTTGACCGACGCACTAAAAACAGAATATAAAGTACACTTTGTTTTACCGGTATCCTTTCAATATATATTATTACTTGTAAAGTGTAAATATAATTATGAATACCAGTTTCACACTTGAAAATATTTTTATTTTTATAATAACGCAAATATTTAACCCATTGCTATAATTATGGTCACTACTGCATAAACATATTTAACTATGCAAGCGACTAAAGCTCTACACGCAGGCAGTTGAAGATGTAGAACCATCGGTGGTTGTCTGCACCTGCATAATTCCTCCGAAAGCATCAATAAATACTTCAAAAATAACATTAGAGTGAGTTACTAGAAACAGTAATCGTGCTCGGCACCACGGTATCAAGACATGACATATCAATTTCATAAGACATCATTACATTAATAATCGAAAATAAAAATGGAAGTCCCTCTCAATACAACCGGATTCTTCACTAGTTGGAAATATCGAAACCTTACACATACTCTGTAAAGTAATCGACCAATTTATCTTATCGCTAGTAATAACTTCATGTTAATGTAGTTGTACATGGCGACTATATAGATTAAATACCAACCAAAAAAGGTTTTACGATCTATTACAATTAAACGGCCTATAAATTAGATATCATTGATTGGTAATATTTTGCTGTATGCTATACATAAAGAATATATTAATTTACTTGTTCTTTTTTACAATCTTTGGGGGAATTATGAAAATTTGTGTTACATTATTTAATCCTCGAATTTGTATAGGTTAAATTTCATTTGCTTCATATGAAGTGAATATAAATTCGTTAAAAGTGATTAAAAGAACACAAAAATAATTTAAAAAATGATACTTAACATACGTAACATTATACACAAAGAAATCTTATTAGCAATTACTACAAAACATTAGTGTTCCTTGCAGATACCTTTTAACATTTCTGGCACTGGCCATGGTACCCAGCTTTCCAACTTTCCCTCGGCATTTTTTGGCGTGAAATCTTGTATGGGTATATTTTTTGGAACGCCGGCAAACTTTTCTATTACCTCAACTGCAGGTTTTTATCGTCTCGTATTATATGCCTGTTAAATTGAATTTTAACTCTTCTTTTGATTCAAATTAAAACTCTTCTCCTTGGTTGCCTTATTTACATTTGTTGATCTTCAAACTGTGGTTCGCATTTTCAAAGGTACTTTGAAAGTACCCAGTTGTTCGCGAAACGTCAGGGACAAAAAAACCTAGTGACACGGCGGAACTCGACAACCGTTACGACTATGTCAAGCGGCCGTGAAAGTCTGAGATACTATTTAACTCTGAGATATTTTGGAAATAGCACTCAATATAGTAATAGGTCTTAAGTCATTAAAAAATAATATAACTGTGTATTCGTAGTTTCAAATCGGAAGGAAGCACTGTTAATTTCCCTATTAATGACAGTTACAAAAAAAGAACAAAATAATAACACAATACATTTTCCAATACTACTTGCACTTTATTTAGCCCATTGTTTCGAGACTAATTATATCCGTAGAATCGTTCTAATAATTATGAAAGAGTAAAATAATTATAAGAGGTTAACAAAAGCAGCCACCACAGTATTACAATATTAATTGGGTGTTTAATTAATACAAACATAACATCAGATTTAAATTCCTAAGACTTTAACCCTGGAACTAACTTAAATGTAAGTATGAAGTTGTATTATATTTTTCTTTGGTAATATATTTTCTGTAAAATATTTTTATAAATTAAATAATAAAAGATATTTGAAAATGATTGCAGAAGATATTTGCAAACTTAGAGACCGAAACATTAAAACTCAACAAAAATATAATCCTTTTAAGTCTCAAAGGGTTAAAGAGATTTACAATTATGTATCAAATACACTAGATACTACTTTAATATTATATAAGAACTACATTTTTAATTATAGTTTCTCCCGTACATATTAAAGATTTTTCTTGTAAAACGTTTTGAAAATGAAAGTTAACGAGGTCATGGTTGTTCAAATATAAGTTTAGTTCCCTGACTTGTGGAGGAAAATTATTGGTCGCAAATATGTTTACTACTCGTTCTGCTTATTAACAATTATTACGCAATGTTTACCATAAAGGAAGACTTTCATGTGAATAAGATTTGCAAAGTTATAGAGATGGCGAGGTCACGGTCATGGTCACAGACGAGGTTTAAAAAAACTTGTTTCTTCCACTTTTTTTTTGCAGGTGAGATGAAGCATTTAGAAAGTGGTTTGAGCGGAGTCTACTAACATACAAAACAAATTTTTGACATTTACTATTTTTACTGCCGTTTACGTTGAAGCCTAGAGGAAACAGTAAAGTCTGCGTAGGCGATAAGAATTGCATTGCTATAGAAGTTGAGTTTTCAGAGCCAACTCAATTAAAAAATGAAGGTGGTTACGTCAAGTAACTAGTTCGTATTTGCATACATCATTTATCTATTTATTTCAACTCCCAACACCCACAATTTTATTCATAATTATAAAACAAGCTTGCACATCCATCTTAAGACCTGTTAAAAATAATCAACTTATATCTCATGCATATTTAAAATATAATCATATTCATAAGATCGCATTTGTTATACTTGAACATGTCAAAGTATATAATCTTCGTAAAACTCAACGCTCTAAAATAGTAATTAACCACCTTCGGTCGGGAGTCATTTAACTTTCGCGATAACAACTTGCTGAGTAACGAAATTAAACATTTACGCGGCCTGTACAGTAATATAGAAGCACCAACGGCTTTCCGGATATCTTTCATCGTATAGCCAAGTCATAATAAATTCGGTAGCACGATTTGGTGAATTATTCCGTGGGTGTTCAGATCAGAAAGTTTGATAACGACGACGTTTTGGTTAGGCGAAAAATTGCCAGGTTTATAGAGATCGTGGTGGTGTATATACAGCTAAAACATTTTGAATATTTCTACTGTTTGATTAAAATTGTAAACTCACTAAAAATTATTAGCAATAGTAATAAGGAGTCTGATAAATTATCGTTGTATCCAAGTTATACGAAAGGTCTTCAAAAATCTTTTTTAAAAATGATCGCAAAATTTTTTTTCGTCAACTAACAACTTCAAAAATATTTTAGGAAACCGTAAGAACCAAGTAGATAACATGGATAAATTGGGAATTTATAAAATAGAGACCAGTTTCCATACTGTCTACATTTGCCAATGTCTTCGAATACCGATACACACATTTATACCATCACTCCTTTCTAACACGACTTTATTGTGGACCGTTATACAGTCTCAAGCCTATCCTGCCACTCTCAGTTTGTTTTCAACACAATAGGTAGTGGAGGTTAGGTGAAAAAAGTGTGTACAGGTTTTTCCAAAGGTCTCAGTCGTCTATACCAGCGGGCCAACATCGGCCCACGAGCACCACTAATCCAGCACGCGGTTCCCTACAAGATGGCGTTGTGTTACTGTAGTGTGATTGAAATTTGAAATATTGGTATGGAAAGCTAACCAATTTTTGGCCCTTGCAACTTGCATTGGTTAAAAAGTTTGGAGATCTCTGGACTAAATCATAGCATCTTAATATTTCCGATTTAGCAATGAGTTAGAAGAATTTCTCATATTGCACTTGTCTAAACGAATATTCCTTTTAATTGGTGCACCTCATTTAATTACGTGGTAACGTTCGGAGTTCTCCAAGATCCCAATCTGGAACCTTTAATATTTAATACTTTTATTAATGATAATATAAATTCTATTTGTTGCGCGAATACATTACCAGAAGAGGCTAACCGAAATATGGATAAGCGCTGCCATCGAGTTAGTTTTTGATTACTCCCCTGAGCACCATTTTTGTCGTAGGAATTGCCCAACTTTATAAAGTTCTTGATGAAATGATGGGATCGTCCTGTTTTCTTAGCCATGGCTCGACTTGAAAACCCTACCTAATCTTTATAACAATTTGTTTTTCTTTTTTTCTCCTCGAAGCAATTTACGTTTATTTAACTCTGCGAAGCTATAGAAATTTCGATCTATTAAGTTACCATTATTGTAAATATTCCCTGTATAAAATGTAATAATTTTTTTAAATGTTATTTTCTCTTGCACATACATATAATTCCTACATAATTTTCCGAAAATATTAAGAAAACCAAATATTTTATTCAAAAGTTCATATGACAATATGGATATTTCGCTGAGTGTATGCATGAATACGTGGTAATTCTTATAGGACATCGACTGTACACACTATTATATTGACATCACGCAAATATCGTATTGTACAGCAAGCACGCACGTTTAGCATTTTACGATAGCCAGTAATTTAGCCGTAAGAATGCCTCCAAGCATTCGTTAGTTGAGCAAACATTTATTTAGATTACCGATCCTCTTTAGTGAAATGACTTTTAACTGGACAACAATTACTTGTAATTGGTTCTTTTGATGATTAAACAAAGGTAATTAGAACGAACTCGTTATTTATTAATTACTACCTACGGGATATTCCATTGCTATAATTAAATTAATTGGAAGATTTTAGATAACTATGCCGTAAAATAAGTATAATGAATTATACTTAGTTGGTTGGAAAACCAAATTATAATTAATAATTTATAACTTAATTGGAATGTTATCGAATTGAGTTAGAAATAGAAATTATTTATAAGTAGAGAATTTAGATAGTAATCTCTAAATCTCTTCATTTACGACATTAATTAAAAATACGATAATAACGCATATATCACCGTAAAATCTAAAACGTTGAAATGAAGCAATACCTGCATAAGCGAAAATCATACTGCGGTCTTATCAATGTACCAATGATTTAGACAGACTAGATACGAAAAAGAAAATCATCGACGTTATTAATATTCTGAGTGAAAGACGTGATAAGAATACGAAGACAAAAAATGGGGCAAAATGTAATTCTCAAGAGTGCTACGACTAATTGATAAACGCTGTTGCAATATATATTTAATATTTATCAAAAACTTACGATCTTTGTTGGAGTACTAATCCTGGAAAAATCATTACAGGAAAATCAGGTTCAAGCAAGTAAGAGAATGTCAGAAATGTATAAAATAGTTCTCCATTAATCAAAACGATTGCAAGGATTGTTTGGTTATACGCAAAAGTAAATACAACCCCACAAAAATTAATAAAGTAATGTCATTGTCAGTAGTTAGTAATTCGGTTGACAATGAGAGTCCATGTTCTTTCGGAACACTGCGTTCCGAATAAATTATTAATTTGTGTGTTGTGTACTGCGATACCTGCGAATTCCCCATTAATGTTTATTGAGCAGTTTAGCAGGAAGCACTTGGACTAACTAATTTAACTTCCTAGTGGTTAAATTTGCTTGAATAAATTGCAAATGTTTTATCCTCACGTTTCTCACAATTATGGCGTTGGCTAGCTCAAGACTGGGTTCCGCTTTTGCGATGACTCCAGGTTTGGATTAGAATCTGAGCGTTAATTTGATATGAACATGGGACGCTAAATAATATTTTTGTTCAGTAATGGCTAATGCATGAAGCTGACAGTATTATGGTGTGGAGTCGAATCAGTATTGGCCACCATACTAATCTTATTACCCCTGAAAATGGAGCTTTGGCTGCTGTCCGCTATTGGTGCAAAATTCTCAATCATACAATTACTTCTTACGTTGGTGCAATCAGCCAAAGTTTCATTTTTATGGACGATAAGGCTCGCCCCCACCACACCAATATCATCAATGGGACTTAAATCCAATCAAGCATGCTTACAATGCCTTCGGGTGTAAGGTTGAAGCTCGTGTTGTACTTTCAAAACCAGTTAATGAGTTGGAAATTACTCTAAGTAAAGCATGATCCCCCAGCAACTTTTCGATAATTTGATAAACTCAATGCAAGTTAGGCGTAGAGGGTTATTAATTGTTCGTGGTAACCATACACCACATTGAAATGTTTCTGTGGCGAATGTCACAAAGGTTTCATTGTTTCTTTTACTTCAGTGTTCCAATTGACAGCTGTTTAATTTTGTAATTACCGAGCGATTATAAGGACTTATATCGGTGCTTACATTATCTCCACGCAGGTTTGGTAAAGGTTCTCGTCTTCCTTGCAGTGACAGACGGGATGAAAATGTTACTTAAATATTATATAGTAATGTTACAGGTTATTATTTGTTTGCCATTGTATATGGCCATGAAAACAAATGCGGATAATATAAGGGCCCAAAGCTAATACGTTAACTCGTTTTTAATGAGGATAATTTCATAAATTTATGTGCGTCCTAAGCAACTGTTGTTATGAAAGTTTAATGCGTGTCCTTAGAAGTAGATTAGACTCGATTTCTTTTTAAAAACATCCATATTTTACATTCAAATCTCGTAAACCCTTTGGTTTAATGTCTGTGAGCATAAAATAAAACTTCCTTCTCTTATATAGGACAATCTAGTTACGTTCTAAATTTCAAAAATACTTCACAATTATCGTCAGCTTTGTACAACGTAGTAGGCGTTAACAACGCAATAAAATGTACTATTTGTTTATGTTGATGTTTACACTTCAATACAAGTTCTGAGTAGTTTTTTTTTAGTTTTACAACTTTTTTCAAGCTTTACTACTTCATGCTGTAATTTACAAAACTATAAACAGGAATAAGATGTTTATTTTGTTTACTTGTACTTAAAGCTAATTAAGTTTGTTGACAAATTCTTGGGATGTCTGTATATTCTACCTAAGTTCTCTCTTTTTTTAAGGTTAATTATAAATATCGTGGTGAAAGAATTCTATATTCTACAATCAGTCTCTGAATTCAATACACCAGTGTAATAAACAATATGATCATAAATAACGCCTGCACATTCACATCTTACTTTTAGTATTACACTGTCCCACATAAGTTAACAGCACTTATATACATTCTTAGAAACTAACGGAAGAAGTATTTACTCATTTAAGTTAACCCCATATTTATGAATTGCATGTACACTACCGTCCAAAACTTTGGAAGCAGCAACAAATTTTCCAGAAGTCACAAATACAGTAAAATTTTATCGTAATTATTAATGAATTTACGCAAAACATGATAATATTTACGCGTTATTTAGCTCGTAAGTTTATTTTCGTCGATATGACCTTCTTTGGCTTTGATAACCGCTGCACAAATTTTAGGCATTCTTCGAAGCAATTTTTCGACACAGCTCGCGTCAATTCGTTGCCATGCATTCTGCAAATATTCCCATACGTGTTAGGTGTTCTAAGGTTGTCGATGTCTATAGAAAATTTCCGCAAATTCGCTGGAACACAAACGGCTCACCAAGAAAACGGCTTCCACGCGGAACAGCATGATTTTGCAAAATATCAAAATACAGTTTTCTCCACATTGCACCATTAATTTTCGCAAAATCACCCGTACTTGTTCCAGCAAAACAAGCCCAAACCATAACACAACCACCTCAGTGTTTGACAGACGGCACTAAGCAGGCCTCACTAGCTCTTGCCTCTGGTCATTGGCGAATAAAAACTCTTCATTGCGTGCCAAATAACTGAAATTTGGACTCGTTGGTCCATAAGACTGCGTTCCAATCATTCAGTTGCCAGTTTGCATACTCTCTTACCCATGTGTTTATGCACGCGTTTTAGAAACGGATTTTTTGTGGCCGGTGGATCCCTATAAACCGCCTCATGATGGTTGACCATCCTAAATCACCTCTTGATGATGGTAGCAGTAACATTTGTCCGTCGTTGCGATATCCGTTGCTGTTAGTCGTCGATATCGAAGTCACCTGTGGCTGCCCACTTCTGTGTTCGATGAAATCCCTAACCGTAGAGCAATTTTTCTCTCGGGATATCCTTCGTCGCGAAGAATACGAATATTACTACGTTGTTCTGTAGTCAATTGTCTGCGTTTTGGCATTCTTACGGTCAGTACTTTATCAAATTGCTACAATTGCGCACTGATTTCAAAAAAATTATTCCCCACTAAAGATTAATACTTTTAGCACATGCACTAAATGATTACCGAAGCAGTACTAAACTGTTTGACAGAAAGTAATTAGGGTAAATAGGGATTAAGGGCTTAACGATATGCCTTCTGTCATATTTAAATATACAATTTTAGCACAAATTGTTGTGCCATCTGCAAAACACGGAGGAGGGTAGGCGAATTTATTTTCTCTGTAATTGGAATACGAAATTTTATAAGAACTAATGAACATTAAGAAAAGTACAAGATGAAGAAATTCTAGAGTAACACATAACATCTGGTTTACCGTTTACAGTGTAGGTTTCAGCATGATAATGACCCAACCGTTACTCAAAGCTCCTCAAAAACTTCTTATGGCGCAAAGAGAAAGAAAAAGTCATTAAAATATGGTCAGGTTATAGCAATTACCAGACCCTAATCACATAGAGACATTGTGAGAAAAAAGATAGCTCCAGCAAAGAATTCTCCAATCTGAGTGGATTAAAGTCGGTGTAGATATTTTAAATAGATTAGTATAAGGAATGCCAGTGTTTTACCAAACTAATAAAATAGATTTCTTAATGAAATTATCATTTAACTATGTATGTGTGAAACAAGTTACAAGTTATTTTTTATAATAAAATCTCCGCTTCTGTATTACAATTTCTAACAGGTACACATTCCTTTTGTCATCAGTAAAAAGTATTGTTTCTTTCTAATTACATCTTGTATATATTTTTGAATGTGGTCTTAAATTTGTAAGTTTTTAACTGCGTAACCTGAACAATTTTATGGAAATTCCTCTCTCTTATTTGCATCTTATTATCTGCGCGATTTCGTAATGCGACATCTTTCCCATGGTGTTTCCCCAAATCAGCTACTGCAAGTTGCAACCATGACACGATTAAAGTTCTGCCGGCATCATTTACACGCAATAACAAGATGATTCAACAATGGTGTTGATATGCATTTGAACTAAAAATATTACATACAGATATAGACTGATATTCTGTAAATATTTTTTACATAAATAACATGCAAAGAGATTAAGAAAACAAATGATAAGTATTTTAAATATATCCTTTTTGTTGCAATAAATCTTTGAAAAGAAGTTGAAAAACCGAAGATTGGATAAATCAATCGGCATGTTTTTTATTGTTCGAGTGATTTTTTGACTGATTCGAACACATCCTCAGGCATGTGAGTATCACTGTTGCTTTATCAATTTGTGAATGCCGTTGTTATAGTTTTGGTTATGACAAAATACTATATTTCAGAACTAGACAGTCGATTTCCTCTCGCAATGTTAAGCGATAGCAAAACCAGTTTTTTTCAATATTCATTATTAATCATTACATCTAGAAATTTGAATTAGAAGACTATATTATGAAGGTTAATACATTAAATCGATACTTTAATGTTGTGTTAGTGATTCATCGCACTTTTAAGCTCAGGAATAGCAATTGTATCACCTTGCAAGGACATTTTTTGGCCAATATTACCGTTGCCGGCGCATTGTGCTATCATTAGACCACCAAACCACTTGTCAGTTCAAATCGCTTTTAATTCCTATATATCGTAATATCCCACAGATACTATATTATTATTAAAGGCAAGTTTTTTTTAAACCACTGTTGGCATTAGCAATGATAAAATTACAATTTCCTTACAATTAACCAACGTAACTAAATTCCTGAAAAAATATCTACAGATACCGTGTCATCTAGGTATTAAAAACGATTTGAATTCTTAAGTGGTCACGCGGTATAAAGGTAGCACAATGAGTGGGTAACGCAGAGGTCGTGGGTTCAAATGCTGACGGGATTGATATTTTTTCAGAAATTTAATTACGTTGGTTAATTGCAAGGAAATTGTAATTTTAGCATTACTAATACCAACGGTGGTTTAATATTAATATTAGTTTAATTGTTCACTTCTCTGCCCAGTCTAGATCCTATTTGGAAATGCATATTAAAAGGAGACGCGGAGAAAGGCGCCATCTTTATCATCAAAGGTAGTCCGATCATCCGGTGCCACTTGCGAAGTTCATCTTTCCAAGTTCATAAAAGCCAACAGAAGCTTCATGTTAATTAATTATTATTATTATTATTATTATGAACTTGCCATTATTAATATTGCGTTTCTTCAGATATTATGATATATCTACAGGCAATACTAGATCAATGCATTAAAAGTATCTTTCCTAAGGTCTCCGTGTGGTAAAAACGCCTTTGCCTAAAGCATTGAAGTTCTGGGTTCAAATCCTACCGGTAACCATAAACAATTTGTCATTAAATTCGTTAATCACAATTTATTAATTCCTTTCTTTAATATAAATTTCCGAAGCCCGTGTATCCTTCTGCAAAAAAAAACACTTATTTCGAAAATTGTTTGTTATCCTCTATCAAAAACCATCAGATTCACTGCAGGACCCTATATATCATATCATCAAAATGTGCCACTAAGCGCTGCATTTCTTGTGCCGCGTATTATATGTTTGATGGTTTTACAAAGAACCTATATATGCATGCACTTCCTCAAATTGCCTCAGACATTGATAGTCATTGATAATCGCGGTTTTATTTCATAGGAGAAACGAATGTTTATTTTATGGTTAAGATCGTGGCTATAGATAGTGTCTTACCATTTCCATTCCCGAAATAAAAAGGCGATATCATGATAATTGCAAAAGACCTTATGTCATATTTATTCCATTTTGATCTATGTATCTCTCTAATAAAATCAAGTACCATAGGCGGAAGTATAAAATATTACGGCGTTCTGAAGGTATTAGAGCGTAAAATCAGCTACCAAACTCGATAGCATGCATTATGTAGGACTCCTAAAAACAAACACGATTATTTTACAGAAAAAGTCGAACCGGGTAGCGATCGTGCTGCTGCAGAAGTGCGGTAAGAACGCAGGCGAGATGTCCTAAATATGTAACATTTGTTATATACTATTATATAAGATTTGCTTTCACTTTTACCTTTCGAAACATTACTTAATAGGCTAATACTGTGTGTAGGTCAGTATTTGCTAAATTCAAAACGATACCTCAGTACACGTTCATTTTGTTTGTTTATTTACGGACATTTAATTTTATAAATTGGACAGTTGGAAAGTCGGCCGGGAATAATCGTTTTCGAGCTGTTCAGTTCGTTGCAATGAGGAAGCAATTATGTAAGTGTAATATAAATTAGAATAATTTATATTTCTGTTTAACGTAGACAATTGTATGGATCTATCTGAAATAGAGAAGCTTTCTGAGAAGTTTGTATGTCAGATTTTACACTAGTACTGTGCACCAGATGGCATGAGCATAATTGGCAAAAAATACGATGAAATAAAATTCAAGTCTGTAGCAAAACCAACATACACAGCTACACCAAAGTACAAAATAATGAGCTATTAAAAAAACTAGGAATAGGTTTCATTGAATAAAAAAAGTAGCAATTAAAGTGTAATGATAAGATCATCAGAGGATTACATTTTATGGGGAATTCATGGTGTTGGGATTCATGGTGTTGGAATGATAAAAAACTACCAGAATAAAAAGATAATGTCTACTTAGGGATGTTTTACTTAAGGTTTCCGAGATCCATGTTTTTTAAGTGGAGGACATCCCAAACATGTACAGTTTCTGAAATAAATACGTAGGCTTCCATGGCCAGAGTTAGTAATAAACGAACTACTTCCGGAATTGGACCGTGTCATGACACGGTCCAATTCCTTACGTACAGTCTCTATTTGGATATAAACAATGATCAAAATATTGGCACTGTGTAGAAGTTTGTCCCATTTGTTGAAAACGAAGTACAACATTCTGGATACTTGGTCTCATTAATTGTTGTTGTAGTAGGAAGAAAACTGTCATTAGTTACTATGATATTTTATACACAATGGTAATGTTCCTTAATTAATCCGTCAAATCGTTAACGTATTGCTAAGATGCGAAAAAATGTAACCCAAACACTTATTATTATTTATTAATTAAAACTGCAATGACATCACTCTTTTCTCCAAAGTAGCTTCTAGGTCTAGATTCGTACGGGCTTTGTTGTATTGATAACGATCAGTATTGCAGAGAATTATATGTGTACTACGGAATAATTACAGTCCGCTGCTTGTGGTTTATGTAAATAAACTTACAGCACAATTTCTGGACCTAAATACGGCGGTACTAAAGAAGTTTGTTTAGTGTTTGCTGCACTGTCCCCCTATTTATCAAAGTAAATAGGATGGTCTCAAGGCTAAATTTGTATGTTGGCGGCTTGAAATGTACTATTTAAGATAATGAAGGAATTGTTTCATAAATTTTGCAAAAAAAATAGTTCTAACTACGTATTATCAAGCATAACAACGTTCAAAAATTATCTACACATTACTAAATCTGCTTCAAAAAAAAAACTGTAAATTAAGTTGTAACGAGACTACGAGTTGTAAAAAAATAAAAATCTATTCAGGATATTATAATACGTACAGTGTAACCTGCGCAATACTCAAAAGCTGCGCACAGTGGAATACGAAATACACTAAAAAAATCAACTAACATCAAAGCAAATAGTAATATTGGTTACTGATGCCGACTCGCCAATATTTTGCATGGCACGTTATCTTAAAAATGAGATTTCCAATGTACCACAGGTAATGTCTGTTTCATACATTACTTCTGGTGGTAGAAACTATCAAAAATTATTCAGATGAAACAGATTTAAAAAATATACTTTTTAAAAAATAAATTCCCAAAGGCTGTGTTTTAATAAAAAGTAAACATTCATTTATTACATCTGGCTATTACTTTATTATATTCTTTTTATTTTGGAAAGAACCTGTGGGACAGCTTGTATATTGAGGGTAAAGCTAACTCAAACCAACTTCAGGTAATAATATTAAATTAACTCTAATAATAACTAATTAAATGAAAAGTAAGACATGGTAATCGATTCACAGAGAAAACAGTTAGTGATGGAAAATGAAGTGATAAAAACGACAAATACGTACAAATATGTAGGAGTTACGTTAACTTTCGATGGTACGGATGAAATAGACAAACAGAATAAAATAATAAAGGAAAAAACTATAATTAGAAAGCACCCTGTGGTGTAGAACGACAATATTTCCAAGAAAACAAAAACCCTGATGTTCCACTCTTTTGTTGCCTATCGAAGTGAAGTGTGGGCGCTGAATAAGAAGATGGAAAACAAAAACCCGGATGTTCCACTCTTTTGTTGAAAGCTGCGTTACCTATCTAAGTGAAGTATGGGCGATGAATAAGAAGATGGAAAACAAAATAATGTCAACGGAGATGATGTACTGGAGACATTATTAGAGCACGCCAGAAACGAAAGAATAAGAGAAATACTGCAGGTTCACACATCATTACTACATGAATTAGAACGGAAACAACTATTATGGTATAGCCACATGAGGAGAATGAACCAGGGCAGACTACCAGAAAAGGTTTGAAAATGGAAGCCTGCTAATAGAAGGCAAAAAGGAAGACCAAGAAGAAGTTGGAAAAAAGGAATTAAAGAAGCTAGGGAGAAGAGAGGACTGAGAGAAGATGGTTTTAGGAATAGAGCCTCTTGGAGGTTGCGATGCGGTCGATGGCAAAATTAGCTGTTTACAAACCGTCATAAAAAAATCAGTAATGGGTTTGTTTATAATTGCACACTAAATTGAAACGGACAGTATACAGTCCACTATATGCAAATGATATTGATATTCGGACGTTGAAGAGGGAAGATAACTTGTCGATTAATGCACAAGAACATTTTTACTCTGTGATATACATCATTTGATGTTTAGTCTTGTTAATTCATATTGTTTAAACTTGTCTTGTAGGTAAATGTTTAACAACAACTATAACACAAGCTATACTGCTGTTTATTACTAATTATTAATCACAAAATTTAAAAATATAACGGAAATCAATATATAAAACTTAAGTCACCGTACTACCACAATAACAGGAAATCTATGGAAAATTGGAGTTGAATGAAAAAACTGCAGAATAAAAATTAATGAAACATTCTGCTGGTAAATTATTTTTTATATCAAAATAGGGCCTGTTTGAAAAATGTGTTTTTCTCCAATAATTTTCTTGCATTATTTTCATCTTTCCAATTTTGTTCAAAGAATTCCATATTTCTCTGCAGTGTTAGCGTTTAGTCATAGCCATTTTTAGACACTCTTGTTACTGACGCAAAAGACGTAACAATAGAGTTATCGCAATAAAAACGTCTTTTGCTAAACAGTAGAGTTGCTGTCGTAGTTTATTGTTATGTAAAGTTGCTGATTAAATCTTGAATTGTGCTTTACATAACCTCTAATTAATGAGAAAGAACACAGAAAGTACATTCCGCATGACACCGTAATAAAGATCCTAACTTTTATGTATAGTGCTAAAGCATGTTGACCGAATATGATCGTAGGCTTGAAATTTAAACTTTGAATAAATATAAGGTCTTATTAAATAATTAAAATCGAAACAGATTGATGCAAGCAGATTCGCAGCGTATTTCGCAACAATTATTTTTAATAATAATAGTAATCCTTTATTGTCCAACAGCCCAAGGACCAATTGCAGGATAAATTACAATACAATTCTTATTTAAAATTCAATTGTGTTGCCTACAGTAATATTATGCTGGAAATATATATAATAAGGAAACAAGGGAGAAAAAGGAGACTCACAAAAATGGTTCCAGATCTCGTTTATTTGCGTTCCTCATCATGTAGCTAATAGGTGCCTTAAATGCTGGTATTAGCTCTATGTACTTGAAATATATTATAGAAGCGAATAACACGTTCGATCATAAGCTTTTGCTATAATTAGCGGGGATACCAAACAATAGAGGCGTGTTCAAGCGTATAATGAACGCAGGCATAATATAAACGTTTCATCACACCTAAATCTGAGAAATGCTTGGAGGAGCGTATGACAAAACCGAGGGCTTTGAAAGCAGATAAACACACGAAATATCTTCTGTAAATAACAGTTTATCATCAAATAAAACACCAAGATCCAAAGTTTCGATATTGCGGTGGTATGGCTACGTCATTAATCTGGTAGTTATAGTGTAAAGTACTGTGAGTGTTATTGTAGGAAACCGCAGTACACTTGTTGATGTTCAGAAGGAAATAATTGCGTCTCATTATTTTACATATGATTACAGTAACGCTGATTTCTACTTGAAGGTTTGTCTTATTTTCTTCTGTTTATCTTTAAGAAATTCCATATTATAAACCGTGAAGAATTAATTATATAGGCCGATTAAACCTCATCGGTTATCAATTGCGTATTATATATCTCACATATCCCACTAATCGCCGCTAACGCTAATTGTGCTTTAGCAACATTCCTTATGCTTTTGTTGTCTTGTAAATTACTGAACAAACACGTTCGAATTCTGGCGTAATTTATTTTGAATATTGCGTGTGCCGCAGTTATAAAAAAGAAAACATAACAAGCATCACACAAACAACGCCGATGTATGTGTGGTAAGTGCATGGCGTATTTACATTGTACGCAGTGTACTGAGATATACAAATCAGCTAATTAAGAATTAGCGTTCTTGATATGAAGATAAAATGATAATTGCACGGTGCATAACTCAAAAAGTGACGCAACGAATTCGCGATAGAGTTTTGTCGTAGCGCGTGGAAACAATTATGTCGAATTCATTGCTAATGGGTAATTGACAATTTCTGTTCGTTTACGCTTTTTATTTACCCGTACAACGTCGTTATTGCAGCAATTCTTGAAATACTGATGTAGTGACCTAAATCTTATAATGGTATTTGAGCAAGCTATTTTTGAATGAAGTTGTTTGTCACGTTATCCTAAATATGCGTGGAAATGCACTAAGAACTACCTTTTCTACGTTATAGATGAAGAAATTCTATTTTACCATTCTACTATCTTTTCTACATAAAAAATAAGAATGCCTAATACAAGATTACTCAAAAATCATTTCCAAAATGAAAAGAATACAATGAAATAATGGCCAGGTTTAATGTACACTACTGTCTATAAAAGTTTTGGGCAAATAACAAAAATTTTAAAAATCAAAAAATAGGAGGCAATTAATACTATAAAAATAAATGTATTACTCTTAAAAATAGCTATCAATTTCTAACGAAAACGTTTATTTTTCCCTATTCATTATTAACAAAATTCTTAAACACTCTCTTCGTCAGAAAATCCACCTAATTACCGTTCAAACAAGTCGCGGCATCCTTTCGATTATTTTTTTTTAGGCTTTCCCCTGGGATGTGTGGTCCATTCTTGTTGAAGGATATTCCAGAGCTGTTCCTTGATCTGGATTCTGTGGTGACCGTGTTATAACTTGTAAAATATTTGTTTGATTCTGGTCATTCAGATACTGTTTGCATATTCTGGCTGTGTGTTTGGGATCGTTATCTTGCATAAAAGTAAAATTCTCGCCGATAAGTCACAGCGCAGAAGGAATTGCATGAGTCTCCAATATTTCGCGGTACTACTGCTTTCGCATCATTCCTTCGATTTGATGTAACGTTCCAATTCCTGAGTAAGAAAAGCAACCCCAAACTGTAACTGAACCGCCACCGTATTTTATTGTCGGTACAATGTATTTGAAGAAGAAGCATCCTTTCATTAGCGGAACGTCTGCTTTGACCAAACACCTTAGATATTGATTAGTCAGTCTATAAGACATTTTGCCACTGTCCTACCCTCCAATCCAGATGTTCACGGGCCCACTGTAGCCTTTTCAGTTAGTTACCCCGGCGTAGCAATGGTTTACGTGCTGCCACGCGTCCGTGTAAATTTCCTTCGGCCAGCCGGCGTTTGATGGTGATAACTGAAATCGGTCGCTGACGTCCGCGGTTGAATTCGCTCGCTATGTTCGGTGCTGTTTTTCTACAAGTTCGCTTACTTGATAATTGTAGTAGACGATCGTCTGCTGGGGTGGTTATTCGTGAAGCACCTGGACGGTCCTCTAAGTCGCCTGCTTGTTGATATCGACGGATGGTATATTTTACTGTCGACCCGGCTAAACTTAACCTACTTTATGTAAAGTTATTATACTGGATCGTTTAGTATTGATTGACTTACCACGATGCATTTCGAACAGTGTTGTTCACTTTCTGTACCGCTGATCACAATAATATTCAAAGTGAGCTGTTGAGTTTGGTAATCGCAGTAAACGTTCGACCCGGACAGGGACGAGCTCTAAAAGAGGTGGAATACTATAAAACCTTTACTTAATAGTCGCCATTTCTCCTTGAATATTCTTTTTTAATTAATTCAGAGAGTGGGGAGTGTTGCTGTACACATTTGATTTAAGGAGGTTCATCAGAAAAAGATCCATTGATGTCAAGTCGGGCCTAAATGCCTGCAATTATGCCGCTGCGTCTGGACATCAATCTTCCACGAAAAATTTCACGAACAACTAATAACGACAATCTTTTTGAAACCAAGTGTTCCGATTAAAACCATTAAGAGCTTGCAAAACCGGCGTAAATAAGTTGTTAATCATCTCCACATCTCGCTCGAAATTTACGGTTACTCCACGACCTCTGTCGTCCTCAAAAACTGATCGATAATTCATTACGCCTACATTGCAACACAGACGGTAACTTTCGGCGAGTGAAGTCGCCTCTCATGATTCCGTTTTGGATTTGTTCAACTCCAATGGTTCTACCTACATGACCCTTAAGATGAAACTGCGCCCCATATAAGAAGTTTTTGTACAACTTGGGCACACAGCACGCATGTTCCACTCTTGTAAAAGGCTCTATAGCTACTAAATTCCCAAGCACAGAGCTAGCGATTGGCATACTCCCACTTGCCACTCAACAAACAAATTGAAGAAGAGTTTTGGAACACGCAGTATAGCATTTCTTTATCAAAGTTATTCTGGTTGCTGTTTTGGCATATTACTGCAATAACTTAGAATAAATTTATTATATTTATAATCTGTTTTCCATAGTGACTAATAGTGGAATATACAGCGTGAGCCACAACATTTGCAGCAAACGCATAAGGCTGCAGAAGCAGGTGCGGTTAGAGATGCCTGCGGCTCGGTTACTATCAATATTAAACATAATGAATGTAATTACTTATTACTTTAGTTTGATTGTGCTGTTGACTTCGCTGATATGTGTAGAGTATACATCAACAACACAATTAAACTAAAGCCCTAAGTAATTACATACATTATTTTTAATATTGATGGTAACCAAGCACCACGTATCTCTAACAGCACTCCTTTGTGCAGCCTTAGCTGTTATATAGTTTGCAATAAAAAATTATTTCCACCTTTTTCTAAAACAGGAGGGTCATCCAGAAAGAGAAGAACGTTTCTCTCTCAGTTATTTATTACCTGAGAAAATGTCTGCTCGTTTCGTCGGCGTACCAGAGGCGGCACCTTGGCGACTTCGTAATAATTTAAACAAAATAAAATAAGTAATGCTAAATATGAAAATAATAAGAATCTAGTTATACGTTACTCTTTATGTTTCTGGAGTTCTACGTATGTTTTTGCAGTTGCTTCAATCGCTGTGGTGGAAAAAGTACCTTATATGAAGTAAACGACCATTCATTATTTAATGATATAATGTTGGCACAATTAAAATAATCGTTGTAAATATGTAATAAATCGATAGATTCAGAAACACTAAACATCTGTTTTAATTTGGCAAAATAATTTGATAGTAGCTGTTTTTGTACAATCAAATTGTAATACTACAAACTTTATTTTGCAGAAATACTCAAAATAAAAATGTTGCCTTTAACCACGTTCTCCAGCTACTAAAACCCAGATGTGGTGGTTCAGAGGTGAACACTTCTTGTAAAATTCTCGCATACGTTTGGGGTTAGTGAGCTTCTTGAAGTAAGAAATGAAATAGAAGTAAAAATTTATTTTAGCAAATGCAAATTTCATCCATTTTACAGATATCATCAGTGCAAGATACAGTAGTTTGTACTAAAAATCTATTTGTTCATCTTACCTACGGTAGTTTGCACTGATGACGTCCGTGGAACGAACGAAATGTACATTTGCTAAAATAAATTTTTAATTCAGTTTAAAGCGAAAATCATTTATTTTCTTTACAGTTATTACCTTTAGTGGATTTGAAAGACACCGCATTTATAGATAACATTATTTCCAATTACATTTGGATAACATTTTCGAATTTCTTCAGCCACAGGATATAACGCACATATTTTTACACGTAATATGCAAGAAGTTACTACATTCTTGTTTAAGACAACAGCTTACAAGACGTATGGGTGCGGCACCATTAGTCACAATTATTAACACCTGGTGAAATTCTTCTAATACATTTAGCACCACGTTCGTAATTACTTTACCAGAACACGCCGTTTACTAGCTAATAAGAATGAACCTGATGGTTTAAGTGGTTCTGCTGTACGTACTCTAACGATAAGATTTCTTTTACAATCTGCCTATACACAACTACAATTTTTTATTGTGTAATTCAAATTTCATACTGTTTTCCACATTTTCCAACGCCGATGCTACATACGTTTGGAACGGTTTTCTGGCCTGGTTACTTCAAGGTATTACTTATCTCAGATGTGCCGAAATAATGGTTGATTACGTAAACTAAATGGTAAATTACAATTTATCAATATAAAAACTAAGTCAAACCAAAATTCAATTCTTGATAATAAGCCATGTTTTATATTATGTTTTCTACAGTCTGTTTTGTTCAATTACAACTGTTTATGGTAAACTAAATATATTATTTTACACCACACTTTAGATCTATAAATTACCCTAAATACTTTTTTAGTTGGTTAGCAGATGGTCGTTTTTTAAAATGCAAAGAGAAGTATCAGAATGCACCTCTAACAGTTCTTCTGCCAGAAGGTTTCGCCTCTAGTCTCCCCCCCCCCCTTCATTTTTCTTTTTTCTATCTCTTTTTCTTTTGTTTCTTTCTCCTCATACCCTTGTTTCATTTCTATATATCTCATCATGACACGGTCTAATTCCGGAAGTAGTTCGATTATTACTGACTCTGGCCGTGGAAGCCTACCTATTCATTTCAGTGTTGATTTGTTTCTATCCTCCTACCAATATGCCTTTCTCTTTTCTCACACACTGTATATACGTACGAAAATCTAACATTCAACGTAATCCATTGTCAAAGAAAATGCGCAGAAGCATTGCGTTAGTAGCGAAGAATTTAGATCTCCCATATTCTATATTATAATTTGATTCTCTATATATTTATTGAAACGAAGATGCCTTCTTTGAATTGTAGCAATCAACAAGAAATTACTAAGAAAAGAAACAATTTTGATTTCAGTATCAAACATTTCTGGATAATTAAATATGTACAATATAACTCGTAATAAGTAATATTGGAATTCAAAATGATAATCGTGGATAAACAATGAGGTCACAATATTAACCAATTCGAATGACAATAAATTAGTTTATTATAGACATTTTATTTTAGATTATTTCTTTGGAGAGGGAGATAGACTATTAAAAAGTCGATCCAAATATAAGGGTTTATAGATTCTGCTAAAATAGACTATTAATCTACATTGATGTTATCGAAACAAGACATAACATACGAGGATGTATTCACTTTTTATTATTTTTCAATATATCCTCCATCCTAACTTTAAGGCACTTGGAAAAGGACATTGTTGAGGGCGGATTAGACCATTTCATTATTATACCACTTGTCACTTGGAGCTAAATCTGGTGAATAAAGTAAGCGAGGTATAATCTAAAACCTCAACTGATCCTATTTTTTGCAGTTTTAATTGATATGAAATGACGCATTGTGGTGATGTCAGATTTTTTTTAATGGGTATGCCGTCATTTTTCAGAAATTGTGCCTTCTTCAATTTGTCTAGTACAGCAGCATAATTAATGGTTTGACGCTTTACAAAATGGTGTGTGAAAAATATTCCCTTCGAGTACCAAAAAGTCGTAGTAATTGCTTTATCCATCGATGAAGATGTTTTCGCTTTCTTTGGATGAGGGCTGCGATTATGTATCTGTGGTTGAGATTGCCGTTTAGATTTAGGAATACATTTCATCAACTATAACTAGTCTTCGCATTCTTTCACGTTTCTGAAAATAATTTAAGATTCGCAGCATTCACTTTGCAAACTGCTTCGACATTCTGCGTGTGAAGTGTGATATATATCCCTTTGATCTTAATTTGCGGTAGTTTAAAACACTGTTACCAATTTTAACGACCAATTCCGTTGTAATTGCAGTTTTTAATTGTTCTAGTCACACATCAGCCTCAATGCTCATATCATTGTAGATTTCAAAAGCCAATAATTACCCAAAATCTCTTACATATTGACCACAATTTCAAATACCTTTAGTTTTTTAACTAATAAATATTTGACTGCACCATGAATTGCGAGTTTAGTTTTCCTTTTACTCACTTTATTCTCATTGCTGCTGTTGTTTTGTTGAGTGAAGCTTTGGGATACGAAACATACCGCGAACTTGTAAACATGATTGCTATGATCATTAGCCAAACTTCATTAGAGTTAGTAATAAACGAGCTACTTCCGGAATTGGAGAGTGTCATGATGAGATATTTATAGCAATGAAATAAGAGTAAGAGGAGAAAGAAATAAAAAGAAAAAGAGATAGAAAGAAGAAGAATGAGGGGAGCGGAGATCTCACTTTCTTCTTTTGTTCTCTTTTTCTTTTTTCTTTCTATTTCACTCCCTCCCCTTTTCATTGTTCTTCTTTTTATCTCTTTTTCTTTTTATTTCTTTCTCCTCTTACTCTTATTTCATTTCTATATATATCTCATAGTAGTTCGTTTATTACTAACTCTGGCCGAGGAAGCCTACGTATTCATTTATTAGAGTTTTGCCGAATCTAGAGATGAGGGATTTTTAACGTGCGAAATATCGTATTGATACAGAATCCATAGTTTTATGTCCTCATCCGAAGAGAAGACATGCAGCGACTTTTATCCACAATTAAAAACCAATCATCGCAATCGGGATTTGAAGCCGCATACTTCGGATTAAAGCAGCTTCACATCAGTGCAACTTTTAGATTAGATGTCAGAAATTAGTCAAGCTTTAACTGTCACCATAAAAAGGATATGATTAAAAAACAAGGCTTAGATAAATAAGTTTCTCCAAAAGATAGTGCAAGTGGTTGTGTCTCGCTACCCTTCTTCTCGTATCGGTCATGGAAACTCTTATTACGCCTTTGGTTATTGTATTCTTATTCGATAAAATGTGT
Organism: Trypoxylus dichotomus; assembly: GCA_023509865.1. NCBI lineage: Eukaryota > Metazoa > Arthropoda > Insecta > Coleoptera > Scarabaeidae > Trypoxylus > Trypoxylus dichotomus. The sequence goes on along the minus strand of CM042081.1, from coordinate 13,876,655 downwards.
CTTAAACGATGGATTACTTTGCTTAAAAGAGAATAACAACAGAAATGATAAATTAAATTTTAAGAATTATTCGAAATATTAACCATCGTATATGTTTAGAGGAATTAACCACGTTACTTTTCAGGTGTAGCAATTGTATAGGTTTAGGTCAACCTTCAATGTCACATTTACCATTCAAAAACCATTACTAAGGAGTGAACGTTGTCAAAATACAAACAAAATGTTAATAGACATATAGATCGCTGAATATCTTAGAAATTTGGTATTGAAGTTCTGTTTATTTAAGCTGAACAACGCAAAATATGTGTGCGGTGTACTGGTACAAATTTCAGGTTTTCGATGAAGGCAACTGTGAAATGTAAGTACATCGCTTGCGGCCCAGCTTACATACCGAGTATATTGTATACTGGTACAGGCCAAATATGCGGAAAAGCGATTTATTTCTGCGCCATATACGGTTGAAGTAAAGGCCACTAAGGTCGCGCGCGACTTGAATTTCGCTTTTACATTTGTTTGTTGTGGTTATTTTTAGGTTAACGTTACTCGGCGGAGGGACAAGTACGGTATGTATCGAGAGCTGCGCTTACACGTATGCTCTAGCTACTATTTATTCGCGGTCAATTATAGAGACTTAATTAATGTTCGATAATTATGAGAATGAATGATAATTAAGTGTTCATTTTAAGTCTCGTTTTGATATTTGTAATTTAGAATTCACAACATTGTTTACATAGATTGAATTATAGATAGTTAAAGTGTAGAAATATGAAAGGTGGGGGGGAGGGAGAGTTGGTATCGAAATAGTAATTTTGAGGGTTTCCTTTGGGAAAAACTGAATAAAATACTTAAAAATCGTTTTCTTATTATATTGAACTAAATCGCCTCAAAATTAAACGGAGAACAATATAAATATATAAAAATCTTGCGAAAAGAAAGCAAAACAAAACCTAAATATAAAAAGTGCCAGCAAATTATCTTTAAGAATTAGATTAATATTTTGCCTGTCACTTTTGTCGTTGATAGGGTTCAGGAATGTTGTTGTCTATTGGGTATATATAGATACTATAGTATAATGCGGTTATAATGGGCTCGGATATAATGGAAATCTGGATATAATGGGCAAAGTTTTTAGGTCCCGATTTCAATCCTATTTCAACATGTCTATTTTAATTCCTTTTATAATGGACTCGTTTATAATAAACTTTTGGTTATAATGGATCATAAAATCAAAACAAATCCACTATAAAGGGAGTGTTTTGGTAATTTCCATAAATATATACACTACCGTCCATAGAAGTTTGGCCAAGGGAGAAGGTTTTGCAATACTTTAATTTAATAAGCTTTATTGCATTCAACGGTGATAATCTTAATAAATATCTATCTTAAATATATCTGCAACTGAAACAATGAAAGTATTACGAAGAAAAGGTGTAAGTAAGCATTTTATGGCCTGGAACAATTATCCTCATTTACAGTGGATTATTCTAATCTATTTATTAGATGGGACCAAGTAGGTAAAGATTCTATTGTATCCCCTCTCTCCCTAAGCGTTCGTTCCTGCCCGGCTCGAAGGTTTACTGCGATTACCAAACACTCACAACAGTTCACTTTGAATATTATTGTGATCAGCGGTACAGTAAGTGAACAACACTGTTCGAAATGTCTCGTGGTACATCAATAGGTGTTGCTAAACGATCCAGTATAATAAATTTACATAAAGAACATTTTTCCAGCAGGCAAATCGGTGAAAAATTAAGTGTAGCCGCGTCGACAGTAAAATACACCATTCGCCGATATCAAGAAACAGGCGACTTAGAGGACCGTGACCGTCCAAATGCCTCACGAATAACTACCCCAACAGACGGTCGCCTACTACAACTATCAAGTAAGCGAAATCGTAGAAAATCAGCACCAGAAATAGCGAGCGAATTCAATCGCGGACGTCAGCGTCCGATTTCAGTTACCACCGTCAAACGCCGGCTGGCCGAAGGAAATTTACATGGTCGCGTGGCAGCACGTATACCGTTGCTGCGCTGGGGTAACTGACTGAAAAGGCTACAGTGGACCCGTGAACATCTGGATTGGATGGTAGAACAGTGGCAAAATGTTTTATGGACTGATTAATCAATATCTAAAGTGTTTGGTTAAAGCAGACGTTCCGCTAATGAAAGGATGCTTCTTCTTCGAATGCATTGTACCGACAATAAAACACGGTGGCGGTTCAGTTACAGTTTGTGGTTGCTTTTCTTACTCACGAGCAGGAACGCTACATTGAATCGACTAATCGGCGAAAATTTTACTTTTACGCAAGATAACGATCCGAAACACACAGCCAGGATATGCAACAGTATCTGAATGAGAAAAATCAAACAGATATTTTACAAGTTACAAATAAATCTTAAGGACGTAGTGTACTGGGCAGCAGATTCTTAGAATAAACTAAAAGAGTCCACGACCCAAAAGTCTTGGCCAGATATAGTTGGTCAGGAAGAGATTTTAGACAAGCAAAATGTGAACGACGTTCATGACACCATGTTTGAATTGTTCCAAAAACTACCCGATTGTGAATGAAGGCTTTATCGTATAGTTGGATGGGGACGAAAAATAGGAACTGACTACTGAACTAAATAAGATATATTGAATCTAGCCGCAATGGACAACAGACAAGCAGACGGCAACACTAATGATGAGATTGCAGGCATAGGTAGAACAGCGACCGAATGCACTGCTGATGCACTGCTACTCAGAAGATGAAGACTACACCGCTAAGACGAGAAGTACATTCAACAGTCCAATCTTTCCTGATAAAGCCTGGACCAAATTGTTAACAGATACAATTAAAAATTGCTTTCATCACGCTGGTGTAATTAAAATGCAGATTCAGAAGTTTTCAACAATAATTTTGACCTAGAAGGCAATCTTCCATTAAGTCAATTATTGAAACTGGAGACGTTGCTACAGTTTAGAGATTATATCAATGTCAACAACAACGTTATAACTGCAGAACACCCAACTACTAGTCAAGAATTAGTTGACGAAGTGATGCGAGAATGCAGCGAAGAAGTTTCGTCAGAGAGTGAGCATGATGAAGCATACATAGAAGTCACATCAAAAATGAGACACTAAAATGTGTAAAAAAACTTCAAATCTTTTTAATACCAAACAGATAAAAAGGACTTTCGAGATAATTTAAGCAAGATGTATAAGTTTTTGTTGCACCAGTTTACTCAAAACACTTCTGTTCAAAAAGAAATTTCAAATTTTCTGAAATAAGTACTTTTCTAATATACATACACACATATTGCCCATATAATATTCGTACATTTTAATTTATTATTTATATTATTATATGTAAATTAATTTGTGATTATCTTTGTTAGCAAATTGACAATCACATTGGTTTTATAACTGTTACAGCTCCTTGTATAAGTTAGGGGTTATTTTATAATTAATTTTTGACTTGGTTTGTAATAGTGTATATGTATTTCAAACACAAAATATTCATATAGTGACTAAATATGTATACAACGAATGGTGTCGCTGTACTTGCGTCGATCCTTTTTCGAAATTTGGACGTGCTAATGTAAAAAAGGAATATCTGGTTAAATTTTTGATGCAATATTTTCCTTGTTGAAATCCAATTGCACCATTCAGTTACTAGTTACGAGAGTGACGATAGTCACTATATACAGCTTTTATTTTCGTACAAATTTCCATTAGCAAAAAGTTAAATAAATACTATTTTCAACTTAATCACAATACTTAGAAAGAATGACGATTAAGTCGCGACTTCTAGATATGTTTTTACTGAATATATTCGTTTCTATTGCTTAGTGTAGAAATTACTGCTACATATTCACTAACAGTAACAGCAGCCTTGAAAACCACAAAATCTAAACATGATACGTTTTTAAGGTCTTCTAGGTTTATCGAGGTGAAAGAAAATTAAATTTATGAAATACTTGGTGTAATATTTACTGTAAATTATTACAAAACAAATCAATTTATTAATATCAATAATTATGTGTATGCATTATTTTTTTTTTCAATAATTCTAAAAATAGAATGAAATGTTGATCGGCACGTAGTTGCTTAGAATTACCGTATTTCCTATATGTAGCAACAAAGCTCGATGTGGTGCGTGGACTAACGTCACGTCTACTGTGCAAGTTTATTTAATACCCGTATTTGCTTATAACGAAACACAAAATAGAACATTTAAGTGGAGGTAATCGCTGCACGTATTTACGCTCCTATTAACGTTTAGTCCACCAAAACAATACGTTGGATTGACTTAATCCGATTGAAATGCCGATGTCTAGCAATGAATAGCATCAACTCAGAAATGAATACCCATTAATCAAAGAGACAAAAATAAACAAACATCCTCCTCAATGCAACGTTGGAAATGCGGCCTCCGATGAGGAAATACCTTCAAACGACTCGGCTTCTCCGCTTAATAATCGATGGTTATTTCAACCGGAAGACAGCGCAATGCAATGTACTTAATTATAGATTCCCATCTCTTCATGCGAACAAAGTGCCCTTTTCACATCGGTTGCAGCGTAACCGTAAACTTTGACTAGACAGAAATCCGATTTTATTATCACCAGAATTCATTCAATTCTCCCTAGAATTTCCATGTATTTGAGAAGTATTTTCTTTTTAATTTTATTGTATCCTTATTGACATACACTACCAATCATACGTTTGATCCCACTTAATATATTGTGTTATACAGAATTATTTTAAAAATATTTAGGGAAATTCACACTAGTCTTCTTAGAGTGGAAATTACAATCTAATATTGATAATATATATTCATAATAATAAGACTTACTTACAAAATTCGTTCAAACCCGATAACAATGTATTCCTGTATTAAATTGTATGGCGGCAATAAAACAATAATGCGTTAATAGTATGAAATTGGATGAATGCGTTATGAAACAGAATTTGGGAAGGGTACGGAATCATCCACCTGCCTTGTAACAAACTGTATATTCAGTATGCATCCAGTACTTTGCCGAGATATTGGAGACATGTGTGATTGGGTTAGGAAAATCCTATTTCATATTGTGTTTATTTGATTGAGCATATGTCAGAAAGAAAGGAATCGGATATTGAAACTCGCGCCAGATTTACACGAAACAAATGTTTCAAGTAGAGAAATTGCTCGACAATTAAATATTTCTGAATGTTGTGGGAAAATGAGAACAAAACAAATGAAGAGAGCGGTAAGTTTAAGAACAGAAAACGAAGTAAGGCGGCGCAGCATCTAAAATTATCGCAGAGTTCAATTTACAACGTCATCAGATGGTAAGAGTGTGGTCAGTTAAACGGAAACTAATAAAAACCGGTGTGAGAGGTCGTATAGCAGTAAGAAAACCACGGTTACGTTCTATACACAAACGGAAAAGACTAAATTGGGCAAAAGCTCACGCAAACTGGAACGTAAATGATTGGAAAAATGTGTTATGGATGGATGGAATAGAAATTCATTTTATTCGGAGTAAACGTCGCACGTTTTTGCTCGACGCCGCCCTGGAGAAAAAAATGTTAGACGAATGTATTTCAAAAATAGCGACATATGGAGGAGGAAACTTCATGGTTGCTTTCGAGCCGGAAAGATTGGAAAATTAGTTAAAATAGATGAAAGGATGACAAAGATATGTGTTCGAGAATCCAAGAAAACGATGCCGTATCAATTGGATGTGAAGTAATTCAGGGGGATTTCATTTATTAACAAAATAACGACCCCAAACACTCTGTAAATGTGGTTTAAGTTTATTTTCAAGACAAATCATCTGAGGGAGTCCTATCCTTGATGGAGTTGCCGCCACAGATCCTTGATTACAACCCCATTGAGCTCTTGCGATATCACTTAGATCGTGAGGTCCGGAAAAAATCTCCGACTGACAAGGTAGCATTCTGGAAGTATTCGGAGCGATGCCAGGCAATTATTTAAGCAATATATTTCATTAGTATGTACTATTTTGTCAATAAAACATTTTAAGTCAACGAATAGTTTGTTTCTTTAACAAATTTCATTCAGATCATATTATTCAAACATTATCTGTGTAGTTTATTTTATTACTTCATATAGTGCGATCAAACTTATCTATCTAATGCATATTTAATCAACACCGTTACAAGACCGAACATAAGCTCAGGTAGTGTATATATATATATATATATATAGCTGATTACTAGAGACCGGATTATATGCAAAGTGAATATTGATTTTATTTATTTATTATATTTTACGTCTATTTGTAGATTTGTTACACTGATTAAAGTTAATTAACGCTAATTAACTTTAAACAGTATAATACATGAAATGAATACGTAGGCTTCCACGGCCAGAGTTAGTAATAAACGAACTACTTCCGGAATTGGACCGTGTCATGATCTTTTTTCATAGGCGGGGTTTAGGGGAGATCGTTTGGAATTTGCGTTGGTGATTTTCCGTCATCTTTTCAAACGTGATTTGGGACTGAATATAGGAGAATTTGTCAATGACACGGTCCAATTCCGGAAGTAGTTCGTTTATCACTAGTGTAATACATCTACATATAGACGTAACTACGTACTGATTACTATTAGATCTTGTAGAGCAGAAGGTTAAAAAATATTTAACTTAGATGCAGCCTGGACAAACAAAAGACATTTAAAACAAAAAGTATGGACATATATCAATACTTTAACTCCTCAGCAAGTGGAAACGTCTACTGCTTTAAAAAATCTCACTGAAAAAGGTAAAAGGCTCATTATAAGACATAATGTTTCAGACGATGGGTTTATTGAAGATGGTCTTTTGTATTTTGAAAATAAAAGAATTGTTAATTATCATTAAGACATGAATTCTACCTTATTTGAGAGCTGGTTTAAAACTATACTGGATAAATTACTTGAAAATGCGTATTATTCACGGAGAGTATAAAAGTGCCGTCTACCTCTTCAACTAAGAAAAAGGCATTCTAACTTGGCTGCAGAAGAAAAATATACTTTTTCTTCCTGGCATGTATCAATCAATATTTACTGAATTTAATACAATAACATAAGGATAAGTATATAATAATTATGTCTCTTCAACGAATATTTATCGACGTTTGTGCGGAGATCTGGTTATTAAATCATAATAATTATAACCTGCTAAGTGTATATAGCACAATGAAGTTAAAACAAAAGTTAAACGATGATTGTCTAATTTTACACAAATCCTTTAGTCAGCGTACGAAATTGCATACTACATATCAATTCCTATTCTCGCCATTGTATTAAGTATTTCCGAGGGATTAGAGATAATTTGACAACACGAGATAAAAATGAACATCCTAACATTCTGATCAGTAGATAAATTTGGTATTTCCACGTATTGTTCCACCACGACGCACTTGCGTATTGTTTCAATGCCTTTGTCGCAATCAAAAGTTACTGCCGTGATTCATTCCCTGGAATTGAATTCCTTTATTTATGCGGCCAGCTGCGGAAATATAAATCTGTAACGGTGATATTAATAAACAAACTTGTAAAGAGAAACATAGCTTCAAATTCGAGGGAGTAGTGACGTCGTGTTAGTGTCATTACTTACCATGTAAAACGTACAAGGTTTGTTCAAAAACTGACCGAACTTTATTTTTTGAACTGTATTGTTAATATTACAGATGGTTCTTATTCTTTCCCCTTTCCATTCACATATTTTTTCCAGTGATATTTCCATCTCACAAAGTATTTCTTTTTGAGATGTCTTTCAATCTTTTGACGAATTTGTTTTAATGGCTTCAAAACGGCATAATTTCAGTACCGATTTCAATCTAGCAGGGAGGCAGATTTGGCAACTAAGGATGATGAAGGACGACAGTTATCTGGGTTTTGGCACAAAATTGGCAAGAAGAAAAGGCCATGTGAATTATTTCATTTAACCGTTGAAAAATGACATAATATGCGAAGTTGATTTGAAGCAAAAATTCAAAACGTACAATTCCATTAAAATCGAAAAAAGGACCAGTGAGAATCACTTTGACATGGGATCGAGACTGACGTGCTCTTTTCGGACGTGACGATCCCTTTCCCATTCACCGTGATGATTGAGTTTTTGCCCCAATGTCACAGCCGAAAAACCCAGCTTTCGTTTTCCGGTATAATCTTTTATATCTTGTCGTTGGCTTATTTATGAAGTACGACCTAGAGTACCATCTCAGTAAGCTTGCTTCGAAAGTTCAAACATTTCCGTGAAAATATTCCCCAGATTTACGCAAATATGTGGCAGCAGTGCTCTCAAAAATCGAACATTGCAGTAAGCGCCACCAATACCAAAACACCTTGTATTCAAATAACAATACGAGAAGTAACGAACTGTCAACAATCCCAGCACATGTAGTTATAACCGGACACAATGTTACCAACCTTACGTCACTAAGTCTATGCATTAGTGTATAATTCAAAACGTTGGATTATTATCTAAATAAACCTCGTATTGTAGATTCAAGTGAGCATTCACCTTTACGAAAGTTAAATTAAACTAGATTTTATTGACCTTTATGTAAAAAATTAGAACAAATTAAAAAAAAACGGTTGATGTTAGAGTTGCTACGGTTAAATGTTTAATCAGTTCTGTTATGTGAACGGCTATAACTGTAACTGTTCTAACCGGGAAGCTAAATAAACTATAGTTTTTCTACAACTGTTGATTGCTTGCATAATTTTTTTAAGGAAAAAAAAGAGATTCTAATCGAAACCTCTCTTAAGCAAAGGCCGTTTTAAAGTTTAGATAAGACAAAATCAAATTGAAGTTGAAGTTAAGTTGTTGGTAGTAATTGTTTGAACGCAAGTAATATCCAAATACTTCTATGTCTACATAATATCAAATTTGTATCTCAAAGTGTTGCGCTGTGGCTAATTCTTGAGTTGTGTCTCGTGATTGTTCATAAAAATGGATCATGTAGAACAAAGAGCCATAATAAAATCCCTTCCAGATGCCAACTCAAATTCATGAAGACATTATGGCAACTGTTGGTGAGTCTGCAGTTTCTTATGATATAGTCAAATGCTGGTGTCGAGATTTTAAATGCGGAAGAACATCCTGTGCAAACTAGCATGCCGGTCGTCCTCCCATAACGGTAACAACAGACAAAAACATTAAAAAGGTACACGATAACATATTGCAAGACCGATGGGTATGCATTAGGGACATTGAGGACATACTGGCTTATCATATCATGTGGTGCACGACATACTGACTAAAGAATTAGATATGAGTGAGACGAGTGCAAGATGGGTGCCCCGAATTCTTAACCATTGATCACCAAAAAAAGAAACGGGTGTTCATTTGTAACCGTCTTTTGGAAAGGTACCAAGTAAACAAAGAGAACTTTCTTAGTCGGTATATGACCATGGATGAGTCATGGGTGCATCACTATGATCCCGAGACCAAAGTGCAAAGTAGAGAGTGGAAACATCACGGTTCTCCTCCTCTACGCAAATTTAAGGTGCTGAAAAGATTTCCCATCTGTGTTCTGTGATGCTCAGGAAAAGACAGAGCATTACAGGGACCTACCGCGCACAATTGAATTCTAAATTGCGAAACGTTATTAAAGAGAAACCCCTAGGAAAGTTAAGGCACAGCGTGCTGTTCCATTAGGATAATACTCCCAGTCATACATATGGTATTGCTATGGCTGCCATACACCAAGCAGACTTTAAATTAGTGAAGCATCCGCCATATTCGCCGGAACTGGTTCCTAGTGATTACATTACTATTCCCCAAATTAAAAGAAATCTTACGTGGGGCAATTTTTTCCAGTAATTATGAAGTGATGAGAGAGGTGGTTTGCAGAGTCAGATAGAAATTGGTCTAGGAGGCTGTTGAGATATTGAAGCACCGATGGACCAACTGGATTAGTGTATAGGGAGACTATATCGAAAAAGAAAAAATATAATGCCACTGTAGTTTTACTGCAAGAGGGTCAGGGGTATAGCATATAGATCCACCCTCGTACTTACAGATTTGATAAGAAAATATGGAATATTCGAATATTTTACTAAGATTAATTCTAAAAGATGATTAGGTTATGCTGTAAGTATGACTTTCACTATTCATTTTTGAGAAACATTGACGAGGGAAAACAGAAACTACATCAAAAAGGGGCAAAAAATTAGAAAGTTGATAGACAAGACGTATACAACAACGATTATTTGATTTAAGGGATTCAAAGGACTCAACCACATTTATTTTTTCGGAAACAAATTCATATTGGCATTAGTAATAATTATTTTCAGTATTTTTTCTTTTAATTAAATTCAGCTCCATGTTTGGTATTTGTGGTTATTGATGTGCAACTATAGAAATTCTATGTATGGATATACTTTCATATATAAGCCATTTTTGTACTCTTCAAAAGACTACAGGATAGTAACCGTTTTAACGATAATGATGTTTACTTTAATCAATTTTCCATTGCTCGGTCAGAGAATATCGTAATCTCTTTCTCTGCAAGGCCTGTACTTCCCACGCTAGTCCGCGATATTGAATGCCCCTCTGCTTACCGTAATAATTAAAAATTTTCACAACAGACGTGAGACAATAAGATTAGCATAACACGGCGTACTTTGGACTCGTGGTCTGATCTATGCGTTCTTTTTTCATCAAATAATATTTAATGTAGCGAACCGTGTTGTTATAAATATCCATAAATACATTTACATGGCTAATTAGACGCTGTGGTAACTGGCCTGACTTGCTTATACGGCCGTGCATACGCCGGATCCGCGGGTTGGAGCCACCTTAGCTGTTAGTGATACCGAGCGCTTGGTAAACAAACAAATAAATCAATCGCTATTATTTTGAAACTGTTAAAAAGAAATGAGCGGCAAAACAGGCGATGACTTGCAACTTTTGTCTTGAAACTATTAATATTGAAGTTACAGATATACACTGGCGTTCATGTAAATCATGATGTCTGTTGTACAGATAAACAATAAAACTATCATTTTGAAATTTTGGCGAACAATATTATGGATAGGAATTTATTTTCTAAAAACATTTTTAATTTTTCGGCACACTCGATTAAACCAGAAGCAAATACAAACTTTCCTATTTCAAATAGAACATCTTCTACATGGATTTTTTAGGTAGCTATTTTAAAAATACGTTCAACAATATTCCTAAAGTGTACCAATTTTGAGAAATTATTTATTTGTGAAAATTTTAGCAGATATATATTTTGATTTAAACATTTGTATTTTTTATTAGGTATCAGACATCTGGAATAACTTTTGGGATTCTTACTGACAACATGAGAGGTTACTTTTTGTCATAATTGTATTTTATATTGAGTACTCTTGTTGCTATACTCTTCAATAATTAATATACTTTAACATAGATACAAACGAAATGTCATTGTCGAAATGTTTATTTTTCTCCTAAGCAAAGCCTACTTTATCAGTTCTGATTTCATAATTTTGTTATAACTCGTAAACGAGTATATAGTTAGAATATACAGAAACAGTCAAAAATAGGAGTTGCTGGATGTTAAATGCATGTGAGTTTCGGAACATATTTTTTACAGATGACTTTCCATTAATATTAATCCAACAGGAACACTTAAATTACTAAAACTTTAACATCTTTGGTTTCCCAATTATATTTTTAATGTTTGATAATAAAAACTTAGGGGGATCTTTCCTATAAATAGTAAAATGTTAAACTAATATTAATATTACACCACCATTGGTATTAGTAATGATGACATTACAATTTCCTTGCAATTAACCAAAGTAATTAAATTACTAAAAAAAATATCAGTCTCGGAAGGATTTGAACCCACGACCTTTGCGCTACTGGTACATTTAGTAAAACGATTTGAATTTACAAGTGGTGTAATGGTAGCACAATGCGCCGGTAACGAAGAGATCGTGGATTCAAATCCTTCCGAGACTGATATTTTTTCACTAATTTAAATACGTTGGTTAATTACAAGGAAATTGTAATTTTATCAATGAAATGTAATTATGAAATCTGTAAATGATAATGGAAATAAATAACATTGAGCTTTCACGGTCAGAATCTGAGTTTCTACTGGCAGTACGAATTTCCGAGTTTGTAGGTTGTGGTCTTTAGTTGGTATGACCAACGAACCGTCGACATCGTGCTGAAGATACCAACCGCAGTGTTTTTCAAAACGTCGACACATACCAACTCAAGACCACGGCCTACAAGCCCAGAAATACACATTAAAAGTACAAATAAAGGCGATGGAAATGATTTTGCTAGTTAAACCTTGTCTGCAAGGAACTTATAATAAGAGGTAGCGTTCTTTATTAAAAGTTTTTTATTATTTATATTATGCTTGCTTGCGGGATTTTGCAATGGCTGATGATAGAACAGCATATTTTTATGAAGTTTTATTTTAAAATGTCGCAGAGACCGTCACAAATGCAGAAAAACATCAAGTCCACACTGATCTGTTTTCTTTTTTCATATTAACGGTATTCCATCCATATTGAGTTTGCATCTTCTGCTTGGACGATTAATGCAGAATTCTGTAGTAACAAGCTAAGGTGGCTTTGGAAGGGTATGAGAAGAAATTGTCCAGCGAAGCGGGGAGTTCACCACTATGACAACGTAAATCATGCAATAGTTTTAGATGAAAAAAAATGAAAATCAAATTAAAATGGTGTAGATTTGACACGATAGAAGAGATTGAAGCTTGGATCTGAGATGGTATTGGAAGAGGGACTGGAATGCTCAAGGGAACTTTGAAAGTAACGGAGGTAAATGGAGTACTAACAGTTTGCAATTTTATTTATATTTTTTTTTTTCGAGAATTTTTGGATACCAAATCGTATTTATTTTCGGCCATACATTCTTTATTTGTCCGGTATAATCCTTTCATCGATAAATTGTAAATATATAGACAAGCAATACCTTGTACCAATTAAGAAGTTTAGTGAAACAATCTCCCTTGTTAATAAAGTAATTATTTCTTCCGATACATATACGAAAAGTATGACTTGGATTAATGGAAAGAGTCGAGTCATCCAGCAAGCAATTTGGGGAAAGGCCTTGAATAGAGTATCAAGCACAAGTCAATCGACAACTTGCCACAATAATAATACCATTAATCGTACAAGAAAGTTTCACCTCAAAATAACATTTTCCCTTCAAAGAGTTCTTTTCTATTTCCAAGAAATCAAAGTACTCGGAAAGCTTCTATCTATATAAATTAGATGTCTTCTAACTACTGACCGGCAATGTATGCGCGTGTATCTTCATTTCACTATCTGACTTCGAAGAATTGCTGAAGAGTATTGCGTCAAGATGTTTTTTTCTTGTTTTGCAAGCTATTCAACTTATTAAATAACGTATCATTTTTTGGCCGATTCATAATATGTATAATTATATGGTTACGCAACGCTTTAAATACGAAGCTAATACTTCAGCTATATTAACAAACTTCAATTTCATGTAATTATAATTGCAAAAAAAATTATTCAGAAGTTTGTTTTCTATGTACGAATGTACGCTGTTACCGTACGAGGGGAGGCCCAGAAGTTCGTCGAATAGGGGGGAGGAGGGATGGAGTGGAGATAGGGGCGCTCGGTAGGTGTCATTCTGATTGGCGACTCATCATTAGTATGTAAGTTAAGTTGCAGCCCTATAGCGTCAATCGTTTACGAATACTTGCCTGCTAAACAAGTCAATCCGGAAGAAAACTGAAACTATGGAGGAAATTGAACCCCGTGCTGTCATAAAGTTCCTTACAATGCAAGGAAAGAACGCTCAAACCATATTGAATGAAATAGAAACCGTTTATGGGTAACAGTGCCCTAGTAAATCAATGATTTATAAGTGGCAGTTGAGGCCACCACATCAGACATCATCGAAAAAGTGCAAAAATTTCTACTGCAAGATGCCCGTTTGAAGAAAAAACAATTATCTGCATTAGTTGGAGTATCGCCATTTTCCGTATCCTACATGACCACCTGGGTATGACAAAAGTCAGTGCAAGATGGGTACCGAGAATACTCACGCCGGAGCTGTGTGGAGACAAACCTACACAGATTGGAGCGGACTGTTACCAGAGATGAAACATGGGTTCATCACTTTGAGCCTGAGTCCAAACAGGAGTCCATGCATAAAAAGGGGACACCGCCAAAGAAGTTCAAAGTGTCAGACTCGGCTGGAAAGTTGATGGCTACTGTTTTTTGGGATTGTGAGGGGATATTATTGATTGATTACAAACAACAAAGTAGGAGCATAACCGGAGAATATTACGCAGCGATATTAGAAAAATTAATGGAGGCCATCAAGGAAAAGCGGTCAGGAAAATTGACCAAAGGTGTGCTCTTGCAAGACAATGCGTCAGTTCACAAAAGCAAAGTTGCAATGGCTGCTCTGCACAAGCATGGCTTTCAATCAATAGTCCATCCACCCTACAGTCCAGACCTGACACCTAGTGATTTTTATTTGTTCCCCAATTTAAAAAAAGACTTACGTGGAAGAAATTTTTCCGACGACAAGGAGGCAATTTTGGTCCATTTTGAAGCGAAAGATAAAAAATATTTTTATGATGATTTAGAAAAATTAATTTATAGATCTAATAAATGTATTGTGCTTAAGGGTGATTATACTGAAAAGAAAAAATAGATTTATTGTTTTATTTTATTTAAAACCCTTTCATTCCACTTCTGGACCTCTCCTCGTAGATGCAGGTCTATTGCAATGAAGTGTACGTGTTTGCATTGCCTCATCCAATGTCGCGGTGATATGGAAAGAATGTGTTATATAGTGATATCTTCATCATCACTCTAAAGTAAGCATATGTGACGCCTAAAAAATGTAATTTATTCAGTTGATATTCAACTTTTATATGTGTTTATTTAAAAGATTTGTACGTGTGTTGTCTTTAGTTCCTGGTAGTTATACTTCTTTATATTCCATACATGTAGATAGGTAGTTGATTGCATATAGAAACGGTCCGATTTAGACATAGAACTAAAAAAAATATTTTCTCTTGAAAGACCATAATATCAATAATTGGTTTTTAACTTATCTGGTTACCATAGGCACCGATGATTTGTTTACTCTTTGTGAGAAGAACTTTATTATTATATTGATTTATAAGTATTTTACATGTTCACAGATTTAAGCTGTATTTAACAAAATATTCAAATCAAATTTCTAATTCCCCATTAAGAAGTTTTTATTTTCTCTTAGTCTTTTTCGTTTGCTTTTCTCTTTCTACACTAGGATATTAACTTTTACTCCAAGTACTTAAGTTGCCTTTTTAAACTTTATTTATTTTTCATACACTTTTCAAAACTGGTTTAAAGTAATATTTTTAATTTTAATTTTTAATTTTATTTTTAGTTTGTAATTTGACGTGGTCTACGTTCTCTTGCTCTTTAACTTTTTGCAATTATGTTACATTTTATAATTAACATCTTATATACTTTACCACTAGTAAATGTATAATCACCTATCGAAACAAGATATTACGAATCAATACCATAACAATATAACTATGCTTTTTAATATGCCGTATAACATTTCTAAGATTACAAAAACTGTAAATATACGTAGGTAGTCTGAAAAGTTCCGGACTAATACAGAAACAACTATTTTTTGTTAAATTCAGTTTTATTTCTTAACATAGTCTCCTTGTAAGTCTATACACTTTTCCCAGCGATGATCCCATATTTCTAATCCCACGAAATAGTAGTACGCTTCTTGTTTTGCAAAATTAGCGTTTGCAAATGCGATGGCCTCCTAATTTAATGAAAATTTCTGTCCGCCGAGCGGAACTTTCAGCTTAAGAAAGAGAAAAGTCCCTGGAGGCCAGATTTGGTGAATACGGTGGGTGCTTAATCAATTCGAACCTCAGGCCATAGCGACCACTGAAGTGGGGGACGGTGCTCTGTCTTGATGGAACAAAAGCTCCTTTTCTCCAAATGCGGCCGTTTTTTCGACGTTTCTGTCTTTAGCTTGTAAAGTAATAAGGTGTAACATGCCCCTGTTTTGTTTTTCCTTTTTGAAGATAGTCGACTAACACAGCTCCATTACGGTGCCACAAAACAGTCGCCATCACATTCCCAGCCGATAGAAAAATCTTCGCCCTTTTTGGGAGCCGATTAACACTTTCAGAGTCCACTGTTTCAACTGTGCCTTGGTATCAGCAGCGTAGTGGTGTATCCAGCTTTCATCTAGAGTTATTAACCGACACCAAAACTTCGCTTGAATTGCTTCAACAGGTCTTTGGAAATGTTATCTCCAGATACCAAATCAAAATGATGTTATATCTTTCTCGAGAAGTGCAGGTTTGAAGGTTTGTGAAAACCATAATTGAACAGGAAAGAAAATAGTTAAAACAAGAAATGTTTTTTTTTGAAAAATTAAGTAGTGATTCTGTGGGAAGGTAACGTTTGAACGGTATCTAAAAATGGCGACAATAATGCAAAATTCTGCAAACACCGAAACCAAAGTGGTTACAAAAGAATAGCGAATCCCACCATTTGGCAAGCAACCATCAATGGTTAAAGACGAAGTTATTTCGGTTAGAGGACAGTCGGACAAGTATGGCAGCGATCGTAAATTTGAGTTCCAAAGATCACCACAAAGGCAGGTATATAGCAAAGAGGTTACAAAATACATTATTTATTATGCATTCAACAGCGATCTAGATAATATATATAAAAAAACTTAATTGAAATATGCAAAAATTTCGGAGATGACTTGAAAGAGTATGAAGTCGAAATTGCCAGAAAGATACAGATCGTTTAAACTTTCAATACCGTTAAACTATGTTTAGAATTCAAGAAACCTTGATATCTGACCCGAATATTTTTGCATTAATAGATTTTAAGACCGCCCTTTTTGTCAAGGAGCCTCCAATATAAGTCAGGACAATCAACAGCTGAATTAAAACAAAATGAAGACCATTATAACCCTTTCCTGTTTCATAAAATATCTAAATTTTGCAGTTCTGATAGTAAGTGTTTTACCTTTAATATTATATACGAAAATACTCGTAGTTTGTAACAGTTTAAATACGTACAATGTCAACATTTCACCATTAACCGAGCACTGGCAAACACTTGAGAAACTGAAAGAAGTTTCACTTATTTCTTTTTTCTAAAATTCTATGGGTCATCCGAGTGGAATTGCAACATTTGTTAGTAAATTTTTAAATGCTAACATTAGAATTAGAACTGATATTAATAGTCTTTCCATCTAATTCGATAATTAATAAGTTAATTAATTTGGATTATAATTTATTTCTTAAAACGTTTACTTCTTTTACTCATTTCAAGCATACATATATATGTATTTGTTATTCTATATATTACTATAAACAAGAAAAATAGAAAAAGTACGTCAGTGGAGTCGACAATCAGCAAAGCATTTATGGAAGTACATACCTTCATTCTAAATGAATTAAAATTAATGTAGAAACATTAAACAAATTAATAAGAAGAACGCAAGAAGCTTCTGATTTTTTTGTAATACAATCTTCTACGTTCTAGTTTTATAATTTTTAATAAATACACACGCTTTCTTCAAATTAAAAATGCATTTTTTTTTCAATTAAATCTTAAACCAGGTTTCTCATCTTATGAAAAGCAGTGTAAATGTGAGAATTATGTTAAATTTATCTCCACAATAAATCATTTCTAGAAGTAATTATATCTCTTTGCGTAATGTGCAAAACTGATCCATTTAATCAATGCTGCTAATTAGGAGTAACAATTTCGGAGATTGCATTTTAATAAATGCTACCATCTGTGAATTAGATGTTGTCAAATGTTCTTTTAAATAGCTCTCGAAGACACGGTATTAAGATTTTCGATTCAAAATTTAACAAAGAATATCAAGATGCCTAACGTACACGTTCTGTTGCTACGAAAAGTAGGTTATATTACTATAAGTGACTATAAGTTTTGATCAAAATATGTACGTGACAACAATAATCGAGATATTACTGCTTCTAAAAATCATTATCACGAAGATTGGTAATTGTTGATATTGTGTTAAATTTTAAACATTATTAAAAACAGCGTCTTAAAAATGTGGTTTTTCCAAATTCACAAAGAGCATCTCAATCAAAATCAATAAAATTATCACAAATCTCCAAGGTTAAGTTCTTGATGAAAATAAGCAAAAAAATCCCTCATTCAACTTACTGAACTAAAAAGAATTATCTAATGTTAACACACAAGAAAGATTTTTTAATGCAAATATATTCAACATAAAACTATTAATTATTACGAGAGTCATAATAATGACTTGCATTTCAGCTAAATTTGATAAAAAGATCAATCCTTTTATACTTTTAACGAATTAAGTAAGAAGTAGAGTAGTTTTCTTATGCAAAAACGGACCGCAACTTATTTCTGCATAGTCATGGAAGTAATGTTAAGTGATTGATCGGTATTGATCAATTTATGTATGCAATAAATGCTTTAGTTAACGTTGGTTATGATTTAGCAGTTTTCGTTCTCGTTAGAATAGTGGAAAGAACACGTCTGCCTTATATTTGACATTGTAATAGGATTTTCATTGTAACGTATTTTTTATTGCATAATTTGTTCATACTATCGTGTCGATGGGATTACTGCAAAGAACTATATTCATTACAATTATAACCATTTAAAATTAACCTAATTACTTGCGTTTAACAATGCAGTTGCATTTCGCGTAATGGTAAAGTAATCATTAAGAGCACAACAACAGTAATTTTAACAATTACCAACTGTAATTTCACTAATGACAAACAAAAACAGACCATGTATACAAGGTTTTTCAGAATTCCACCAACAAGCTGTCATAGCGAAGCTTACATCAAACAATTAAGTTTAAGGTGTAGTTAATTCCGATTACACACATTTGTTAATAACGCTTATTATTATTAATATAGCAGAATTGTGTTGAAAAGAAAACATTGCTGATTTGATGACATGTCTTTCTCGACGTTTCTTTATTCGTACGGGAAAAAAGCTCTGCAATCTGTAGTGTTAGATTCGTAGTATTCGATTGCATACATAAAAGTGAATACAGAAAAATGGCGCAAGTGAAAGATAGGTTTTATACTGGAGATGTTATGCCTCTTACGAAGGCTGTCTTAAGTTTTGCATATAGAGTTGGAATAAAACAAGAGACAGCTTTTAAAAACTTTATTGTTTTTCGCAATGTTCTCCATGAAGATTACTGCACTTTTGATACGCTGGAACCAATTATTCTACATGCCTGCTGGTACAGTCCTTTTACACAGTCAATTGCGTTTTTGAAGCCATCGGAAAGAAATCGTTGGGACTTAGGTCCGGACTATACGGAAGATGGTTTAACAATTCAACATTTTTTTGCATTAAAAATTCAATTGTCTTAAGTGCTATGTGCAATGTCTTGGTGGAGGGTGGATTCATCGTTCGGGGTTGGTTTTCTGAAGTTCAGCGATGATTTGCAGCAAGCAAATGGTTATGTACCAATGGGCAGTAACAATTCTGTGATCTCGTTGAGGAATTGTTGGTACATGACCTGCTTTGGAGAGAAATATCGCGGCCATCTTTTTGGGGATACTTCGAGTACGGATGACTTTTGCCGGCTTTTCTTCACCTTGGAATACCCAAACAGACAACCGGCGTTTTCTGCTGTTTCTTCTTGTTTCGTTAACAACTGTGGTATCCAACGACAAACTAATTTTTAAAAACCCCAATGTCTCAATTACGTCACATATATCGATCTTCGTTGATTAATTTTGCGTACAGCATCGTTGTTTTCCTGAGTCACTGCCGTTTTTGGTGCAAGTACTCTTGGATCATCGATAACACTAATCCGTCCAGGTTTAAATACTCCATACCAACGAAAAATTGTTAACTGATGAGGTACTTCATTGCCGCAAACAGAAACCGACCCGGGGAGGCATTCTTGTCGAGATAATTGTCTACGAAAATTATAAAAAAATATTGCGCGAAAATGTTCTGGGTTTAATTCCATTTTCAACTATTTTGTCAATTTTGATCGTTCGTTGTAGTTGCAATACTATATGTATCGCACAACTTTATACTTAAGTTAACTAAAGATGGAGTTTAATATTTAGCATTGACATTTGATTAGTGGCGCCTTCTATGTTGCAGTATGCAAAACTTAAGGGACATCCCTCGTGTTTAAAAATTTTCATGTATCATTCGTTACAATTGCTTTGTTATATACATATACCATTTTATAGTCAATATATTTATAGCAAAATGAAGCTTCCCCAAAGAGTTTTATGATTTCTATCAGTAGCTGTAGTTTTGATATAAATACATATCCAAAGGTAACAAGGTATAAAAATACTTTTATGGCAAGAATTTCCTTTAAAATGTCATATTCATGCAACTTTCAACTTTTGCAACGCTACACGACTTCGTGAGAGTGGTAAATTTCATTGAGGAGTGTTGGATACGGAACGTAACACAGATGCCTGGTAGACGGAGAAATGTTGTTAATACCGCTAGTTGCAAAACGAAACATTCTTTTCATTTTGAAAGAATGCAAGTTGCTTCCCTGCGATTTTTCACACGTGTACAGTTCAGTAGATAACTTTACTCCTTAAAATTTGAATGCTTATCAAAGTTTATTTGATTTTCCTTGAATTCTTGTTTGTTTAATCGGTAAAACTTACTCGAACATATTGAAAAACAACTTCCCGTCTTTAATGGATAAAGTAAATCTACAGTTTATACAGGAAATTTAGGGAACTTAAGCTTCAGTCATCATTCGCAAGTCTTTATCAATTTAACCTACTGTCATAGATGAATAGGGAGAAATCGTCTGACACACTGACCAGTTCGGTGATAAAGTCTGAATCCGTTGGATTTCTATTTATGGAGTCATGTGAAAAGCTGAGTTTATGAACTTCTAGTTTTAGCAAAATTCGTGCAAATTCGTCTGTATAGGTAAAATGACTACATTTTTGCAGCGACTTGATCCAATCGCGTTTATTCGTGTCATGAGAAGATCGTGTTCCCTACCCGTTTCGACGATAATCGAGAAAACACGACGCTGCATAGTGACTTGCCTGGTATCAAGGCCATTTTACCATTTTAGGATCAAACTTTAATACTACAGATTTTATTTTGTGTAAATGCTCCAAATAATAAAATCCCGCGTTTAATCAAGTTCCCCAGTGTGTATTGGCGTTGAAAAAAAAGGAAGGCATTTTGAATCGTTAGAGCACTTCTACCACCTCCACCCGATAAATTTCGAAAAATTCCTTTGATTAAATACTATTATAGCGAACAAAGCGTTTTTGACCAAAGTATTTATTATGGTTTTTAATTTTATTCTTTGACGTAAGCTCTACACTGATAGATAATTGTAATAGTTACGTTGTATTCTATACATATACGTGCATCACTATAGTTGTCAACAACACGTTTACTAAGAAATAAATGAAAACAATGAAAAGTCAATAATAAATGAATGAATAACAAACAATTAAATTCAGATCGAGTGACATCGACCATAGCCGCTGTTTCTTTTTCGATGACGAACTGTTTATTGCGCAGCAACATCAGGCGTCTCTTCTTCGCCATTCTGCTGGTAAATACAGATCTTTGCGATTCTGGAAATACCCAGTAATTAATTTAGAGCAACTGCGTCTTCGTACTGATCTCTTTTTACGAACACAAAGAGGTTGTCGTGGCTATTTTCGCATCGTATTGGAACGAAGAAACGGGCGAGTTCGAAGCGACAGGGTGTTTTTGTTCCTTATTGGAGCTTAATTTTAGTCTTACTTTGTTTGGTATATATAAAGATGCCTATGTATAAGTGGAATTCGCTTATAGCGATCTTCAAGGGGACTTGAAAATTACATCGTTATATCCGGTCCTCGTTGTATACGAATTTGTTTTTTTTTTTTTAGTAACATTTACGAAATAGTTAAGGAATTTTAAATAAAGACTGTACATATTTATTTGCGTGATTGTGTTTTGTTTATTGTTCGAACAATATCGTTAACGAAATCTTCACTTTTTTGAATAATATTTACCCAACGTTGGATATTAAATTCTCCGAATTTTTAAGTTAAAATTAGCTCAATATTTTTCGATTAATTTGCAAATCTTCAGCTGTGTTTCTCACACTTAATTGTTTTTCGGATCGGAAAGTCTCTCGCACTCTGGAAGCCTCTGTTAGTTATCGCTTCTTTAGCAGCTCTGTTTCTGGAATCATCCGTTACATCTTCTCGCTCGTCGTGGAATCTCCTGTGCTAGTCAAATGCAATTGAATTTTTCATAGCATTTTCACCAAATATCACTTGTAACAGTATTAATATTTCAGTAGAGCATTTTTTTCAGACAAAACTTAGTATCAATATGCTGCTTGAAATTCTGATCCCCCATTGTTATATACAGTAGATAACAACTGGCTTTATTAAGTTTTGTCAGTGATAGGTTCAAAAGTGTGCGGTTGTCCTTTGTCGCTTTTGTAGATAGCATCAACATATCACCTCATACTTTGAGATGCTGATATTTCTTAATTCTTAGTGGTTCATTTTCGACTACATATTAAATAATAAAAAGATGAAACATTTTTTTGGAATACCTTTATCGTTAAAGCTGAAAATAAAATTTGAGCAAATTAACACTATGCAATCGTATTCATTTATTGTAGTTAATAGAAACTACTAAAGGACAACCTTAGCAAGTCAGGCGGTTCTGCAAAAATGGATAAAATCGAACTTCGCGCAGTGATAAAACACTTCTGGATGGCTGGGAAAATGGCCACGAAAATTCGGAATATTTCGCTAGAGGTTCATGGCAGATGTACTCCATCATTTTCGACGATCAACTTCTGGGTGAGCGAATTCGGACGTGGTCCCATATGCACAAGTGGCGAACCACGCAGTGGACGCCCAAAAAACCGCTACCAACGATGAAATGGTCGACAAGATTCATGATGTCGTAATAGCCGATCGTCAATTGAAGCTGAAAGAGATAGAAGAGACAAGAAGCATCTCAGAAGAACGCATTTGGCATATCCTACACGAAATTTTGGGTATGAAAAAGTTTTCCACGCGATGGGTACCGCGTTTGCTAACAGCGGTGCAAAAACGAAATTGGGTGATCATTTCGGAGGAGTGTCTGACCAGGATCCAAAGCAATTTAAGGGATTTCTCCATGCGTTTCGTAACCGTGGATGAGACTTGGATCCACCTTTGCATACCAGAGACCAAGGAACAGTCGAAGCAGAGGACTTTCCGGGCGAATCGGCTCCGAACAAAGGAAAGACCGTTCCATTGGCCGGAAAGGTGGCGACCATTTTTTGGGATTCCCAAGGTGTGATCCTCATTGACTATCTGCAGAAGGGAAGGATGATCACGGGGCAATACTACAGTGATTTATTGACCCGATTCGATGCTGTATTGAAGGAGAAACGGCCTCGTTTGCAGCGGAAAAAAATGTTTTTCGACAAGACAATGCACCGTCGTGTCCAAATTGAATGAGTTGCGCAACGAATTAGTCTCGCATCCTCCATAATCACCGAACCTGCCTCAGCGACTTTTTCCTATTTCCAAAGCTGAAGAAATCACTGGGAGGAAAGCGGTTTGGGGAGAGATTCAAATGAGGAGGTCATCGCAGCTACAGATGGCTACTTTGCAGACCTCGAAACATCCTACTTTTCCGACGGCTTGCAGAGACTGGACCACCGTTTGAAAAGGCGTATTGATTTTCGAGGAGACTACATCGAAAAATAAAAATAAAGAATCACACCAATACCGTGTTTTTCTTGTCGAATCCGGAAACATTTCAACTCGCCCTCGTATATCAGTCGAAGGTTATGGACCACAGTATTTTTGCCAAGGCACCATGAATCAACACCAATATTAGAGATGTATTAGAGGACGTCTTGATGCCATATATCAATGATTTAGATCCAAATGAAGGCCCTTACACATTCATGCACGATAACGCACCATGTCACATGGCCAAATCCATCCATTTTGTTTTTCAGTGTTACTTTGGCCGAGAAATTCTCTCAACCTGAATGCAATTGAGAATAGGTGGAGTGCTCTAAAATCACGCGTGTATTCGAGAAGAAACATTACAAAAGAGTACAATTAATAAGAAATATTGAGGATGTGTGGCAAAAATGACGCTACAATTAGACATACCATTAACGCTTGCATAGACGGTATGCCAAAAAGAATAAGAGCAATTATAAAAGTCAAAGGAGACATTACAAAATATTAGTTGGGTGTTTTTTTGCTGTTAAATTAACCGATACAATTTGGATCACATGCAAGGTGTAATACAGAAAACCAAGTACACGTATTTGCCACATTATTTAAATCTTGGCAACTTCTTGTAAGGGAACCTTAATAAAAATCTTCTATTAAACGAAAGGCAAACAGTTCTTTAATAACTTGCGCAATCTTTTTTAAATTACATATAAGAAATTCTAAATCCTTTCAACAAATTCCTTTAAATTTTCTATAAATATCAGAGTTTATAAATAGAAAACAATTTCGCGAAAAGCACAAACTACACACATCACACGCGGAGTGCGAAACTTTTTTTAAAAATATTTCGGCTTTCACGCTCAGGTATACACGATGCAAATAAATGTATGTATATCCACGTGGTATAGTTAAAAGATACAAAAATAAATGAAAATTAACCTTCGAAAAGCAATGCACGTTCGCGTTGTGCGTGTTTAGAATTAGTTCTAGGCCGTTTTATTAATATTATGAACAGTGAAAATGATGACTGATAAACCGGTCAATGAAAAACATTTTTCCTAGGTATAAATAAATATTCTAGGACGAAGATGGATTACAATCGTCAGGGACGACAGGCCTAATTGGTCGAGGTAGTGTTTTTTTAGCATCGGCAGTTAAAAGAGGCTTCATAAAATAGAGTTGCAAAACGAGGTTTTCAAAGCCATAACTCGTTGTTAATAATTTATGGTTAATGGCGGATTTGATGAATACATCAAGATATCTGCTATCACGTCTACAATTCATATTTCCACACGTGTAAACATCCGCAGTATATACATATTTGCACCATAAATACTTACCGTATCGATAAAGACTCGTACACATTTGATCTTTTGATATTATAAATGGACAAAGGAATTTCCAGATTCCCGCAATACTTTTAAAAAATACAATAGCTACTGGCTACCTTAAACGAAATTGTTTATAGTACAAACCTTAACGTTTAATAAAATTACGTTTGCAAGACTTTAGTTTCGTTCAACTTTATAAAGACCATTATTTAAAAAAATCAAAAATTATCGAAAAATTTATGTTTCCTGATGAAATTATTGCAAACATTAATACATTCAGGGAAATTTCTGTAATCTCATATAATTTTGTAGATCTCCTAAAAACTTGTAGGAACGGCATGAGTTGGAAATTACCTAGAAGTATATTTGAAGCGAAATTTCTATAATTCCACAGAATTAGACAGATATCCCACGAAATCATGCATTATCTTCCAGTGTAAAAAAAGCCTCTAAACATCTTCAATGGTTTATTTATTGTTACCTCGGATAGCAATTTACTTCTCGGCATTTTTATTAACTGATATGTATAGTTCGATATGTTATAAAGATAAAAATAAATCATTATGAACAGGTAGAGTTTTCAAGCCGAGCCATAGCTAAGAAAATAGGATGATCCCATCATCTCATCAACAGTTTTATGAAGTTGGCCAATTCCTGTGGCAAAAATCGTGCTAAGGGGAGTAATTAATCATCGATATTTGGGTTAATCTCTTTCGGTAATGTATCGCGCAACAAATAAAATGTAATTTAAATTTATTAGTAACAAACAGGTGTGTACAACAAATTTTATTCGGTAGTAAACGTTTTCGGTGGCTAAAAAAGGTTTCAAAACTACTCTTAAAAGAGACATAGAAACAGACAATACTGAAATTTGAGCAAGAAGAGGTCATGAGTGGAACGTCATATTTTCTGACGGGCCTGATAGTTTCAAATATTATTGGCACGATTTGCGGGAGAACACTGAACTTGCGATGAGTCGAAATTTTGGTTGTGATAGTGTAATGGTTTGGGCGGCTTTTACCCAAAACAATAAAACCCCTACATGTTTTATTTGTATGCGAATGAATTCTAATTCTTATATACAAGTTCTGGAAAAGGTTTTGATAGACTTTGGTGAGCAATTGCCAACACAAGACTGGATATTTCAGCAAGGCAATGCAGGTATCTACAATCGCAGACAAACACAGGAGGGGGAATCCGATCAAAAATCTTTGAGGAATATTGGCATATGGCGCATGCCAATAATAAATAATACGATAACGTCGAAGAAAAGAGCTGAAATCTGCGACCACGAGGTGGTGGAATGATATCTCTATTTGAATATTGAGCAAATTGATTGACAGTATGAAGACCCGGATATTTGAGGCTATTTTGAATAAAGGATCTATTGAACCTATAGAAATTTCGCTGTTTTGGGTTACCATTATTGTAAATATTCTTTGTATCATTTTTTAAGTTTAATGTTAGGTTCTCTTGCATTTGTGATTCTTTATAGTTCAGCATTAGCTGACAAAATATTTATTTTTACAAATTAACAGTCCTTCCGCTAACGTATTGAAGCTTATAAATCGCGCTCGATCTCAATGAGTCAACGTGTGACGTATTAAAATGACAAGTAAAGGCAGAAGAGAAAATAGTATAGGCAATATTTTGTTAAGAAAACTACAGTTGGCAAATTTCAGTGTCGCACTAGGTGTAAAAATGCGGTAAAGACATGTTGTAGGGATTGGTCGACAAACTAAAAAATCAGAAAACCTATAAATATCAGTCCAATAATGCCAACAGTGGTGGTAGAATAGTTCAGAGTGAGAAACAAGAACTGTAGAAGCATATACCTAAGGTCAGTTTTGTAACAATTTGGAGTTACAGGTCAAATGAACATGAAGACGTGCGAAAATCAATGAAATGCCAGGATATGGGTCACCTTCATTTCAGTTTCATTTAGTAGCAATTCTCTTAAATGAAATATTTGAAAAGATGAAATCAAAATATTATGGACAATCAAATGTTTGTAATAATTTGTGTAGTTTTGGCAGCAGAATTGAGTATAATGGCAAGGTAACTATCCTCAAAGTGTACGATGGAATACACTCTCTGGCTGTTTTGAATTATATGTCAGTGAATAGTGAAGTATGTAAAGAATGTGAATATTTAAATGAAAAGAATAACCGAGTTTTTTTTTTATTTGATTCAATTATTGGTACAAATCTCTATAATATTTGAGAAAATTCAGTAGAAACATACCGGCTTATCTTTTGCAGTTGAAGAATGGAAAAATTTAGACGCTACTTTTAGAAGTTTCGAAGAGAACATAAAGCAGAAAAGTATGAAAGCATATGAATAAACTACAACGCCTTTTCCCTTTTAAGCTTACTTGCTTGCTTCTATCACAAATAAAAATGTAAGGAAGAAGTAAATCACATCCAGGAAACAATATTTTCCTAAGAAATACTACAAAATGCAGATGCAGAACAATGGTAGAGATCTCATAATAATGTTCCAAAAATTAATCAAGTATTGGATATCATCGTTCCAATTTTATGTGCAAATGCTTCTTCCGGGTATATCAAAATAACTTTTCATCACATGACCTACTACATTCAGAATTAAGAAATTGATTCGGTGATGAACAAACATGTAAATTAATGTTTCTTTTTAAACATTCTAACAATACATCATAAGATTAAATAAAATATTTTTTACACTTCTGTTAAACTACTTTATTTCACTTTTTTCTGTGTACTTAGAAAATATTTGAGGTAATCGGTCATGTGATAATAATTTATTTTTCCTTTGTAAAACAATTACTTATTCCGGAAGGTATTGCGTGGTTCTCCAAAATTTCGCGGTAGCCTTCTTTTTTTAATATACCGTCAATTTTCACAATGTCCCCTACACTAGTGCCAGCAAAACAGCCCCAAATGATGATAGAACCTCCACCATGCTTCACAGTAGCAGCAATACACTCTTCTCTGGCACGTTCACCCACAGATCTTCTTACGAATATGCGTCTTCGGGTTCCGAACAGCTCGAATTTGGACTCATTCGTCCGTTGTTCCACTCTTCTATAGTCCAGTGTTGGTGTTCACGAGCCCATTTAAGTCGCTTTTGCTTTTTCATCGCAATACGTCCATGGAGTCCGACTTTTTGTAGGCGACGTTTGACTGTAGAAACACTGACTAGTTTTTGGCGACCAACATTTAATTCTGCGGTGATTTCCGGGGCTGTTTTGCGTCTATTTAACTTGCTGGTAACCACTATTCTGAAAATCATCTGCAGATGTTGTCGCTTTTGGCATTCCACTCCGTCTTTCATTAAGAAAACTGTCAGTTTCTGATATTTTTTACGTTATAGTCAACCGTAGCGTGGTGTATTTTCATTTTTTTGGCAATTTGTCGATTACTTATGCCACTTTTATGGTAAGCTATTAGAAGCGCACGTGTTTCAGTACTAATTTCTCTTCGCGGAGGCATTTTAAAAAATTGTCACACGATATTTCGCTCACGACGTGATTAGAGTAAATACCACACTGCAACTGACCATAGGTTACAGATTTCACTATAATCTTCTAGGAAGGTAATTTAAACATTATTACCTACAATCTAACAGATGACTAAATTTACCCAGTAAATTCAGAGGGATTGTTATTGTAATTGCACCGCAATAAACAGTTTATGGTAATCCGACCAAGTGCAGGTAAATGATAGTAAACCTTATGCTATATAATGGGTGTGTATCTTACTGAAGTACATTTTAAATACGTATTTCATTTTATTATAATGTTTTTTTGGTAAACATAATACTATATGAATAATCCATGAAAACAGGGGTGCCTAAACACTTTTGAGCGGTAGTGTATATCATCTTCATCCTGGCTTTTGTCTTAAGTGGAATGCAGCCTCAAATAGCTGAAATCTCAATAAATTTTATAAATTCACATTATACCGAGATTTCGAAGATTTGCGAATAAGGATCCCGCGAACAACACAAAGGAAAAAATTAACATTTTTACGTTTTGAAGAACCTTGTATTCGTTAACGCAACTACTTTTCGACCTTACTGCTCTATATCAAATTTTAAAACAATTACCAAGTAGGCCACGTTCTAAAACGCTAATTAGACAAGCCGCAGTCGTATCTCGCGCTCTGTAAACAATAAGGCAATTGAAACAGATGGGTATTATTAAACACAATGAAGCTACTACAACGGATAGTCGAATAATTAATTATGTCACTATTTTTTTTTATTGTTGGAACCGACGGCCAAAACCATGTCATGTCATCATCGTGTAGTCATATAAAGAGCATCAGGAAAATACAAACATGTGTATGTATATGTATATGTATATGTATATGTATATGTATATGTATATGTATATGTATATGTATATCTATATGTATATGTATATGTATATGTATATGTATATGTATATGTATATGTATATGTATATGTATATGTATATGTATATGTATATGTATATGTATATATATATATATGTATATGTATATGTATATATATATATATATATGTATATGTATATGTATATACATAAGATTGATATTTGCATTGGCGAAACCAACGTATCACAGATTCAAAATACTAATGTAATAACGTCTAGGATGTTCGAGAAACGAATCTGTTGGAATTCAAAATGAAAAAAAAGCATGTTTAATATAATAAAAATGTATAAAAGAAAATGCTTGCCAAAGAAATAACGAAAACATTTGACGCAACAATCTCAATGCTTTTGTTCTTGTACTAAAACTAGCCTCATTTTTATGAGATGCCTTTTCGTAGAACTGCTTGAAGGAAGTATGAATGTATAGGAAGTGTAAAAAATAGGATACCTTTCCCTTTTCAAATTCCAATTTGAAAAGAACATGATCAACTTAAATATTCTTTAACTGACTCGAAGTCTGGGTCTATATGAATGGCAAAAATAGATTTCCATACAATTAAAAACAATCATATAACTTAGTTAGCTGAACAGCTACACTAACAAAAAGGAATTCTTCGAGAAAGCGTCGTTACATTTATGATATTTGATTTACTAATTCTCTAACTAGTATCGCAGCATTTCGTATTATTGCCGTGCTAAACTATCTATCAACTCATTTTGTAAATGCAAATATATAACTAACTTTGGAAGGCTTAAGTGTTGCGTGACAACTCGGCGTCTTGAGAATTTGTTGTATGATTGATATGATGCAAGATATTACATGGGATAGTATAGACTTCTAAAACCAACAAATATGCAGATATGATCTTACATAACATGGACAGGTTATTGTTCTTTGCAAGAGATCTAAATTGTTTCACTCAAAGAAAGAAGATTTCCAAAAATATACATATATGTACAATATGCGTTCATATATATAAGGACGGATATAAAAAGGGAATACGAATATACAAAGAAATACTGCAAGAAAACACAATACCATCGGGGCAACGTCTATCGGCGAAAATGTTGTATTCATGCAAGACAACGACCCCAAACACTCAGCAGTGGTATGTAAAAATCTCTTAAATGAAGAACAAGATAATGGCACTTTACAAATAATGACTTGGCGGCTGCAAAGCTCCGATCTAAGCCCCATTAAGTTGTTTATGGAATGAATTGGACAGGAGGGTTCGAAAAGTATGCCCTACCTCCGTAGGCTACCTGTGGAACATTTTACAAGAGGAGTGGACTAATATACCAAATAGGGTCCTTGAGAAGCTAGTGGAGCGGATGCCTCGGATTATAAAAGCTGTTCTTCGCGCAAAAGGGAGTTTCTTTGATGAACGGAATGTTTAAGAAGTTTTTGTTTTTAGTTAGAATTACTTCTTCTTTTACATTTATACCTTAATTTTAATCGCTATTAATAATATGCTATAAAAATTTTAAGTTTTGGAAAAATGAGTGAATATTTTCTCGTTTTTCTTTAAATCTATTTGCGTGTCCGAACTAATATGGACGGTAGTGTACAACAGTGCCCCACAAAAACAAACGTTTGATTGTTCCTGTGAAGTATTGTATTTGTAAATATAAATAGAAAGATATAAAAACTCTACACACCGTCAAGGAAAGAAGAAACGATTGTATTTCCAGCAGTTGAATCACACTTGAAAACATTTTGGCATCCTACGATATTAGAAGATTCCATTTACTATACACTTACTAAAAATAACTCGAATAACAAATGCAACACGGAGGCCGTAGGCGATCGATTAAAAAGCTCTGAGGAGGAACTTTTTTTTTCAACAAGACAAATTGAAGAAAATTAATAACGAAATTATATATAGCGTGTTGCCCATTTTTTCTTAAATAAGTGCAGAATGTTACATTTATTGTATTTTCGTATTTTTTCAATTTCTAGGGTAAAATAATAAAGAACACTTCCTAAATATTGAAGCTATCATTTCGCTATTACACGAAAGTATAAATAGAATGTGTTAAACCCACAGCACGTGTCGTATTGTATAAAGTTGCCCAACTCAAAAGATTTCAGATGAACATGTGATAGATGTATTCGGTTATTTTAAACAACTCAGGCGATGCGAGGTTTAAAAGAATCATTTACTATCTGACGCATATCTCAAAAGACCGAGGCAGCGATTAAAAAACTCGTTCTATTAAATGGCAGATTTAAAAATTTGATCCCAAAAATTCTAAATGAGTAACAGGATATCCTCTAAGAAAAATTCGTACATTCCGATTGAAATCATATACACTACCATTCACATGTTTGACCCCACCTAGTATATTGTGTTACACAACATATTTATTAACAAAATCCATTTAAACACAAAACTAATGTATTCCTGTATTAAATTTTATAATAGTAATAAAGCAATAGTACGTTAATAGTAGGTAATTTGGAATGTTATGAAATAGAATTTAGGACGGGTACTGAATCATCTTGCTGCCTTATAATAAGCTGTACATCAGTATGCATCCAATATATTGCCGTGATACTGGTGGCGTGTGTGATTGCGTTAGGAAGATCCTATTTCATATTGTTAGTTTAATTGATCGAAGATATACCAAAAAGAGGGCATCTGGATATTGAAACACGTACCAAAATGTACGTTTTACACGAAAAAAATGTTTCAAATAGAGAAATTGCTCGACAATTACATATTTCTGAGTGTTGTCTGCGTAGGACAATGAAAAGAAAGAAAGGGGCCGTTAGACTTCAGAGCAGAAAGCGAAATGGAAGGCCCAGATCAACGAACGAACGAGATGACCAACACATCTGAGTGATTTCACTAAGAAACCACAAATTACGCCAAAGTTCAATTTACAATGCCGTCAGCCAGTAAGTGTGTCGACAGTATAATGTTGTAGAGATTAACAGAAGCCGGTCGCAGGGGTCGTATAGCAGTCAGAAAACCACGGTTAAATTCTATACACAAACGGAAAAGACTAAGTTGGGCAAAAGCTCTTGCAAACTAGAGAATAAATAACTGGAAAAATGTATTATGGGCGGACGAATTGGAATTCGAATCATCATCGAATTTGAAGTAAACGTCGCACGTTCTTTAGAATACAAAATTTGAAAACAAATTATGGATAGATTTACAACTAAACAAGATGTAAAAGTAAAGTGTATTTTCAACACCAGCGCTACATTATTGTTATTCAGAGAGCATGCGCGTTACTGTAAGACTCTGTCTAGCTCGTTTCCAAGAAAAGATTCAAGGAGTACATTAGAGCATCGACGAAACGACTCAGGGAAGTTCATCCAATGGTATTCTCAAGAGCTTGGAATCAACTGTGTTTTAAAAGAGGTTATAGTGATTCCACAGAAGGTTCAATTTGTACAAGGGTTAAACGCAATGGATCGTCAAACACTTTCAATTAAATCGATTTGTGAACAGACAAAAACATAAGACTTCGACGTCATTCATTCACGTGAGCTAGAGGCTTTTAAACACACGGTATGGCACGAAACTACATCAGAACGTTTCTTTGGATGATGTCTTCGAGAATGATAATGGAAGTACCATAACGATTATCGGTGAAGGGTGCCGCCAAATGTGCTCACTCAACACGCTAACATGCAGCTGATAAGACAAATTTTTAGTAAAACAATAATTTCTCGAATTGAGAAGACTTGTTGGCGCTTACGTTCTTTTGATCTGACTGCTACAGATTTCTTTTTTCATGGGAATATTTGAAATAACGGGTGTTCGTTAATAAGCCCCGAACTCTTCTTGAGGTGAACAACAGCATGCATTGAGAAATTAAAACAGACAGTGTCACTATGCAAGTAGTTAAGGAAAGTGCCACAGAAAGTGCTTGCCTTTGTGAAAACGAAAGCAGGGGTCGTTTCGATGTGTTATCTTCCATGTGGAGATGTACAAAAAAAATCTACGATGCGTACACTATAATGTAAAAAAGGAAATTGCAAGTTAATTAAGTAAAAATGTTATTTACTTTTTAAATAATTTACTTTGTATTAGTAATCGGAATTAACTAAGCTAAACATCTGCAATAACTCTATCGACACACGCTGTGCTTCATCACTTATGGAAACTGTCTCAAATTTATGCACTCTAGTTGTAGCGAACGTCGTTATAACCAAGGTTTGTTAGTTATCAAAATGTTGCCGTCGATAACCCTTCTATTATGTACATTATTATTAGTAGTCTTAGTGTACGACGATCATTAACTATTTACCTAGCGACCCGTATACACGCCAAGGTAAACACAAGACACTCCTCATATCTAGAACTAGAATATAAGATATACAAAAGGTAGATCAATGGACTAAAACGGACACCCACATAGGTTAGGTACAAAGGAACTCAACTAAAAGATGATTTGCATATCACACATACATATATCTATACAGTTTGTAACTAATGTCTGATCCTTCTTGGGCTATTAGGCAGCTGATATTTAATGGAAACTGTACATGCATCCTGATGAGGTCTTGCATTAGATTATCAACTTAATTTTTGCATTTACTACATTCCACTGTTATGAGACTGATATAACTTCATCCATTGTTACAGATCCTACAAATATTATCATTATGTATCTTAATTCTGTAGAGGTGTACAGGAAATCTTCCATGATTAAATGCAATTCTTAAAAACTGTAAGAATACTTGATTTTAACATATCATCGATTACTTTTAATATTTCGAAAAATGGAGCAATAGCTAGTCTGCAAAGACTGCTTCAAAAGGCGCTAGTACACTGTCTACTGTCTCACTAAAAGCGATCTGTGTATGTGCCTTAATCCAGATATGATTGAGAAGATTCTTTTGTTCTTTTAAGTTAAAATCTAAAAGAAATATTTCCCCGGCGAGAACAGATGATCTGTAATAATTGAAATTCGCTGTAGTAATTGAAATTCTGCATACTCGTAAGAACACTATTGGAGTCAGTAAAAATGCTAAAATTAGAATTGCTGTGGTTTGAGTATAATTCAGTGGTTTTCTAGTTGTAATAACTTCCGCCGTAAATACAATGGCATCCTTTAGCAGAAGGAAATTGTTACTGATTCCAATTATATGCATATTTTTGCGAAATACATATTAAATGAGAAGACGCTGACATAATAACCTTACTTTTTGATATACAGCGTATTCTATTTGAGAATATAATGAGAGAATGTTTTGTCCAAATGATGATTTACGTATACTGGATCTCTTTTATAGAAAATAAATAATTTAATGTTATTGGAATTATGATTTATAAATTTATAATGTTGCTAACTTGACCTTATATCGACAGTTGTCGCTAATAACGTATGAAGATATGTATAAGTTGCACACGAAATGTACGTGTATTTATTTTATTTTGTTGCCCCCCTTTGACGATCCGACAATGAACTTTTGTTATTTGGTGATGTAAAGCATCCTGCCTACTACAATTCTAGCTATTTAGAAATTACTGAGATCGCTTTATAAGATGGAGAAAAAATATTTTGTATTTATTTTATTTTTTTTTCACCCCTTCGACGACCCGACAATGAACTAGCGTCATCGTCGGTTCACGTTATAATAGGCAACGGAGGCATTAGGGATAATTATTTTTTACCTTACGAATAATAATCTTTTTGCAATCTTTACTATACGTGTACTATACAGCTTATACGAGATTGCCGCACCGCAAGACCGTTGCTGGAAAAACCATTGCTAACTTCACGCCCGGCATTTAGTACAAATATAGAAATTTTGTAAGAAACAAAGTCTTGGTCATTTTCCTTACAAACTATTCTTACAAGTAAAGATGTCGCTAATTGTTCTTTTTCCTTGGAGGTTTTACGTATAATATTGAATTCCTATTACGCAAAAGGAGCAAACACTATATGATCATATAAATTTACCCTCTAGCAAGCCATGAAATTATTTCTTCAAAATATCTTGTTGGTACTCTCCAAATCTTTTTAGAGTATTATTTACATAAACAATCCGTTTTATCCAATAGATCGTTATAACCGGGTTTGTTATATGAATAATTTCTTTACGTAGAAATTACAAGGAAATTCTATACAGAACATGGAACAAATCATCACGTAACTACTCAAAAAATGGTTACAACTGGTTCGGTAAAAAATTAAAAAGGCAAAGTAGACCATCGTAACAAGTAACTTTTTGAATCTGAGGCGAAGAAAATCTATGAGAAAAAACTACAGAAACCGTTGCATAAACAGTAACTACCTAGTGCGATTTCTGAGCTGCTGATGTAATTGGAATGCATTTCTTAAACATGGAAATACGTTATTGGGAGTCAGATATCGAAACATGATTACAAACTTATTTGACAAATGGAAAGTATGGGTATCGAGAAGATATGGTTTGAGCAGGTACCGTCCTCTTGTACAACCACAGCAATAGACGTGGTACATCAACGATTTGGTCATTCAATAATTTCCCGAAGAATTAATGGGGCTGCTAGACCATGCAATTTAACACCTCTGTATTTTTAAAGCAAATAGTTTACACTAACAATGTTAAAGCAACTGATGATCTTAAGAAAAACATTATTGAGGATATTCGTGAAAATGGATCGGAGTTATGTTAAATTGTTAAAGAAAATTTTGATAAGAGACTGGGTACCTCTCATACAGCAACAGGAGATCACTTACAAAATATTACTTTTCATTACTAAACCACAACGTGTATGCTATCATTTAAACTAAAAATATTGTTACATCTGAAAAAAATTGTCTTATTGTAAATTTAAAAAGTAACTCCAGATTGGAACATCTTTTCTAATTTAGTATATGCAACAATAGTCTGAATGTGTATTTGCATAACAATAACATGATAGAAGTAGTCTGATATGAATAAATGATTAAATAAATGTATGTATATAGTAAGCAGTCGTTGCTTGCTCTGTTAAGGACTTGTTTTTTGTGTTTTGTAAGTTTTTTACTACTATGTATTTTATCTTCTTTGCAACCGTATGGGTTACCATTATTATTTTGATTTAGAATATTACTTTGTTTTCATTTTTATATTTGTTTATTTTCCTCTCTTATATCCAATTTTATTTTAATATGTATGTACATTACGCATTGTATATGTATGCAAGCCAGCCATTCGCATTACGCTAGCTAAAACTGCCTAATTAGAAATCATTCACTGCAACGTCGTCGGATATGTAATGGGAGTTTTCTTGAAATTTAAGGTACACAAACATAGGCAGTCGTCTCCCGCGCGACGGTCGAGGTATTAACGATCGTGCACTCTCGGTCACCTTTCGTGCCTCGTCGTAACGTGTACAGTAACGTCGTCGTAAGATTATTAGAGATTTCTAAGTTTTTCTAGTTTTGGCGGGAATCGTCGAGGACGTTGTCTATACATTTATTTCTGGCGGGAGTCATTTGGTAACGTCGTCGGACCACACGTATAGGTTTTTTTAATAAGTATAAATTCTCGATTTTCTATCATCGTACGTCGAGGCTACTGTGTCCATTGTCGTCTATACATATTTTTAGTCTTCAGTTAAGTTTGTGTCGGAAATTATTTTGGTGAGATTGTCGGCGCGCATGTATAGACCTCCTCTACAAGTACGATCACTCCGCTTCTTGCTGACGCTCGTTGCGGCCGCAGCGCCCGTTGTCTTTTGTACGTTTGTTCGGTCCTTGTCGTATCGGGACTTAGAAATTTTTCATTTAGTTGCTCGTCGTAGCGGACGAGTGTCACGGGCCAGTTTTCTTATGTAATGTCGGCATCATCGCTCCGTTTTACTTGTCGGTGCGCAGTTCGCACATTTGCTGGTTACTGGATTTTTCCCTTCTTTGGGGCGCAGTAGAGTAGAGAGCTAAAGATTGCAAATAGCGTAATATTTAAAACGAGAACGCCTGGGTAGCTGTGACATTACTTTTGTATTGAGATCGGCTATTATCGCTACTGTCGCCTCGACCAGGCGTTCAAGCTCTAAGAGATAGGGTGGGTTCCCTATAAATGTGAATATAACAAACGTATTTGGTCAAGTACAAATACATGCCAATAATACAGGGCCAAGTCCCTTAGGCAAATTTAAAACAAAGGAAAGTATATTAGGCTCCCGAAAAGGACATATAAATAAGCATAGCACCGAGGTGCGCTTATAAATTTAAGAAATAAATAGGGTTGGCTCCCTATAAAAGGTAGTGGTGCATGCAAACAGATAGAGGCATTAGTACATGCCTCTGACAAAGCTTCAGCGGAAGCATATATAAGAGTTTAACCTTTAAACAGAATTAAGACATAGCGTTGCAACGTACATGCTGAGGCATTACTTTATGTTGCTACCAATGAAAATACATATACAAATGCTAATGTACATTACATGTATAAGAGAGCTCGAATAACTGCAATTATTGCAAATCTATATATCTTACGTACATCGTATTACATGTACATAGGCAAGAGTGAAACCGTGTAACCAGTTCATTTTTAAATATATTTTTTGCGCATGCGCATTGAGTGTCACTGTACAACCTCTCCTCTAGTAAATAAGCGAACATACTCTACAAGTAAGTATTGGTCAAGTAATTTAGGAAATTACGAGCAGGCTACAGCGGCGTTGTTCTTCAAACCAGGAGAACGTAACATGCTCTATTAAGGTAATTTGTTATAATAATTTTAGTTTTAGATTCTCTTGAGATGGTTTTTTTTCATTATTAAATATTGACTAATTCAAATAGTTATACCCTTTTTCCAGTTTTTATGTTTTTTTGCGGCAATATCGAAATTCAGTAATAAGGGTGGCGAACGATGTAGCAAAAATATATTAAATTATTACATATTACATATATATGTGGCAATGAAATTAAAGTTCATTGCCATAGTTTATGCATACGCAATAGTAATTGCTTATAAAAGGAGTTGTAAAAATATTATCAATTTCATACTTCATTGAAACAGTCTCTAATATTGTCTAGTCAAGTTTCTGTAAAAAAAAAAATCAGGGAATTAAAGTTGACGAAAGGTATAAACTTTTTTTTTGGGCATAGTCCACCTACTACACTTATTTGTAAAAGAATACTGTGGAGATATCAATATTTTTATTGGCAAGCAGGATATCCCTTCATATATTTTAAATAAGATTAGATGATCAAAAATGTAATTAATCATGCCGATATGACCTAACCATTTTTTTCAAAAAATATGATGTTTTAAATTTCTACTACTAGAATCTATTATTAATTTCACATTAGTATATATTGCATGATTTATAGTCATTCTAATTTCAATTTATATAGTATCTTATTTTAAATAAAACAATCCTGAGAATTGATTTTGGAAATAAGGCATTTTTGCCTTTGTCAAAATTAATTAGAGTTCCATAGCATACAGTAGCGGCCATACAAATAATACATGCAATATATATTCTGTGAATTACGTGTTTCAATTTTTCTCGCTTAAAATATTATTAAGTTTATATAAGAACCGCTTAATATATCTATTTTTTTGTGAAGGCACATAAATAGCACAGCTATTGATTTAGTGCAGAAGTATTTGTGTTGTTGGTTTACGTTGATGTTAATTTCAACTTAAGGTAAGCGTAAAAGTTAAAAATAAATAATGCGTTATTAATAAGAAGAAATTAGATACTGGTCAGCATTCAAGTATTTTTTACAATGAAGGAAAACCGGGCTTCCATTTCAGAGATTTCGCGAGCACTAAACTGTTCCAGAAAATTAGTACAAAATGCAGAAAACACCCCAGAAAGTAAGAGACGAGAAAGAAAACCTCGTAAAACGATTGCACGGCGGTTAAATCAAAAGAATCCATTTCTTACAGCTACTTAGATCAAAACCGAATTTAATAAATAATTTCATGCTAATATATCAGCAAAAGCAAAATGAAGTTGGCTTGCGTGGGTGCACTGCGATGCGCAAGCTATTTGTGTCAAAACGAAATCGCCTCAAAAGATTGCGATTTGCTAGGGTGTACAAGAATAAGCCGCTTTCCTTCTGGAAATCTGCTTTATGGACAGGCAAAAGTATGTATAATAGACTTGCATCTGACGGAAAAACGTATGTACAACGTCCCATCATAGCTAGATTTAACCCTGATTACACCATTAAAACACGGCAGAGGAAATATTATGGTATGGGGTTCTATGACATGGCCTATATTTAGAATTCACGGAAGAATGGATCTGTTTATTCATCACAATGTTTTAGAAAACATGATGTAATCATATGCAGCACGGAGACTAATGTGCGATAACGACCCTAAGCATACAGCGAGAACCGTAAAGCAGTGGCTAGAAGAAAAGCATCTTACCGTATTAAATTGTTCTGCGCAAAACCCAGATCTGAATTCCATGGAGAATCTACGAGGGGATGTTGAGACTGCTATCAAGTCTAATTCTGTGACAAGTTTAGATAATTTATAGACTGTTGTCGAAGAAGGATGCCATAGTGTTCCAGTAGAGAGATGTCAAAAGTTGTGGTAAGTTTACCGAGAAGATGTACTGGAGTACTAACATCTAAAGGCTATTCTAGAAAATATTCATTCAAAAAACAGAAAAGCACTTTCATACCAACTAATCTTATTTTGCTATCACGTGTGCCATTTCTATGCTCATCTAAAAAATTGGATTTGATAGCATTTATTTTTTTCACTTATCAGGTTCGAAATTTTACAAATTATTTTGTATTTATTGTATAAATTATGTATTATAGTACATACTCTTAAAAAAAATTAATTATTAAAAATATTTGTATATTAATCAATACATCAATCTCCATTTACCTGCGTTCTTTATCTATCCGCCACTGTATATTGAATTTTACCCACATTTATTTTATCATATAAATGTTTAGGATAAAACTGCTTTATTAACTCACTTATAAAAAGGAGGTTCTTGAAATTCTATTGAATCTTTCATTGGACTTTTAGACTCATTCCTGTATTGTATTTTTTGCGTTTTCAAAATAGTTTACAATTGAAATTTGTACTGATAAGTTCTTTAGTGAAATAGTACAAACTCCTGAAAATTATTTGGAAACTGTTCCAATTTGACACGTAATACGAATATTTTTAATGTATGTATATAAACGCACATAGAACATTGGAGAGAGAAAATCGAACACCAAAACCGTATCAGAAACGTTTAAAAATAAATATATTGGCTATATTCAAATGGTGTTGACGCACGGAGCAACCTTGGATGCCTTTTTCGATGAGGACTAATGCCTTTTGTATTGATCCCAATTGACTGTTTCAAATTATTCTGCCGTAGATAACATGTAAATAACTAATAAAACACTGATTGTTTATCAATAAGCTGATTGATTTATATGTCTACAGAAAGCATAGACAACTTTTACTTCTCTAAGGCATTTTTCATTAATTTGCTAATGGAATTTGGTTTATTTTTACTCCAAACTACGAATTTCAAATGGGCATGTTGCTAACAAATACAAATTGTATTGATGTTCGATGACATTTTTTCGTTTTGTAATGCACAATATAGCACATATGTAACATAAATCCAAATTGTAATAGCAATTTATTCGCAATGCATTACAATTTAAAGAACTTAAAAATTCTGTTCTATTTCCGTCAAAAATCATCAGCTGTTCCTTAAATCACAAACAAGAATGGAAGGGTTATTGACACAGTACCCAAGCTTCTTAGGTCAATGGTATTCCAAGAATCCAATTTTATATACGAATATGTGTGAATGTTTATTTCCTGCATAATTTACAGGAAATTGTATGCAATTGAACACTCATTTTAATAAATATGTCCGTTTGACAATAAGCATTATCTACCCAGAATTTTTTTATCTAATCAGTATTTATCACTGCATTTACGTTACCCAGATAAAACGTCCAAAAACCCATTAAATTCGTTATACTTAATCAATGTTCATTGCGTGACATACATTTTTTTTTAATTCCGTATTTAAAAGTTTACTACAAAATCTTGTATTAATTTGTAACGAAGACGAGTAACAAATTTTCGTATATAATCAACCAAATGAAAGATTGACCCGCTAGCTTCCTTTTTAAACGTAAAGAACTGGATGAGTTCTGGTTTTAGGCTCACCTTTAATCTGTTTAGGTTACCGTCTCTGGCCGCATTATAGACTATACTTTTGTAATCCATTCTTCGCCTCTTCGTCTACCACCGGTCTTTTGCAACTTTTTCTATGTGAAATAAACTGTGGCACTGAATGCACAAAAATTCAATAATTTTACGAAAAAAATTAATTCAAAACTCAAACGTACGTTACTTTTGTGAGGGAAATTCGTCCGAAAAATCCGCGATGTTACATGATTTTATCGCGCAACTACTGGACAACTACTAAATTAAATCGAAGGTACTTAACGTATTTATGGAAACAAAGTTACAGCTGTTCAAAAAATGGTAGGATCGAAATGACATTGATAAAACAGAGAACTGTGTATGTAATATATCTTGTCATTCTGATATACTGTCCTCTATCTTAGATGTCGCCACAAACACGATATGTCATAAATTATAATTTCCTTACAATCTAATTAAAAATTACCTTACATTGGTACCAATTGGTGCATATTATCGTTAAAATTGATTATTTTACAATCATTTTGTTACCCATCTGACATCAATCATTAGATGTCAAAAAAATGTTATATTTACGCTAAATCTTAAGTTTGTATTGGACAAAAAATAGTCGCTTTGATTAACTAAATCACACCGAAACCTGTGGACAGGCAATTGAAAGAATTAATTGTTTCCCAATTGCATATTTCAAAGAAAAATCCTTCTTCCTACAATGGTAACAGTCGGAAGTACCTTTGGGTATCTTGTAGATGGTGCGCAGCGCCAATGTTAAATCTCATTTACGCAGTGCGTCATCTAGGAGGCAATTGAAAGTACTTCGAAACGGTTGAACAACTAGAACGGATAACAAGGGCAGAATGCGATAATGAACCTTATTTTTGCTGCCCATAATTTACATTATTAAACATGTATTATTTATTATTTTTAGCCATTGGTAAGTCTCTTCACTGTGGGAAAATTGTAGTAAGTCTATAAACGAAGCGTATTTAAAAATTCCACTAAACGTTTATAAATCAATATTCATTCTAAAATCGTTACCAAAGTTTTCAAAAAAGAAAAAAAAAACAAAAATTGGTGTGGTACATTCCAGCCAACCATTTTTAAATTCCGCGGTCAAATTAGGTTGGTAGTTTTGGCAGTAAAGACCTGGTAAAGACCATATTCGCTTGCTATAAGAAAACAGTGTTATATGACGAATATATCCTCAATTGTCCGCGCAATACTAATAATATTACATTGCTATAGTATCAATACTGTTCCCTAATGTTGAAAATAAAATTAGCGCATTTGGCACAACATAAAGTATTGGCCTTTGTATGGATCCCACGAATGAACTGAGAAATCTGGTTATATAGTATTATGTTTTCTCACACATTCTCACAGATTACAGGGACGATACGTAAAAATATGAAGAAAAGCAAGAAGTCGAACAATTGCAAAAGTTTAATACTAAAATATCATACAACATACATATATCTTAAAAAGTAATTCAAAAATTGTGGTACATAGATATTTTATCATTAACATTTATAGTCAATACATTATTAAATTATTTTGAAGATGATTATGGTGATTCTAATTATATTGAATACGTTTATATCCGAGGGCCGATCAAACGCAGACCCGTCTTTCCGAATTCTGACTATAAAAATCATCTAGGTTTAGCGTGCCTTCTAGCAGTCATTGAATGGAATATTAATACTAGGAAAACAATCCCAACCGCTTTGAAAAATACAAGAAGTGAGAAGGAGGTACTCATGCCAGTTGGACAACACGTCGTTATTAATTTTCTCTCTCGTGAAGATGTCAAACCAACTGAAATCCGGCGTCGACTCTGAAGACCGTTCCAGAAGGGCTCTGACAGTGTTGAAAATAAGTGTCATTCTCACCGTTCGCGAACCAGTAAAACCCCTGAAAATGTCGTCGAAATTTGATGGCTTATTAAGGGAGGTCGGTACTTTACAATTATGAAGATTTCTAAGGACCTTGATAAAAGTCTTTGTTCGTTGAAGCCTACACCTGTTTAATATAGAGCAAAACGCTAAACAAGTTGAAATTTTTCGATTGTATTTCGTTTTCAAACAGTGCGACATAAAATTTTCACTTGTGGTGAAACGTGAGTACACCACTAAAAAACTCGCCTGTCAGTATTGGCAAAGTTATGGTCAAAGTTTTTGTAACTGCAGAAGGGCTTTGCTTGGCAATTTTTTGCGTGACCAACTTACGATCAACGCAACCTTCTTGATACAGAGGTGTTTTAACGAAGGCAAGACTTGAAGAACTCTATTGGAGTACACTTGAATATCTACCTTACAGCAGGGATTGTCACCACTTGATTTTTATATATATTGACGCTACACTAACGACGAGATCGAAACCTTTGTTTGCGATTGCTGAATACTTGTTTTCTTTCAGTCTGGAAAAAGATTATCCAAAAAGTTTCACCTATACTCTATTTCTT
Source organism: Trypoxylus dichotomus (assembly GCA_023509865.1). Taxonomy (NCBI): domain Eukaryota; kingdom Metazoa; phylum Arthropoda; class Insecta; order Coleoptera; family Scarabaeidae; genus Trypoxylus; species Trypoxylus dichotomus. The sequence continues at coordinate 13,832,644 of CM042081.1, read as the reverse complement.
AATCCAGAGGAGTCTTTTTAAATTAAAGCGCCAAAAAGTAGGCTTGCATTAGATCAGTTTACGGAACAAATTATACTAGCGATATTTGATATATTACCGGCCAGCATTTTGTTACAACTGATTGATGTTTGATCACGTATTTTTCGGAATGCGTTTGTATTTAATTTTTCTCCGTAAATTAGCGTTGTAATATTATTATTACGTTACATAATTATTTACGTAACTACAATTTATATAAAATCGTATATACAAACGCGTCTTTTCATTTTACTCCTCCGATTTAAAAAACAGAATATATTTAGCCTATTAGCCTATAATTTAAATTAGAAATTTTTGAATAAGTAACCGGTAATAGAATAAAACCTCAGTTTAGGAATGATTTTTTTGAAACGCATGCTTCATGCGTCAATTATATATCATTAATTTGGATTTTCAAATTTTCCTTTTTTAAAGTATTTTGATTTAAAAGAAACAAATTAATCAATCTATTGCAGATAACTGTAAGCGCAGAAGATCTCGACTTTATCAACAGCACCACATTGTGACGTCTATAATTTTGTTACGTGTACTGGAGATGTCGCTAGAAGGGCTATTTATACATTTATTTAGAAAATATTTGCCTATTATTTGAGTTTAATTCTTTCGATAAAATTAATGTTTTATTGAAAATTATTATTTAAATAATAACATTTTTATTTAATCTCATATTGCGAGCATTTCCAAGGCAAGATTTATAAACTCAATTTCGGATGCGTTTAATAAATAAGAAGGAAGTGTATTCACTTTTAGTGTACCTAATTAAATATTAGATCTTCCTTATTTCTCTCGCAAAAAGTCTAAAACTACAAGTACATTATTTTTTAATACATGAAATTTTTATTCTTTAGAATTTTATGGGAAATTTAAAAATGTTATTTATTTATTATTGCCCTCTCTATATATTTTGCAAAATTAGCTCAGTGCATTTGATCCCATAACATGTAACTTTCTCTTTCTATTTTGTATAATATAGAACAGTTTTCTATAGCGTAGATTACTTTGACAAAGTTCTTAGAGATAGCGCTACATATACGATTATAAATTATACGGCAGTCAACGTGGACTAAACATCCTTTGTCAATTGATGGAAGAGGTGTGTTTTAGTCAAATCTCTGACAGGTATTGGTGAATACCTAAGTGACGTCACTCAAACATAACCACGTGGGTTTCAATCCATCCCGCCACCTAGAAATTCTATCAGATGAGTAGGACTGTCGAAAGTGTTATTGGTTTTCTCGGATGGTATTTCTGAACGTATGTTATAACTTGTACTTTTTACATGAAATAAAGTGAATTTAGTGAATATAACCTAAAATTATCAGCAAGAAGTGGTGTCGCACATCAAAAATGAACCGTCAGCAGCGTCTTGAGCATCATAATATATCTTTAGTTAACAATTAAAAAAAGAGAAAAAGCCAAAATATAGCAGTGAACGCGTTCAGAAATATTGTGTTGTTTATAATCCGTGTGAAATACTGTTTTATGTTTTTGGAAGGGAGATAGGTTAGATTCGTGAGTTAGTTTCATAGACGAACAGTTTAGGTTATAAAAGTTATGATTGTTTCTTTTCAGTGATTAGCAAGTGAGTCTGTGTTAAATTGTTTATTAGCTGTTGTTATTATTTATTGGCAAATATACTAGACAGTGCATTATCGTATAATATGCTGTATTTGAGGTGATATTGTATATTTTTACAATTAAGTCCAAGAACCGGTGTGAAAAGAAGAAGCGTGTTTCCTCAGAAGGTGTAGAGATGTACCCCACCCCAACGAGACATCCTTCGACAACGGTAAGTTAGTTGTTACCCACTGTTTACATTCGTTGTTTTAATTTGTTTTTCATTACTAAGGCGTCCTATGCGTGAGTGACCAATATTTAAACAAAAGCAACGCATTAGAACAGTAGACGTGTTATTTTTTTGCCGCAATATGCTGAAATCTAAATGATTCTAACCTTGCTGACGTCGGAAATTGGGCGACCACGTGCTCTATGTTTTTATTTTCATCGCACCATTTAGTAGAGGATAAGCGAAATTAAATGACTGTGACAGTTACTATATGTTGCATTACAACTGTAAATTTATTCCTGACACAAGCAAGACAATAGCAAAATCGGCGAAACATGTTGGAAGAAAATAAAACGTTATCTGGGTGTGAAGAATGCATGTTTGTAAATTTTCTTGTTTCTCCAAATTATTGAATACAATAATAATATGCTAAATTTACTATGTTAAGTAATACAAATTGTTTACTATAATTTTTAATTTTATTGATATCAGAGTTAATTGATTCCAGGTTTTTATAGAGACTCAATTCATTGTTTCATGTTAATTCTGCATGGGGCTTTGAATGACACATTCATTTAACTTAAACATCGGATTAAGACGATTTTTAATGAACTGAAGTAGGTAATTATGCATAAATTTTCATACGTAATATGTTTAATGTCCATTCTCACGATTTAAAATGCTACACTTTATGCTGTAATAAGCATATGCATTAATTTTATACTTAATGGAAATTCTGTGGATTGCTGTTCAAATAAGGGAACAATACTTTGCATTCCTAATTTATTCTCTATTAGCATTTCACTGTTTAATCCAATATTGACCTCATACATAATACTTTGTCAGGAGAATACATTTTTTCGCTAGTGTCTTTCGCTTAAGTTAAGGAAACAATTGTATATTTGCGTTGCCATAGTGAGTCGTTTGCCTTCCGAGGTTGAATTAAAAAGCACGTGGTTGAAGCCCGGGAATCAAATAGCGCAACAGGAAGGCGGTAGGGATCTGGGTTATAGTCGAAATTTTAATTGCATAGAGACTTTTGAATGAATTTGAATTATTATATGATTTGCGTTCATACTGGGATCACCAAAGCTTTAAAGTATTGCTCTTTTGGAAATGACATTAAAGGTTGCTAAATTTTTAGTATAAGAGTTATTGTACCTATGATCATTGTGTCGTTCTGACAAATTTAATTAGAAAAAGTTCTTGTTGCTTGTGAATTGATTTTGTATAAGTTACGTTTAAATAGAAAAGTTAATAAATATACGATTAAAAAATATATATAAATATAACGAAAATACGTCAATTTGAGCTTTTGAAATTTTTTCTCATATATATAATTTTATTCTGTCTATTATAAGAGAAATAAATGCATTTACAGATTATACTCTATTTTTAAATTCCGAGGAGTAAAATGAAAAGATTCATTTACACAATGGAATTTTTCAAAGCTAATTTTTGGCGGCAGTTTTAAGAAGTTACGTAATTGTTATTCGAACGCAAATTTAGAGAGAAAAATGAAATACAAGCGTACTCAGAAAAATACACGATCTAAATATCAATCAATAACGATATGGCGGCCGGTCATACATCAAATATGGCTAGTGTAATATTTCCTGAAAACCGACCAATAGCTAGCCTACTTTTTGGCGCTTCAATTTAAAAACACTCCTCCGAATTAAAAAAATGGAGTATAGAAATATCATTAAGTACGAGAGTTGCCATTTATGTATCGGGAATAATAAGCAAAAGTAAATATTTGTTATTGAAAATTGTTTTTCAAAATCTTATCCGCGATGGTCGATATACTTTTGCATACGTTTGAACCAATTTTCAGAACACTTTTTCCATTCCCATTAAGGTATCTCCAAAACATGCATTTTGAACGCGTCTACCCTTTTTCCTGGAGTCGAAAATCGTTGACCACGTCCATGAAGAATAAACTACTTGACGGACGGAAATAGAAAGAAATCGTTGGGTGCCAAATCAAAACTGTGTGGCGGATGACCCATCAATTCGATGTTTTGACCGGTTAAATATTGAATTGTTTGGCTCGATGTGTGAGAGCTCGCGTTATCATAGTGAAGAATGATCCTACGTTACTGGTTGCTTTTTCTTATTTCTTCAAAGAGCTCTGGCAAACAAATGGTTGTCAGAATTGACCGTTCCACAATTCTCTAGTGGCGCTGTAGCCACATGCTCGTTTATCCCAAAGAACATGCGACCATTTGCTTCGAGGCGATTCCCGCGCGAACATCTTTTATTGGGTTTGGTTCATCTTGGAAGACCCATACAGTCGGTTGCTGTTTACTTTCGGCCTATGGCGCATCACGATTGTATTCTTTGAGCATTTCTTTGCACCAATCGACACGAGCCTTTTTTTTTTGAGCGATTGTCAAATTGTTTCACGGCTAAATGTTCGTGTAAAATCTTGCGTAGGCTTGTCATGCTAATGTTAAGGGATACCTCAATCTCACGGTACGTCACATAACGATCTTGTTTTATCAGTTCGCACACAGCATCAATGTTTTCTGGCACAGCAATCGATTTTGGACGATTTTCTTTAAATTCGTCCTTGAGTAAACAACGGCCACGGTTGAATTCACTAAACCAGTGACATACAGTGGTTTTAGATGGTTCTTTATCACCAAAAGCTGAAGTGAGTTGATAGATGCACTGTTGTTGAGATAATCCACGTCGAAAGTTGTAGTAAATCATGGCACGAAAATTCTCACGAGATAATTCCATTTTTTGAGTGAGATGAAATTTTCAAGTCACTAACAACACAAATAGCATCGTACAACAAACGTTCGTACAGTTAAATAATGTCAAACTACGGTGAATGTGTCAGTTGGCGCCTACCAACACTATTGTTGCCAATTCTGGATACATAAATAGCAACCCTCGTATATTGAATTAAAAGTTATGTCAATTTTAAATAGAAACCAATATAATTCATACGGTATCCGATGACTAAGACGAAGAAGACGATCTAGATAAGTTTATAATAAATTCTTTTGAGTCACCTTGTAGTTTACCCAATTTTTTCGATTAAAATAAAACAGCTCGTAAGAAAACTAAAACACAAAATACCTATATATCGTGTAGATTCTCTAAGTTCCGTTGCACGTCATTACTATCGTCATAAACGTTTTAATCTGCTACCATTTCATTAAGGTTAAAATTCATACAATTTATCAATAAATAATAAGCTATTGTGTAAAACATACATCATTTATTTTTTAAATTACATTTAAAATGCATTTACATCAAAAGTAAAGAAAAATTACATCTTTTTGTTGCATAATAATCAAAAAAAATTAGCTTAGTTTTTTGTGTTTTAATAGTTGCTAGTACGGCAAAATATCAGATATGTCAGCCGCATATATTACATCTATAGCTATAATCTAGTTCATTTGCATTATAGTTATATTGTCAATAATTATAAGCGAATTTGCAACGTTAAATAAACAGAGGACATAATTTCGTGATGAATTTTTAATGACCTGCAACCGAACTTCGAAAATCTCTACTACACCTTTGATAATGTTATTAACATAAATTAGCCAGTCCTCAATAGAAACATGGTTGTACCCTTGTGCGATAAGACTAGCTACTTCATTTGTTTTAAATGAAAGTTATTATGCTTAATATAGTTCTTACCTTATGCCCATATCATTTCGATTGAGTTCTCAGAACACAGTTATGAGGTGGTAATCGCAATACAGTGTGTCCCATCTTAGCTGCATTACGTACACATTTGTTATGTCTTTCTGCAGACAAAATTTGTAACAAATTATGTTTTAATAATCCTTTCTCAAAATTAGTCCAGTTTTATGTTTTTTTTAATGGCCGTAGTAGAAATTTTATCTACCTTACGACTGTAGTAAGAAGTATTCTCCATGATTATCACAGAATTGGGAAGCACATAAGCGGTTTAATAACCAATCTTCATATAATTCTGCACAGACCTCATCAATAGGATCTAGGAGGTTTTGCTTGAAGAAGAAATTATATTCAGCATCTGCAACGAATCAATTTGCTCTGCTTGCATGAATAAAGGCATGTTATTATCCTCGACCCGTTGGTGATGTTAAATCTGTACTGAAATCATCGGTAAAAGTTTGTTGAGATGTTTTTACAGTCCTAGTGCTAGTCTATCTATGAACGAGTCTTCCAATCCCATCGGCATAGAATGTTGCTATCAGTGAGCTGAAATGATCTATGATGTTATGAAGTTCCTCTGTACTCTGGAATCTCTGACCTGCTAGCCACTTTTTCAATTCATGAAAGAGATAGCACCATTCACGCACAACACCATCCGTCATAAAGTTTTCGCCTATACTCGGCTCATTCTTAAGTACTTACAAGTAAAGGTACAGTACCTTTGAAAATGCGAACCGTAGTTGTCCGCGAAACCTCAGGCACAAAAAACCTAGTGATACGACGGAACCCGACAACCGTTACGACTACTAGAGAAAGGTATGTCTGTAATTGTTAATATAATGACATTATAGTGATTAAAATATAATAATATACCTCATGCATGCATTAGCAACCCCAAGGGGTTTCTGAAATAATAAAACTATAAAATCCTAAGATAAACGACTTTGCCAATATAATATTTAATATTGGGAATATACTTAATTGAGAAATACATCGTTAGACTAATTGCAAACGCAATCGGATGGTTGCAAAACTATTAATTGCTGGGGTTTCCATTACGTAAAGTGTGTACCTGAATGTGGAATGTTAAATATGTAAGATATATAAATATATGTATACGAATACGAAGAAAAAGAAAACAAAGTATAACTTAAATCTAAATATTCGGTTAATGTTCGGGCAGATACAAAACACGCCAAATAATTTGGCAATGCTCCTAGTTCAAAAAAAAAGTAGTTGTATGCGACTCCATATTAGCTAATAAAAGAGGGCTACACTTCATAAGGCCTAATACTTCAAAACTGGATGACACACTGTACAGTACCAGGGAGACCTGCAATGTTTCGACTAGAAAAACACGGTATTGGTGTGGTTCTTTATTTTTATTTTCCGATGCAGTGTCCTCGAAGATCAATGCACGTTTTCAAACGGTGCTCCAGTCTCTTCAAGCCGTCCGAAAAGTAGGATGTTTTGAGGTCTGCAAAATAGCTATCTGTAGTGGCGATGACCTCATTTGAGGCAAGTCTCTTTCCTAACAGTGATTTTTTCGGGTTTGGGAATAGGAAATAGTCGCTGGGGGCTAGATCCGGTGAATATGGAGGATGAGAGACTAATTCGTAGTGCAACTCATTCAATTTGGACACGACGATGCATTGTTGTGGTGGAAAAGTACTTTTTTCGCTACAAATGGAGCCGTTCCTCTTTCAATACTGCATCGAATCGGGTCAATAAATCGTTGCAGTGTTACCCCGTGATCGTTCTTCCCTTCTACAGATACCCGATGAGGATCACACCTTGGGAATCCCAAAAAATGGTCGCCGTGATCGTTCCGGCCGATGGAACGGTCTTTGCTTTCTTCGCCCACTGCTTCGACTGTTCCTTGGTCTCCAGTATGTAGTGGTGGATCCAAGTCTCATCCACGGTTACGAAACGCGTGAAGAAATCCCTTGGATTGCGTAGGATTCTGGCCAGACACCTCTTCGAAACGATCACTCGATTTCGTTTTTGCTCCGGTGTGCTCGCGACGAAAGTTTTTTCATACCTAAAATTTCGTGTAGGATATGGCCAACGCGTTCTTCTGAGACGTCTGTTGTCTCTGCTATCTCTTTCAGCTTCAATCGGCTAACACGACATCATGAATCTTGTCACCCTTTTCATCGTTGATAGCGGTTTTTAGACGTCCACTGTGTGGTTCATCACCTGTGCTTGTGCGGCCACGTTTGAATTCGCTTACCAGTAGGTGATGGTCGCAAATGACAGAGTACACCCGCCATGAATCTCTAGCAAAATATTTCGAATTTCCATGGCCGTTTTCGCAGCTATCCAGAAGTGTTTTATCACTGCACGAAATTCGATTTTATCCATTTTTGCGAAACCACCTGACTTGCTACACAAAACAAACTCTTAAACAACAACTATTGACAGTAGACGTCTGAAATTTTGACAGTTGCCATAAAAAAGGTTGCCCTTGCCGACCAATGAATCCAACTTCAACCTTCGTGCGTTTTCTCTTGCCGATTCCGGAAACATTTTAGGTCGCCCTCGTAATTGCTTACTTTTCAAAACGTTAAATTTGTTTCCCTGTTTTCAAATATAATTACAAGACTTTGGCGTATTGTTATCTGAAAAGGTAGAACGCCTTTTTTTATTCGTTGAGTACTTTAAATTTTTAACGAATGAATGATAAAACCAGCATCTAAAAGAAAGACTATTTGGAGTCGCTTGAATTATTAAATTAAATTATTTTGCCCATTCTGTTTTATGTTCTACAGTTTCGAATGAATTTTGAGCATTTTCTTCGTGTTTCTTCTGCGTCTAAACCAATAGTCATTATAAGCAAGTGTATTGTTGGGCGTAATAATCATAATTATTAGTGTTGCTTTAACGGAATACTTATCGCATTATATCTAATAAATACCGCATTAATCTTCTGGTTTATTCTCAGATTCTGCCCGTAGCGTTTATTTACTTAATTACATGTATAATTTCGACATGTCTATTAAACATGAATATCATTACAGTTTTGTATCTTTTGTGTAGGTTATGTATTTTTTTTCGGCTTAATTACGCTTGGTTTACATTTAAGAACGAATATCAATTTCTTTGATGATGTTTGCTAACTCAAGGCGGAATGTTCATTCCGTGCCAGCTAGAAATTATTACAAAATACCTAACGTCTAAAGTAAGTACACACAATAGGAAATGTCTGCCTGAAATAATTACATCTTATGCTGTGATTGTGCGGTAAAAGGGGATATTTGTATGGAATATTGCCGCAATTAGACGTGAAAGACGCCAATAGAGGTATCGCTTATATTTTATACGGTTATATGGCTCGATGTATTTATTTATCTAGGAATATTTTAGTGACTTTATTTAATACTGCGGTGACTACATCGATTACTATTTCGAATATCCTTTTTTAGAATCGTTTATACACGGTTCAATCGATGTTTTTCACCGCAACCAAATACTCTAACGCCTTAGTAATGTGAACTTATAATCTGAATTTCTCAATATTTCCGAACAGCGTTTTTCTTTGTTTTAAAAATTCACAAGAGAAAAATAAAAGGCCACCTTGATTTAAATTCTGATTTAAATGATCTCAAACCCTGATTCGAAAGGATCTTTATTTACTGATATCATTGAATTTTATTTGCGAATCAAATCGATAGCTTTTGGTCAGGTTTAACTCGATATATTATAATGTACGCCGAAATCAAACCTGCAAGCAGCGATGCCATTCGTACCGGAATTTGCGCTACTTGTAAGGAGGTTTGAACTTGTTAGTGATAAAGTGGCGAATTATTAAAATTACGTTAAATGTAGGGACCTTTTCTTATTTAATTTACCGAAATTAGGAAAATGCATCTCCAATTTAACAAGCTTAATATGCGTACATGGTTTTAGCTCGTTTTTTATGGTTTTTAATAGTTACCTTTCATCTTTTTTGTGAAAAATATTTCATAATTTATTTGATTTTACTTTTGTCTCATATTTTCACTAATATTTTTTTTCTTTTTCAATTCATGGGTGCATACTCTACAAGTCAGTTTCTACGGCATATTGACTTGGTTGTTTTTCCCGTACACTACCGTCCACGGAAGTTTGAACACTTGGGAAGAAAGAAACATGTGTACTATATTTTTAATGTTTCTACTTAATTTTCTTTTAGTTGGATACACTTAGCCGTTTTTCTCTTTTTTGTGTCCCTTCTAAAAAATTCAATTTCTCCAATCTTTCAAATTAGGCGTTTATTTCAGCAGTCAGTTCATCGTTAGTCATTTTTTTTTTCATCTATATATAGGAAGTAATCGTTGGGTTCTAAATCTGGCGAATATGATGTATACGGAAGCAATTCGTATCTTAGTCAGGAATTTTGGCGTGGCCACCACACAAGTGTGCACATGTGGATTGCCTTAATGAAAGAGAATATAGCCAGGGTCCCAGTCCTGAGTTACTTACCAGGTGTATGCAGAAGTTTTTTTCGATTTTTTTGCTAAAAAGAAACATAATTTTCAAGGGAAATTATCATTTTTTATTCAAAATCCATTGGCTATCGGTTTCTACACATTTTATCCACCGTTCAACCAGAAAAACTGCTTGCCTTTTGCGACAAACTATTCGTTGGCGATAGCGTTGTGTATTAACGGTTTCTTCGGGCTTCAACAGTTCATAATACATAATACCGCTCTGGACCCATCAGACACAGAGTATGGTCTTCTTGCCGAAGTGATTTGGTTTTGGTGTTGAGCCGCCTTCGCCAGGTGAAAGTCACGATTTTTCCGCTTCGGATTTTCAAAATAAATCAATTTTTGTCACCTGACGCAATTCGATACAAAAATGATCTCATTTCGTGGCATTAAAGCAGGATTTCACAGGTGACTTTGCGATTTTCTATTTGACGTTCATTTAAATCGTGTGGGATTCATTTACCGATTGCCGTTAAACGTCTGCTGATTACTTCTTGTGACGCATGTAATGCTTCTGCTAATTGCTGTTGAGTTTGAGATTGGGTCATCATCCAGTAACTCCTCCAATTGCTTGCATTTTTGTGGTCTACCAAAGCGCTCACTGTCTTTCACATTGAAATCACCAGCTTTAAATTGTCAAAACCATGTCTCACATGTTCAACTCGATGGGGCGAGTTCACCAGCAAACGATGACTTTCAACAGCCTTTTTCTCTTGATTAAATAAGAAAAGTAATGCGTGTCGTAAATGTTCTGTTTCAGGCACAAAACTCGACATGATCACTGAACGTTTTTTGCGGACTTAACTTGTGTGTGTTTGTAGTTTAAGTGTAAGTCCAATAAAATGACGTATGTGTTAAATTAATACGCTGCGTACTTTTCGCTGGCGCTATCTCTTAGTTAAGCCAGAAGAAATTTATGCATACACCTGATAGATGTCTCTACGCCCTTAAGTCCCTGCCGGAAGAAATAGCCGATAATCCTGAACTACCCATCCGCGATGATTCCCCAATATTCACAAACTCCCAAGTGAAACTGAAGCCGTGGTTACCCGCTGTCAGAACAGGCAAGCAGATCACGGATTTTTCAATGAAGGAGCAGTGGCGCATGCAATGGAAACGGTAGGAGGTCAAAAACTCCACCGTGATAGACAACCCAACGGCAATAGTGGCCGGTTCCACTACCAAGCGCAAAAACCTGTACCCTAAATCAAATGCGAACCTGGCATGGAATTTGTAAGAAGTACCACATGCGACGGGGAAGAGCTGATGACCCGCTGTGCACCAAATGTAACGCTGCCAAGCAGTCAGTCGACCATGTGGTGTGGGAGTGTCTCAACACCCGGTTTGAGGGTACACTTCGAAATATTCACAATCTAGCCCCTACCGCGCTTGAATGGCTGAGGATTTGCAATTTGCGGCTGTGAAGTATCATGCCTGCTTGTATTTTTGTTTCTTTTCTTTTTTGGATTTTTCCCCTCTTTGTTACTACTGACATGTATTTATTTTCTTTTCTGAATGCTGTAGTAATGTATAAATTCATACGAGTCAGTACCCGATCACCAATCGTAACACTTTCAAGAGGAATATAGCTGCCATGCCACCGAAACGTCAACAAGGTCCTGCCCAGGACAATTAACAAACGCGGAGAATCCGAGAAGAAAGAAACATATATATAGAATAGATAGGAATATTTTTTTCGTCAAATGGCGATATTCTTCTCTCACAGTGTAGTTGAAACGATCCAATAAAGTCACACTATAGCCTTCATTAATAGTTTTGCCAGTTTGATACACGATCGACGTGAATTATACCGTATGAATCCCAAAATATTAGAATAATAAAGTCGTCTTAGGTTTCTTTGGCGTACGTTCGCAACAGAAAATCCGCTGTTTAGACTATTATTTGGTGAAACGAAATCCATTGACATTCTATGAGACTACATTGAAAAATAAAACATATTTCACGTCAAAAAACAATTTTTCACTGTTAGGTTCAGGATTTTTTAGACAGCCCACGTATATTATTATTTCGAAAGTTTAAACATAGTGAATAGTTTTAATTCCACTATCTTCTTTATTGTGTTGTATGTATGAAAGTTTTCTTGCTCTTCTTTTATTTTGAGGCTTATTTTGCAGAGTTCAACAAATTCTATTATTTGGTAGGGTCATAAAAGCTATAAATTCCTGGAACAGGGATTTATAATATCATCCTCGTGCATTTTCGAAAGGAAAACGTGATGATAATAAATGACTTCTAGATGATAAACAATTCTAGTTAGTTAGCTGATTAGATTTAAAGCTTATTAGTTTTTCCTTTTACTTTTAACGCCCACTTTCTACCAGTATCAAATGAGTAATGCTCTGGTTTTAAACGTTTACCTTTTGTAAACTATTATCAGAAGAATTATCTGTTGTTATGAGTAATACTACTTATTACAGTGATATCTAAGTAAACAGTGATATCTAAGTAACAACTTCCTGCAAAGTCATAGCGAAGATGTTAATAAGCTTGGTATAACAAAGAAATACCTAAGAAATTGCTCCGCCCCTATTCAAACTTTCAAATTTATTTTAAATATTGCATACCATACACCAAAGGCAAAATATTTAGATGGTCACAGCAAACATTTACACTATTTTCTGCCAAGTTTTTCCATTTTACTTTCGGTTTACCTTCGCAAATTTGGGATTGCACATAAAAATATTAAATCTTTACAAACAGATGATTGTTTTCATAATGTTCTGCAAGTAATAATGTTCTTTTTGTAGAACAAGCTTTAATCAAAAGGTTATAAATACACTGTATTACACACAAAGTAATAAAAGAATCTATGAGAACTATCAATTAGAAAGAAAGTAGAAAAAATATAACATCGTGCATCGTTGATTGAGATGTAATGGTTGGATTCGTTTAACATTTTAAACAATTCTATAACCGAGAAGAATTTAGTTCAAACGTTGTGTTTTGTCTAACGAGTTACACGTTTTTTGGGCCTAAGAAAACTATGTTTTTCGATTTGAACAAATTCAGTTCACGTTATTGGCTTTTGCTTGAAGGCAACACTGGATAAATTTTCGTAATAGAAACAAAAATTATGCAGTATTTCTCGATGTGCAATTAGTGAAACAAACAATTGCAAGGTAATCAAAAAAAAATGTTTAAATCATTTTTAAATTGTTCTTCTTTAGTTTCCTGATAGTAATAATTTGTTGCATTTCAGATCGCACTCGGTTTTTCAAATTTTCCAGATTTATGGGCCGATTTATTTTTTTGAGTAACCCCATAAAAAAATTCATCTGGTTATCATTCAGATCTGGTGATCCCGCTGGTCATTGAATAAATTCTCTCCCTATCCACGTTTGGGAAAAAGAAATATTAGGCAATTCTCGAACTGCTTGAATAATATTGTGTCAAAAATTCGTCTTGTTTAAAAAAGCTACTGCCCGAGGAAAATTTTTGAATCGCAGATTTTGAGATTTTGTTGGAGCAAATCTAAATATTTCTGGTCAGTGGGCGTATCTTCAATTAAACGATTATAAGCAATGCCAGTCCACACATTCCGCACTCCGCCAAAAAAATCTCATAGACTGCGAAAAGGCGTTTATGGATTGAGATATTTTGTATACGTTTACAATACGGTTGTCATATGCCATCGAGTAGCCCGCTTAAGGTTTGCTAGGGATCATGTCAATTGGGAAATGAATGACTGAGTCAACATACTCGCAGATGAGTCAAGATTTAGTCTTTACACCTCAGATAGACGTATAATATATAATGTACAGACGAGACTGTGAGCGCTGTTCATAATGCAAAGTTCACGTCTAATTTTGGCAGTGGCTCCATCATAGTTTGAGGGAGGGAGAAGGGGGGAGGGGAGAGTCCCTTTAGCTGGCCGTGCAGAGTTAGTATTAGTAAAGAGAGGCACAATGACTGCCCACAGGTATATAACAGACATTTTACAAGGGTAGAATCATACGCACTATTAATACGCAACGAATTTTCATTAATGCACGACCCTAGGTAGCCATAATCGTCCGGGCATGCCTTGATGGGGTTAGTATTTCAGTTTTATATTGGCCTGTGGTGAGTCCAGACATAAATCCTATCGAAAATGTGTGGGAGTATCTTCACAGAATGGTAGGGACCCAACATGTTGCTCTAGCAAAGCTACAGGGATCAGAAGATGCCTTCCGTGAGGAATGGGAGAATTTAGACCAAGTTTATATACGGAGGTTAATTGAATCCATGCCAAATCAAATGCGAGCGATCATAAGAACCAGGGGTTGCAATATTAAGCTACTACCCTGTAATTTTTCTTTAAAAAATATAAAAAAAAATGTTTTCAAACAGGAGTTTGGTCTCTGTATTTTTATATAAGAATTGTTTCTTGGAGTATATTAGGATATACTTAAAAGCTTCTTTAGTTATAAAATCATTCTTGTACTACAAAAATGAATTATGCAATACATTTTTTGCGAAGTGTATTTTGTAGATACTGGGAGTAAGTTTTTCCATCCCATACGGATTATAGTTAGTCCAGTATCTACAATTACCTTCATTGACGGTATCATTTATGTAGAAAGTTGCTTCAATCTCGATATTTGCAAGTGAGTAGGTTGTTTTTTAAAATAAAATAGTAAAATAATATAAAAACTCACTTATTTGGGAGAATAGCCTATTATCATGAAAGTAAAAAAGACATATCAACCTTATCAAATGCAATGGCGGACCAAAAAGTAGGTGCCCCGAAAATAATCCATCCATTGGGTAATTCATTAAATATTTGTGTTTTATGAGGTTTAATATTAAATTAACAAAATAATTCATTGTATGAAAACTATACATTTTAATATCTTGTGCCAAAAAAGAAAACTAATGTAATTTTAGCTTAAACATAAAAACACTAAACAACTTGTTGACGTTTTATCCTAAAACTTCTTCCACTTCCTTCTTTCCTAACTGAAAATTGTTATCATCTATCGTTGTCGATCGGTTCTAGCCACTTAAACGCGTTTAAGCCTATCAGTTTTCTTGTCCAATTTTGTTAAGCATATAACTCTAATCTCTTTTCTATGAAATAAGCGCTTCAGATAGACACGCAAAAAAGTAAGTGTAACATCTGTTTCTGAAGTGCACTTTCACTGTTATCTTTGCATTGCTAATACGGCGACATTTTCTAACAAGTATAATTTCGAAACAAATAATATCTATCAGGTTGCACCTGTAATTTCGAAAAAAAAAAAGAATTTGTACTAGGCCAGCTGATATATTAGATAAACTCCATTTATACTTTAATCTATAATTAGTTGTAAAGCGCAGATGATAAAAGGAAATTGTACAGAAATAGATGGGAACAAACATACAATGACTCGACGTGAATTTATTGTAAATTACACTCGAAGATTGCTCATAAAAATATTGTAACAAATACACTTCATTTACAGTATTTATAAGCCATTGAAATAATAAGATTTGTCAATCTTTATAGGCCTTTGTTTCGACAATGACCTTTTTATTTGACGCGAGCCGCGTTAAAGTGTTTTTTCAAATTTGGTAAAAGGAAGAGGTCACATGGGGTCAAATTTGGTGAATATGGTGGATGTGGCAGTAATTAGTATCGTAACTTGACTAGTTTTGTTTTCGCAATTACCTATGACTGGATCGCACCATTATTATAATACTAATGAATTCTTTTCTTCGCTAGGTGGAGCTTTTTCCTCTGTAGTTCAGCCACGAATCTGTCCAATAAATTAGCTCATCTCTGTTCCGCGATTGTCCTTCCCTTCTCCAAATAATCAAATAAAATTATACTTTGGGAATACCAAAAATCGTCGTCATAACTTTTCCGTCTTCTTTGGTGCACGTTTGCCGAGAAATGAATCCATTTTGCTGATCTTTGGATTATGCGGAATAGTGATGTACCTATTTCTCTGGCGCACAAACTTACTAGTACTGGGCTTAAACATCTTCAAACATTGATTGAAGTTATCACGCGATTTGGTTTTTGATCAATAATCAGAAGCGGCATCCACTTCACCGATAGCTTTCTCATACTTAATTTTTCGTGGCCTATGTTTTACACATATCAGCAATTTCTCTAATTTTCACCTAGTAATCTGCCAATACGATGTTATTAACATTATTAATCATATTGGCCGCAGGCATCTCAATGGGACAACCTGATTGTTCCTCATCAAAAACGAATGGCTGGCCACGCTTACTTACTTATTAGTATAACCTTAATTCATTTTTTCTCTGATTTCTGCTTACGTTTTCCCATTAAAAAGACCAAATTGAATCACTAATCCGTATTCTTTTTCCATGATTCCACAAATGCATGATCTTGCTCACTTTCAGTTGCTCTCAAAATAACAGTGCCCTATGAATTTCCCCTAAATATTAGTATACGTTGTCTAAAGTATAGTACTTACAGTCGGTAATGCAGATTTTGATACAAAGCGCTATCGGTCTCCATACGTGGGTACTTTTCATAATTCTAATTTCCAGAAATTAGCTGAGATTAGTTTTTTAAATCATTTTGAGTGACCTCGTACAAGGTCATGTATACATAGAAATATATGCACTACTGTCCATATTAGTTCGGACACACCAAAAAACTCATTTTTCCAAAACTTAAAAATGTGTTGTATTTTATTAATAGCGGTTAAAATTAAAGTATAAAAGTAAAAGAAAGTAATTCTAACGAAAAAATAAACAAAAACTTCTTAACCATTCCGTTCATCAAAGAATCTCCCCCTTACTAGGGCTCTATTTGGCATATTAGTCGATTCCTCTCGTAAAATGTTCCACAGGTGGCCTGCGGAAGTAGGGCATAATTTTCGGATCCTGTACAATTCATCCCATAATAGCTCGATGGGGTTTAGACCGGGGCTTTGCGGCGGCCTTGTCATTGTTTGTAAATTGTCATTTTCTTATTCTTCATTTAAGAAATTTTTACATATTACTGCTGAATGGTTGGGTCATTATCATGGATGAATACAAAATTTTCGCCGATTAGACGTTGCCTCGATGGTATTGCATTTGCTTGCAGAATTTCTAAATAACCCTCTTTGCGCAAAATATCTTCGATTCGCTTCAAGTCTCCTGTACCGACGTAGGAAAAACAACTCCAAACAACTACAGAACTTCTTCCTTACTTAACAGTTGACACTATACAATCCTGCAACATTCGTTGGCCTTTCGCTCTTCGTATAAAAACGCGCCTTGATTGTCCGAACACCTCAATCTTTGAGTCATCAGTCCATAGCCCGCTTTTCCAATCATCCACTGTCCAATTTCTATGTGTTTCTGTCTACTGTAGTCGTTTTTATTTTTATACTGCAATACGGCTGTGTGTTCGATTCATTTCGGCGACGATTTCTGGTGCTGTCGGCCTCCTCTTTTGCTTGCATAGCAATTTTACACGTTCATCGTCGGCGTGAATTGTTATTGTCTTACAACCTGCACGCGCCCGATCTCTTAAACTTCCCGTGCGTTAATGTCTCCGAATGATATCACTAACAGTCAATTTATTAACATGAAAAAAACCTTCTTGATGAAAACCGATAACTACAGAGCTTTAATTTACTTTAATCAGGTTCACACAAAAAGATACCCTCTTAACACTAACACACGCACAAGCAGGTTTATTTAGAAACTAAAGCATTTATCAGTGCACAATACACTTTTCGTTGGCCTCCCCCCACTCCAAATTAATCACTCCAAATAAATTTATTACCTGCAATATTGTCCCAATAATTCTATTTGTGGCGATGAGGATTGTTATGAAAATTACTATACTGTGTCATAAAATATCATAGGTTTTTATTTATTCCCTAATCGATATTCTTGTTTGCCTGTACAATTAATAAACAATAAACTTCATAAAGGACCTAATATGAATGCTATTTATATATAAAAGCAGTAATTATATTATCTTTTAGTAGAGTTTACAACATTTTACTGGGTGTCCGAACTAATATGGACGGTAGTGTATATATAATAGCCTACTCTAATTTCAATAAATACTGTTGTATTGTGTAATTGTTTTTAAGTTGGTGAAATCGCTAATTAATGTTTAAGCGGTTGCAATTTAAGTGCTTTATTAAGTGCGTCGTGTTAGTTCTCCGAGAATATTTGAATATTAGAGTGGATAGTTAACGCTTTATGTATGAGGTATACGTACAGGTAAAAACTGTTATCTTGGCACCATCAAATTTAAAATAATTCACGTAAGATTTATATGTAGATAATCTTTTAGACAATATTTTCGAGTGGCGCAATTTATCGAGCAGAATACCACTTGAAAGGCTTTGCATTTATATTTGAAAGTTACTTGCTAATTGTCAGTGATTATAGAATTAAGTATTGATTTCCTGTTTTTTTCTGTATTTTTATTTGCGAAATAATTAATTGTCTTTATTTAATAGGAAACGCTACGTAACATGGATAGTGTATGTCACTGATGATATCTATCTCTATTCATACACTTATGTCGATCACAAATAGCACATAATTCTATCTAAAGCAGATTCAAAGTCCATTACGCAAACCTAATCATTTCGGAAGGCCATTAGATGTTTGATGGCTGGGAAATACCTATTAGAATATAATTTTCAAAATTATTTTATTGTATCATCAAAAGTAAATACTAGTAAGAAGGGTTGTGAAGTTCACTTTTTCTCACTTCTATACTCTATTTTTTAATTCGGAGGAGTAAAATGAAAAGACGCGTTTACACAATGGAATTTTTCAAAGCTATTTTTTGGCGGCAGTTTTAAAGCTAGTTGGGATTTGAAGTTGTAGTTAGGTAATTAATTACATATTTATTACAAGAATAAATAATTAATTAATGAAATATAGAAAACACAGCAGAATAACATTTATTGATCAAATACACCGTATTAGGTTTATTTTTTATATTATTATTTACAAGCGATCAAAAATTTAGATTATTAAACAAAGCATACACATATACAATAACTTAACCCTAAATACATGTTAATACATTACATTACCTTTTAAAATCTTTCTTCTTTAATTACATGTACTACGCAGGTTTTCCAATTGTCCGTAGTGACATTGTGGATTATCTGTAGTTAAAAGTGCCCTTACATCTGTTAATTTGAACGACGTATTCTTAGTTGCTACTTCATTTCTTATTTGAGCCCGCACCAATTGAATTGGGTTGAGTTTGCAGTGATAAGGTGGTAACCTCAGCATGGCTTTGTTGAAGCTTTTGGCCATCTCATCTGTCATATGTGTATTATATAAGGCGAATTAAATGAAGAAGTTCAGATCGCACCATGCGTGATATTTTTTTCATTTCAACCGACCTTGCATATCCAGTTTTCTAGATCTTATTGTGGAAATTTTGTAGCAGTATTCATAACAATAAGAGTATTGTCTTGTAGCATATTGATGAGATCGTCTTTCAAACACCTCGGCATTCATTTCTTGATGATAATCGCTTGTTTTTTTACCTTCAAAAGCAATAAGTCATTCTCCACAAAGCCGCCTCAGATCCTATGCGCAAAATAGTAGATTGTGCAACTCCTAAAAATAACATAACATTATAATATGTATAATGATGGTAATATATTATAACACCAACCTATCATGCTTGATATTCTTGCGACAATAGCAGTAATTCTCATTCTGGCGTTATTAGTTCGAAGCGTCTTGAATATATTCAATATGTTCTGCTTCTCTATCAAAGATAGAAGTTCTAAGCTCAGAAATCTTCGTCTTCTTGGCGGGGATATTTGAGTTGCAGAAGTAGTTGTTACCTCCTCTATTGTCCACAAGAAACGCTGTGAAGATATTTTACACGGAGAATATGTCATGCCAATTACATGTCAGAAGAACTTTTTTATTATTGCAGCGCAAAAAAATTCTGTTACTTGTATATTTTAACCTGCTTTAATTTTTAGTAATCGCAAGTACTATTCGTTTGTTCAAAAATGGTTTCGCCATCGGATTGTGCCCCACTTACGTCAGACCTGACTGTACATACATTCGGAATGCATGTTACTGTATTGTATCGTACATTCATATATTGTTTGCGCGTATTAGGGTACTTGTCTACAGTATGAAATACAACATCGACCATTATCGTTTATCGTATCTTTTGAAAGCCCTCGAAGTAGAAAACGCATCGACTATAATCAACTGTAATCGTCCGCTATCAGAATGGATGCACTCGTCAAGTAGAGTGTAAAAAGTGTACAACTGATTATGTCCCGCTCCGATGAAATTGCCTGTTATTTTAGCGTCGGCCGTATATCCACGGTGCGCGATAGGTTATTACGAAATTGGTCATTGATGACTGAAAATCGTTAACAGATAATTTAGTTATCTATAAATATTATGGTAGGCGTTAGAAAGTCTGAAAACGTTTGTAGTGGCATGGGTTTCCTGGTTTAGCTCCCATAAGTGTTTCGAAAGTGTGTTGTTGATACGAGGATGGGTTGAAAAATCTCTGGGGAGAATACAAAAGAATGAAGTTCAAGTGACAGCTATATTGTCATTTAAAAATTATTGAGCTGTTAAGTTTTTTTTTCATGCGTGAAAAAGTGTGGTAATTAATTTTTCCATTGGAATAACACTAAGGTACTTTCTATTAAGTTTTTGTTTTAATTCCTCCAAAACCCTTTCTCTGTGATCGTTTTACCTTTTGTAAGAATCTTTTACTCATTTTTTCACTATTTTATTAGGTTCTACAAACCGTCTATAAAAGTGACGTTTTCTCTGATTTGAATCGAAATTTAGAATTGGTTTGTAGTAATATCTATTACTAGATGTTTGACATCACGAAAAGAATGTTTAACGACGAAAAAGAAGCAGAAAACATTATAAAACCTTAATCCAAAGTGATTTTTCGTCAATACGTCCTCCTCGAAATTGGCAATTCTTCTAATCAGAGATTCCAGATAATCGCCTGTAATTTCAGTCAAAGATCTCGTGTGCTGCTAACTCATGTTTTTCGATTTTTTTGGTCCAATTCATCCCGCACTAGTTGTATTCGCGACAGATCTGGAGATTTGGGTGGTCAAATTATCCGTATTAACTTATCTTTTTCTTCTAGCGACACAAGTTATACATAAATGAGATGAATCTTTGGAATTGTTATCTTCTTGGAAGATAAAGTTTTGGCGAGATAATCTCCCCAATTTATCAGAGCATTTTCCTGGAAGATTCTCAGATAATCCCCTTTACGTAGGATCCTATCTAGCCTTACGGCTTGCATCAACACAACCCTAAAGCATCACACTACTTCCACCATGTTTGTTAGTGAGAACCACTCATTGATCACCCACTCTTTCTCCAGCCTGCCGCCTCATAAGTGATTGATGTTTTGGGTGAAAGGTTTAGAATTTGAATTCATCCTGTCTATAGTACTTTATACCATTCCTCGTGGGTCTAATTCTTGCGTTGAATGGTCTATTCCAGTCTCTTCTTCCTATTTTGTTGTTTAACAATGGCTTTTTCACAGCTAGTCCTCCCCTTAGCTCTGCTGCTAGAGGTCTCCGCTTAAATGGTGTGTGAGATATTAGAGTTTTTTCTTAAAATATTGGGTTGTTGACTGATCTACTTATTTTATTTCGAAGATACTATAATAAATAGCGATTGTGGTTGCTCTTTTTCGCACTGATCATCTTCAATTGAAATTTGTTTATTGCATTCTCTTAAAGAGTCACAAGTGTTCCGTTTTTTTGGTATCCTTACTTTTTTGCGCTATTGAATAGCGGCATTTTTAGCTACAATCTTACGCGCGCGATAGCAAAAATTAAACTGACGCTTTTTCAAAATACTTGCATTTTTTTCGGGTATTTTTATAATTCATTTCTTGGAACCATTTCGTCTTACATTACAAACAATTCTTTCCTAGGATTTATCCAAATCTGATTACAGTTCCAGCTATCGTAAAACGTAAAATAAGGCAGGTGTTGTAATATGCAAATTAGTTTTAAAGTTTATTAGGATGTTTTTTTGTGTATACTGCGCTATAAATATACAATTGAAGTGTATAATACAGAATATTAAGATATTAGTTTAACATTTCTGTGTATTTATATATTTTTCTTAGTCATCCCTGTATATATGGGTGGTTGTGTAGATATCTATTGAATCTGAAATTTGTCTTACGTGAAAGATATTAACATGTTTCATTGTGCAATTGTGATTGTTGACTTTTTACTAGTTTGGCTGAAATAAATAATCCTACAAAGCAGTAGTAATATTTTATAAGTCTGGAGCTCTAACATATACAACCTACCATTTTTTTTTCCACTAGATAGAATAGTAATCGTTTTCTTTGGTGAAGAAGAATCACTGTGGTATCACTGCCTAGTGTTTTATTTTCGGAACAATATCCACTTTCTTGCGTTTGCATCTACTTTTGAATAACAAAATAATAGTCCTAGCATCCTATCTTTCGGCCAGTATCCTCATGGTCAGTCGTTCACTCAAAGATTATTTCAAGATGATTACAACCTCTGCCATCTAAACGTCTTGGAACTGCTGTCTTTTAGTCTCATACAATTTTCATACGATCTTGTAATAATCTCTGATGTAATGACATATACTAAACGTTTATTGCGGGATACATATTGATACGTTCTCCTGGTTTGAAGAACAGCGCCGCTGTAGCCTGCTCGTAAATTCCTGAATTACTTGACCAATACTTACTTGTAGAGTATGTTCGCTTATTTACTAGAGGAGAGGTTGTACAGTGAAACTCAATGCGCATGCGCAAAAAATATATTTAAAAATGAAATGGTTACACGGTTTCCACTCTTGCCTATGTACATGTACGATGTACGTAAGATATATATATTTGCAATAATTGCAGTTATTCGAGCTCTCTTATACATGTAATGTACATTAACATTTGTATATGTATTTTCATTGGTAGCAACATAAAGTAATGCCTCAGCATGTACGTTGCAAAGCTATGTCTTAATTCTGTTTAAAAGGTTAAACTCTTATATGCTTCCGCTGAAGCTTTGTCAGAGGCATGTACTAATGCCTCTATCTGTTTGCATGCACCACTACCTTTTTATAGGAGCCAACCCTATTTATTTCTTAAATTTATAAGCGCACCTCGGTGCTATGCTTATTTATATGTCCCTTTCCGGGAGCCTAATATACTTTCCTTGTTTTAAATTTGCCTAAGGGACTTGGCCCTGTATTATTGGCATGTATTTGTACTTGACCAAATACATTTGTTATATTCACATTTATAGGGGAACCCACCCTATCTCTTAGAGCTTGAACGCCTGGTCGAGGGCGACAGTAGCGATAATAGCCGATCTCAATACAAAAGTAATGTCACAGCTACCCAGGCGTTCTCGTTTGAAATATTACGCTATGTGCAATCTTTAGCTCTATACTACTGCGCCCCAAAGAAGGGAAGAATCCAGTAACCAGCAAATGTGCGAACTGCGCACCGACAAGTAAAACGGAGCGATGATGCCGACATTACATAAGAAAACTGGTCCGTGACACTCGTCCGCTACGACGAGCAACTAAATGAAAAATTTCTAAGTCCCGATACGACAAGGACCGAACAAACGTACAAAAGGCAACGGGCGCTGCGGCCGCAACGACCGTCAGCAAGACGCGGAGTGAGCGTACTTGTAGAGGAGGTCTATACATGCGCGCCGACAATCTCACCAAAATAATTTCCGACACAAACTTAACTGAAGACTAAAAATATGTATAGACGACAATGGACACAGTAGCCTCGACGTACGATGATAGAAAATCGAGAATTTATACTTATTAAAAAAATCTATACATGTGGTCCGACGACGTTACCAAATGACTCCCGCCAGAAATAAATGTATAGACAACGTCCTCGACGATTCCCGCCAAAACTAGAAAAACTTAGAAATCTCTAATAATCTTACGACGACGTTACTGTACACGTTACGACGAGGCACGAAAGGTGACCGAGAGTGCACGATCGCTAATACCTCGACTGTCGCGCGGGAGACGACTGCCTATGCTTGTGTACCTTAAATTTCAAGAAAACTCCCATTACATATCCGACGACGTTGCAGTGAATGATTTCTATTTAGGCAGTTTTAGCTAGCTTAATGCGAATGGATGACTTTCATACATATACAATGCTTAATGTACATACATATTAAAATAAATTTGGATATAAGATAGCAAAATAAATAAATAATAAAAATTAAAATAAATAAATATAAAAATGAAAATAAAGTAATATTCTAAATGAAAATAATAATGCAACGAAGATAAAATACATAGTAGTAAAAAATTTATAAAATACAAAAAACAATGTTAAGTCCTTAACACATATTTAATATTTTGAATAACTGCATTTCAGGTTGCAAACTCACTTCTTATCAGTGGTAAATAAAAGAGCTTTAAACGCTTCAGACTATCCTTCATCCCATTTTGCAATTGTTGATAGGCTTTGCTCTTAATTACATAGCTGTCAAGACGGAATCCAAGAATGTACATTTCGCAATTTAATAGTTGAGAGAACCCCAATGTACTTAGGAGTAAGAACAATATCTATAAATTTCAGCTGTTCCATCATTCACTTTTTTTGGAAATGCTACTAAAGATTTACTATTAATAAAAAATATGCAATTTAGTGAAATAATTGTGCTCCTAAAAACGGAAATATGCTCTAAATATTTTAATATGTGAAATAGCACGAAAAGAAGGTGTTAATCATCAAGCTGTAGGGAGAATTGCCAAATTAATTAAAGATAATATTCCTGGAACCAGTACCTTGTGGTAATAATGCGGCAAGAAAAGAAAGTTATTTGTCAAATTTAACGTTAGTTTGGGCGGGAACAGAGCATTCTCAATACCTTAGAGGAGGTGCAGGTTATGAAGAAGACTGCACCGGGAATACAATAAAACATCTCCTGCAATGATAGTTGGTCACGTATTGCAACATTAGGTTGAGGGCTGCTGTGTTTTAACCATGGATCAAAAATTATATAAAAGTGTTTCAAAAGATTATTTATTAGCATATATCGAAACGTTAGATAAAATTAAGACATCATACCTATTTATAGATGACAACATTCCGTGTAACAAAGTGCAATCTTTTCTAAATTTAATTTCAAAAAAACTTGTTGGCGGATTGGCTCGAAAATCAACCGAATCTAAATCCAGTAAGAAACGCGGAAAATGCTTAAAAAAATAACCATATTTTTTAAGCATTTCGCCATGGATATTAGCAGAGCGGAAAGTGCCGGTAAAGAAGAATTAATGAAAAATATTAAAGAAATGCTGGAAAACAGCAACGAAATAACGCTGAGGATGTATATTTATTTTTTTTACTGATAAAGTAAAAAGTGAAATATTGTTTTTGCTTGGTTTATAGGTATTAAGTTACCATATTTACATGGTTTTTACTTAAAATTTATCAAATATTTTAGAAATCCAAAAAGCTCTGCGCAAACATTTCCGACATAATAATTTAGCTATACTGTATTTTAGTTTTAAGAAGAACCATAGTTTTAAAACATTCCTTGAAGTTAAAATTTGGTTGAAAAAGGTAGACTCCCCGGCAAATAGTGACCATTCCACATCCTTCCGTGGAAACTCTATGGCAGTTCACATTTTTAAATGATTTTAAAAACATTTTCTTTGGTCTACGTCACATTTTTGATCAACTCCGATCCAGTTACTCCTTTTTTCTTAATATGCTTCCTTTTAATAGGTACTATTATTCCTTGGATACGTTAAAACAAAAATTAATGATGATACCTCTAAGACATGCATATCCTATTTAGGTCAAATTCATTAATAAACGAATTAATCACAAGCCCTTTCCGATACAACATGAATTTAAAAAATTCCCAACAGACAGTAGCGCATTAACATAATTGAACATCACAAAACTGTTCACACACACCCAAAATCCAATATAAGCTGACCGTGCTGCGAAAACATCGAGGGTGAAGGTAAATGAGCGACGAAGATGCGAAGCTGTCTTCATCGCGCACGCCAAAGCGAGACGAAACGATGGGATAACAATACTTCATCCGTACAATAATATAACGCTAGACAAAGGTGCCGTATTTTGAAAACAGAGATGAAGGATAACAAACATTTCGTGATGTCTAACCGCTCTCTCGTGCATAGGGAAAGAAACAGTCGAAGAAATAGGACGAAAACGGTCGGTTTTCGAGGGAAAAAAGGACAAGGACAAGGAATAACGGATATATATGTATGTTCGCCCATTTCACTCCTACTAATAAGCGGGCTGGCTATCAAATTATAAACGCTATAGACAGCTGTTGCCCGAAGTATACAGAGAAGTCGTAATCGTCGGAAAAAAAAGAGACAGCGATAGGCTACCCGCGGATGAAATGGCTTATGCCGTTGCGAGGGCATGAGTGGAAGGGAACGACGACTCGAAAGCTCTGAGAGATGTGGCGGTAGCGGTGGTGGTGGTAGTGGTGGCGGCGGCGACGACGGTGGTGGTGGTGGAAAAAGTATTTTTATTGATTTATTTATTTTGAGGGTGAATCAATTTCTCGGTATCGGGAGGTAGTTGGTAAGAGATAGAACGAGCCAGTAATTAATTGATCGCTTAGATTTGAATGTTTCATGTAATGCTACCTTAGTCGGTATAATAAAGAGGGTGATATCGTTTTCTGTACCTCGGCTCGCAATATTGATAAATTGCCAATTAACGCACTTGAACGCTTAATATTAATGAGCTGATTTACAGCGGAAGTGTAAGTCAAAATAATTTCAAACAAAAGCTTATCTGGATATTCAAATCAATGTATGCAAGTCTGAAAAAGTGCTGGTATACAGTGATGTGCACGAAAATACCAGCCCGAAATTAATACTCATAAATTGCATTTATAGCAGGCCATTCTGATGCAGCTGTATTAAAATTATTTTAAATCCCTAAATTAATATGGTACCGCTAAAGTACCAAATGTGAGGGGGAATCACTGGGTGTTCTACTCATGCGGTGTTAATTGCCTATGCATTGAAATAACAGTACCATAGCTGGTGGCGTTAAATGCTGATGTATAAAGTTCTGTTTGTTGCAGAGTAATACAACCACTTTTTAATTATTTACTTCTGGTGTAGTATAGGCCAAGGAAAACATTGTTCATCGGAAAAACGAGCAATTATACTCGATCTCATTAATAGAACGAAAAGCTACAAGTTTATACAATAAATCCTCCCTCATATCGCACATATGATTGTAAACGCTAAGAACTGAAGAGAAATGAAAGAAAATCATGGTGGAAAAAGAAAAACTAGCCCTAGAGAAGACAGAAATTTTATAAATTGTTCAAAGTAGATACCGTTCATAAGTTTTAACTGCAATTAAAAATGAGTTAAACCTTTGTATAAGCATCTCTACTATTAGGCGAAGATTGATTTAAGAAAACTTACGTGCAAGAAGGCGTAGACAGGCACCATTATTAAATAAAAGGCAAATATAGAGTAGATTATCGTTTGTTCATAAGCATCCACAATGGGACGAAAAAAAGTGGCGCAATGTACTGTGGTCAAATGAAAGTAAAATAGTTTTATTTAATTCTGGTGCATATTAACAACACGTATTTTCTATGTCCTACAATAGAAACAGTTTTATTTTTTCGTTCGTATTAAGAAATATATTTATTTATTATTATGATTACGCAACATATAGGAATAAAGAGTTCAATAATAAACTTGATTTCTTTGAATTTAGCGTATAAATTGATATTTCAGCCAAATCAAGATCACTGCTATTTTCGTGCATATGACTGTATAAATCAAATGTTTCATAAATTTTCTTAATTCCTTTTTATGTATTATTCCTAAAACCTTAACAGAATTTTAATTGCATTGTAATGTTTCTCCTTGCATTCTTGTAATTGCCACAAAAGCTTTTCAGCAAGCAGTAGCTATTTAACCTAAACGCATTACCGTCCTAAAAAGATGTGTGCAGTGACTTACGCAACGTTAAAGATTTGTAAAATTAGTGAACATTTTCTAAATACGTAAGCAACCGCATAAGGTTATCATCAATTGGAAAACATTGCTGAACATCCGGACGATTTTCACTCCAACAAGGAAAGTGTCTAGTTTATTACCACAGGTCAAGGAAAAATGGGATCTCTTATCAACACCCGGGGTGTACAGCATACCGTGCTCATGCGAGAAAGTGTACATTGGTACAACAGGACGTTTGATCAACACCAGAAGGAAGGAACACTAGAGGAATGTGCGGTTGAAACAAGTAGACAAATCAGCCATTGCCGAACATATCCATTCGGACCCGAATCGTAGGATTAGATTCGAAGATACAAGAGTTCTAACATCAACTAAGAACTACTATGGCCGACTAAACACGGAAGCCATTGAAATATACAAAAACCCTAATAACATTAACAGAGACAACGGGCTAAAACTGAACCGAATATGGATAACGGCACTGCGCGCATCCGGTCACGCCATTGGCGCTCGCCGCGCATGCGTGCAACGATCTAACGGAGCTGACGACCATACTTAAAGCAGCAGCAACGTGCACGAAACCAGTACCTTTGAAAATGCGAACCGCAGTTGTTCGCGAAACGTCAGGGCCAAAAACCTAGTGAGACGGCGCAACCCGACAACCCTTACAACTCTGTCAAACGGCCGTAAAAGTCTGAGATACTATATGATGTTTAGTTCGTCAAAAATCTCCACCGGATGTTGGAACACCTATGGAATCGGCAAAATTCTAGCTGGGTTCGACTAATGAGTGCGAGATGTATTCTGCAACTCGATGCTTCATATCACAAAACCACAATCATGTACATGGTTAAAAAATTTCGACTCATCACAGCTGCATAAATTGTGTTAGTGGTATCTGAAACCATCAAAACAGCCTAAATTATTTGTTCTTATCAAAAAATATAATGTTCTTTTCAGTAATGATGTCTTTCTATGCCATTTTGTGCAAATTTCAGTCTTGCTTGTTTGTGTTTTTCCATTGAGAATGGTTTGAGACCTCTTCTTATCGAAAACGTTTGCTGCTAGATAAAATTTGTTGTACACCTCTTTTAGTTACTGGTAAATTTAAATCAGATTTGATTGCATTAGCCAAAGTGGCTAAGGCTGACATGCTAACTTTTTAATGATGTCTTGTCATGGACGGCAACTCTTGACTCTATACAATGTCTACCTAACTAGATGAACCATGGACATTTTATGTTACTATATCTATATTTATATTAGAGGTACTCTTTAGTAGCGATATTAACAAAATGATGCCATTTCATTATGCAACTGTAGGATATGTTATATTATAGAAATTTTGTTGAATGTGTATTTTAGGCAGTAACTAGATAATTGCAGTAGTGGAAAATATGCAGCTCATTTAGAAAATAAATTTTATACAAACCTAAAGAGAATATGAGTATAGAAATACGACTGCTGATTGTTGTGATATTAAAGATAAATGGAGTAAAACTCATGTGTAGTATGTTTTTTACTCCCAGCGTTGGATAAAGAAGAAAAAGGAGAAGAATCCTGCTTGTTCAGTCCTAATTATATCCAAGATAATTCTTAAGCGATAAATTTTGTCTTCTGCATGTGGTAATTAACAATACGCACAACATCAATACAGTAGAAAACAAATTCTAAATAATGCGGAAAGAAAGCGATAATAAAATGGATTACGGCAAAATACCTAAATACCAAGTGCATAAAACGAATGAGTTGCAATCAAGTAGCATGACCTTAGATAAAATTTAATTGCAGTTCACAAAATGATTACTATTAAAATAAAATAAATAAAAAAAATGCCGCTGTGTAAAATACAAGCAAAATAAAAACAATGATAACAAATACTGATGAAAAGAAAACAACATATAGATAACGAACTGCAATCATTGCGCCATAATCTAAAATTTAATTCGACCTAAAAGATACTGGCGATGCTTGCGGTATGACGATTAGGAAGGAACTCTAAATATTGAAAATGTCGAGAGATGTGGGAGCATGTGATGCAAGAAAAACTGGGAGAAGAGTATAAAGTCGTACGTACACAAATACAAAAGTAGTACTACAGAGGTCAATTACTGCAGAAGACAAGTTTGTCTTCCAGAAATATCCAAGGCTGACTCTCGTATATTACAACAAAGTAATTGCCGATTTTCTTATACGAATAAAACATGATTTTTTGTAGAATTAAACTTATATATTTTCCGTTTTAATCAATGATCTTTTGCTATCTTTTCAATCCATTATTCCACACTCATAGAACTTCTGGTCTTTATCGGCGAAAAACTGAACTAGGTGTAATTTCACAGCGCTATTATCATTGAAGGTTTTACCATTCAATGAATTTTGTAAGGTTCCGAACAAATGATAATTCGATGGCGCTACGTCAGGGTTATATGGCAGATGCAACACCATTTCCCAACCAAGCGTCATTAATATTTGGCGAGTGACCAATGTATGTGGCCAGGCGGTATCATGGTGGAATGCAATGCCTTTACGAGTCACCAACCCCTGCCATTTTTCTTCAATTGCAGAATTTACTTTACCCTATCGACGAAAATACACATCTGAGTTAATTGTTTGGTTCCTAGAAAGCAGCTCAAACTACACAATACTTTTGCAAACTCACCAAACTGACAGCATAATCTTCTTTTGATGCGTATCAGCTCTCGACGCTGCCTTATTTTCGTTAGACCATGACCGATTTTGTTCGATGTTATGATAAACTATCTATTTTTTATTATCGGTGATTATCCGCTCAAGAAACGGTCCAATTTCATTTCGTTTGAGATGCAAATCGCAGATATTAATGCCTTGGGCTAATTGAATTTCCTTTAATTCACGAGGAACCCAAATATCGAGTTTTTAACGAATCCCATGTCTTTTAAATGATTTTTGAATTGATGTGTGCGATACATTGAACCTTTCTGCAATGTTTTGGATAGAAATATGATGATTCGAATCAATTATGGCTTTGATTTGATCATGATCAACTTCATTTGGCCTACCAGATAGTGGTTCATCTTTGAGTGAAAAATCACCAGAACGAAATTTATCAAGCCAATTTAGGCAATATCTTTCTTTTGGAACTTCATCACCATACATATGTGTTGCGTTCTCCCCTTTTCGGAAATAATAAAGCAAAATATGACGAAAATGAACCCTTTTGGTCTCCATGGTTTTTAAGAAACCTAAAATTCACAGTTGACAAATGCCAAAATTATATAATTGTAACATTGACAGAAGTCACTCAAAAGGAACATTACTTCTTGTTACCAATCCAATAGAAGAGACATTGTATGTATTTTAGAAGACTAATTCTTCGCCTTGGATAATTTATGATTACTACATATCTATACTCTTCGCTATTAATAACGCGCCGTCCTCATTGCGAAGATATTTCCATTAATATTGTCTTTTTTCCAGTATGTCGAGCTTTTCTGCCCCTCCAATTTTCATTACTGCATCGAATCAAACAGAAGCCGATTATTCCTTTTCGCGTTCAAACCCGTAATAAATATTGTCCTCGAAACCGTAATCAAACAACATTTCCATTATAAAACACAGGATTTAACACTCGAAAAGTCAAAACGACGGGATATTACCCGCAGATCGTAGTAGTAGCGTTGCTTGTATGTGTGCACGGTCGTCGGCTAGAGGGCGCGCGGCGGTAAATGTTCACGGAGTTCAGTCAAAACCGACTTGATACATCTTTTCAACCACTCACTGTGGCGTACCATCGTAGACGATACGTTGTAAACATTGAAAACGAAATAGACAGGACTATAATTGATCTCTGCATTAATTGCACTCCAAGTAATTAAATGATAATTTGAATTAGAAAGATAAAATGTGTCATTATAACATTTGTGAAAAATGTTTAAATAACTACGTTCTAGTGACAACTTTTGAATAATTAGCTAAAATAAACATGTAAATTTACCTATAAACAAACATAAGAAATGCAAACTTCTCAACCCAGACGCTTCGCCCTTAAGGATGACAGGGCTGTTCAATAATTTTATTTTTATTTACTTGCAATCTCCGAATTATGGTGTATAATTGTGTTTAAGAAGTAATTAAATAATTATTTTGTATTTGTTTTGTGATATTTAATATCTGTTGGCTAAATGGATGAATGAAATATTTCTGGTGGAGGTGCCGGTTGTATAATCAAATCTAATTTTCTATTTAATGTTTGTAGCTATTTAATGAAAATGTAATGTAATAATTTTAGGAAGTTTTCATTAATGATAAATAATCAACTACTCAGTAGTGAAATAATTAATTTTATGCAAAGTACGGTTACTGACAAAAATAAGCGTAAACAATTTTGAATACATTATTGTTATTTAATCAAACGCTAATCTGTTGGTGTCGTTGATAAATAAATTCGGTTCACTTTATTATGCTGTAAGGGATATAAAGAAAGTCATCGTGTGATCTGATGAAATCATTCATACTATTTCTGTGCTGCAGTACCATCGATCATAGAAATACCTATTTAAAGAAGAAAAAAATATTACCATTAACAAACAATACTTTTTAACGAAAAATATATAAGATAATAGCAATTTTTATCTTATGCAGAAATACGAAATTATAAAATAAATATAAAAGTAAGAGAAACTTTATAAAATAATTACGGAGAGAATGGAAGACACAGAAATATGATTAATAATGCGTAAAGCCGCAAAAAACTGCAAGAAAAAAAAAGAAAATAGTGTCAGACTTAGAATAACTACTCTATAAACAGATCATTATATCAGATTTGACAGAAAGGTTCAAACCATTGAAAGTATGTAAATGATTCATTGTCGGGCGAAAAAAATAAAAATAAAAACCACCACGTCTAGTTAATAGTCTCGAATTTGCTTTGATTTCAAATGAAAATGCTTTATCATTGCCCGCAACTCCGGTTTTTCCATTGTGTATAAGCATACACGATATTTTCCATTAAATGGGCATGTCGTGTTTAACCCAGTAAGGTTTTTTATAAAATGATAAAGATTACGCCGAATTAGTGCCATCTTTGCGTTAGCGGAGGCTGGGGTGATAAAAATCCGTTAATAGTTCCACATGAAAACGTTCAGTTACAATAGCGAGTCAGATTGTGGCTTTTCTCCCTTTTTTTGTGACAACAGTTTGTTATGAATTTTTGCATATTTATTTCTTGATGTATTTTCGTCGGAATACGAATACATGTTCAGTTCTTTTGTTTGTCTATTTTATAATTTCAATAAACTTATTGAAACCACTGCAAGGTAACAATTTTGACACAACAGATAACAACCAAAAACGACATCATAACTTAGTCAAACGGTATTTTAACAACAATGAATCATCGAAAGACATTTAATGACTCTCTGACAGCGGTGGGACATGATTCGGTTAAAATTTCTCCTCTTTTGTGATTCACATCATTCAGAATTCAAGTCAAGACTCTGGCTGGATCACCTGAGATGTTCACTCCTTTTGCGCTTGAGCCAGGCATTGACATTATTGTAAGTACGTTTGGGATTACTGTTCTTCTGAGAAGTGAATGCTCTTCCAAGTTCCTGGAGTGCGAATGAAAGCATGTTAGTCTTCAGTATATCTAGATATTGTCCATAATTTCATCATTGCAGCAGGAGTTCATTCCTTTAGTGGAGAATACGCCTCAAACCATGACGTTTTCTAATCCGTACGAGTTGGTACTTCGGATTGAATCTGTTACCGACTGAAAGTGTCATATAGGTCCCATCATTCAAAAAGGCAAAATTTTGATTTACAATTCCACGGTACATCTGCCTAGTTTTTGTCTAGTTCAGATGCTTACGTGCGAATTCGAATCGAACCTTTTGGTTCTTCTCAGAGATGAATGGCTTGCTAACAGGACGGAGTCCATGTAGTCCAGCATCATTAGGGCAACGTTTGAGTGTTGATAAATATTTAGGATATCATGGATTTGTAATTCGGAAACATTGTCAAGGGCAGTCTTGCAGGAATCGTCATGGAATATGTTGACGATTGCTTTATCGACATATCGAGTGGTCATGTTGGATATGCCTGCTATAAAAAGAATAGGAAACAGTTCCTGAAAGGGAAATTCTATTCAAAAGTTTTGTTGACTGATTTGTGCTGAACATCTCCGCTAGTTGAGTTTTTCCGGGGCTGTATCTGGCAATTATCGCCTCCATTTCGCTATTTGAGCACCATTTATGGTCTTGAGTTGGAGCCATTTTAGAAAAGTCTTGATTTAATCATTAATATAGAAAAAATATTTAATATACTGCGATTTTTGGAAATAAGCCTGAATAAGACATTCTGTTGGCAACCAAGTGTGTTGCTCTATCGTGCTGGAATCTTCGCAGTAATGTGTGATAACAATTTCCGAATTATTCGATAAAGTTGAAGCAAAGTATGACTGAAATATTGAAATATGATTCTTTTTGCTTGCTATTGTACCCATGAAAGAAGTAATTATCTCCCTAGACGATAATTTTATTCAATATAGATCGATATGTCCGATATTTATTTCAATTGTTTATTATAATCCTTGTCTTCAGTGGCGATTTAAGCTCCTAAAGGTTGAGACTGCAAAGTCCACGATGCTACATCCTACTATACAATTTCAGAGACTCTCCTGCCGCTTGTTTGTTACATTTATAGAAAGCGTATCTGCGATCCTTGTCTTGCTTGCCTTCTGACCTCTCGCACACAAGTAGTAGCCTTCGGAATCGATTTTCTTCGCGTACAGATATAATAACATTTCGTATTTCTCCGAAAAGTTATGTATACGTCTTTAAAGGAACTCGGAATAGGTCAGAAGTTGTACTGTTCGTCGCTGCTGCTCTGGGATGAAATACGTCTGTCGGGTAATTTGTTTCCCTTGCATTTTTTTTTTGTTATTTATTACGCTGGGAAGTAATGCGGAGTGATTTATGTAATTTAAATTGTGACCGTTTTGTAATGGCAACTTACGTGGGTAATTGTAAAATGTTTGAGTCTAAATTGCAAGTGCGCAACATTAAACATTTTTCCTTTGATCATTCTTATTTTTTTGCATATTTCATTTCAAGCTATGAAAGAGTAATTCAAATGTCCCGCGAAGTTGTACAAACCTTAAGGTATTATGATCTAGGATACTTGTGAGAATGCAGTTCTCCTGACCTCGCGAAATTCGTAATAATAGTAAATATATGTTTAACGTAATACATTATAATTCATCATGAGCATAGACAATTACCATAAAATTTAAGATGTAGCAGGTGATAAGCATTCATTGTGAAGGTTGTAAGAGGTGAGGTTATATATATAAACATAAGCTACAGAAGAGAAGCAAACACAAATTAATAGTATGTGCATAAAAATTAATATAATTTAGATAAACCTAATTAGAAAGAAATCTACATAAAATCTAACATCTAAGGCTACACGGAAAAACTGCTTTGGTAATTACTACTATAAAATTATGTCCAAGATATTGCACGATTAGTTGCTGCAGCTACACCTAGCCATTATAGCGTATTCTACTATATTTTATGGAGATTTTTGCCTTAACTTTTGCGTGCATTCAAATAGACGACTTTTTACTGCAATACAATACACGAGGGCTGTTTTATTTTCAACTGCCGAAAGTTATATTATATTAAAAGGAAATCAGCTATGTTTGCAATCAAAATCGTTATAAGACATATTTACATAAAATAACACATGGGCCGAACACATAGATGACGCTAGTTTTATTACAGTCACCTTTCTCTCAGTTAGTACTAACCTTCAAAACACAGCTGTTAAAATTTCATGATATTCTATTCATTAGTTTGTGAGTTATTGTGCTAAGAGTCACGCTACTTTTGTTAATTTCAAAACAATGGATCAAAAACAATTTCGTGTTTTAATTTTACACTGCTTCTTGATGGGAAAAATTACCGTTCAAGCGAAGCAATGGCTTGAAAAGTGTTATGGGGACTCCGCTCCATCAGAAACAACAATAAAACGTTGGTTTGCTGAACGTATTGGCTTTATATTGCATGAGAATTTGACTATGAGAAAGCTCTGTTCAAAGTGGGTGCCGCATTTGCTCACTGTTGACCGAAAACAAGAACGTGTTGATGATTCTGAGCAGTCTTTGTCCATGTTTAAACGTAACAAACCGGAATTTTTGCGTCGATATGTGACAATGGATGAAACATGGATCCATCACTTCACTGCGGAATCAAAACGATCGTCATCTGAGTGGACAGCAACTGGTGAACCTCGTCCAAAGCGCCCGAAAGCACAACAATCGGCTGGAAAGGTTATGGCCTCGGTATTATGGGATGTGCGTGGTGTAATATTCATCGACTATCTTGAGAAAGGAAATACCATCAATAGTGAATATTGTATAGCGTTATTGGGGCGTTTGAAGGCCGGAATTGCAAAGAAACGACCGCATATGGCAAAGAAAAAAATTTTGTTTCATCAAGACAACACACCGTGTCACAAGTCAATCAGAACAATAGCAAAACTACATGAATTCAACTTCGAATTGCTCCCACATCCACCGTATTCGCCAGATTTGGCTCCCAGCGACTACTGGCTGTTCGCAGACCTCAAAAAAATGCTCGCCGGTAAGAAATTTCGCACGAATGAAGAGGTTATCGCTGAAACTGAGGCCTATTTTGAGGCAAAAGATAAATCGTTCTACAAAAGTGGTATTGAAATGTTAGAGCGGCGCTGGAATGATTGCGTTGCTCTTGATGGAGATTACGTTGATGAATAAAGCTAATTTTCAACCAAAAAAAACCGTGTTTTCTCTGTTAGGCCCGGGACTTTTGAGCCCATGAGTTATTTATGAAGCATAATAAAATAAAGCTGCTTCATCAGAGAAATGTATATGTATTTATAATCAAAGTTATAAAATACTATACTTACAAGTAGAAATAAGTCAACACGTTCAATTCAGTTAATCTCTTGGTTTTTTATATTTTCTGGATCTGTTTCCTATAAATTTACAATGTAACAAAATGTGAATTTGCCGATTATCCTAGGTAAACATTGTTCAGGAAACACTAGTGGCAATAATTCATTATTTCTTTCAATATCTCCTGCTGCAAAGTGCTTTCCACGAACTCTACAATTGTTGTATATTTCTTCATGCGTAATATATTCTTTCTCAGTCCATTCTATATTTTTGGTGGGATTTGGAAAGCTATGCCAGCACAACACAATAGACTTCTACCATACTTACACATACCAATAAATTAAACAAATAATTATTTGTTTATCGAAACGTTTGTAAAACAACTTAAAGGATTAACTTCTCCTTCATCCGTATGTAAAAATAAAGTGGATACAGCATTCTTCTTATTATTTAAAAACCCATTTTCTATATAGTTCGTTATTATTGCCATTAATGTAGTGTGCCAACAAAATACGATATGTTTGGTACAACATTTACTTACCCGTGTTTATATCGATGAAGCAAATACACATCTCACTACAGTTAAGCGAACTATAACAACTTTTAAATATTTTTTTTCAGCTAGCAAGATATAGAAGGCCAAACAAAACAGTTCACATATTTTACATTTACACATTTTAGTACTG
The DNA here is from genome assembly GCA_023509865.1 of Trypoxylus dichotomus. Taxonomy (NCBI): domain Eukaryota; kingdom Metazoa; phylum Arthropoda; class Insecta; order Coleoptera; family Scarabaeidae; genus Trypoxylus; species Trypoxylus dichotomus. The sequence goes on along the minus strand of CM042081.1, from coordinate 13,795,111 downwards.
ACGAGGTGCGCACTGTGTTTAGCTCCTGATGAAACGTTTTCAGCGAACTTTTTAGATTTAACCTATACTGTTATCTATTATCCTGGAAGAACCTAAAATATATAGAAACAGAACTGTATAATGGGAATGTCACCCCCGTGGTCATATCTATGGAAGAGCCTTCGAATCCCCGCTGCGTAGAATGTTGCCGCCAGTGAGTTGAGATGGTCCGTAACGTTATTTTGAAATTTCTCTGTACTCTGGAAACTTTAACCTCCTAGCCACTTTGTCAGTTAACGATAGAGATGGAAGTCGCTCGGCGCTAAGTCGGGACTATACGGTGGATCTCCAAAGGCTTCCATCGAAATTGTGCAAGAAGTCTATGGGTTACAGCAGCAATGTGAGCGCGGGTATTGTAATGAATGAGAAGAACTCCAGAAGTCCGCACGCTTCGTTTTTTGTTTTGAATGGCTCACCGCAATCGTTGTAAAGTTTGAGAATAAACAGCTGCATAGATCGTAGTCCCCGGTTCCATAAATCCAACAAGCAACACACCTTTTTGGTCCCAAAACACTGTAGCCGTAACTTTCTTGTTGTTGAATGTCTGAACTTTTTCGGTTTGTTTGAAAAGTTTCTGTGCACCTTCTGGGCATTCTCGTCTCCAGCTGCTCGCGTGACTATTTACAGGCACGAACGGTAGTTGAAAAGAAGACAGCCCTCATACAAGGTTCTACATATCACCTGATCTTCCTGTTTAGCATTTTATGAACGCATACTATTAAAATCGAACTCAATAGAGCAACACAACTTCCTTTGATTGAATATCTAAATACTTGTGAATAATGTATTCATTGGCTAGACTTTAAATGTGGAAGATTACTTCACTACGATATATTCCAATGCCAAGATGGCTACTGTTTATGTAACATACATTTAAAAAATATATCACAGTTTATATATTTAAGCAAACTTGGAAACCACCACGAAAAGTCTATATCTTATAGTATTGTCGATGAAGACAATTCATTATTCTTTAGGGAGGAAGTACTAGACCTGTGGTGCGAGTTCAGCAGGTAAGGTTCAGCACCGTGTTGCATAAAAACCATGTTCCCAGATCATGATTCTGTGATGCTAGTAGTTCAAAGCCTTGCAAAATTGGATAATATCGCTGCCCATTTATCGTTACTGTTTCGTTTTCCCATGTTCCATTTCTTCATAGAATAAGGTGCTATTAAAGAATTTTACGTTAAGCCACGCCAAACACTAACTTTGACATCTTGTAATCCTTACTGAACAATTATATTTGGATTAGATTGTCCGCACATTTTGTAGTAGTGTTTATTAACATCCTCACTTAATGCAGTCAATGTGCCTCATCTGCCCAAAAGAATTTTTGTCCTGCCATTCAGTGCTATTCTATAATTCGTTTTTTTAACATAATATTTGCAAAGTGAAAGTGACGCTATGTATTTATCTTACTCTTTAAGTTTAAAGTAAAATTTGTTGTTTGTATTAGTAGTTAGTCTCTCTGATCGCTTTGTTTCTGTAACTGTACAGTTCCTTCAAATTTTTCTTGAGCTTACCAAATGATTTAGATATACAAACTTCCATTGTCTTGTTTCTATCCTATTCACTGGGTAATCAATCATTCAATAATGGATTTTCACTCGTCTTAAAATTCTCCGAACGCTCTTCCGTTCGTATGCAATTACTGTAAATAATGATAAGGACATGAGAGCAGACTTTGCACAGGTATAAATATAATAGGGTCTGTAGGCACAATTGTGAGGAGTACTTTAAGATTATCATTCGGTAACTAAATACGAAATTATCTTTAAATTCTGTGGTTCTGTTATTGAGTAATAAGCAGTTTTCGTTTACGGAATCAAATCTTCGAAATCGTGACGCTTGCGGCCAAGTCATCGCTCGGAACCGTAACGTAATTCATGTATTGTTCGATATCCTTTTTAATACGTTGGTACATTGTCTGTTGGATTCATAGTTACACTACAGTAGGACTTCGTAGCCACGAAACTATTTTAACAAGCATCGAATAACAATTACTGTCAGGACACAGAACCGCTGTGTGACATTTACTTTGAAATTAGGAAAAAATCACCTTCACGAAAAAAGGAGAAATATATATAGAAAAAAAAAAACCAACCATATATTAAATCATAATAATTATAGTATAATACATGGAACCAAATTGTTAATATGCTCAAAAGGTAAAACCTTTTGAATAACTCTCTCTATTTATATATTTGCCATTTACCGCATCCCATTCTTCAAGAGGCGCTTGGTCTTCCTTTTTCTTTTCTATTAGCAGGCTTTCATTTCCAAACTTAAAAAAAGGCTTTGAAGTCTCAATATAAGATGTAGTTCACGTCTGTGTGCTACACTTTTTTCAGTGTTATAGACATAAAATATTATCAATACAAATACAATACCTTATTTATTTCTATTGAATTATTTCCAACTAATCGATTTCATTGTGAAATCAAGAACATAAACAACTAGAAATTACTTTCGTTCTAAGATTCATTTTGTTGTAGACCAATTTCGAAGGGTACCTGCTTTACACTGGCGCGTTGTGTAGGCTTTCTAATGTCGTCTCTTATTGTAAGAGGGTTCGCATGTAATTGTGTGGTAGAACAGGAATCCTCGCCTCGAGAGCACGACGTTCTACTAATTGGAAATTTAAATGCACAGTTCATAAGGTGAGACGGTTAAGAGCAGTTTATTTTAGTATAGAACTATCCCGACCGTTTAGGAAAAAGAAACTACAAATATTTTATTACAAAACGTATGAATAGTTTGATGAGAATGTTAGAGTTACAGGTTAACTTTACATTGTTAAGATTTTTCTTTGTAATGTTGAACATAAGGTAATGCAAATTTGGAAAAAAATTGACTAGTGCTTGGTTTTCAGCCATATAAAAGTCAGCGAAAGAAGTTCATCTTAGGACATTTTTTAAGACGATGTTAGATACATTATCTGGTAGCTTTTACAGCAATGTAAATTTCTCCGAACAAAACAAACTTATGCTTATAAAACTTTTGATGATTGAGTCCGCAAAATGTTTCCAAATCATAACCAATCAAATGTTGTTTTTTAATGCAGTAAGTTGGTGTTGGTCATTTAGAAGAATCAGTGTTTAGTAGTGAATTTGGATTGATATTTGTAATTTAACTTTTATAATAATAAGTCCACTATAAAAAATGCAGGTAAAATTAAGTTTGAAATTTAACCTAGGTCGTTGGAAATAAAGTACAGGAATTTTGCTATATTATTGTTACTGTAAGTTTTAATGTTAATTGCGTATTACAGTGCTACATTTTTATTCATTTCTCTTACTTTCCCTTATAATTTTAAAACTCATTTTGGAAATTTCTGTCATCCTAAAATTTATACCTTATTGACAATAATTTTAACATTTATTGTCCATCTCCTCCTAACTGGCCGGGAGAAAACCTAGATGATATAATCAAAAAAGGAGACATTTGGTTAGTGGTTGGTGTAATTGCGTTTATTTAATGTAAAAGGCAAGTAAGTTATTTATCTGATTTATTATCATATTTTTTAATGTAATGCATCCTTGCTAACAAATATTGACTTTCTGAAATATAATCTTCAGATCAGAACTTCATAATTGCGTTGATATTGGTAAAACATGTTCTTTCATAAGAGTAAAATAGGTACTACTAGTGCGAATTTTGTAGGTGTTTGTACCAAATTTGTTTCAAATTCATGTTTAACACGTTTGCATTATTTAGAAAGTTTTATTCGACACCTTGTGTGTAATGAAAAGATAAGTTGAAGGTACCCAAAATTTAACTCAAATGGCGCTATTTCTAGGTTATGTTCGACAGCATGCTGAGAATTTTCTGTTCGAACATTTGAAGTGGTAGAGTACGAAGTTCGGATTTCAAATTAAAAATCGAATTTGGAATATTAAATAGTAGTTCTGTCAATATTATATATCCTAAAAGAAGCTACCTTTAGCTTGAAAATGCTGTTGATATTTTTTTTTTGTGGAAAACAAAGAGAATTACCTTGTAAAATAACATTAGTACACCAAGGGATCTCGTTCTTTTGCCGTATGTTTTATTTATCAATATTACGTAAAAATTTGGAGTTTGGTAGTTAAAAACTTATTTTGAAACTCTGAAGTTACACATCTTCCATTTGAATAGCGATACTAGAAACCGTACGTTGGATATAAAAACAAAAAATAAAAATATGGAAGGTTAAAATAATTTCTTTAATCCATAGAATTTCAATTTATCCTTTCGTTTGCCAATAAATGTGCATAGCGTAAATGCAGTAGATAGTAACTTAAATTCCTTTGAAAAATGTCAATCTTGCAAAAATCCTTTTGGCGCCGATGCATCCTCTTTATACCACTGCATAGAATTTTGCTTGGACTCGAGATCAACACATTTCAGTCAGTCACAATCCAATTCAATACTAAATCCTGGTCGTCACTACAGAACTTTAAAAATGCACGTTATCATATCATACGTTCTTGTTTTTGTGGTGGCTTCAGCGTCCTTGCGACCCTTCTTTCTTATTCTGAGGTGGCCGTGCAGAATTTTGATGTCCCAACTATTTCTGTAACTTTTTTCTTATTTAAACGCGCGGCTTCCAATGTCGAATTTTGTTGATCGTCTTCAACCAATCCTCTATAATATTTAAGAAGGTTACGCCAATTGTAAATCACGGTCCGTAAACCGAGGACATCTCTGCAATGATTAGAACTGATTTTCATTACTCACCGGAGAACCTTATGGTATTCGATTTCATCATATTAATTTCTTGGTGAATTCACTTGCGTAACTGATAATAACTATAATGTGCACCTGTAAGTAACATTCTAATAATTTGATTAAGGTGCGTTCAAGCTTATAAAATATTGCCTAATATGTATTGAATGTAGATGGCGTGAAGCGATTTTTAGTTGCCATCCCAATTGTTTCTCCTCTATGATTATTTTTATTGGCTTGATACTTAGGTTACTAGTGATTGTCGTGTTTCTGATTTTGTCTCTTGTTACTCCTTCTATTTTTCGATTGAGTCGGTCGATACTTGCTGGAAATCCATATTGAACAATGGTCGGAGAAGTAAAACTCAATTTACAAAATTTTCAATATATTTATCACAGTATTAACATGACATGTTTCGCTATCATTGTAGCTTCATCAGATGAATGCTCTGATGAAGCTACAGAGATTTTTAAGATTCAAAATACACTAGGGTGACAGAATAAAATAGACACCTACTAATTAAAAAAAAGATACTATTCTCGTTATATATACAAAATATTTTTAAATTAGATATTTTGTCGATCCACCTTTACTTGCGTGAAGTGCTTCGAGTCGTCGTGGCGTAGAATGTATTAAATGATTAATGGTGTCTTCTGGAATATTTAACCACTCTTCTGTAATAGCTGCCACGAGTTCTCCCTTATTGCTAGGTTTTCGGGGTCGTTTCGCCATATTTCTCTGGATTATGTGCCAAACATTCTCTATCGGATTCATGTCTGGTGATTGGCCTGGCCATGGTAAAATCCGAATCCCCTGTTCCTCTTTCCATGTGGTTGTTGTTCTTGCTTTGTGGCAGGGTGCTCCATCATCCATAAAAGTGGCGTCTTCTTTAGATAAAATGGCGTTGTCGAATATCGGTAGTAGTCCTTCTGTTAATATTTGGATATATTTTGTCGCACTTATATTTCCGTCGCAGATTACTAATTGCGATCTTCCACCATACCATATCGCGCCCCACACCATGATGTGCACACCGCCGTATTTCACCGTCTGATGCAAAAATTTTTCGTCCAGTTGCTGTGACGAACGTCTCCACACTACGACCACTATCACTGAATTGGCAGTATCTGCTTTCGTCTGAAAAAATGACAGACCGCCAAAACTCTTCGGGCTTCGTTCGCATTTCGATTGCCCAAGCCATTCGGCGCCGTTTTTGAAACGCCGTAAGGAGAGGTTTTTTCTTTGCCACCCTTTTATACATCCCTACACTGTGGAGGTATCGCAGAACGGTGTGCTGACTTTTCTGTGAAGTTGCCGCAAGCTCAGCTGTACGTTTTCGCGGTTCACTTCACGCACAAGCACCCTTTTACTTCTTTCAGGAGGTCCGGCACGACCTGGTCTCGGCTCCGCTGTTGTTTTTTCCTTGCGTTTAAATTGTGTAATCACACGGTTAACTGTGGACAACGGAATATTTAAAAATTTACTTATTTCACGTTGCGAAGCACCGCGTTCATTCTGGCCAACGATGCGACCAAGGGTGAAGTCGCTAATATCACTCGAACCTTGTAAGCGAGGCGTAGTTGTAACGATACTAAACTATGACGAATTCCTTCCGATACATCTGCCCCTATCCTAATGACAAGAGACAGTTCTTAATTCGTTCTTAGAATTTAGCAGTTTACATATTTATACCGCTTTACCTGGTGTCTATTTTATCCTGTCATCCTAGTGTATAGCAACTTATTCTTTACAAAATTATTATTACTCCCGATATGCAGTATTATAAGTCTACTTCCTTTTCCAAATGGATTTTTTAGTCTGGTTATTACCCCTTCAAGAACAATTTTTAATGCAACAAATGCCATACAAATAATATAATAATATAACGAGAAATACAACAAACAACCAAAACGAACGAAGAAATTTGACAATTGACATTACAAAGACCATAGTAATAGTGATAATTAGAGATCGGATTATATGCAAAGTGCATATATTTTATTTTATTTATTTATTGTATGTTATGTCCGTATGTAGATGTGTTACACTGATTAAAGTTAATTAGGGTTAATTAACTTTAATCAGTGTAAGACATCTACAAATAGACGTAAAATATAATAAATAAATAGAATAAAATATATTCACTTTGGTCTGGTCTCTAGTAATCAGTGATATTTCATTCTATCCAACATAACTTTCGTGTAGATAAACAACTTTTGTGTTGTGTGTAATTTTGCCTTAGGTATCTGTCAATACTAAGCCTCGAAAATATTAACCTATCTCGCCAAGCGCTACATTCTTGAAGTGAATGGACTATAGAGCAAATTTAAATTACTGTGCGTCAGGTAACTTAGTAATTTCTACTATAATTATTATTAAACCTAGTGCCACAGAAAAATAATTTTCGTTCCTCAGTGTTATTAATACTAAATGCACGGATGATAAATTTCATGTGAATAATTTCGAATGCAACTAAAATATGTCATGTAGGTTTTTTTTTTTAATTCTAATATCCGTGGAGCTCGAATGGTATTCAAAAAATCCCTGCCTGTGACACATACAGGACAGCCAACTAAATTGCATTTTTTTTATTATTTCTGTTCAGGTACTGTGCTGAGCTGGCGTTACGCTTTTTTCCTTCTTTTGCTCATTGCGAAATAAATCCATCTGGTACGGCATGAAACACTTTCGACGTAAAAAATATGAGCGTCACACATGCAATATTACCAACTCAAACCCTTTTTTCTCCATCCGCACTCGAAGCTACATTCATGGGGGTCGGGGAGCGTATCTCGTACCTACGTTGTATTTCGCGTTTCTGAAAAAAAAAAAAAAACGGGATTATCGAGGCTGGTGTGAGAGGAGGATATATAATGAAACTGTGCTGTGTTGAACGCGTGTACGGACAGCTCGTTTTTTTTTCTTTGTTTCTTTTTCTACTCTCTCGTTCCGCTGGTGTCGCTTCAGTCGGTAACACGTATCGTTCTGAGCTGCCATCTATCTAACGGAGAAATGACGAATGCCTAGGGCGAATCGCACCTTCGAACAATAGTGGGGGCGGAAATTATTTCGGGAACAAAGTGTGGGTTGACTGGTAAAGAGGAAAATACGGAATGCGTTCGGGCAGAGATGGAAAATGGAATGTTTTAAAATGTATGCAGATATCGTAGATATGTACGTGAGCGTGTGTTAGTTTCAAAGAGAATAATGCAAATGCATGTGTGAGAGTGTACGTGTCCCTATTCGTATTTCATTGTATATCCTAAACCGTAGATGGTTCTGTACGTATTTACCTCGAGAAAAGTTGACTGCGTTATGTAATACCTTGCTACAGAGCAACTCGGAATGAATTTATTCCTTTCTCTTCGCCGGGGGAAATAAAGTCCCTACGATTTTACATGCTTATGGATAAGAAATACGGTCCAATGATACGTTCAACTAAAAGTCTAATCATATTCGGAAAGATTGTTGTGGAATTTGCCGTTTCCAGAATAGATATTCGGTATTCACCTTTACTTTTTTCAGTTGTAAGAGCAAAATCTCTTGCTGGTTTTTGAGTCATTTCCTTCAATTTGCCGTCAATTCAAATTAACTTTAAATTATTATAACTAGTCTTGGCAAAGAGGGGCAAGTTCCAGTGCCGTGCGGAGAACAACGTGGAGAGGTGAAGCGCGCGGCGCAGAGAACCGAGTACCTGTATCAAAGCACGTTTGTTCAGTATTATTTGACTGGTTGTTGTGAGTGCTTGTCAGTACACACATACTTAGAAAATGCCGCATTTAGGTACGTTTCGGAAACGGCGTATTTGGAATAATCTAGAAAACGTAATAGCGAGTATGCCGGATTTAGAATGTGAAGGCAATAAAATTAAATGTATAAAGTGCGGCAAGTGAAAGTGTGAACGCCACCTAAAACGTATAAAATACTGCTCTGCAATCCGTGGCAACGATACAGCGAACAATTAATATTTGATATGGGTGTTTGTTTTATTCCATGTAATGTAGCGTTCACTTTACTAGACCGACATGCATTTGTCTTCTTTTGGAGCAAGTATTCGGATTATACATTATCAAGTCCGTCATCGTAAAGAAACCTTATGCCATCTGTTCGTGACTTTGTTGAAAGAAGGATGAAAACAGAATTGAAAGATAAAAAGTTGTGGTTATGTGTGGATGAAATAACCGAACGGCAAAACATTCTATGGCGAATGCGATGATATGTACAATGGAAGAGCTTGAACCGTCATCCCCTATCTTACTTGCCTCCAAAAGAGTTGCAAAATGTACTAGCGATGGAATTTTGAAAATGCTGTTGAGGGCATTGAACAAATTTAAAGTTTCAATAATCCTGCGTTTAATGTTTGTGAGTGACGGTGCCGCTAACATGCTTTCCTTAGGCCGATTTCTTCAAGAACAGAGTGGCAATCTGTTACATGTAACATGTACAATTCATGCTTTAAACCTCGTGGCGCAATTGATCCCCAAATGTTATCCACGAGTAAATGCTTTAATAGCTCATACGAAGGCAGTATTTCTAAAGTCTCTAAAACGTACAAAAAGATTTTACGAACTATATCCCAAATTGCCTGAACCGCCACAGTTGGTTACTACTGCGAACATTCAGGTGATGTAAACAAGGTAGTTTTACAATTCGATCCGAGACACGCCGAAACTATCAAGGAAAACCAGAAAATGTTTTAAGATGGTCAGGTAAAATGTGATTTAGAAAGTATTCGCATGAACTACTATGGACTAGCGGGGCGAATTGAAAAATTACAAAATGATTCAATGTCGTTTATGGACTCTGTTCAAATTGTGGATGATGTTCACTCACACCTATGTACGGCTGAAGGCGAAAGAAATGAAAGTGTAATACGAAAATTTGAAAGTGTTATTGACAAATTTGTGAGGGTCCGTCGTAAGATCTATTAAGTTGTCACAAGGACTACATTAAATTTGCAAATATAGCATCTCTTGTTGTGGAACGGCGATTTTCATCATTAAAAATATTTATTCTGCACGCCGTACTCATCTGACCGAAAGAAGTGTGGAAACATATTTAATGATAGTGATGCCAACCAGTTTGTAATTTCATGGAAACTTCTTAAAAACAGTAAGTGGTTCAACAAGATATAAAGCAAGTATGGACAACCTTTGACATGTTGTGGGACAAACTTTAGCGTGCAAATACGTTCGCGGGCCGCGTTTAAAAGTAGTGCATTTTAAAGTAGTGTTCATAATTTTTAACGATAAATATCAGACATGAAATAATACGACAAATGAAAAAAATAGGTACAACATTATAATTAAATCGTGAATTTTTTTTTAATTGGGTTTTTCAAAATGTCTTGCGGGCCGGATCAAATTTTACAGCGGGTCGGTTGTTGCCCACATATGATATATAGCATGAAGTTTACATGTTACGTGTAAAAACTTGAAAAGGTGACTACACGTATTTTTAAGAGAACGACGCACATAAAACATGTCGTGCCACCTTCAGCCATTAGCGCTAGTAAACTATAATTTTGTCTTTGGCATTAATATTTTCAATATTGCTAAGCAATAATATTATTACGCATTTCATCCTTTAACTATTTGCTTAAACTTTAAGTACTTCTACGAAAGAGCAAGAAATTGCGTGTGTGTATTGAATTCAACATTTACCATCTTTAAAATTCCTTGTGCATTTGCAATATTGAAAGGAAGTAGAATTTACATAACTTCAGTTCAAAATTTCTGATAGAAAAACTTTCTAACGCTGTAATTCTATGGTGTTTACGTACAGGTAGCAAAAAATCTCGGATCTAATTCGGCATAACTTCACCGACACTTCACGCTTTTTAAAATCAACGTCCGATAGATCGTGTTTCCTCTGACGGTAACCGAATCCCTTGGTCACGCTCTGTTACCAACCTCGAACCGATCGAACAATGGATAGATTTAAATTCGACATTCCGTAACGAATCGGTCAATCTTTTCGGGCATCCCCTATATAATTCGTTCCTCCTATACGAAACGCTAACGATCGTCTATTCATGATGTTTTGAGTTTTGATAATTCGATTTCAACTTTCATCTTCGCGGTTAGGTTTATTAAACGTAGATCTTCTTCTGACGCTTAGTAGGATTTTTAAATAAATATTTGTGGTAAATGTGGAAAAAGTTTGCTGATTTTTTACTTAAAATTTTTGTCGAGATTTACATCTGGAACATCTTTAAAACTGTAGTTAAAAGAATTATCTACGGTTAGAATTTCAAATTTTGCTTACGTCAAAAGTCGCTAAATATCTATATATCTATTGGTGGAATTTTGAAAGTTAGATGTAAAAAATATGTGGTAAAGGGTATTGATATTTTTTTAAGTAAAAAATAAAATTCGGAAAGGTACAAAGAGAGGAAATTAATTAATAACGCAGTTCTACGAATTAAGACTTGTGGAGAACTGTTGTGATCCAAAAGTCTTGGTCGAAAATAATTGGTCAGGAAGTCATTTTAGATGAAGAAAATGTGAACGACGACCATGGCACCATATTTAAATTGCTCCAGAAACTACCCGATTGTGAAGATGTTACTAACGAAGACTTCATCACGTAGTTGGATGGGGATGAAAAAGAGGAACTGGCTGACTCGAATATATTGAATCTAGTCACCATGAAAGAAGACGATAACACCAATGATGACACTGCTGAATTACACAAAATATCACATTTTGAGTTATCTGGAAAATTCCGTTATCCGAAAGAGGTCCATATTATTCTGGGTAATCGAGCTTCTATTGTTTTGTCCAACCAAGCAAGTGTGTCATGTCAAGCGACACTGTTGTTTTATTATACATACTCCAAGGGAAAAATGGCGCGCCAGTTTCAAGTAAATTGCAAACTATAAAGTGAATATTTTAAAGCTTAACTGGTAGTTAACCTATGACACAAAGTTATAATCATCAAGAAAGTATAATATATTTCAAACACTAGCATGTGTTATCCGTAAGATCACAAATTAAAACAAAAAATTGCAATAATTTCTTGTTTTTGCATTTCAGAATCCGGATTATTAGATACAATAAATTTTTGCTGTTCTTCTTTCGGTCAGCCCTTTTTAATACACCCGTTTTCAATTTTTTTATGCTTACACTCTGCCACAAATCTGATGTACACGCTTATCTAATCAACGCCTCCATATTACAACTTCCATCCACATTCCATAAGGAAACATTTCTTTTGACTGTGCTCAGTTGGGTTAAGATTGCAATGAAATGGTGGTAATCTCAGCACTGTATGACCCATAGCTGCTGCATATTTATCGATTTATACTTAGGTTATGGTTTATTTCATCTCATTATCTCAAGTAATTTACATTTTAATATTTCTCAATGATGCATATTTTTTAATATAGCTAGGATGTAATATTTGTCTTCTTGAATGAAGAAGTGGATACTTTATTAATTTGAGCACTATGATGTAACAGAGCAATAATTGAATTTGTTGGTTGGCATATTAGGAATCAACTGCGTCTTATAGTATTTTGAAAATGTTCATATTTTTTTTGATCGTAGTAGTCGTCAGTCGTTTTGGTTTCGATTTAAATGAAAGGGACGCTCTATTAATAAAACGCATTTCACCATCAGTATGACATATAATCCACTGTGGCTCTGCTATCTCCTTTTTCCTCTAAGCTTTGCTAACATTTGGGCACAGTGTAATTTTTATCCACATGACTTTTATCGAGATACACTATTACCAACATATAGACTGTACTCAGCTACGAAACTTACAAAGTGACGATCAGCGGAGCAATGCGTTGTTTAATTCACATATTTTCCGCTCGTCAAACTCACTTGGTCGCATCATCGCTCATTCTGCTTGCGTGCTTGTTCCAGTATTGATTATTTTTATTAAGTATTGTCCACATATACTGTTTTCGGAAGTTTTTCGATTATTTGATCCATGGTCTTCTATTTATTGCTCACTTGATATCTTTAAGGAAATAAGTATTAATTTTAAAGTTCTTTTCTTATGGTTATTCTTGAAATAAGTTGGTAAACTTTGGGAGGTAATCTAAAGACATATTCGTATGGATAAATTTGAAAGCCTCATTTCATAGTCCTAGTATATTGAATTTCATTCACGTACCTAACATCCTGACTTCCACGTGCAATTTGCGACTTTAGTGAGTAGGATATCTTTACATTTTATGTGAGATAACCAGCATTCGATTCCAAAAACGTTTCCTAACTTTTTCTTTGATTACTTTGTTTTTCCATCATTCGATTACAAGTCATGTAAGTGTTGCTGTTACTTGTCAACCGCTTAAAGATATCAGAATATCCTTGATGATAGCGAATAAATAACATCATGTAGTTATTTATCACGTAATTGGCTAATACACTTAATTAATTCCCCATCAGCTATAAGTATTTGTACATCAGTTAAGCTAATGTACATCGATATATATGGATAGATAAAAATACGCGGCTTTTAAAATGTTAATGAATTCGGCCAATTTGGTATATCGGGCAGCAATTTTGCGTGATGATCTGTTAAACGTGTAGTCAGTGACTAATTATATCCAGGAATACTACTCGGCGTTTCATGAATTATTTATGTACGCCATCGGCGTGTTGGCAAAATTATCGTAACATCTGCTCGCTGCTGGTTATTCGCTCGACGCGCGTTACTCGTTAGGTGCTTAGCGTTTCTCTCTGAACCGGAGAAAATGCGCCGGCTTATTAAGTTAGTATTTGTTCTCGAGGCTATTTCCTCTCGCGACAATCCAAATTTTCGAAAGCGGAGCCGGTACGGCACGAATATTGGGTTTTCGACGAAATTTTGTGGTCGATATCATTTCGTTCTTTTCAGGGTGTCCTTTTTTCGACGAGTTCATTAATATTGTAACTTGTATAATACATTCAACGGCTACTATTTCATTAATTAATCACCATAAGGAAGTTAAACTTTCCTATGTACACTGTTGGTCACGAAAATTTGGACACTCGGATTGTTGTCAGAAAGAAAATCAAATTAACTTGGAAGATAAAGAATCTAAAAAGATAAATTAGATATCCAGTATATTGACTACACCGTCCAATAAAATATTTTTTTTGTCCTGGTGCCTGTAAAATACGAATTGATTTAGGGTATTTCTAATGTATAATAACATACTCAAAATAATTAACTAAATATTTAGGATACCTAAATTGTCTGTTTTACCTGTCTAATCCAACTCAACCTTAATGGCCACCACTTCATTTATCTCTAACACAGGGTTCCCCGTATCTCTGTCTGCATTCCACAGTGCAGTTTAGTAATGTGCTTTCGAATGATAACTGTGTCAGTGTGTACTAAATATTTGCTTTAAATTGTTGCATAAATATTAAAAATTCGAATGACAACAATAGCTTCTACAAGCTGACGAAATTGTGTGAACCATACAGATGTCTTTTGTTAGATTTGTGGTGAATATATTTTTAAGGAAAGTAGAAAACCCATATGCGCCTTTATAAAAAGGGCATATTTGGCATATTTTGGCGTCCAGTTAGGAGACCAGGATAAATCTTGGACACCATATTTTGTACGCAAAACATGCGTAGAACTTTTGTAACAGTGGGCGAGCAGAAAGAGAAAGATAAAATTTGGTGTACCAATTGTAGGGAGTCTGAAATCCATCATGATGACTGCTATTTTTGTTCTGTCAACATCAAAGGCTTTAATCGCAATAATCGACATAAATGGGTATATCCTAATATGGAGTCAGCAATGAGACCTCGTCCTCATTGTGAAGGAATACCTATTCCAACGTTCATTAACTTACCTATGCTTCCGGAGGATGCCTCAGATCCATCGTTTGACGAGATGCAGTTCCAGAAAAGTGAAGGTGATAGTGATTTTGAAGGACCATCAGCGAGTCCCCAACGCTTCAGCCAACAAGTGCTTAATGACGTTGTTAGAGATCTGAACCGCTCAAAGGAGTCATCCGAATTGCTTGCTTCTAGATTAAAGGAAAAGAACTTCCTGTGTCCAGGTAGCAATTTTATCGTACCAGAGAAAAATTCCTGACGTATTTCTCTAACGAAAACGACTTTGTGTTTTGTAATGATATAAGAGGTCTCCTTAAGAAAATGATGACAGATGCTTTCTAACTTCACACGCTTGGAAGTAACATGAGGATCAAGATTCATTACCTTCACAGCCAGATCGTTTTCCCAGAAAACTTAGGTGATGTTAATGAGGAGCAGGGGGAAAGACTTCTCAAAGACATCAGCATTATGGAGGAAAGGTACCCTATGGAATACCCATACGATGGCCGATTACTGCTGGAATCTTCAGCGAGACTGTTCTGGTAAATCTCACGCAACGAAATCTGTGTATAATGGATGTATATGCATATTTTTCTGTTAATTGAATAGCTCCTACCCATTTTTTTGTGTTTCAGTTAACTGTTATTAAATAATAATATTTAAAAAGTGAACGCTACTAATCTTGACGACACCCTAAAATTTCTCAATTACACTTACAAATCCGAGGCACCAAAATTGGTGTTGGTCAGTGTTATTTTTATAATAACTAGAAATCTACCTTAACCATCTCAATTGCCCCACCAAAATTACAATTTTTTTTTTTTAATAATACCGGTAAAATTGAAATCCACAAAGAACGACTAAATCGAATTTTTTTCTTTCCTTGAAAAATATGAGCATTAGCAAAATTTAATCCAACAAACCCCTTCTCTTTGTTTGGCCATAGTTTTAAAAATTATTTCGTCCATTTGCGCCCTACACTTATTGCTGAAATCTGTGGAACGTGTGTATTGTCATCGAAATGTTAAATTCATTTATTTTTTTTGCATAAAATCAAATTGCTAAAAGCTGCAAATTGTAAAATATGTTTGTCTCTTTCGGAAATTTATCCTTCAGTATTTTTTCGCTGTCACGATCCTTATTTCATGCTTCGCCGTTATACCTTTATCTTCGTGGGGCTTCAGAAAGATGCGTTCAGTGATATGTACGTTAAATTTGATGCTACAAGATTTTGAAAACGCTCAACAGGCGATGGTTATTAAGGTGCTCATTGCGAAGTCAATTACTGATTCCTTCTTTTTTGTTGTAAAAAAGATGCTTAAGGAAGCAGTTTTTGTTTATGTGTCACACGGTTCGTTTCCCAAGATCTGTAGTGAGAAGGCTTCAAAAGAATGAATAAAAATTAAAGAGTAATGATTCGATGCAAATTGAAAATGAACCGTATCTCATGGAATCGTGTACGATTAACTTGGCGAATAAAGTCTTTTTCCTATTTTAAATGCTAATTTATTTTGTCGCCAAGGCCCATATACGAGTACCGCAGGCTGCCGACCCTTGGACTTAATACGGTCATTTAAAATATTATACCAGCGCACAAAGGAAACGACATTTCTCAAATTATGACTTGACGTTAACACTGGAGAGTATTGTATATCAGATCGACAAGATAACATTAACGAGATGTACGAGGGGTATTTGATTAGTCTAGTGCAAGATTATGTATAACCCGCTAGCATATAGAAACTTCCAGCAACAAAGAGGATACATAAATGCTATTATTCGCTAATAGGGTTGCTAATCGTAGTGTATTTTAGAGACTAGGAATATTCTTAATTATTATTTTTTATTATCTTTATCACATTACCAAAATCTCGTAAAAGATGATGGATTTTGGATAAAACAAAGTGACTTAACGTTCCTCATCATCAAAGTTTTAGGGGCTTTGTTTTTTCATGTTTCTTTTTGTCGACGTTGTTGAACTAGGAAAAGTGATTCTAATCCTTTGCTAAATACACAACATTCAATATTACCTCCATATTTATATTTAAACGTGTTTATTTAGTAGTGTCCAATCAAATATCATTTAAAATGGAGAGAACTAAGTGGTAGTTAGCCATTATGAAGGGTGTGCTCAAAAATATGGCTGGTAGATCTAGTAGAAAATGTAAAGTTTGTATTAACAACACCTTTTTTGCATCGTATTTCGTCAGTAGAAGGCAATGCGTTGTATATAGGGATCATCAATTTGAATACTTCATTCCTGATTCAGGTATTCCATAGGGGAGTGATATTGATCCCTTGTTCTTTGATTTCAAGGGTTTTTATGGTGAACTTCGTTATAACAAACTGCTATGATTTAAAATTGTGTATCACAGTAAATGCTGTAGACTGTGTTAATGAACAATTATTAATTATAGTAAAAGTATAGTGTATTTACCTTCGTATTGTATAAAGTATGGTGTGTTTACCTTCGTATAGTGTAAAGTATAGTGTATTTACCTTCACCTTACACGTAACACCAATCCCTTTATCTTCGATTGTATGTATGATGGTACCTCTATTCCTCGCTCAACCACGATTGAAGATCTAGATGTTACTGTCGATACTGAACTAACATTTACTAAGCTTATACAATACATTATATCTTCTGCACTTAAAGCTTTTGGTCTTATAACTTGAAACAAATCAATGCAATAAGTTTACTTTGCTTTTGTGTGCTTACAACTCGAACATTATGCTGTCATTTGGTCACCGATCGATAGAATACATTGTCTATGGGTTCAAAATGTTAAGCGAAAATTCTTGAGGTATCTCGATCTTCAGTGTTTTGGTACTGATCTCCCAGAAGAATTTGATTATACTCTCTTAAATTTTTGTATGATCTACTTCATTCCATTATTGACTCTCAACAATTACTTTCCAATGCGCATAATTCTCTTGTAGACGCAGATGTTATATTACGGTCGCCATTGCATAATATAATAGGATGGCAAATGACAATGCAACAGGCATAAATCAGTAAATGGTTGTTAGTAGTTAAATAATTTGTATTATCTTATTTGATTGTTTTTCAGAGAGCTATCTAATGTTATAGTATCTCCGTTGAGCAAATATATTTTTATCATTGATTCACGCCTATTTAAATAATTGTGGATGTTCTGATAGTATTTTTGATTATTATGTTTATATGGAATATTAATTAATTATTTCGGGCAGTGTAGAATAATATTAGAAAATGGCAATAGGCAACTTCTCGTGGAGCAATTGGTGGTATACCTCATACATATTTATGTATGGTACACATGTACGGTGTGTGTTGGGCAATAAGTGAAAACGTCTAAGTGAGAAGAAATTGTGTTTAATGGTTCCAAAGAAATGTTATAGAAGATAATTTTACAAATGGATTACTGATACAAGAAATGTCAATCGAATCTAGAGGACTGGATAAAGCTTTAGAGCTTTGCAGTATATACATACATTCTCTATGTTCACCTAAATCTGGGAAAAGGTAGTAACTGTCATTAGCTTTGTTCATATCGCGCAAAACTTTACAAATTCGCTCATATAGTGAGTTTGCGGTATACGATTTAGAATGAAGAAATAAATTTAATTTCGTCTACACTTTTTCAAAGTAATCCAAAGCTGATAATTGATACCCGATTTTACTCACTTTACTCTTTATCCACCCAATTCTAATATCCGAATTTCTCGTAAAATATGCGCCAATGTGTTCGAAACACAAGTATGTGATGAGTAATGCGCATATATACGATGTTGTATTGAGAAAGTTTAAATATGAAAAGCGTCCTTAAAATTTTACCTTACGTCGTATTACCATTGAATATTTAAGATGTGTTTTTCTTAACTAAACTATTGATGATGTTGCAATGAAAAGGATTAGTATGAAACTGCGTTTCGCCTCAACTGAAATTGTAGTCCTGTGTCCACAATTTGAATGTTTAAATGTTAAAATTATCTAACGGCAAGTTGCCGCAGAGTAGATTAAGATATCATTGCTTGGGATTTGGTGTACACGTTTACATTTGTGTTTTGGGTCCCCCTAGCGTTCTGACCGTAACGACCATAAAGTGCTGCTTTAATTACGTAGGTTAACAAGCTTGAACTCTCTTAAAATATTTGGTCTATGTGCAGACGTAGTAGTGTGTGCACTTTAAGTACATACATATATATGTACGTACAGGGTTAGAAATAAGTCTGGGAATAAGGTTATACCGTTCAAGGGAGCCAACTCGTGATCTTAAAATTTCGGACAGTTGAATTAGAATATATTTAGATATGTCCGCTTTACTATAATAGTAATAAATTCTCAAAAAAAAATTAAGGAAAGAGAAAACAACGCCGACTTCTAAAAGGTTGTAGTTTTCAAAGACGTTTAAAATAACACCAGATAAATCTTCGAAAAAAACACCAAATAAAAATTGGCAATATTTTTAATATACGTAGAACTAGTAAAATGAACATTTACACTAAAGAAATCAAAAGTATTTCAATTAAATTTTTAAATTGTTTATTTCTTGGTACTAGTAAATTCCTTGCTTAAAACTTCGATTTTATTTATTCGAATTGTTAGTCGATGACTCTTTAAGAAGAAATCCATCGGTGACGGATCAACTGATAGCCGGGCATTCATTAATAATAATCTAGGGGAGCCCCCGTATCCGTGGGGGTTTGGGTCTGCCATCTTTCGCGGAGCATGATGTAGATAGCTAAGCATTATCGATAGTTTTGCCAACTATCTGAAAGAACATCGCTGTTGAAAGTTGTTTTTTTCTTTTCGTTCCAGTAAACAGATCTTAGAGTGGTTTCAAGGCTCCTATTATAGTGTGAATGATTTTTATGCTACGTTCTATTATTGAGTCAAACTTTGTTATCTGTTTTTTTAATATTTTGGCCGTCAAAATGGCCGCTCTTGTCAACTTTCATCCTTATCGCCACTCTCTTGTGAGGAAGATTTAACAGGATCTTGCAATTCCTCGTTGGTGAATACCTAATAGTGTTCATCCATGTAATATTCAGCTCTACTATAGTCATGGAAAAACTGTGCGTTAAATGAATCAAACACCCATTAAATATTTCCCTCACCATTCGGATGAATGTCGCGCTGTGAGCTGTGACCCCATCCCGTTGAAACTACACATTTTTTGTATCCACACCATCCAATTAGATGCACAGAAAGATCTTCAACATTTCAACAACAATCATCAGTCACAGTTGCCTAATATAATTTTTAAACACATTAAAGAAAATGTATTTTGTTCTTTTCAAAAACATATTCGTGTTAAATTTCTTCATTTTTTTATACCTCTTGAAAATGCGGAAGATCTGTATGTTCCATCCTGTAGTTTATTGAATAACTAACAGATACAGAAAAGCCATTCTATATATAATATAGAAAATTTTGCTGTAGATAATCATCATGCATGACGTAAAAAGTAAACAAAACATTTTGTCAGAGATTAGTTAGACTGTACTAGTTTAGAAAATTTGTAATAGTAACTGGATCTTGTACTAACTGGAAAACTAATCATCAATTTGGTGTCTGTCGCAAGGGGTAGGACGCCTCGCAGGATCCTACGACCCAACGAGTCCAAGCATTCAATCTCTTGAATGCTATAGCAGCATCTCCAAACTTTCTGTTAGCCCTGCGTGGTAGGTATATGATGTATTTGAAAGTGAGTAACAAAGATTCTTCTAATAACGAATTATTGATGTTGGGAAAGTTAATTTTGTACTGTATGTACCTACAAAAATGTTTCGAATAATCTATTTCCATAAACACTTAATAACACTGTAATAACTAGCCAATCGTAAAGTACGTTGTTATACAGCCATTAAGGTGTTTTGCCGACTTTTCAGATATTATTTAGCAATCTTCTTCTTTTTAATTCACACCGTTTAAGTGTCTTTTTAAAATAGTGTTAACTGCTTATAAAACGCTCTTTAGTGTGGCGTTTATCATTTTCGTATTACCTAACATCTTTTGAAAACAATTTTATTGGATAACACGTCAATGGCTTCTCTCGGTTAAATATACATAGGTTTTATTTTGTAACGTCAAACTGGTGCGCGCGAATAACTAAGAAGTTTTATTGTAAATTCTAACGTGCCGCTTGATATTTGTTTCGATTATATACAACGAAACGACTTTAGCGAAAAGGAACATAAACTAACTACATAATTTTGTGCGTTAGTTAAATTGTTGCGGCGAAGGTCACGTTGTTAAGCGAATAACGCGTGTGATCGGTAATAAAATAAAAACGCATATGTTATGGTGTATGAGAAACGCGAACATTTGGCTTCTAGATAGAATCAAATGGTATTTTGCCTTTGTCGCGGTGGATATTATATAGTTAAAAATTAATTGAATAATCAGAATTCACTGAAATCACAAGATGTTAGCTGAAATATTGCATTCCTTACAAATTTCATTGAATTATGCCGTGCTTGAATTTTTTATTAAAAAAAAAATATTCTTGGATCGTATAATGTTGACTTTTTTCTCTTGTTCTAGTTTCTATTTTTCTTACTTGATTTTCCGTTTATATTATGTTATCTGATACAGATGAAGTGGATGTTTTTGCAATTATTTCCTTGGCAAAACTCAGTTCGTTAAAATAGCAAACGGTAGTTCTGGTTCCATTAATGCGTTACGTGATATGTGTCAGAGTTTTACGAGGTGTACCAACCAGTTAAACTCGATAAGACTGCCGCAGAATTAGACAAAATGTTAAAGGAAGTTTACGTGGATGACACTTTGGCTCAAAGACAAATTTATAACTCTATGTTTTAACAATGGCCAAACATCAGTTGATGGTGAAAATTCCAGACGACCGAGGATCAACACTACGCCAGAACATGCTGTTCGAAATGCGGTTCTGAATAATCGTAAATAGACCAACCAAGACATCTGTAGCACTACGGGATTATCTTATACCAGATGGTGCTGCATTTTATGGGTAGAATTAGACACGAGAAAGATAGCAGCCAAGTTTGTGCCACGATTGCTAGGCGGAGAACAAAAACAAAGTCATATGGATGTCTGTAGAGAATTGAAAGTGGTGGTTCGAACTGAACTAGATTTCCTTTGTAAGTTCGTCGCATGTGACGAAAGGTGAATGTATGGGTACGATCCAAAAATCAAATAACAGTCGTTTCAATGGTAGAGATAATCGTAGGAAAAAAAACTCCGTCAAGTTAAAAGTAACATAGAGCCTCTACTAATCTGATTTTTTCTATATTATATGCAGATTTCTATTGTGGTGTCCTAAGACGACTATGGGAAGATATAGAAAAGAAATATCAGATAAGTGGCGCAGGAACAGTTTTCCATTATAATAACGCGAGGCCACAAAGTGCATTCACCATACAGCAATTCTCGATGAAAAACAACTTGACCGATTGTTTCTCACTTACAAGGGAAAGTCATTAAGTAGGTCACTAAAAGCTAATATAAAAATAATTAGACAAATAGCCAAAAATTAATTTTGAACTCTCCATCTACATTAATACACATACCTATCGCTTTATCAATGCTCTATTGCCTGCTGCTTACAAGTGTTTGGGTTGCCGTCTGAACCACGTGCGTACCTCTTGCTGAACATCGTTATCACCCTCGACAATTCAAATGATCATGCATCAGTTTGTGGGCTAGACCATGAGAACACCATATTGCAGTTGCTATGCTCTCTACTGTTACCAGGCTGCCAATTTGAATCATCTTTTCCATCCGTCGAAATGTTGCATCTGCCGCAACCTGAACGGGACAGCCACTTCGCCGAACGTCAACAACTTTCGAGCGCCCTTGAGAGAATTTTTCCTCCCAGTTATATGCGGCTTTACGCAATTAACACTTTTCACGGTAAACAGGAGATATTTCCTTATGGGTGTCTTTTGCAGGAAGTTCTTTTACCTACAAGAAATGCATAGCAGCACACTGCTTTTTCACGGTACACTCTTCGAACGCGGTCGCCATTTTAATACTGCCTGCGTACGCGCACGGCAACTGACACATGAATATAATGAAGCTTGGCTGCTTGAGGCATTTTTCTTTTTCCAACAATGAAAATCATGTTAGAGGTGAAGATTTGACACGATACAAGAGATTGAGGCTGAATCACGGACGATGCCCAACACATTAACAAAACAAGACTTCTAGAATGCATTATTTTCATGTCAAAAACGTCGATACCTTTGCAGTTCCACTGGAACTACTTTGAAGGAATAGAAGTTGAATGAAATCGTGATGCTTCGCAATTTTATTGATCGGTACATTTTGGGAAGTTTTGGGTATCACCTCGTATGTTAGGTCTCCTGCTTTTTTCTTACTTTCTATTGCTAACGTCAGAAATATTTTTCTCTTGGGATTAAAGTTTGTCAAACTTTGTTACCGATGGAGGGTGCACGCATAAAATTCAATTTCAATTGATTTGAATAGTACTTTTGGAATTGTTCAGCGTTATTCTTTGATTTTGAATTCAATTAAGTCCATGGTAGAGGGTCTCTGTGATAATAGTTATTGCGTACTTTTTGACTTCATTTTCTTTTATCTCCCGATAAACTGGTAATTGAAGCTAAAAATATGAGGTTAGTTGTTGACAGTAATTTTGAATGCAACACTCAACACATAAAATATATTAAGATTGGTCATTACTCCTTAAAACGAACTTATCTCGATCACCATTAACTAGCAAAATAGAAGGCGAGTTGAGAATCAAGATTTCTCCCCGCTTAACTTAAAGCGTGCTACGTAAAAAACTCATGATTGATATTCGGTCATACAAGTTGGAATATGTTGTTATAAGGTATTTGGCCTGAGCAGCAACGTATTTGTTCGTCGTTTGGCACCACGCCATAAAAATTTTTATTCATAATTCCTTAATTGTCTGGCCATCTTCTTCCTAAGGTTCAAGTCTTTATAACAATTTATCTGTGGATGTGGAAGTTGAGAGATATTGCTTCTATAAATTCGAATTACCGATGCGTAAATTCTTGGCGGTAAATTTATTTGTCGTGATATATTCTCTCTATTAAAATATCGAAGATGTTGGTTTACGATGTGAATGCAATTCCTTTTATTATCTGGGTAATAAGATTTAGAGGTATTTATTGATATTTTTAAATTCATAAAGGCTTGAAGGCTCTCAGAATGATTACCCATCATACTTTAACGTTAGCATTTTATATCCTATGTGTAATAATTCTATTTTTTAATTTTCATGTCTGGTGAAAACTAAATATTTTCCAAATTTCTAATGCAGATTGCTCGACTTATAAAGATATTCGAAAGCTGGCGTTGACAATCAGCTGCTCAAGATCTATCTGATGGTATTGTCGAATTAAAAGATTTCATAATTTTTGTTTAACTGCCAAAACGTTTCGTCATTTTCGAATTTTTACGTGTTTCTCGTATATTAATATTCAGAAACGCTAGAAAATGTTTAGTAAGAACTCAATAACTAAAAGAGCGGTAGCGAAAGTCCAGCCAAAGGCCAAAGAGAGCACAATTAATTTTTGATGATTACGATCATTTCGGATTGTCACCATTTCTTTCAGGGGAAGCACTATAATAAATATAGAACCATCAATACAGCATATGTTGATGGTTAATATTTTATACCATCCGCAAGTGCTGTCCTTTACGACCAGTTAGATTGCATAAAATTGTCCCCTCGCAGATAAACGATTAATATCTTAATGCATTTGATATGTTTTGCTGATTGTTACACTGCAGTTACCAGCTTCCCCACTTATTTAAGTGTTTCCCTCAATCAGTTTTACTTCTGGATGACGTGAGCTTTAGCATAGAATCTACATTTAATAGATGATATATGTGCATAATTTTGTATCTGTTATAGAGTAGATAGTAGACAGTAGACGCATTAGCATTTAAAATCCATGAATAATTAAAGTGACTGAAATATGCAATTGGGAACGTAAACTTTATTGAAATATAGTCGTCGTTTCCCTAATAACCTTGCTTTTTTCTTAGAAATCATCTTTTTAATTGTAAATTATATTGAAAAACTGAATAGGATAATAAGAACTCGTGAAAAATGTCTAGACGGGACATCAAGGCACATAACAGGATCTGTCGTTATATATATATATAAGTCTGGGGGATCTCTTGGAAATTGTTTTTTCGAGACACTTTGTACCTAGTCAATTCATTAAAAGTTTTCTGCAAGTATTGCGCTTTAGTTTTCAAAATTAGGCGAATAACAAGTACTAACAGCACTGTTCACTAGAGAAGGTTGTGAGTTCCCAGCGTTATTATTCTTGTATCGAAAATTCTAGTTGTTTTGCATTATTATAAGTACTAAAATATGCACCCTGCGCTTTCCAAAAATAGAAGGGGTGGTTCATTATTTGATTTAAATTTGTTATTTCAGCAATGCATTTAAAAACATCACATGCCTCTCATGTTAGCATTGTAGCTATTAAGTGGAGCACTGAAATTTGAGATATGTTTTTCGTATGTAGTAATGGGTACTAGATTAGGTATATCCAGATATGCATGAGAAATAATGGAAGCCTGAAACAAAAAGGAAAATTTCTAAAACTGTTAGTTTGGTCATTGATGGAACAATTTTTGATTGGATCTGCAAAATATTCTATCTGGATGTTTACTCCAAGAAAAGGTAGCTGCTGAAAGTTTTCAGCTAAAGCAAAGTTTCCAACGGTTGGTTGAAGATGTTTGATCAGAAAGTTTCACACAACGGGAAGTCCCACAATACTGTTCTGCTCAAACATGAAAGGAGATAACAAGGCTGTAGTTATTAGTAAAAGTAAGAAACGCAAATGTTTTGAAAATTATGTCTCCAATAAAAAGTAAGGATAACTTCGACGGTAAAATGCAGAGTGAAAACATAAATATAGCATCATTTCTCAATAATACTTTTCATCTGAATATTTCCTTAGAAAACATGAAACACATCGTGGAGAATACTTCGAAAAACGATAGGCTATCTACTGTTTTATGCCAACTTAAAAGACATCCAGTGTAATCTAGTTTGCCTACTTTTGTTCCTTACCAACTGTTAATTTTTCGTTGGTATTATATATCTGACGCATCCATTTGTTCCTTAAACAGTTGAAGACTTAATAAACTAACACATGGGCTGAAAAGTCTCGGGCCTAACAAAGGAAACACGTTTTTTTTTGTTCTAAATTAGCTTTACTCATCAACGTAATCTCCATCAAGAGCATCGCAATCATTTCACCGCCGCTCTAACATTTCAATACCACTTTTGTAGAACGATTTATCTTTTGCCTCAAAATAGGCCTCAGTTTCAGCGATAACCTCTTGCGAAATTTCTTACCGGCGAGCATTTTTTTGAGGTCTGCGAACAGCCAGTAGTCGCTGGGAGGTAAATCTGGCGAATACGGTGGATGTGGGAGGAATTCCAAGTTCAATTCATGTAGTTTTGCCATTGTTTTGATTGACTTGTAACACGGTGCGTTGTCTTGGTGAAACAAATTTTTTTTCTTTGCCATATGCGGTCGTTTCTTTGCAATTTCGGCCTTCAAACGCTCCAATAACGCTATATAATATTCACTATTGATGGTATTTCCTTTCTCAAGATAGTCGATGAATATTACACCACGCGCATCCCAAAATACCGAGGCCATAACCTTTCCAGCCGATTGTTGTGCTTTCGGGCGCTTTGGACGAGGTTCACCAGTTGCTGTCCACTCAGATGACGATCGTTTTTGATTCCAGAGTGAAGTGATGGATCCATGTTTCATCCATTGTCACATATCGACGCAAAAATTCCGGTTTGTTACGTTTAAACATGGCCAAACACTGCTCAGAATCATCAACACGTTCTTGTTTTTGGTCAACAGTGAGCAAACGCGGCACCCACTTTGAACAGAGCTTTCTCATAGTCAAATGCTCATGCAATATAAAGCCAATACGTTCTTTTGATATCTTTACGTCAGCTAACTCACGCAACTTCACTTTTCGATCATTTAAAACGATTTTGTGGATTTTTTTGATGTTTTCTGGTGTTACCGCCTCATTTGGACGTCCACTGCGTTCTGCATCATCGGTGTCTCTACGACCACGTTTGAAGTCAGCAAACCAACGTTTTATTGTTGTTTCTGATGGAGCGGAGTTCCCATAACACTTTTCAAGCCATTGCTTCGCTTGAACGGTATTTTTTCCCATCAAGAAGCAGTGTAAAATTAAAACACGAAATTGTTTTTGATCCATTGTTTTGAAAATAACGAAAGTAGCGTGACTCTTAGCACAATAACTCACAAACTAATGAATAGAATATCATGAAATTTTAACAGCTGTCTTTTGAAGGTTGGTACTAACTGAGAGAAAGGTGACTGCAATAAAACTAGCGTCATCTATGTGTTACGCCCGGGACTTTTCAGCCCATGTGTTATCTGTTTACTGGAAATTCCGAACTGTTAATTGTCTGGATTCCTTAATATGATTTATTTAACGATTTGGTGGTTATTAAACTAGTTTATAATCTTCCATTTCTACTTATAAGTAGAAATATTCTAGGAAAGTAACGACAGTCGATGCATTTTTTACCAAATCAAAACATGTAATTCACGAAACTACAATAAATCAATTTTTAGGGAAAAAGAAGCGAACAGAATACAAGAGATAGAAAAAAAATCAGACAGGGATCCGCTCCGAGAACACACGACAAATCAAACAAGACGCACGACCTTTTGCGTTATAATAGGAAAAAGCTTTCCGAGCTTTTGATATTATCACGCCGTCGTCCGAACCAATGTTTCAGTTTCCCAACTTCCCATTCGCCATTCTACGTATATATATATAGCATATCTCGTAGGTCTGCTGGTAATGATTTCGGACCAGTAACACGACCATTAATCATACAACCGCGACGTCCTCGTTTTCCTGCTGCCGTATAGCAGCCTCGCCCCGAAATCCTGCTGAATCGTATAAATATTTGAAGAGCAATCGTATTTCGAAAACAAAGGTTTTCCACCGACCCATACCATAGCCGTTTCGACGGCTTGTTTGCCACTACCACCCCCGTCGCTACCGGTTAAGGAAGAATACCTTCTCCTTTTGCCTCTCTCCTTGTGTGTTGTCTGTATAGTTGCGACTCTCTTCGCATTTTCTTTTGATGCGTCCCCCTTCAATTTGTGTCACGCTTTCGACGGCGACGATGTTGAGCGAAGGTGAAGGAGTGGGGGGAAAGGGAAGACCGCGCCACCCTTCCATTAAAACGGTAGACGTCGCTACTTAGTCCTGCGGTAGAGCAATTGTTATCAAATTCATTCTAAAAGCATTAGAGATTAGGTAATTTGTTTTATTGGCGGGGCAAGTAGATTTAGTAGGTGATTAATCTTAGCTGACTGTTTGTGTATATGTGCTACGTATATTTATTTGTTACTCGTCTAACGTAAATGGAAGGAAAATGTGCGAGTACGGATAGAGACGAAAATGTAGATTGGTGAAGATGGTCTTGTTTTAAATAGGCACTGACAAAATCTAAAATATGGTTCTTGTATTGAAAATAGGTCTTTGGTATTGATCAGATTGACTACACAGATAAAAAAATACGTCGACTAAATTGGGGCGGAATTACCGATTTTGTTGTGTTTACTCGTAAAATTAATTGAAACTTTCCTTTCCAAGCTCCATGGGGTAAAACCTAAATAAACAATTAAGTGGTAGTTAAATTTGGTGAACATCAAACACAAAAAAACTTTTAGAAGTTCGAACTGTATTAATACTGAAGTAATGTAATTAAGTATTTGCGACACCGTAGTTATGGACTCAAAACGTAGTTACGAGGGCGACCTGAAATGTTTCCGGAATCGACAACAGAAATACGGTATTGGTGTGGTTTTTTATTTTTCGATGTAGTCTCCTCGAAGATCAATACACATTTTCAAAGGGTGTTCCAGTCTCTTCAAGCTGTCGGAAAAGTAGGATGCTTCGAGGTCTACTGTAGCGGCGATGACCTCCTCATTTGAGACAAATCTCTTTCCTCCCAGTGATTTTTTCAGGTTTGGGAGTAGGAAAAAGTCGCTGAGGGGCTGGTCTGGTGAATATGGAGTATGAGAGACTAATTCGTAGCGCAACTCATTCAATTTGGACACGACGATGCGGGATGAATGAGCCGGCGCATTGTCGTGGTGGAAAAGCACTTTTCCGCTGCAAACGACGCCGTTTCTCCTCCAATACTGCATCGAATTGGGCCAATAAATCGCTGTAGTACTGCCTTGCGATCCCAAAAAATGGTCGCCATGATCTTTCCGGCTGATGGAACGGTCTTTGCTTTCTTCGGAACCGATTCGCCCGGAAAATTCCACTTCTTCGAGTGTTCCTTGATCTCCGGTATGTAGTGGTGGATCCAAGTCTCATCCACGGTGACGAAACGCATGAAGAAATCCGAAACGATCACCCGATTTTGTTTTTGTTCCGGTGTGAGCAAACGCGGTACCCATCGCGCCGAAACGTTTGTCATACCTTAAATTTCGTGTAGGATATGGCCAACGCGTTTTTCGGAGATGCCTGTTACCTCTGCTATCTCTTTCAGCTTCAATCGACGATCGCCTAACACGACATCATGGATCTTGTCCACCATTTCATCGTTGGTAGCGATTTTTGGGCGTCAACTGCTTGGTTCATCATTTGCGCGACCACGTTTGAACTCGCTCGTCTAGAAGCTGATTATCACCACGAAATTCGATTTTAATCGTTTTTGAGAAACCGCCCGACTTGCTACACAAAACACACTGTTAAACAACAATTATTGACAGTAGATGTCTAAAATTTTGACAGTTGCCATAAAAAAAGTTACCCTTGCCGACCAATGAAACCACTTCAACCTTCGTGCATCTCTTGCCAATTTTGGAAACATTTCACTCCAATTACAGAGATCTAACGAAATCAATGCTTTAAATATTTACCGCCTAGGTTGTAACATGAGCATAAAGGTTCATTTCCTTCAGAGTCATCTTGATAGGTTTCCCGAAAATTTCAGATTCAGTACACCTAAATTCGTAAAAAAAACAGATCTCATATAGAAGTCTGTAAAATCTGTGTTGGGCAGTGTTATTCTTACCTTGCAAGATCATTACTTGACCAAAATTCTGTTAATTAAAATGGCATTTGACTGAAATTTCAAGCAGTGCTACAATTACTTTTAATTTTTTGACAAAACTAACATTTGCATGCACGATAACCCATAAAGTTGTGCTAAGTATATGTATCATATCTATTTCACTTAATATCAGACATGATCAAATTTTCATGGATTACTTTGACGCCAGATTTTTCTGTTATTAGTGCAAAATTTATTTGGTTCATACCCTAAAGCATACGTGGGCAAGAACCGGCCTTCTGTAAGATTTGATCCGGCCCGCGAGACATTTTGAAAAACCTAATTAAAGAAAATATTACACTACTTACTCATACTCCCTCCAAATGTGGAAGATCGAGTGATATGGGGTTTAAACGCGGCCCGCAAACGTATTTGCACACTAAAGTTTGGCCCGCAACATGTGAAAGCTTGTCCATACCTGGCCTAAAGTATACAGCAAAGAAAAAATATATTAATCGTTGTAATAACTTAAACAAATTCATCAATAGATATGCAATTTTAAAACATATACTGATCTCTGCGTTCCATTTGATAAATCTTTTGAGAGTTTTTATTCTCTAAAGGGATACGTTGAGTAAAAAATAACGTGAAAGAGTTTTATCAACTTTTCCTATCTGCACTAATATTCAATGCTTTTACAAGAAATTGTTATGGACAGGCATCCATCTTTAAGATTTAACTTTACCCCTAAATATTAACTACATTTTAGCTCTGTATAATTACAGCTTCAATTTACTCCCTCATGCATTACTTAAGGAATGACGTAAGTGCCGGAATTTAAACTTTGTGCGCTCCTGTGGGTTCGCTCTCTTCCCATGGGGTCCATCTATTTATCCTTGGTCAGTCACTCGATAGACCTCAATCGTAAATCATTACCTTTACCTTAATTACAGTCTGTTTGGAGAAATAAGTTGTGTAAATGGTTAATCAGGGAAAATACAATCCAACAATATTAATAGTAGTGGAACATAAATAGGATTACACATTATTTATTTATTTCTTAAAGCTTGTGCAATTTGTAGGATGGCTAATAGTAAAAAAACTGTCCATTTATTATTTCTTTGAGCATTTCGTTGCATTTTTATTTTAAGTCCAGAAGAGAGTTGCATAACAGAAATGATTATAAGAGAAGAAGCTAAACTACCAAAACTTGCATGAAAGAAGTTAAAAAAAAGACAAATCTGGCAAGCGGAGAAATGAGCTGTAAATATGCGGCGATCTGACCAAAACATAAAAAGAGGAAATAAGGGTGTGTGTAGTAATTGCCGAGGTATAAGCTACTTCAGGCAGAAGAAGCGTAAATAGTGGACAAGGAAGTTATTTACATCGTGTTTATAGGATACATGAGGCTGGAAGAAAAATACAGGTGTCATCAAAATTGGCTAATCATATTAAATTAATAAAAACTGAAAATATTCCTTATTGATATCTTTCTACATTTAAACTAGCATTAAAAAATGAACCGATAATGCTTTTTCTACTTATAACGCACCAAGAACCAACTTGAATGTAGAGAAGCTTCAACATAAAACTTATTGGGCTTTGCATTACTTTATATTCCCATATTTTGTAAGCTAACGTATTCACTAACATGAGACCATGCTTTGTCTATGATAGCGGATAAGGAACATCTAGGATTTCTCCCAAACATGTTATATGATATGGAAATAATTGGAACCGACTATTATTTGTCTAATGTTATCAATAGCTCATTCACTCCGGGCTTTTAGTCACACACGACCCTTTTGTTGTCCATACTACCAGTTTACCGAAAAACTGGAACAGTTTTATTGATTGTATTCTGAAAAGTACCACAGTAAAAACAAGGTTGAGAAATTCATCTTGAAACTCTTCTAAGCAATGTTGGGTGGGATACTTTCTTGTCGATCTTTTGACTGTTTCAAACATATAATTTAACCATGAATGCCTTTTGTTTATGTGCGTTATTAAATACTATATGATCATATAAATTTACACTGTAGTAAGCTATGAAATTATTTCTTTAAAATATGTTGTTGATAGTGAGTGATTTGACAATGGCAAAATAGGTTTGTCATGTGTACTGTATCGGTTTATTGGCTGTCACTACCACTACATAATAAGTTAATTTAGACGTTTTGAAGTTATACTACCAATTTAAGCTTAAAGAACAAAAATAGCTTGCCAGAGGGTAAATTTAATCGATCGTATGATACTATATTAAATTTCGGAAAAATAGTATTATCTTTGATGTCACATACTGACAATGGCAGATTTTTAATAATTAAAATTTAATACAAATCGGAGGCATACGACCTTTTGTCCGAAACTTTTATGACTCGGAGTATTTGTCAACACCTATATATATATATATATATATATATATATATATATATATATATATATATATATATATATAAATGTTTACAGCTCTTTTATTTTCGAATTTAAAGTAGATATGGATTAAATGGTTTTCATTTAGAATTCCATCTATTTTCAAAATATGAAGGAATATACTGGATATTCCATTAAGAAAATACATTTACTTTTAAATATTTCAAGAAAAATGCTGTTACTTTATAATTTTTAAAAATGCTATTACTTGATCATTGCTTTATTGTAAGAAACTGCGCTTATATTTTTGCAAAACTGTTATATCGGATCTTCAACCTTATATTAAGATCTTCTACGTTAATTTGGAATCTTTCCCGTGTCTGTCCCGTATTGAAGAAGGACGATTCATCGGATATTAGAAATTACCGGACAAATTTCCTTGCTTTGCAATATTTCTAAAGCGCTTGAACACGTCTTGTTTACACATTTATATCCTCAAGTTCGTTGAATGATATCTGTTAATCAACATGCGTTTATGAAGCAGCGTTCTACAATTACTAACCTTGCCTGTTTCGCACAGTATGTATTCGAAGCGTTGGATGCTAAAGATCAAGGGGATACAATCTATTTGGATCTTCAGAAAGCTTTTGATCAGATTGATCACTATGTTCTCCTTCAAAAGTTTCAATCATTTGGACTTTTCCGATCTCTGTGCTTATTGTTTGAATCTTACATTACCAATAGAAAATTTCAAGTGCTACAGAAACTTTATATCTTCTAAACACGTTGCTACATCAGGTATAGTTCAGGGTTACATTCTCGGGCCTCTAATATTTCTTCTATTCACTAGTGATATCGTTGATAGTTTGATGTGTGCTGATGATGTTAAACTGTTCTCTACCATTGACACTCCTACTGACTGTGTGCTGCTTCAGAGGGATATCTACGGCATCTCTGACTCGGGCAGAGTAAATAGATTATTTCTAAGCGCTCCTAAATGCTTATATGTAATATTTGCCAAATTCAAACAGCCGGTCGTTTCAATACACTATTGGGGAGACAGTGTTGAGCATCGCAATGTATGTATATTTCCTGTAGCTGGATGTATACCTGTTGGAAATAAACAATTATTATTATTATTAAAATAGCCAACTTTGTACTTTTGATAATATAAAGGTTAGCAATAGCACTGATTTTAATTTAAACCTAAATACGTATTTCAAATTTTTTTAGCTTTCCTTTTATCTGGTTATTTCGATAATCTTTTTATTGCTTGAACATCCGTAGAGCAATTAGTATATGGTTTAATTATACAATATAGTCCCTACCCTCTTACATTCATACGTCTAACAAGTAGTAACACGTGCTAAATGATAAATTATTGAACAACCGGGTTGCGCGAAGGACTCTAAAAAGAGATACTACGACTACCAGCGAAACCACACACCGGGGCGTCGACCGTAAGGGGACGATGCCGAATAACACGACGGGGTAGTTTGCATTCGCGCTCGTGAGACACACATCTGTCAACGAAAAGGGGCTGCTAATCACCGATACTGCCACCCTTGCGTCGCTATATTGCCCCTCCGTATAGACACGTACAATACACACACGTACGTACATAGGTATACATGCTTGACGCGGCTACCCCTTGTAATAGTAATATTGCTGCGATAAACTCTCTCTGCGTGCTATTACTTATGTACTAAAATATCGGTTGTCTCCCTTCTCGGAACGGATTCTAGGCGTTGCAAGGCGAAAGGACCGTATCTCCCTCCTTTCCGTGCGATTGTAATTCATAGCGAAGGGTCGCCGATGACATTTTCAATCCACTAGCCCGCAGAAAGGATAATAATTGCCATCGGGAGGTTCAATTAATGAAACGGCAGTTCTGTCGAGAACGCTCTATATACGGTGTGATGTTCTTGTTAGAAATGCGGCCGAATATTTGAAATATCGCTGATATATGTAGGTCAATCAGAAAGTCGTAAATTATGGTAATTCCACATATGAAACGAGTAAAAATACGATTTTCCTGAATTGCTTTAATTAAACGGACGTCAAGTTAGCAACGGTTTTTGTGATGTGGCAACCTTGCTCAAGTTGTGTACCATAAGTGCTGAAAACTTATTAAATGATAATATTATTACTTATGCTTATAGTGCCTATTACAACGTTAACCCACGACAACTCAACATCATTGCCGGCCCGTACAAAATATTTTTTCTGAACTTATAAGGTGATCCCAATGAATCTCAATAATGATTCTAAGATGCGTCAAGGGATGCCTTACGAGGGCGACCTGAAATGTTTCCGGAAAATCCGGATAAATCTGCAATAAATCGCTGTAGTATTTCCCCATGATCGTCCTTCCCTTCTGCAGATAGTCGATGAGGATCAAACCTTTCCGGCCGATGGGACGGTCTTTGTTTTCTTCGTAGCCGGTTCGCCCGGAAAAGTCCACTGCTTCGGTTGTCCCTTGGTCTCCGGTATGTAGTGGTCGATCCAAGTCTCATCCACAGTTACGAAACGCATGAAGAAATCCCTTGGATTGCGTTGGATGTTGGCCAGACATTCCTCCGAAACGGTTACCCAATTTTGTTTTTGCTCCGGTGTGAGCAAACGCGGTATCCATCGCGTCGAGAGCTTGTTCATAGCAAAAGTTTCGTGTAGGATATAGCCAACGCATTCTTCTGAAATGCCTGTTGTCTCTGTTATCTCTTTTAGCTCCAATCGGCGATCGGCTCACCCAGAAACTGATGGTCGAAAATGATGTAGTACATCCGCCATGAACCTCTAGCAAAATATTTCGAATTTCCGTAGCCGTTTTCCCAGCCATCCAGAAGTGTTTTATCACTGCACGAAATTCGATTTTATTTTAAAGATATAGTATAGATGGTCACTTTACATGGCTAAACGATATAGGTTCATTATTGGACTGAGAAGGGAATGCAAAAGTTGATTAAAAAGAACTACAAAATATTTCTTTTCTGAATTTATAAAGGAATGTCAATAATTTTGACGGTCCAGAAATGAATTTGTTTGGGAATGCAAAGCATGTCTTGTACTGCCTGAGTGAATTAGAATCTTATAGAATTTTATAAGAGGAATCTGTTGTTACCTTCTTCATTTCGAGCTTGTTATTAT
The DNA here is from genome assembly GCA_023509865.1 of Trypoxylus dichotomus. Classification (NCBI taxonomy): domain Eukaryota; kingdom Metazoa; phylum Arthropoda; class Insecta; order Coleoptera; family Scarabaeidae; genus Trypoxylus; species Trypoxylus dichotomus. The sequence goes on along the minus strand of CM042081.1, from coordinate 13,759,986 downwards.
TACATATCTAGGAAAAGAATTCTGTTTCCTTTTCGTGGGTAAATTTGCTAGAAGGAAATTTTGAATTCAGTTGCTCCAAAAATTCATTTATTAAGAATTTGGTATTGTCAGAGATACAAATAGTCCCGTCAACATATTTGATCTAAAGTCATGCAAAATAATTCAGAATATTCTTAGGGTCAGTTTCATATTTATTAATAAAAAAGTTAGCCATGAAAAAAGATAGGTTATTATCTATTGTCGTTTCTTCAGTTTGTTGACCAAGATGTGTTGTTAATTGCTTGATTGGATTCTGTATCAGCTGTAACAGGACGCGGTTGAATTCTTCAGTTATTGGTTTTTTTTTTTTGATGTCCAACATTATTAGTTGGATTTTTCTCGTTTATCACTAAATCTAGATAGCAGCAACCATTAACATGAAAAATGGCTCTATTACATTGTTTATAATCAGATGACACGTTCATTTTTTTAAGATACTAGGTGTGAAATCCTACATCCTGCGAGGTTTTTCGGTTGACCAGTGAGAACAATAATGTCTGTTAACAGTACCATTAACACAAATAGACAAAATTTAGGCGTGATCAGATCTTTCCAAAGCTTTTGACTGCATCAACCAGGAAATGTTGCTCTTTAAATTTGATGATCTAGGGTTCTTTTCGATCCGTTTTAAAACTCATATAATCTTACTTAATTCAGAAGAGATATTACGTGGTTTATAATGGATATATTTCTAAGGAATTTATCTTTACTTCAAGTGTGCCACAGAGCTCTAAGTTGGGTCGGTTCCTGTTTGAGTCGTATATTACTGAAAATATAGCAGATGTTGAGCGAATAACTCAATCAATCTAATCAATAAGAAATCTATTCGCAAGCTTTCACAACAAGCGTGACTTTTATATGAGACTCTTGACAGACCCTTGCAGTTTCAAAAAAATGAGAGTTTGGCTTGCTGCTTCTCGTAGACGGATTATTGCTCCAATATTCTTTAATGATATTATAAATGTGGAAAGAAATCGTAATAATTTATTACAACCAATTTTATATTAATTGTATAACGACGAACTCCGCGAGGGATATTTCCAGCAAGATGATGCAACACCCCATACGACAAGGGAAACAATGGAATTATTGCATGAATTCTTTAATAATCGGATAGTAGACTTTCCACCGCGATCTTCCGATCTGACGATTATGGATTATTCTATATATCCATACCTAAAAAATAGAATATTTACAAATCGTCCCCATAAAACTGACGAACTTACTGAAGCTATCCGAAATGTCTGCGAGGAAATTACACCACATTATTTAAGGAATGTCGTCAATAATATGAAACGAAGAGTTGCGTTATGTATAGAGAATGAAGGAGCTCACTTTGAACATTTAATGTAACCATTCTTTATTATTATTAAACTTTTTATTTTCCGAACTGAAACATTCGTGTGTATTTATTTGTCAAAACATGAACATCTAATCTGACAACCGCATATCAATCGTGTAACATCAACTGAACCACCTACACTTAAGCGTTGTTAGTAACGCCACAGAATAAGTCATTTTATACGTGTTTAAAGAAAATCATGCCTTGCTGGAGGGTAAATTTAATCGATCATGTGGTATTTAAACTGTTGTGAAGGCATGGACATTTATGAAGGCAAACATGTTTTAACAAATTCCGAATTAGAACCCCTAATTAAGCATTTTAAAAGTATAAAGATTGTGTAGTTAATTGCGTTTTGCTGGTGAATACAGTAGTTTAGCTGTAGAAACGAGCGTATTGGTGATGTAAAGTGTTTTAGTATTCCAATGCCTCTGTATTCGAACGCATCAGTATTTTTCCTTGAAATCATTATTTTTAGAGAGTTTAGAGAGTTCCAGGTGCTGCAGGTTCTACTTCATTTGATTATTAATTTGATTTGAAGTTAAATAGTTTTCCGCGTTTAAGAAACAATCGTCCGAATTGGATGTTTGTTATTTTACGATCGTATCACTACGTTTATGAGATTGATGTCGGTACGCTTGATGTTTTCTTAACAATATAAACATAATCAACTACATTAAAGCACAATTTTTAATTGCCCTATCGCAATGCTTAGAGCGCGCTTATTAAAAACTGAAAGCATTGTTTAGTCTATGTCCGTTTCGGAGATTTTCACTTTACACGTTTTCGTTTTAATACCGATGCTCACGGTTAAACAAGATCGAGATGAAATCGTCACGTTACGTTCGTTTTGGCCGGCGTTAACACGACCGCTTGATTTAACTTACAAATGAGAAGTATATTGGTCAATGTAACGCAGCGAACTTGTCGGTAAGATTCAAGCTGTCGCGCCGCTGCGACCGACCGGTTTCCGATATGATTTCGCCGTGGCTAACGTAATTTATTACGGCCAACAAAGACGCTTAATTCTGCATTGCTTCTGTACCATTGAGCCCGAAGAGTATGAATGAATGCACGGCGTATGCGATAACGTTATCATATAAACCCCAAACTCTCAAGATAAATGAGGACGTTGTTTTTGGTTTCACGCGGCAGCTAGAACGGTTAGATTGGTCTATGACCTTGTGGAGTTACTTTATTGTAAATTTTACATCCCAATCCTAGTAGTTGTTTAGAAGAATTTCTGGGGTAGTTCAAAGTTTTAAAGACAGAAGCTTACAATAATATAATTTAAGCGCATTGGTTCACAAAATGTACTTCAACTGTGTTAGTATAATATTTGATGTAATTTATTTGTGTGATGGCGGGCAGTGATGTTGTGATGTGGTTGAAATGTAAATAAAAATTAGAGAATCAAATCGATAAAGCTTTGTAGTGCTGTAGGAATCACGTAAACTTTGTAGTATCTATAAATCCACACAGCATAAAAGCTTAGTGGAAGATCCAGTGACAATATAAAAATCTGTAAATGCTGAGAAAGAAACAAATGTAAATGCTTTATTTGCTAAGGTACTTAACATAGATAAAAAGACACACCATTTTCGAGTAATCAATAAAAATTAAAAAAGTAGTATTATCAATAGGTTGCAAATTAATTTATAATCATAGCAACAAATCAAAATGTAACAAGAAATATTTTGCTATCCGACAAAACAGTCTACAACTACATCGATAGAGGTCACCGGTGCTGATCTGGTGACCACTACGTATAGTGTTAATGCTTTTCCCATAACATACAGGCGAACTTTATAATATTTAATGAAGTCGCAAAATCCTATGTAAAAATTTCTTACAAGTGGGTGTGGCCAAATCTTCGGCGTGCCAGGTCCACACTCGTTCGCACACATGACATACATGAAAATTGACCGAATTCGTTGATCCGTTTCGCTGTGGTGTATGCACACATGGTACATCGTATTACGCGTTATAATGTATTTATAAAAGATGTTTTTATATAGGTATAAAACATTAAGTTGGCAACACTTTTTTAACTTGCGGCCATTTTGTCACCTGTCAAGTGATTTATGTTTAGTTTGGTTTGGCATTTCATCATGAATAGGCTGACACCTGAACAACGCTTCCAATTTGTGCAAATTTATTTTGAAAATCATGGTTGTGTTCGAAATACGTATCACGCACTACGTCCATTTTGCGGTCAACATAATCGTCCATCAGAACAATTAATTCGATTAACTACGGATCGTTTTCGTACCATGTTTACTCTAAATAATAATACGCATCTACAGAGACGTCGTACAGTGCGTACAGAAGAAGTTATTGCTGCTGCAGAGCGTAGTGTAAAGGAAGACCCGATATGTGTCCATCCACTTTATGGAAGATTTTGCGGAAAGATCTTGGTTTGCGTGCTTACAAAATCCAACTCGTGCAAGAATTGAAGCCACACGATCACCTATCAAGGCGTACATTCGGTGAATGGACCCAAAACAAGATTGCCGTTGATCCCGATTTTCATAAGCGCATTTTGTTTAGCGATGAAGGCCACTTTTGTTTTAATTGATACGTCAATAAACAAAACTGTCGTATTTGGAGTGATGGTAATCCTCAAGTGTGTGTTGTGACACCGTTACATCCAGGAAAACTGACTGTTTGGTGTGCTTTATGGGCTGGTGGAATCATTGGTCCGTACTTCTCTAGAAACGATGCTGGTTAGAACGTTACAGTCAATGGTGACCGCTATAGAGCCATGATTACTGACTTTTTCGTTCATCAATTGAACAACCATGATGCGCATTAGCTGTGGTTTCAACAAGACGGCGCGACATGTCACACAGCTCGAGCTACAATTTACTTATTGAAGGAAACGTTTGGTAACTGCATAGTTTCATGTTTCGGACCCGTGAATTGGCCTCCAGGATCGTGCGATTTAACGCCGCTAGATTATTTTCTGTGGGGATATGTGAAGTCTAGACTAGCAACTTCACACGCCGATAAGCCCGAAACAATTGACCACTTGGAGGACAATATTTACCGCGTTATTGCCGATATAGTCACCGAAAATTGGACCTCCAGATTAGACTACGTCCGAGATGGCCGTGGCGGTCATATGGCAGAAGTCATATTTAAATTATAATGCCAAAAGGTTATCTTTCCAATAAAGTAAATTTCGTGTCAATTTTTAAAAATTCATCTTTGCTTTATTCCATTTCAAAATTCTATACCTTTATAAAAAAACACTCTTTACTTCGTTATATAGAAGAACACTTCACCTTGTGTAAAGTTAGCCAAATCTTCGACGCCACAGATCCCCACCCAAGCCGATGTGGAAACTTATCGCGTTCCTCGCGTGACTCCACCGTTTCGTAGCTTCTGTTTGACAACGATAGAAGTCGTATGTCGTATTACGCGTAATATTAATTAATTAAGCATATCGAACACACGTAAAGGGAAGAAGCGACCACTGGCTACCCAAATAAGCAAGTCTATAACCGAATATCCTGATTTAAAGTTCGATGGTTGTAAAATATGGTGTAATGTTTGCGAAATCTCTTTGATGTGCTGGTACAGAAGCTATTGGGAGGAACATGTACGTAATATAACTATATGAGTACAATACCGCATGCTATAACTAACGAGAAAAACAAGTGTATTATAGAAAAGTTCGAAAGTGCTTTGAATAAAGATTTGTGCATCTGCAGATCCGTTAACTAATTTTAAAGATTATTTAACGGTGTCTGTGTTACATCGGTCGATGTTGAATGATCTTTCTCAAGGTACACGAACATTTTGGTAATCAACTTCGCTGAAACAAATGTCGAAACATATCTGATACTGCAAACTTTTCATGACCCTCGCTAATTCTGTTTGGTGAACTCATCAACAACTATAAAGGAGGTATGTAAGTCTTTATGTTTTCGACATATATGTTAAAACATAGAGGATATGCATTCATATTCCGCTAAAATCAACAGACAAATTTCTGTATTATGTATAACAACCTTCACGGTTAAGTTTCTAACTAAGACAAAAACAATGAACACCTTCACATATAAAAAAGATTCTCGCATTCTCCAGCTTGATTGTATTCTATCGAACTGAAACATTTGGCTGTTTTTTTATAATTGCATATTACTATTTTCCATGAAATATATAGATAAACTGTTAAAATGTTCTTCCATATAATGACGTATAATAACACGTAATACGATGTACCATACGTACATACACAGCAGGGAAATAGAGACAGATTGGATCAACAAATTTGACCTGGCACGCCGATTTGGGCAACTCTGCTTATAAGGAAATTTCACTAAATAGCGATAAAGGTGTTTGGATGTACACAATACATAGTTATCCTGTTGTCCTGTTGTCTTTTAAGTTTTGCATATAGAGCTGGCATAAAACGGTAGACAGCGTTTGCGAATTAATGCTTAGTAGTGGATTCGTTTACTTCATGACTCCATACTTTTGCCAACTCAGAAATGCATTCTCGCAAGTTGATTGCTGAATTAACAACGATAGAATTGGTTTTTGTTACTTTCAATTGCATTTACAATTTTCAAAGCCACCCGTTTACTATAATGAATTTTGTATTTTTAATTATTTCGTGGTTCGTGGGTTTAAGTTTCGACGTCATCTTTGAAGGAGCATAAAAAAGTTATATGTTTTTGAACCTGTTTGAAGTTCCAGAAGGATACGCGGAACAGTTGTCAACAATTAAAGCTACTTTTCTATGGTGGTACTCCTCTGTTTATCTTATTTTAGTAGCACGTCTTTTTTGAAACATTTTGGATTTTTGAATTTTCTAACTAAAAGTTTCATTTTTGCGTTTTCTGCGTTATATTCGCTCCAATCATTACTGTAATTTTCCCTTTGCTCTGGTTTTCTTCTGGAACATTTGTCACTTTTAAAAACCAAGATCTTGCTGGGTGCACATTTAAAAAAACATTTTAGTTTGCGTTAAAATGTATTTATCCTCGTTCATTATTAAAGCAGCCTTCGTTAATAGGGAAATTCGTAATATAAATAAATGTTATAATAGTTTACAACAGAATCTACAAATTCCTTAAATACGAGCACTATATAAAATTAATCCATTCGGTTTGTTATGCATCACCCTGTAGTGTTACAGAAATAATATATTCAGATTGTATTTAAAAGTACTACACATTTGCTCCTTAATCGTTTTTCCCCCTTTTCGCAAACCGAATCCCACATAAATACCTCGTTAAAAATGAAATACTTCTCATTAAAAAAAAAAAAAAACAACGACGCCGTCCCTGTCGTTAGGAACGCTCGCTCCATACGTTACATGCATAGTAGAGTACGACAACGCGTGCTTGAAGGCGCTGCGTATCTATCACAGCAAATCATCGGATACCGCGTCAACACACCGCGCCGTGTGCGGAAGAAGCATCGTTCGTCGTTCGAAAGACGCGCGCGGCATTTCGACGACCAGGACGTCGCAGTCGTCGTCGGCGAAATGGGAGGGGAAACGAGCGCTGGAACCAAAAAAAAAAACGAAGCGAGAGAAACACGCACGCCACTGATATGCCGGATATACAATTGAGGGTTGTTTCGCTACTAACATACCGCACACAGCCACCCAGTACGCCGAAGAACGTCGCGCGATGCACAGCTCTTATGCGCCGGTCTCTTCCTCCTTTTCTTTTTTGTACGTTTATTTGGTGACGCCACCACATTCGGGAAAAAAGAAATAGGAGCAACAGTAGCGATGATGCAGATCGCAGATTAAGTAGGCGAGATGGCGTTACGATCTGGAGCGCTCCGGTATTATGAGACGGTTAAGTGTTCGAAGTGCATTCGAAGTGTATTCGATAGTAATAGTGAAGTTTTATGGTAAATTAGTGATGGTATTCGTCGATAGAGATATCTGTAATCCATTAGAATTATGATAGGAGAATTGAAGATGTAACAATGAGGCAAGCATTTCCAAAAACGGTAAGTGGTTCCTATTGCGCGATTTTACTTGAAAGGCTTCTATTTTTAATTGCTTATATTAACCTTTCGCATTGGCATATACGATTGGGCTCGTTAAACATTTTTTAAAACGACCCTCTCATCGAGTTTTATCGTGGTATACATCTTTAAATCAGAGCCCTCCGTCTTTCACGTTCTCTTTTTTCCAATCCCTATATTCCAATTAAACATCCCATTAAAAGCGCACGGAACATTGTTACATGTCATCATCATCCCTCTCGCCAGCGCGTTTTTCTGCCGCAACCCTCTTTACCCTCCGCTGCTCTGTTCCCTATCGTTTCGCTCTGTCTAACAATCTCGCTCTTCGAGCCCCTACCCCTACCTCCTACCCGAAGCGTGATCGTCCTACCCTCAACGTTATTTGATTACCTACTATTCGTGTCTAGATGCTCGGAACTGTTTAAGGATAACCGATCGGTCTCCCTTCGTCTCTTAACCCCGTGAATTTTCCTCTTCTACCCTCTCCCTTCCCTTTTCTCCGCTTCCCTCTTCTCCGCTTCCCTCGTCTTCACGCCGCGCATCTCGTTCTTTCTCCTTTTTTCGCGTCGCCCTCTTCGTCGCTTCCATCGCCTTCCGATGTTGGGCTGGTGGAGGGTTGTCGACGACGACGTTTAAAGTAAAAGTAATTCTCGTGGCGGAAAAGAGATGGCGCTTCGATCGGTGCCTGTGATCCGTTTTCTTTTGTTGAAACTTTGCGAGATGGAAGATTGTCATTATGGCGATTACGGAGCTGCTCGCGGGGTTACGCGAGGATCGGGGAGGGTTATAACGAGAAATCGAGAAAGAACCACCGTTAAGGAGAAGGAGGAAGAAGTGTGAGTGAATAATGGTAGTGGGAGATAATGTTTTGATAAGTTGCGGAGGTGATTCTTAATTACCCGATAGTGGAGTGGATGATATCATTTGGGTTTGAATAGGATTTCTCCTCATTTTACTACCATGTTCTCTTTTAAAATACTTTATCTATCTAGCAGAGGTTATTTTTGAAATAATCGGAAATGTTTCTTGATTGCGTAACTTGTCTGTACTTTATATATGGCTCTATAATTACGTAATTTACAAACAAGTTAGCTTTATTACCTGCAGCATAACAAGCATTCTTGTCGCTTAACAGTTAATATGTTCAAGTTATTTATGAATTTGAATTGGAAATCCTTTGGCTATACGATATCCAAGAGCTAGAAGTATATGATTTTTTCCTTGTTTATAAAATATTTTCTGTTCAGAATGTTTTATGTATGTTGTAAAGCATTGAATGTTCATTTTCCTCTGGTGTCTGTAATTATTAAAATTAACCCTTATGGAAATATGCAGTATCCATTTAGGAGTTTGAGCTGTTCACGATTACGATAAGTTATCTTTAAAATCGGGTCACGTCCTTGCGATCTAATCAAAGTATATTAAAAAAAAATAATTACAAAAATCAACTTTCCAGTTCATTACATGCGGTTTCAATAACCAACTATCCAAGCATTGATATAAAAACTGTAGAATTATAGTAAAAAGTTGTGAATCCGGTAAAAGTATTCCTGTCTGATAAATTACAGAAATGTTAAATGTATCGCACACAATTGAAAATCATTTCAAACATATAACCACAAATAGTCATACGTTTTAAGAAATTTTAGAGCCTGCATAGAAAATAAGTTGCATGTCTGATACAGTTTTTACATTCACTCGATAACACGGTTGACAATGGGAGTCCATGTGCTCTTGAAACGCTGCGTTCCGAATATTTAATTTGTGTGGAGTGGAGTTTACTACGATGGATTATACAACCACACAGTACTTGCAATCGTTATTTATTCCATACTTTGTAATTATAGTTTCTGCAAAAGCTAGTGTACATCCAGTTAAATAACTCAACAATTATTAGATTATTTCTAAAATTTATATACATAGCGCCGTACAAAATTAAACTTTTTAAAATCAATCCAAAAGTTGTACAAAAATGTAGTCCTTTAATTCTGGAAACGATACGAGCCCAAGCATGTTTCCCTCCTCCCCAAGTAATCCAATGAAATACCGAAGGGAGGAAAAACGGATTATAGAAAAAGAAAAATCCAAATCTTCAAATTAAATTTGTAAAAGTTAATACAAAAGTTCTCGTCGCTTAACTCCCCGGACAAAAAAATATCCCTATTCCGTGTGCTTATACTGAAAGCTGGCACGAAAGCTCATAAGCGCGACTCCATCGACAATCCTCCCAGCTCGACATCAAACATCATCACAATTTAGTTAAGGAAATACGAAAACTTTCCCGGTTAATAGTTTTAAATTATTCACTTTGATACGCGCTGCTTTTCATCGAAATTTTTCCCGTATCATCTTAAAACATAAATTCGATAATAAAGTTTCAAAGCAAGAGATAATTATTTTAACGACGTTTTAAATGCAAAAGTATACAGGAAAGTAGCGTTATGAGAGGTAATAAAGTTCTCTCGTATAAGTTTATAGAGTTTATGGTAGTTTGTCCTAAATTTTCGAATGGGAATAGTCGGGGCTGGATTTAGAAATTGGAATAATCACGAGATCAAAAAAATAAAAGGTAATAATAAAGCGGGACCCATTGAATAGATCTTAATTTGTCTTCCGCAATAAGTTGAGTTGTTTTAATGCCGCTAAATCTTATTTCCATTTTTATTAAAGCGATCGTAATAATTTCGAGCGTGATATAACGACCCTCTTGTGAAATAAAGTTTTACACCACTACAGCGATCGGCTGGGATGAAGCAAAATTAAAAAGTTTGAAATTTACTGTTGCTTCAGGAAACATTTTCGATAAACATTTATTAGATCGCAACATTACTCAAGATTATGCTCTATCTCATTTGCCTAATATATTGAAAGATTTAATATTATCAATTTTTAAAATATATTACGATTTTATCTATTGGTATAATTAATTATTTAAATTAGCAAAAGCACTAATAAAAAGGCTGATTATTAAAAAAAAGTCATTTATTCATACGCAACGTCAACATTAAATACAAGACTTTCCGCATTCGACAAATTGAACAAAGTCTAAGAGATAATAAGAAGTTATGTATATGGGCTAACGACGTAAAGAACATATCTGATATTGTACCTACAGCCTATATATGGAAGTGCTTAGAGAAATGGGTCGTCCGAAATAATCTTATTGAGGCCGTAGAAAGTATGCACAAAAATATGGTCAATCAAATTAGGAACAACGCAATAAATTGAAAATAACTTCCTACCAGAATAATGTGGAATTCTTAGTACACTGTTTATTATCAGAGTGATCGAAGAAGTAACAACTAATTAAACTTTCAATCCAGTTCAGTACTATTAGATGGCCGGTCTTGTTAAACTACAAACACTTGATTCGATGGCGGAAAATCCTGGAAAAGTATTATATTTTTTATATAATTATTAAACTTTATTCGATAATATATTTTCTATTTTGATCAAAAACCCTTTCCGTCAACTTAATTATCCCACGCTCCTAGAACTTTTGGTCTTTATCTGCAAAAAACCGAACTAGGTGTAATTTTGCAGCGCTATCATCATTGAAGCTACCATTCAAGGAATTTTCTAAGGCTTTTAACAAATGGTATTCCTTCTTCTTATTCCTGTTTCCCTTTTCCTAAGACTTGGTCTTGTTTCTTCTATTCTTCTTAATGTTGTTCAGACTCTTGGGAAGCAGATGTGCAGCTCTCGCACTGTGCTTTCGGAGGTCAGAGGAGAGATCTCCTAGAATTCGGATGTTGATCGTTTGTCCATTTCGCTCATCAACCTTCTGTCATTCTGTCGTCTCGCCCTCGTAAACCGTACTATGTCTTGAATTTCGAGATCTTTTCTTATCACTTTGTTTCTTATTTACTCCCTCGCACTCACTCCTTTAATAGCCCTCAATGTCTTCATCGCTGCCCTCATCGTGTTACAGTTTCCATTGCATATGTGAGTACAGGTCTCACGGCTGTTTTATATATGCGAAATTTACTTTCAGCGGATATATATTTATGCTTCCATATAATGGCCCTCAGATAGGCAGAGATCCTTGAGGCTTTATTAATTGGACTCTTAACTTCTTGTCGTAAGTTTTTAGAGCTTGTTAGTTCAACTGCTAATTACGTGCATTCCAAGTACTGAAGAATGGGTTTATAGTTTACATCTAATGGGCAAATGGTAATCACTGTATAGTCAGAGCTATACAGTGACATCATTTCCCAACCAAGCGTCAATAATTTTTGGTGAGTGACGAATGATGTCTGTGGTCTAGCGTTGCACCTTTACAATTCACCAGCTATGTTTTGAGATCTAGTTTTCTAAATTCACTGTTTCTGCCTTATTTAGGAAAAATTCGCCAAAATGAGTTACGTTCAACAGACTTTAGCAGTAAGTGAAGGGTGCAAAAGGACGAAATAATGTTTAAAACTATGACCAAACAAAGAGAAGGGGTTTGTTAGATTAAATTTTGCTAAAGCTTCTATAGATTGATGACAAAATGGAAAAAGATATTTTTTTCCGCATTTCAATTTTACTGGTATTATAAAAAAAAGTGCCACAAGTTGTAATTTTGGTGGGCAATTGAGACGGTTAAGGTGGATTTCTAGTTATAGAAATAACACTAGCCAACACACATTTTGGTGCCTCGGACTTTTTAAATGTAATCAAGCAATTTTGGGGTGCCTAATCCAAAAATACCGTCAGATTTGTTCTATGAGATCTAGTTTTAGAAATTCACTCTTCCTGCTCTATTTAGGAAAAATTCGCCAAAATTGGACATAATGCTTTGTTATGCACGTAACTTTTTAAAGATTTCTATTTGATAGCTGTTAATTGACACACAAAGAAATGGGTAGGAGGTATTTAATTAACACAAAAATATGCATATACAACTTTCAATTATCAGTTAAAAATTTCCTTTTATAAGATTTGTATGAGGTTTACCGGAACAGTCTCGCTGAAGGTTCCAGCAGTAATCGGCTATCATATGGGTACCCCATGTTTCTTGGCACTTTTCCCCGATAATTCTGATATCTTTGTAAAATCTTTCCCCCTGTTCCTCATTAAGATCACGTAAGTACTTTGGAAAACGATCTAAATGGCTGTGAAGGTAATAAATCTTGATGCTCTTGTTACATTCGAACGTGTGAAAGTTAAAAGCATCTGTTCTACTAATAAACCGTAATGTATCTCAAAAACTGGAGCTACTAGGAAGAAATGCCAATTATTTTTGGAACTAGCACATCAGAAATACGCTAGATCACTTCATATTTTACAGGCACCAGAACAAAAAAATTTCTTTTGTTGGGCGGTGTCATCTATAGCTAAATGGAAGTGAAGCAGGCCTAAAACGTAACCTTGAGTCCCATCTATGCCTATATCAGAGTTATTCCAGAAAGTCCGAACCTGTAGTGTGAACGAATTTCAGCACTATACACTTTGAGACACTGAGTAACTGAAACTCAGCCAGTGCAATCGTCAGATAATGTGGAAAATAGAGCTGGTGTAAAATAAACAAAATGAAAACATGAAACAATGATGTGGAGAATAGCGCAAAAAATAAAAGAAGTATGAACCTAAAAATGAATTTATCTCCATCTTCCTAGTATAGTTCATATTAAAAAGGATTATAATTACGAAAAAGAAAACAAGAACAACTGCAAGAAGATGAACATAGTAATGATTTAGTTACTAGCAGCAGAATTTCTCTGCATCAACTCAGATTTAGATAGACTTACCTTTCCCTTTAATTCCTCTTTCATTAAAGGAACGTCCATCTTCTTCTTCAACGTATCCATAGAAAAGTAAAACAAAAGTAAGTCTCCCTATCTACGACACGGGAGCGTAAGCATTCCTTTACTCGCTTTAATTTTATGCAAAGGTTTGCAGCGCACGCCGCGAAAGGAGTTCTCTCGTTTCTGCTGTGTAACGTGCGCCAAGGCGGTAGCAGCAGCAGTCAGTAGACTCAAACTTTGTTCCGCAAATTTAATTAAAACATCTGAATGTCGCTCAGAGCGCGTAATTTGATTGTCCTCGTCTCCCTCTATCGAGAACTTAGTGCTGCTTCTTTCGGGATATTCTCACTTTATCGCCCTTTGCCGTCGTTTATTTGCATTAAACGTGTATGCGTGTTTCGAAATATTTTCGTCTAATTGGGAAATTCTGCGGTCTGTAGGGGTTACTATTATAATTTTGCTTCTGGATTGACGATCCTAGTTGAACACTAATGCACATATATAAATTTGGGAAGAGAATTGTCTTTTTACATTACACCCAGAGCAAATACATTTTGAATACACATTGAAAACGATAACTGTAGCATTAACAAAGGTTTAACATTTTGTCTCTTAAGTGCCTCTAAGCAACCAGATATATTTAGATCTCCTGAAAATGTTTTATTTTGAAATCATGCCTAACATGGGAAATTCTGAAAATATGCGTTTGTTTGGCTTTAATTGCTAGTGTTAATAGTAGCGACACCTTCTTTTGGGTACTGACGTATGTTGGTAGTTAACTTCAGGTTCAGTAAGCATGTAGACGTAGAAAAACTGCAGACCAGTGTAGAACTCAAAATAGTAGGGTATCGAAAAAGCTACCGATATACCAAAAGCACTACCAACTGAACTAGAACGGACCAAAGAATTCGCTTGTCTACCACACGTATTCAGCATCACCGACTAAATAGAAAGAACACACGCCTAAGATTCGACACAATTCAATTTTCCCCCTGTTTTGAAGGATGAATGGGTTTGTTTGTAGTTCTGTGTTGTTAATGCCATAATCAAACACGAACAGGGATACACAATGTACGAGGTAGGCGCTATAAATTCTCGGCCTGATATAGAAAAAAGAAGCTTGGTATAATATTAAAAAAAAAATATTTTTTAATATAACTAACTTCTCTACATTTATTATAACGATTAATTAATAATTCGATACCCTTGTAAAAATAATCTAAAGTTTTTCTTGCCCCAAACGGAAACACAGCTCACTTTCTTACAGTGGAATACGAAGGAGATAAATCACTGTAAATGCCGTCTAAACGTTGTTTTATGCGATATCTTTTGTTAAAAAACTGATGACCGCGTGGTACTCAGTTTTCATTACTTCATACGCTAGTCACGTTGGTTGTCAGGCCGAGAATTTATGGCGCCTACCTCGTACATAATTAATCGTTTATTTCGCACTTTGTTGTTTTACAATTTTTATCTTCTATGTTGTAAATAGAAGAAAATACTATGTTATACGAGATACAACTGCCAACCACTCCGGACTTGGGTTGCAATGTAACTTCTTTGTTTTTGAGACTAGCGTTTTTTACGTATACATATTTGCCAAAATTTACAAATTCTGTAAATTTCAATGACTAAACAATTACGAATTATGAAGCGATAATGGCTAGACGGGGGTTTGTCGCCTGTGTATAATAAACCTTTATGCCTGTATATGCCTGCTAATGCTTTGAAGAGCTATTGCAAACAGGTTCATGGTAATCCTGGAGATTTCATATCAAAGAATGAATACAAGGAATAATTCAAATTTGGGGGTCTATTGTTATTAGTAAAATAAACTAGAATTAAAAATAAAATTAGTGTTTGCACAATGACAAGGATATGTAAAATATACACTATCTGCCATAAGTGTTTACCCACCTGCGCAATTGGAGATTATTCAAAGAAAGTATTTCTTATTCCGTTATCAGAATATGTGTATTATTAAACTGTAAGTACGAGATAGATTATAATTCTTCTGTAATGTTCTGCGTGTACGTAATGACCCGACTGCCATTAAGACATGGAAATGACCCTTTTTGCGCATCAAGCATGTTCAGGTAGACGGATTAGATAAGGAGCAGTTTTTCGGAAATATTTATCAGGGCCGTTATAAAATATTAAAATAGATGACAGGGGCATTTTAATATAATGAATTCTTTCGTGTTCCAAGCTGTGAATAGTGAAGAATTTGTGCAAAGTGTTTCAAAACAGCGAGCTATGTATATATCAAAGAAGTGACGGTGTATCCAATAAACAGCGACCCGGATGGCCAAAAATAACAGCACCTGCAGAACATCGCGCAATTGTAATCACGGGCAAACGAAATAGACGAAAAACAACGCCAGAAATTGCTTCCGAAGTGAATATTTCTCGCCCAAAACCAGTCAGCGTCACCAAAAAAGATTTTGTGCTAAGCTGGATTATGTGGAATAATTGCTATGCGGAAGCTGGTTTATATGGAAGAATTGCTATGCGGAAGCTGTTATTACAAGAAGCAAACAAAGCTAAATGGGGCGAGAGAACACAAAGACCGGACATTAGAAGATTGGAAGAAAGTGGTCTGGAACGGCGAATCTAAATATCTGACTTTCGGTTCAAACATTTATCCGTAGATCGAAAGGTGAAGGAGCACTTGAATCCTGTATTACACCAACAATAAAACATGGAGGATGATCGTTCCTAATTTCGAATTATTTTGGCGGTATCTAATGATGTGACCAAAATAGTTGGTATTCTTAGAAAAGAATATTGGGCGATTTTGGAAAGGACTGAACACGATTAATCAGTGAGAACTTCGTGGTTCAGCATGATAATAATTCAAAACATACTGCAAAGATATGCCGTGAGTATTTGGAACAACTAGAGCACAGAGAGAAAATTGCTATTATGAAGTGGCTGCCTCTAAATCCAGATTTCAATCCAAATTCGACAATAGTACTTTGCCGCTAACACTGCCCAAAATTGTGTGCCGTCAAAATTCAAACAGTGGCAGCGGCGCGCATTGTGGGTGAATTTTTGAATGCTATAAGCAAACAGCTTGCAATAACATATTCAAGTGTTTAGTTAAAATAAATTTTATTAATAAAGTGACATTTTTCTTAGTAACACGAAAAATGTACGGGAAATTGACACCTGAACCTTACGCCTTACATCTTCTTTATCTGTTGTTTATTTGTTAAAAACTTATTTGTTGGTCTAGAAGAGTTTTTCTTGAAGAAATATTATTGTTATTACTAAAATCTGATTAACAATATTTTCTAGTAGAACGGATGGTTAATGTGTACGAGCTCATGGGCAATCTTTAAATAAAGCGCTGTATAAATTTTATTTAATTTTCCTAGTGCTCAACTTCATTTAAAACATTGCGTTTCTTTTGCTTCATTCCAAAAAGAAAAAATAAAATTTTTTCAACCCCCAGAATATCATCCCACCTTTTCCCGAATCCATAAATTTCGCGTTTAGTTAATATATCGAGCCCTTACTGTCATAAAGAGTAATATTTACGCGCAAAACGAAAATATATTTTTATTATGTCGATGGGTGTATAGCGCCAATACTGGCGAGCGGCGGTGCGAAATTACAAAAATGGCTTTAATTTTTTTTTCAGCCGAATGCGTCCGGCAAAATGGTCTCTCTCGTTATGCAGTTTCGCGAAACAAAACACATCAAAACAAAATATGCACGGCGAGAAAGAAAAAAAAGGAAACAAAAGCAAAGCGAGCGCGAGGAAAAAAACATGAGCGCACGCACAAAACGTAGAGCTGACAAAACGAAAATGCGCATAGCCGCCCGTATAATTCGATGCCCGGAGAATTTATTGTAAAGTAGAGCTGGCAGTCTATCTCCGTCCTTCTTCAGCGTTTCGCGAACGATCGAAGAACGAGACAGCAGCAGGAAAACGTGTCTGAATATATGTACACAAGCGTGTGTGCTTATGTACCACATACACTGCTATTCATTCAATTTGGTATTACTGATTATTAGAACCTAATTGAGAAAAATGTTGGTGCATGCAAACTAAGTGTAATTGGCTTTCCTACGAATGTATCTTTATTACTTTCAAATGGATATTGCATCTAGAAAATTCAATAGATTTAATTATATTATCGGCGCTTTCGCCAAAATTTGTGAGATCTCTATCATCAGACAGAATGGTACAGTCAAATACAATGCATGTAATAGCTACAAACAATTACAATGTACACTATCACTTAGTGAAATTCGGTCATACAATCACAATCTATTATATCACACTGTATATAATTATTAATACATAAAAGTAGAAATATTACGACAGCCACAATAAAGTCTCTTTTACTATCATTCCAAGAATTTATCGGAAGTACCGTTAATCTTTTGAAACGGGTTATTTGGATACTATTAACGAACAACACATTTAGGAAATATACCGTTTTATCACAGGGGTAAAGATATAAATTTGCTTCATTTTATTGTTAAACGTGTGTTGGTGTGTACCTGTCATTTTTACACGAAAGTTTTAAAGCAAATTTACTTTAAAATGATACGTGGCAAGGTTATCAGTGTAGAAAAATGTTCGCGCATTATTACGCTGCTTGAAGAAGGATATTTGGGCCGACAAATTGCTGAAAAAATAAATATAAGAAGTTCAACAGTAATGACATCATACACCGATATCGGACAAGTGGAACTATAGAAAATCGTGTTCATCCTCGAGCATCTAGGAAAACAACAAAAGCTGAAGATTTGGGAATTCCATTATTAAGCCAACGCAATTGAAAATTAACAGCGCCAGAAATGGCAGCCGAGGTCAATCGCGGCCGTGAAGAACAAGTTTCGGTAAGTACGGTAAAACGTCGATCTCAACAAGCGGACTTGGGCGCATTGCCATTCGGGTCAGTGGGGCCGTTCTCATCTAGATTGGTCGTTAGATGATTGGAAACCAGTGCTTTAGAGTGACGAGCCAAAGTTTGAGATTCTTGGGGCAAATCGACGAGTTTAGGTCCGAAGATATAAAACCGAAAAAATGAAAACTGCATTGCATCCCCAATGAAGCAAGGGCATAGTTCTCTGTTAGTGTTGGGATGTTTCTCCTTTGCTGGGACGGGAGATTTATCCAGAGTGCAGTGTACAATAAGCAGGGAAAATCATTTTGCGTATATTCTAACTAATAATGCGCATCCGCAAAGACGTCAGAGTACGTTCCTATGAAGTTATTTCTACTGCGGAGCGTAATGTCGAGGAAGAGCAGTTGGAGGTGTGTCCATCAACTTTATGGAAGATTTTGCGAAAAGATCTTGACTTAAAAGCCTACAAGATCCAGCTCGTGCAAGAATTGGAGCCGTGCAGCTATCATGTCCATCGTACTTCCGGTGAATTGACCGAAAACCAGGTTGATTTCGACCCTCATTTACAATACAGAATTTTGTTCAGTGGCGAAGTTCATTTTTAATTGAATGGCTGCGTCAATAAACAATATTGCCGGATCTGGAGTGAAAAAAATCCAGAAGCCACTATTAAGACGCCTTTAAACCCATAAATAAGCTGGTGGAGTTTTTGGCCCATATTTCATCAACGATAATTTCGGCCAGAACGTTACTGTTAATATAAAGCGCTATACGTCCATTGTTACTGATTTTTTTATTTCCCAATTGAATGGTGTTAACGTGGTTTCAACAAAGCGGCACACCGCGTGTGACACAATTATTTTATTGCAGAAAGTGTTTGATGAACGCATCATTTCGCGAAATGGGCCTGTACGATCTGATGTTACATCCCTCGATTATTTTCTCTGGGGTATGGTAAAGTGGCTAGTCTATGCTGATAAACTACAGATTACGGACTACTTGGAAGCCAACATTCGGCCTCATCTGCTCGAAGAAGTGGTCGAAAATTGGACTTGACAAGATTGCGCTCCATTGGAAAACCTATTTAAACACTAATGGCATAAAATTATATTTTCAATAAGATCAATACCATTGGCCACGACCATGATATTTGTGTGCTTTATTTCGTTTTAAACTTCTATATCTCGGAAAAAGTACCCGTTATTAACGTCGTTAAAGGTTAATTTCATGAGTGTTAAAATATTTACGACCACACGATTTCTAATCCTCAATATTATACTTCATTAGTTTGACCCTATACATTCTAATTGCTGATGCCATTTAATTTTCATATATTGAAGTATTATATTTGTTATCAGTAACCATGGTGAATCAGCAGCCTAACGATAAACTTTTATTCGAAACTACTACCTGAATCCTTTATCATTCTAACGAGCTAATAATTCATTAGCTCGTTAGTAGACAAGAAATTGACAAGAACAACGTTGAAAGTATTGTCAAACTATCAATTCTTGGTATTGATTAGAGTATGTTTTGTCCAGTGTCATCTATTGGGATAACAATTTTTAGAAAAAGTTATAGAGAGATTTGAAAAACATTGTGTAATATTGTATTGCAGTGTATTAGAAAAATAAAATCACAACGAAGAGGTATTACTTAAACAATTGAGTCTTTACAATAGCAATATAACAAGGTAATACTTAGATACGGTTTTTAACCACATGCTTATGTATTATTTTCTGGAAATATATACACTGTCGTTTGCTAATGCATATGTACGTGTATCATACTTATACATATTTACTCTTCAAGCACGAATACCCCCAACTATATGTGTAGCTGAAATATGAACTGTACGACATATGTATGTACTTAAAATAGTCTCCTAGCAAATCTAGAGCTTTAACACATTGCTAAAAAGAAGACGCGACGTGATAGGGAAAAATGAGTTTTACATTTGGCATTAGCGTATATATATTGGTTAAAAACGAGTGTCAGAACTTAAACAACAGAAACAAATTTTATTGTTGGCCAGTGTTATTTGTGAGGTGGGAAACTAGAGAAAGAGTAGGTTTCCTACTGTGAAACATGATGGTTTTGGTGGTACAGCTATAGGTGATTAGATGGAATCCTGCGTAAAAAATTCATCTCGTTTATGAAGAACTTATTTGATGTCACTTGAGGAAGGGGGTGAGTTGATGCGGATGATTAGCCACCACAAAGGAATTCGAGTTGGCAGCGACTGAAGCTCCAGGTAGCATAGACTGAAATTGTCTGGATTACCTGGAATCTTTTCTTAAAAGAACTCCAGGAATATGTGCCGCGGTAATTCATTTTTAAAGTAGCCATATTGATGAAAAATCACTTTGGATTAAAATTTTGTAATATTTTCTGTTTCTTTTTTGTTGGTGAACAATCTTATCGCGATGTCAAATATCTATTAATAATTATTACCACAAACCAATTCTACATTTCAATTTAAATCAAAGAAAACGTCAATTTTTTAGTCATCCGCATATATCTGGACGGTATTGTATATGCTCGACCTGATGAGCGATATCCAACTGGTGGTACTATAACATGTATTAAACTGGTTCCACTTTTTTGAAGCACCCACTACTGATCGAATATTCGCAGTGCCAACTCTAGTTATCAGAGTACCGAAGGCGTGTTAATAAATCGCAAAGCATGAATCATTAAGTGTTTTTATCTTTAGAAACATAGTAAATGTACGGGTTGAATTTAAAAATATGTTATATTATAAGAATTGTAAGATCCTTATTGGGAACATGTATGCACACTAAGGTGTACTTATAACTAGTGTATTAGTTCCTATTGGTGCTCTAAGTAAATTGCTAGTATTACTGTTCTTTTTTTTTAAGGTCAAATTGAATAAAATGTTCCTGATTCTTGAATTTTTTGTTGGTAGCCAAAATTGCCTGATCAACTTTTGCCCGATCTTTTATTATTAATAATAAGAAGATTTGATGTTTCACGCAAATTTCTAAATTACTTATGTATATATATACCATTTCAATTCATTATTAAAATATTACCTTGTCAGTCATTTCGCAAATCTTCCCATTTAATAGAAATATATTTTGCACCACTTTTCTTTTCTCAACATATTAAACGTGCGGTGTGATGAATTTATGGACGGCAGTGTAGATCTAGCGTATATATGTGGGATAAAAAGTGTCAGTTTTTATTGATTCGTATGTCGCATCCCCTCTACTAAAAGCCACCACCTCCTAGTCTATACTACCGACACACAACCACCCGACACTTATCCCTCACCATCCCATATATACACACACACACACACTCACACACATGTACAATTCACATACACGGATGTTCTTCTCGTCCTCGCCCTGAACGTTCTTCACACCACCCTTTCCGCCTACCCCTGTTTGGTTTACTCTTTGTCACTGTTTATCCTGGGTTCGCTACAATTGAGTTGACTGAGTTTCGTCGTCGGGTCGCTTTTTAATTAGAGTAAAAGTGGAATTTTAAAGTTCAAAGCGTGTACGTGTATAACATCTACCTACCTACCTATATACATAATGTGGTAGGGATTATGCGAAAAATATAAGACCTTTGACTTTCGAGGGTAAACTTGATCATGCATAAAACGTTTCTATATTAGAATTTTAATGGGTTTTCGGGATATGCGCTAATTTATTAGATTACTGTAGTCCTAAGTACAAATGCATGTTACGTGTTAGAATTAAAAATAGTCCAGTTTTGGATGTTGTTTGGAAATTCTCAAACCACTACAAATATGGAAAAAAATCTAAATCACGAATTTTCATTGATATAATTGAAATTTGGGATTAATTTCTAATAATAATATTCGATTTATTGGCCCCATATAAATAAATACAAATACAGTATAAATGAAATATATTTTAAAAAAGAAAAATGTGCCAATGGGTTCAGGATCAACGGTTTAGAAGTAAGCAACTCCTCTTCTTCGTAAACTCAAAGATGACCTACATACATACACTGAATGAAATGTAACTATAACAACTGAAGCAAAAATGGAAATGAAAAAAAAGAAACGAACGGAATGCTAAAGATGGAAAGAAATAAAGAAAACAAAAACGAAAATGCTGACTAAGTGTATAAAATAATAACGTTTACGCAGCTGTTGGGCAAACAGTGTTGGTTTTAAGTCACGAATGTCTAAAGCAATTGCATTAAGGTATCTAACAACATTATAAGAGAATAACCTTTTAAACATCTCTAGGCTGTGAACTGGATGAGTAAGTGGACCTTTAAAAGTCAAATTAACATTATGAACATCCGTTCTAAAGATAATCTTACGGTAGAGATAGCTAGGTTTCTTGTGATAAATTAATTTGTGACAGAAAAAAAAACAGTAGAAGAGAACTCAGCTCTAAGTGACATGCACAGCCATCTTGATCATCTTAAGCAAGAGTTTTGCAATCGCTGAATTCTACCTCTGTCAATACTATCCAAGCAATTATAGTAAACACTCGCGCAAAATTTACATCTTGACAAAACAGGAGATTCACATACAGTGCGATCAAAGAACAAGACTGAGTTTTCCTTGTATTAATTTGAAGACAACGTTTTAGCGTTATGTCAGCAAGCATTTGAACATCATTATTTATATTAGAAATAAATTGCCAAAAGTCTAATTATTGTGAATTGATAAAACTGATAAGAAATTATGATATCCATGCTTTTTAAATTTTTTTTCGACCGAATGAAACTTTATAAAAATAAGATTTATCATCTGTTTCTATTTCTTAAAGTTGTTGGTTGTTAATTAGTGTATACTTAGTGAGGTAAGTGTCGCACTCAATTTCAAGTTGAATGTCAACGTATCGATTACAATAAACTAAGGAATAATGTAAACAAATTTTCAAGTCAATTTAGTTTTGTTATCTTACATAGACTACCGCTCATAACTTTAACACCACCTTTAGAAACTTGTATTTTCCCGATATCTTCCAATTGTTAAACAAACAAACAGCTTTTGAAACTTTTAGTAAAAATTCTTCTTAAGCTTAAATACTTTCCAATAGCCGCCTGAAAGCAACTCCATTCTAGGAAAAACAACTCCAGACCACGTTGGAGCCACCTCCATGCCTCATTGCAATTTCTATAAATTTGGGATCAACATCTTTGCCTGACGGCCGACGAAAATATTGCCTGCCATCAGCTCCTAGACAATTTACCTTAGTTTCGTTCGATCAGAGTACATGTTTCCACTAATTTCTGATTTCATTGCCTATAGTATATTGCGGACTAGTTTCTTCGTTTTCTATTTCAGAAATTAACTAACGGTTTCTTACGCGCAACTCTTTCAACCAATTGCGATTCATTGAGACGGCCTCTAATTGTTCTAGTGAAAATGCCAGTGCCAAATTCTTTGAATGTGTCTCGTCTTAATTTCATTAGATCTTAATCACGGACTCTCTTTTGATAAGCGTGCAATTCTTGCATTAGTTTTAGCAACTGCTATACGAGATTTCGTTTTCTTTTTATATTTCCTGTAGTATTATGTTGCATTTAGTGACACACAACACTTTCGAACACTTTAAGTGCTCTTATACGACCAGTTTTTCTCGCGTAACTTTATAATACACTTTGTGATTGTATAGTTAGAGCTTTTCCCCTATTTATTTACTAATAAAAAATATCATAGCTACAATGATAAATAAATAATTAAATTTTCAATAGAACACCAAATGATTTCAATGACAACTACTTCATATTTACATCATTCTTAATTATATGCCCACCACTGAAGATTTCAATATTTTACTTGCTGTAGATACACAGTAGCGCACGGTACTTTTGTTTAATTTTTGAAAATAAATGGTAATGTTATTTAATTCAACTTTTTAGGTATAAGTTAGCTAATATTTAATTCTTAATTTTACGTGTACAGCGACGATTACTACGGAGTAATAGCGACTCTTTCGTTTTAAATGAGTAAAATTTTGAATAGGTTTTTGGGATATCGAGGAAACTGAATTGATTTTATGTAAAGGTGTTAATATTTTTGAAGCTATTAGCATTCTAAATTATTTGTAAGTAAATTATAGAAGTATGTATTGTTTTTGCTAATGCCAATTTTAACACGAAAATAAAATGCTTGTTTGATCCAAGCATTATTTCTTTGCCCATGGAAACTTCGAGAAAATTATCTTATATGCACTGTGTTTCTTATTTATGTTTTCGAGTCCTTGACATGGATTTATTTACCAAATTTAAGAACAGGATAACTTTTTAATATACGGTTACGTTTTACGACAGTGATTTTACAAAAAAAGAATACTTAGAACAAATATAATTACAGTTTAATAATATTCACCTTGTGTGTGTGCGTAGGACAATTCAAAAAAATCTTTCTAGCCGCTTTAAATTTGTTAATTTTCCTTTTTAATAGTTCCTTATTATCGATGAACTTGATATCCTTTACAGTTAATACAACGAAGAAATGTGTCCAATATCGAAATTTTATTTGTTATCTACTGGGTGTCCCAAAAGTTACTGTTTGGACTCCAATGTCGGCGACAGAAATTATCGGTCTGTGCTTTTTAAAGATATTCCTACAGTAATTGTAAATTGCGAGCGATATGTGGTATGATTAACAGCTTTTTACGTTGGCCTTGCAAGATTTAAATAGTTTTAATCGGAACACTAGGTTCTAGCAAGATGGAGTGACATCTCACACGTCTAACGTGTCCTTACCAGTTCGTGAAGTTTTCTCTGGAAATTTGATATCCAAACGTGGTGACATGAACTAGGCGGCATATAGTTCTGACTTGTCACCAATGGATTTTTTTCTATAGGACTACCTTAAATCATAGGTATACAACACTCCTCACTCTCTGAATAAATTAACAGAAAATATTCGAAGAGAAATGGCGGGTATGATGGAGAATAGAAAATGTTGTCTCACGTTAAGAGTGACAATAAAATAATGGAGGACATTTAGAAGACAATTTTTAAGAAATGAATTCCCAAAGCCAGTATTTTAATAAAAAAATAAATAAATATTTATTTATTCAACATTGCCATTATTTTATTATATTCTTGACAGCTAGTTCTTAAACATACGCTATAACTAGGTGATTAATATAATTCACTGAACATGCACATAACAGTGATTTCCTGTAAATGTGTTTTCAGCCCGCCCATAAGGAAAGCTTTATAGTATGAGGAAGGAGGAGTACATGTTTTTATTTACGGCATAAAGCGGCACATGATAGCATTTTTTAAATTAGTTCTTAAAAATGTCCAAATTTGTACAAAGATTGCTGTTACGCATGTCCATACCTCGACCACATAGATAACAGGCAAAAATGTTATGGCGGTTATACCATAACATTTTTTTATTTACCATAGAGTGCAGCACAAAACTAGCCCAACATGATGTCATGATGGAAATTAGAAAATTCGGATGTAGTCGTACTAGGATATCTCCAGGACGGCCACAAAGAACTGCTAATTACTCATTATAGGCACCGGGATCATGGTTTTTGTTGGTGACACCAAACAGTACATGCGCTGGTTGAATTTTGGAAATTCTGAGGTGATCGTACTGGAAACATGCACCCATTTTTGATGTCATAAACTCCTTCTAAACGGATCTGCAGCAATTGTTGGACGCTTAGGCTTACACGATTCGAAACAAGCATGCCTTCTGTATCTATTTATTTCGCTCACCTCATTTAATTTGTTTCATTTTTATGATGGAAATCCGTCAAGGTGCTCCTCTTTTTCGAATTAAGCGTTCAATTGTGTATTTTACAGTTTGGTAATTTTTTGCGCTTCACAAGTGTAAAATATAATCTATACACCACCAACCAAATTTATTCTCGTAACAATACGAGGTATGTCTCAGATTAATAAGAATGATTAGTTTTAAATGCATATAGTATCCCCAACGAGTTTTCCAGTCCTGGTAACAATTCTAGAAATCTTGTTTCGTTAGACTGTTTAGAACCTGCGTCGTAACTCTTTGGATGCTGATGGAACGCTGAATCGTATAATAATCGAACCCAATTTCATGTACAGGGTGATAACAGGTGAAGAACTATGGGTATTCGAATACAATCTTGAAACAAGGCGACAAAGTGCGGAGTGGCACACCCCTGCATCACAGTAACCGAAAAAAGCTCGCATGAGCAAGTCCCGAATCAAGTCCATGTTATCATCTTTTTTGATTCTCGTGGAATTGTCCACAAAAAATTCGTACCGCAAGACCAAACAGTGAATCAATTCTTTTATTTCGAGGTCCTTGCGAAAAAATTGAGTTTTCATACTTTATACGCGGATAATTTTATCTGTGCACCCGATTTTCGAGCTTAAGCCACGTTATGTATGACGATGATTCTTTTTCAAAAGCATTAAGAAATAATGTCGCATTTATTATTGTTTTAGGAGTAGAGATCGTCAGGTTTATAAGCCTGCAAATCCCGTTGTTATGTCGTACCGCTTTATGCATTACTTGTTCAACTCCTAAAAAAGGAGTTCCAAGTAAAAAAAAGGACAGGTAATTTGAAATTGATTCCACACGTAAAATAAACACTGGCTGATAAAGTGTTAATATTGTCTGTGGTGTAACGACTCAGAAGTACATATTTGTTTAAGTGCGTTTATAATGCGTGCCTGTAATTCTCAACAATGGGCTTTGTAAGATAATTTATTATAACAGTTATGGAAATAATTTCCTTAAAATGGTTTCCATTTTTCTCTAAAAATACGAAGGACGATATCATGATTTTTCGCCCTATATGTATATTCCAATATCCTTTTGATTAAATATCTCACGTTTTCAAAAACATCCGGCGCCTGTTCGTTCATATTTTAAAATTAATGCCGAATAAAATCAAAACGTAATAACATTATTGAATATGTAATTACTAGGTAGTATGAAGTTGAAAATACAATAAACGCCGTTCATATAAAATTAATTGCGAAGCGCATATTCACGGAAAAACAGGTCCACGTGCAGATGTTAACGTGCGAGGGGAGAAATGAATAGTTCATGCATGCTCGGGGATTTTAGGAAAACGAAAAAGACAATTGACGTCGGCGACGAGTATAGTCTAGGCAATAATTGTTTCAAGTTGGCGGTGAAATTAACGGACCGTGACAATTGCCAGTCGCGCTCCTATTACTACCGAGGGCAATGTAATAGCTTCGTTGATGATCTGTGGCAAGTCGTAGGCTAGCGTCTGGTTAAACTTACGCAATGAACGCGCTGGTATAATCGAGAAGGATGGTAGAGACATAATAAGGGGTTATACAAGGTGCGGTTAAAATAAGGAACGAAGCTGTTAAAAGCAAAATTAAGAAGATTTATGTTGAGCTGGAGTAAACTTATTGGATATAAGCCAGTTTTTAGACATTTAACACTTAAACGGTAAAAAAGGATACTGCTTTGATAATTTGCTTAAATTATGGTTATTTAAGATGTTTAGTGTTATAAAACAATGGATTTTTTTTAATAGAACAAATTTTTTGAAGCTAATATTAGAGAAAGCATTATTACTAAGAATTGTTCTAGGATTTCAAAATACTTCTATAAAAGGGGTCGAACTTTATTTATTAACAATATTTAGTTAATGCCTAGAATAATAATTTGTTTTAAGAATTGAACATGGTCGCATTTTATAAATATCAATCTTTACACTAGTTAATGATGAATGCTGGCAGCACTGGTATTTAAACTTTGTGAAACGTCGATGATCGCATGTCGTTTGGCAACAATTTTACAACCTAACAATGCTTAACTTAATGTACATATTTCCTTGTAATATGTGAGTTTTGTTCAACTTTGCTGTTCTGTTCGGGCCTCTATTTCAAAGTTTAAATTAAAATTATATCTTTAGGGCTCCTTTACTTTGTAACTATTTTTTAATAATACATGCTTTTGATTATATTTTGGATTTTTACTCATGCAAAGTTTATTGCATTAGATTTACATCTAAAATCGCTTTAAGTAAAGACATTTTCATAGATTATGTGTTTTTAAGTATGAATTTTGTGTCAAAATGCGAATTTAAAAAAAAAATTCATTAGATACCACCAGGGACTGGTAAAATTTCAGCAGAAGCGATTTAATATTCAGTTACATAGATTCTGGCGTCGATACCAACCTAGCATTCGCGGAGCATGGAGTCCAAGGAGAGTATAGATGCTTCTCTGAACTTGTCATCTGTATTTTTGGTATTTTTGTCTGCCAAACGACACTCCAACTATGCCCAAACTTCTTCTATTGCATTTAGGTCAACGGATTGGCTGGACCGTCAAGAAGGGTCACGCGATGGTGATCAAACCAGTCCTGGATATGCTAAAAATGAACTTTTGGATTGGGTAGCATATGGGCGTATGGTGTTTGCCAAGATATCCTCGTATCCGAACCGGGCCATAATCCCCTAAATCTGCTTAAGGGGGCTCATGCCGTGAGTGGAGATACTTCCACTCATGCTTCATTGTCGGGATTTAGTATTTAGGATTATAACGAATCTGTAGGACATCGAATTCATTGTATTCCCTCCGTACCGAACAAAGAACATTGTCTAGTCCTTGCGGTCCCTAGCTTATTCCATGCGCGTCTTACAATTCTTCTCAGAAACCATAGCCTTCTTCACCGGACAATGACCGTTCAGTCCCGCCTTTTGCATCGTTGCCCTGATAATGCTAACAGAAGAGGTAGTGTCTTGGTGGTCGGATAATTGACCAGAAATGTTAGCTGCGGTCAGACTGGAAATTCCACCTGGACAGGCGAACCATGTTCCTATCTACATGACTAGTCGTTGCAAGGGGCCTTTCTGATTGGAAAATTTACTTTTGTGAGCATTCCAGTGCTTCAGAAGTATAGATATCTCCGTGATGTCGAGCTGCTTCATAAGATCGAGAAGAGTCCCACTCTGAGGCCGTCCATTCACGATGGTTTTCTGCTGCTCGACAATCAGAGTTTTGATTCCACGTCGATTATCCATCTTTTGCAAGAATAGAAGAAGTGAAATCAAACATAGAAATGAGAAAATAAACGCAAAAAGTAAGTAAAAGAACTTTAGTAAAGTCATCTTAGTTTTGGTGTGACTTGCACCACATGAAACTACTGTACATTCCAAATCTCTGGAACCGTCTCTGGAACAAGTTCCAATAAGCTGAAGAAAATTAAAATGTTTCTTGAAAGTTACTAATAGGTATCGCAGTAAATTCTGCATCACACAAATTAATGATTTGTTAGAAACACAGCATATACTTTCATTGGCAACCAAGTTACTAACGTTAAATAATCGGTTAGTTATACCACAACTCTGCAAAAAACGAATAAATGAGATCTACTATTTTATAAATAACTTTCTTTTGGTACGCCCTTGTACATTGTCGCCGGTTCGGTATTAACATCCTATCCTAACAGCCTTCCTGCACAGCATCAACCGCATGAAGAGTCGGAATTAACGCGCATAAATTAACTTCGACCCTTTGTGCGTCATACTGCCGGATTTCTTTTTCATTTTTATTGTGTTCTGACCCCTCATTCGAAGCACCCTAAAAGGAACTGCTAGTTTGTCTACAGTAAACCTTGTTTATGTGCATCAATGAGGGACTTTTCGGTACGTTTCTTATTGTAGTCGCACTTACTCTCTTATTGTACGCATTAAATGTAAAAGATGTAATATATTGCTATATTATGCAAGATTGAGGTGATTTAAATCACTTGAATAAAATAAGAATTTAAGTCATGATGTAAACCGAACCGATTTTTTATTAAAAAAATATTTCCTTTGTTATTCTTGCCAACATTACTTTAACGTTATTCGCGGTTTTAAAACACTGCGTGAATTCATCACTATTCACTGTTTGTAATGTGAAAGCTGAATACAAACTATATCACATTTTATGATGGCCGTGATAAGCATTTCCGAAAAACTATTGTTTAAATAATCCGTCAACCTGGACGTGTCTGATCTGCAAAAAGGGTCATTTTCGATATCTTAATACGTCAGCTCATTACTGTTGGTTTCCTGATGTACTACGGAATGCAAGCTTTCACAGTAGCACGAGCACAGTAGGTGGTATGCAATAACACTGAAACTTCAGAACATTCTTAATCTGCACAGAAACTTTAAAGGTTTGTGTTTACTATCAAGGGTTGATGAGAAAATTATCGCAGTAAATCAGTAATGGATTTGTTTATAATTGCACACTATATATTCACTATATATTCAAACGGACAGGATGTACGTAGACACAGAATATTGCCCAGGAATAAGGCTGCAAAAATGGGTGCTTTCGAAAATGGGTTACTATCAATATTAAAAATAATGGGTGTAATTACTTACTATTTTAGTTTGATTGTATTGCTAATGCGGGCTTTGTTGATTTAGAATATACATCAACAAAAATACTAAGTAGTTACATACATTATTTTTAATATTGATAGCAACCGAGCCACACACATCTCCGAAAGCCTTTGTTTCTGCAGCCTTACAGAGGAATTATAATCTATCTCGTACTTACACTTTAACAATATAAAGATTTTGGTAGTGGAAAAAATAGTTTCTTTCAATAATCTTCAATTATGCAGTTAGGTAAACACTTATGGGATGTTGTGTATTTATATTACCTAGGGTAATTTAAGAGAGATATTAAATTAAAACAAACAACAAATTGGGGGGCACATAATCAGGTACAATAATGGAAGCAGAGATTTCATAAAGATATGAGAATGAAATGGTTTTACATTTAATGGCGTTCAACATCATGTTATTATTTTTACATCGAGCAGAGATCTTGTTGATATCCACTTGAAGTTTAAAGAATCCGATGGAGATGAGACAAAAAGAAATAATTTTAATAGAAATAATAGGAATCTAGAAAAGTTTGTACAATATATAATTATTTACCTATTTATTGAAAACATCACATAAAATAACACATGGGCTGAAAAGTCCCGGGCCTAACAAAGAAAACACGTTCTTTTTTTGGTTCAAAATTAGCTTTATTCATCAACGTAATCTCCATCAAGAGCAACGCAATCATTCCAGCGCCGCTCTAACATTTCAATACCACTTTTGTAGAACGATTTATCTTTTGCCTCAAAATAGGCCTCAGTTTCAGCGATAACCTCTTCATTCGTGCGAAATTTCTTACCGGAGAGCATTTCTTTGAGGTCTGCGAACAGCCAGTAGTCGCTGGGAACCAAATCTGGCGAATACGGTGGATGTGGGAGCAATTCGAAGTTCAATTCATGTAGTTTTGCCATTGTTTTGATTGACTTGTGACACGGTGCGTTGTCTTGATGAAACAAATTTTTTTTCTTTGCCATATGCGGTCGTTTCTTTGCAATTTCGGGCTTCAAACGCTCCAATAACGCTATATAATATTCACTGTTGACGGTATTTCCTTTCTCAAGATAGTCGATGGATATTACACCACGCACATCCCAAAATACCGAGACCATAACCTTTCCAGCCGATTGTTGTGCTTTCGGGCGCTTTGGACGAGGTTCACCAGTTGCTGTCCACTCAGATGACGATCGTTTTGATTCTGGAGTGAAGTGATTGATCCATGTTTCATCCATTGTCACATATCGACACAAAAATTCCGGTTTGTTACGTTTAAACATGGCCAAACACTGCTCAGAATAATCAGCACGTTCTTGTTTTTGGTCAACAGTGAGCAAACGCGGCACCCACTTTGAACAGAGCTTTCTCATAGTCAAATGCTCATGCAATATAAAGCTAATACGTTCTTTTGATATCTTTACGATGTCAGCAGACTCACGCAACTTCACTTTTCGATCATTCAAAACGATTTTATGGATTTTTTTGATGTTTTCTGGTGTTACCGCCTCATTTGGACGTCCACTGCGTTCTGCATCATCGGCGTCTCTACGACCACGTTCGAAGTCAGCAAACCAACGTTTTATTGTTGTTTCTGATGGAGCGGAGTCCCCATAACACTTGTCAAGCCATTGCTTCGCTTGAACGGTATTTTTTCCCATCAAGAAGCAGTGTAAAATGAAAATACGAAATTGTTTTTGATCCATTGTTTTGAAAATAACAAAAGTAGCGTGACTCTTAGCACAATAACTCTAATACTAATAACTAATAATGAATAGAATATCATGAAATTTTAACAGCTGTCTTTTGAAGGTTAGTACTAACTGAGAGAAAGGTGACGGCAATAAAACTAGCGTCATCTATGTGTTAGGCCCTGGACTTTTCAGCCCATGTGTTAATTCTCTTCGAATACTTAGTTATCCATTGAATCTCCTTAATCTATAATTATAGTTCCGAGGGCCGGATGTAAACCGGGCTTAATCTACCTAATGTTAATCTTGTTGGTAATTTGGGCGCTAACGAAAAATGTACCCACCAACTCATAATATAAAAATAGTATATTTCAAGTTGGTGTACTTACTGTCAAACAGATAGACAATAAAAAATATTTAATTATACAAAAATATAAATACGGAAGTATAACAACTAAATTTTATTAAATTGATGAATTAAATAATATACATAGATTGAATTAATATGAAACTTTCTTTGGTGTTAATTTCTGAAAAAATATAAGGAATTTCAAAACGTTGATAATTTTATTATCATTAACACCAACGAAAGTTTCATATTAATTCAGTTAATAAGAACTTGCCTTCACTAACATTATATCTGCTGAGATATTGCAATACAACTACAGGCATTACATCT
Source organism: Trypoxylus dichotomus (assembly GCA_023509865.1). Lineage (NCBI taxonomy): Eukaryota > Metazoa > Arthropoda > Insecta > Coleoptera > Scarabaeidae > Trypoxylus > Trypoxylus dichotomus. The sequence goes on along the minus strand of CM042081.1, from coordinate 13,727,294 downwards.
AGGTATTAAAGGTGATTTAAACTCACAAACAGTCTGGTCTAGTTGGTATGACGTTCCACCAATAACAGAGAGGAAGTGGTTTTGAAATCCTACCGAGACTAATATATTTTTCAGAAATTTAAAAACGTTGATAATTTGCAAGAAAATCCTAATTTTAAAATGATTTCTTCACAAAGTCACAATCTTGGGCGTTGTTTCATTATTTAATTGTTCACACAGTTCCTAATTTTTGTTTTGCGTGTGTGTGCACTCTGAATTTTAACGTGATTATTTGAAAATCCTTTAACCTTTTCGACAAAAATATAAATAGATGGATATATTGAATGAAATGATTCATTTAGCTTGGAATGAAACGATTCGCATGCATTTGTGGTGTTAATGATCAATGGAGTTGCTGTAGCGCACATGTAGTACCGTTCAAAAGTATTTGGGCACTCATATTTTATAAAACTATTTATACAACATAACTTCCAAAATTGAATAATTATAGAGTAAGCATTAAATTTGCGGAAGTGCTACTTACATAACATGTAAATTACTTTATTACCTGCAATAAACCAAAATTGGTTATTGCGATTACATGGGGATTAGTGCAATAAAAGTTTCTGGAAGTTCTTGTAAATGTCTTTCTGTTAAGGATACTTTTAGTAATGATGTTTTAATGACCTCGGACAAGTTTCAGAGTAGATTATCGAAAATGACCTCAGTTACCTTTCTGTATATATTGTGACATATTCCCGTGCGACTACTGTTAAGACTGTCAAACACGCCGAAATGAAAAGAACTAAACATAGAAACGCGTCCTCTTATAATTGCACACCATTAAGCTAGCAAAAACAATCGGCAAATTGCAAAACAGTTAAAGTGTAATACCGCCAAAGTAGCAGTTTTTTGAATATATCATGGAGTGGCAGACCCAGAGCTACAAATTCTGTTGAAGATCGTGCGTTAATAGCAACTAGCAAAAGAAATCGACGGAAAACAGTCCCAGAAATCACTGAAATCAATGCACGCCGTCGCAAGTCAATAAACGGAACTATAGTCAGACGTCGCTTGTACAAAGTAGGTTTGTACGAAAAAATTGCGATAGTAAAACTGTTATTGCATATAAAGAATAAACGGAAACGTTTAAACTGGGCTCGTGGATACCATCATTGATGAGTCAAAGTTCTATGTACTGTTGTTACAGGCGTGGGAGATATTGTAAAGAAAGAACAGTATTGAAACATTTTAGAGAACATTGCTATTCTTTCAGAATTCTGAGAATTAGAGTTTTTGGTCTGAATTGTGTGTTCCAATAAGATAATGACTAGAAGCATGCATCTAAAATGTGCAAAAACTATTTGCAACACCTAAAAGCAGACTGATCCATCAAAGTAACAGAGTGGTCTCCCCAAAGCCCCGATCTAAGCTCCATAGAGTTATTATGAGAGGAACTTGATCGGGAAGTCCGGTAAGCAGTAGTAACCTCGGAGGTTGATTTGCGGAAGAAGCTGCAAGGAGCATGGGCCTGTGTAACACCAGATACCTTGACAAAACTAATTGTAAGCATGCGGCGATTGTATGCTGCCGCTATCAAATACAAAGGGGGTAGCATAGGCGAATAACAAGTTTAGATCTAATCCTACTGCCAGATATGTACTAAGCCAATAATTATATGTAAATAATAAATATATGTCCCCCTTTTCTTCTAAGTCTACGGGTGACTAAATGCTTTTGAACGGTAGTATATATTGAGGAAAAGGAGCGTAGTTTTAGACGTATGTCTACAATAAATAGTTGTCATTAAGTAAATTCCTTGAATGACCGATATTCGTATTTAATTGCCTTATTACTTGAAGGGTACATGGTTCCTAGATTACCCTTCAAGCAATCCTTTTCGCAGGGCAGGTAAATCTATAAATTTGTTGCCCAGTTTACACCCGTCGGTTCCAGGTGCGGTCATAAAGAGACCTGAAATGTGAACGCAATAATCCCTCACTAATAATCACGGTTTATTTGGTTAAGTTTCGGTATGTTGCAATACGTTTGCGGGAGTGATTGCTGATGACGAACATGTAATCATTGTATTACCAATTTGAAATTCTTGAGCAATATTTTAACATTACTCTATAAAGTGTGAATGTCTAAAATAAATCAAGATCATGATTTTCTAAAAGTCGATGATTTTTGATTTTTTTAGAAAATATTGGACATTTGTTTTCAGTGGAAGTGATTTCATTAACCTTAAAACGTATTTAGTCCATACTAAATGATTTAAGTAAGTAACTCAGTCTTAAAAGTGCCTTCGTAAGTGTATTAAATGGAAAATACAAATATTAGAGCACTGTCAGATATGAAACACATATTTGCTATTTACTGAAATAATTGGAACAAAGAAGAAGGTAAATATTAACCGATAGGAAGAGCAAATATACTTACATACACTTAATCTGAACTAACAATATAATTGCGCGTAGTACTACTATATTTTATCGTTGAATAATATTTGTCTGATGCAAACGTTTTAAATTTGTATAAGTTGGTGTGTACGATTGTCACGAATCTCGAGAAAAATATCTTAGCTTTTTCTACTAAACCAGCCAAAAAAAAGAGAGGGACAGATAGGCATAAGAGGCATCACATAAGGAATTTCCAACTTTCTGGAATATGAGTTTCAGAGAAGTACAGATCTCTATGAAATAAAATAAAAGAGTATGAAAATTGGAAAGACCTAACTTTATTAGACTTAAATTCAAAATATTTTACGAAAAAAGAAAAGTTTTTTAAACTTTTTAGTACTTTTTTTATTTTATTTCAAAGACATCCTGTATAAGTAATATTGATGAAATAAAATTTACAGTACATTACCGCCCCTAAGATTAAAACTGCCTTTGATGTTCAACTCTTTTGTTTTTTACTTGTATTATGCAAGTAAACTCAACACAACTGGAAGTTCTCTCCTTTCGGAGAAATTCCTAACAGTAGAGCAATTTCTGTACGAATGTTATTACGTTATTCTGCAGCCAACTGTCTGCGTTTTGGCATATTTAAGCTCAGTACTTTATCAAATTGTTACAATTGCGTACTTATTTCAATGCTAAGGATTGAATACCTTTACCACATGCACTAAACGATTACCGAAGTACTACTACACCGTTTGATCGAATGTAATTACTGCAGGTATCCTATCCCATCCCCGTTAAACAATAGCCGTATTCTTGGAAAAGAGGGGTAAAATGCATTCGGGTGAAATTTGTATCTAAATTTTCGACTTTACTGATTATGGTTATCAATTTTGTATACAATACATTATAATAGGGATTAACGATTTCACGATATGCCTGTCAGTTGTATTATTTTCAAGGAATTCCACCTTACATTTTAAACGTATGGATGGCAGTGTATGTATCTTTCTGAAATTCAAAATATACAATACTCAGAATATGTTTCAGATAACTGCGTATAAATTTAAGATTTATTACTTTATTGGCTTATTTCGCCGAACATATGTCTTTAAAGCAAGGTTTCATTGTGTCAGTCCATCTACTATCAAGAGTGATTATGTGAATGAGATTACATCTCGTTCATAATAAAGCGATAACACTTAACAATTTATGACCCTACAGTTCCAGGTGTTTAGTTGCAGGAAATATTATTTATGGATGGCTTGCATAGACAGTATATTTTCGATACGTTGGTAATTTAATGACCTAGACAATTCGGTAAATATTACGTTATTCAGTAAATATTAGCGATTTCAATATTAGGCGTTTGTGTACAATCTTATAAAAAATATCTGCATTTTGGAGCCTTTATGAATTTCGCTACAGCAGTGTATACATTGGTAGTACCTTTTTAAGCAGGTTATACTCAGAAACAATCGCAGAGAAAGCGCGCCTTTTTAAAATTAGCAGTTACATCCGGAATTAGTTTGTGTATACCTGACAGAATTGGAACGTAAAAAACTCAACTCCGAAGTAAGTTTGCTGCTGTTATTGCAAGGCATAAGAAACTGTAAAATATATATTCTAACGCGCATATGTATAATCTTTATTTATACAATTTATTTTAGGTGTAAAAGTGATATATCAGCATTTATTGACATTTAGCTTTAGTCTGTTGGCCGTACTCTAAGCGGCTATAAAGTTAACATCCTTCGTGAAGGAGTGTAATATCTTCTTGCTTGGAAACAGTGGAATAGATCTGAACATCATCAGTATCAGTTAATGTCGAATAGGAAAGGCCAACCAACATATAATCATAAAAACTAAATAATAGGAACAATAGTGGTCCTAAGTTGCACCGCTGGAGCACGCCACATGTAGAACGAATTGCGACCAACAAATACATAGTTTATAGCTTCAAAAACGAGGAAGTTAATCTAAGGCGATGATTGAGAAGAATTGCATAGTCACTTGGATCGAAAGCACATGAAAAATGTGTATATAATCAAGTACCTCACTAATTTATTAATAGTCATATTACTTACTATAGATATTCTATGATCACGTTCAGAAAGTATAGATATCGCACTATGAAGTATGTTGGAATAGGTAACATGTCCATATGTTTTCCCAAAATTAGATAAAATTTCTATGGGCCTGTAATTATCAATTATATCCCCTCTGTCATACACTGGTACTAATCACGAATGTCTCCAGAGATCTGACAAGATATATGTAAACATGATATTGCAGCGGAATCAAACCAGAGACAATATGGAGACTTCCTGTGCATAGATCTAGACGGAATAAGATGCATATGATGGTAAAAGCTAAATAGCACATGATTAAAGTTATTAAAGAATGACCATTCAGCGGAAGATCTTTCTAACAGATGGAAATGCTAGTGAATAGTAGCTGTACACGACCTATACGTGATTTGAAAGTGCTGGATCTCGGGTGTCACTAGGGACTAGTGAAGTCAATTCACGCTCAATTAAAATTTCATCGCCAAAGTTAAGTAAATGTTAAATCTAAAAGGCAATTATAATTAATAATAATGTTAAATTATATTAGATTCCGAAATTTAGAGAAATTTCTAAAGGTACAATTTTTAGAACAAGTAGCGCTATGTTGCAATAAATTAAAATTTCAAACATGCACATAGGATATAAAATCATTAGCAGAAGTATCGGGAGTCACAAATCTATTGAGGAAACAATTGCACTTCTAAATCAGAGACTACACGGAGAGTAAATCACCGCATTGGTAAACGCAACTATGACCTCCTTCGCCTCTGGAGTGGAAAAGATAAGAGGATAGGAGGAAACGAAACGGCATCATATTGAAGTTACTACATATTAGGTTCCAGCAAAAGGCAACATGCATTAGTGACGAAATTACTGACAAGATTCAAATAAACTAGGCAAAGCTGAAGACCAAATCTGTCGTCTATATTTATTTCACAAAGGTGGCGGAACATATATGATATATATGAAATTTTTTAGTAGGACACTTAACAGCTGCGGATTTGACGAATGAGCTTTCAAAAAGCTTTCAATTATTTTAATAGAAATTAGGGCACTGTCAAGATATATCTTTTCTGGCCATAGTGACTACAGGCAACAGCTCTTTTAAATTTCAAACGTCTTTTTGAGATTTTGTTTATCTTTCCATACTCCTTTCTGAATATATTTTTGCTTCGCTTTCTAGGAAATCGCGTACCACTTTAGTTTTTAATTGTACGATGATTTTTTGATATACTTTTGAAGTCATTGCCTCTTTATTCTGTAAGTGATAATTCAGTAATTTGCAGCTTCATGTTTGTACATATATTCTAGGAATAATTTTGTATTCTGGTTCCACTCCTTTCAATTGTGTTCTTAAAAAACCTTCTTGAAGAATTGCAGTAATGAATAATTCAAATATTTTATTTTTTACGTTCAGATCCTGTATCGACTAAATTTGTATCTGGGCAAATAAGCGAAACGTTTGTTGAATTTCTAAGTAAAATACACTGCCACCTAAAGAAATCTGTATTTTTCCTATATCATTCAATTGTCAAATGAACAGCAGCTTTTGAAACTTGATTCACAGGAAATATAGCGTTCATTTCTGACTCCGTTATGAAGCGTTATTATTACAGGGCTCTTCAATGTGCAACTCTTTATTTTCTCCCGCATCATGGAAATAAACCTAATACAACTGTAAGCGATTACGGTTGAACTACAACTAAACTATCTCCTAAGAAACACACAATTGAAAAGATTTTATAAAAGTTCTGGGAATTTATATGTTTACGTTAAATAAATAAGATGCTTATATTATTTAATTGTGCATTTACAGTTTTTTAATCTTTGAAATATTATGTATATTACCATGTTATTGTTTCCATTTTATTATTTTTCTATATGTGGTATTAACTTATGAGCGATAGTGTATATTATCTGCTCTTCACATACGTATCTAATGTCATGGTTTACCAACCGGAAAAATGTCGATTTACATTTGTATGTATAGGATTTAGCTGCTAGGCTATCATTATTGTAGCCAAGGTTCGTAATAAAATCACGTAATATGTTTGCAATTAGATTCTTCTTTTTTGAGTTCTTTGTTAGTCGTACTTTAGCGCATCTTATAATTTTTATGGTTGGTTTCGGCGAGGATAATAAAAGTCTATTATTACATCATCCATGAAGAATTTGTTTCATTTACGTTTCGGAGCGTTGCAATCTGATTTGCAAAACTTGGAAAGGTTATTATATCTTTCTAAATTTACGGAAAATACATTCAAGAATATATATGCGTGGAGTTGTTAAAATCCCTAGCGATATAAATCGGCTTTTATAGTCAACTACATAACCAATACCAGTTATAAGTCTTATGCACGTACGTCGTTCTGAGATCTTGATAATATGGTATGAATGATTTTAGATTCAATATGGCATGACACGTTTAAATGAAACAGTCCAAAGTAAACAAGTTTTAGAAAATTTACTGATGATTTCATTATGAAAGATATTACTTAATAAATTGTTGATTATAATTCTTTAAATAGAGTATCGAGAGTATGATCTAGATAAGCTCCTTCGAGATTTCACCAGTTTCTTTAATAGATAATATTCAAAAGTAAATAACTATGTGTGTTTTTGTCATATTCATCCGAAATCTGTTGCTAAAAAGATTATTAATACTAATAGATCACACAAAGACGTATGATAGCTAATCGCAGTAGTGCAAAGAGGATGACATTTACTTTTAGGAAAATAACACTCTAAATCGCTTATATAAATTAAAAATTAGTATGGACCAACAACAGATCCTTTGCGTACTCCATATGATATTTATTCCATGATATTTAAAATTAAGAGTATCCGTAGACATTGTCAACTGTTTCAAATTTAATATCTTTTGGTGAGAAAAGATGCAGACTTTAGTGTTACTTCCAGAGAAATTATTATAATGTGTTTGTTTCTTTATTAGAAGTGAAGACTAACCAAAAGCTTTGGTGAAGGCAAATAAAAGGAATATTAGTATATTGTTTACTCTCAATGTTATCTAAAATTAATTTAGTGAAATAGTTAAAAGTTTACTTTTGAACCATATTGATATAATTTCTAAATAAAGAATCTACACTGAAATAATTTATTGTTAGAACTTTCAAACCTTTTTCAAATGTTTTAGTATATATTGGTGCAATAGATATCAGTTAACAATTACTAAACTTTGTTTGACTCACTTTCTTGAAAATGGATGTAACTGTTGATAACCTACAAGCTTTCTGATTGATTTATGGATTATTGTATGTACAATTGTTTCTTTTTTAATGTTTTCCAAAGATTTTCAATAGGGTTCATACCAGAAAGGGATACTTTTTTCTGTAAACAAGCTGTGCTGGAATACATATTTTCCTAAATATTTTGGAAAGTGTGTGTTCTAAATGCATAAGTTTTGACACATTTTCCATTTGAAAGTTGAATGCTGTATAATGTTTTTGAAAAATTCATTCGGTTTCTAATCCTAATTCTGCAAAATATCAACTTTCCAAATTAAATATCTTCACTGTTATGGGTTCATACGCACTCGTGCGTTTATTAAATTTTTAAAAGTGCAAATACAGTTAGAAATAGCAGCATAATTGCTTTAGTAAATATACCTTGAAACAGAACTAGGAATTCAAACATGTAATAATGTACAGGATATCCATGAAATAAAAAGAAAAGTATGATAAAAGATCCAATTAGATTGGACTAAATATTTTGCGAAAATTCCTTCGCAACCACGGGAAAATAAAGAAGAAAAGTGATAAAGATATTTAAAATAAAAATGTCAGTATTATTTATAGCCGGAATATTCGCACGTAAGGATGGTATTGAACTCTTAGCATTCCGTTTCAAAGGTATACAGTGTTATCTTGTTTTTATAAATCTACAGTTATGTTATTGCAGTGCATTCATCCAGTCTTCGTATGCAAGTTTGGTTGAATGGATGTATTATGTATACACATTCTGCGGCACCTATTACAATGTAATAGGTTTTTTTTAAATTTTTTGGATTTATGTTTTATAATTTATATAATTACACCTTTTCATTTTCCGTACTTTTTTATTTTATTTAAAAGACACCCTGTATAGATTAATTCAATTAAATTAACAAGGTTCGCAGCTGCTTCTGGTATAACCTAAAGTGTCAGATTATTGAAACTATTTTAGTTTTATAGTACATATCGGCTCTAGTACATTGCCAAGTTTTCACAATTTTCTAATGTATATATTCTTTCATATATCGATCGATCCACTTCCTCGTGGTACATTCTGCATGTCAATGTTATATGTATTTAGTCATAAGTAAACTTTCAACACGTGTAGATTTCTTGTGCTGGAGGGCAATGCCTAACGTGCAATGTCTAGATAATTCTCAACTTTTGCCATTGAGAAAAGTTTATAATGGAACTACAAAATTATATGAGCGTATCGAAATTTCGCCGAATGTATTCAACTATTTATTTGTTTTTCGGAGTTAACCTAGAAGCAATTTTGTAAAGTACGCTTTTTAAAATGTTTTTCTTGTTTATAAATAGAATTAAGAAGACAAAGTTTGTTGTTCCAAAGACTATGTGATTGTCCATCAGAAAAATTGAATTGCGGCACTGAAACTCAAAAAAACGAGGGCTCTTGTGATACCATTTTTATGGAAGACAATATTTCGAAATAACTATCCATTTAAAATACATTTGGAATATTTTTTATATCTGGCTTAGAATACAGAAAGGTCTCATTCGAGTTGAAGAGGAAAGGCATTCAAATTAGCGTAATTTAGATTAAAAAGATTAGCATTAGCACATTGGTATACAACGTACCACACGTATTACGCTGAATCGCATATCACTCTCATTGTGAAATATAGCATATAATATAAGGCAGTTATAAAATGGTAAACATTGCTGTTTACTTTATTGCATAAATATTGGATCAGAAATAACATGCTCTCAAACGTCAAGACAAATAAATCAAGGCGTATGTATTTAACTTTCCAAAAAGTATATATTTCTCAGAAAATGTACGCTAATTTTTTATGGTAATATTGGTGATGTTTTTGCACTTTTTAAATCTTGCTGAAATACACCCAGACATAGATTAGCGTGTTAGGAAGTAAACGAAATGTTTTCGAAGAGGTACACTATCGCTCTTAAATAAGTTTCAACCACATTGAATAATCAGTATAAAGATTTAATCAAAAAGGAAACAATTTTAACGAAAACATATATATATTATTTAAAAAATACATAGAATCTGCAAACACAGCTAAATGGTGAATTTGTCAAAAATTCTTCCACCTCTGCGTTTTTATGACGCACTTTCCTCTCTAGTTCGGCCCACAATTTCTCTATATGGTTGCAGTCCGGTGATGTAGGTGGCCACATTATATATTTGATGACTCACATATCTTTTTATACCATACAAAGTTTTCGCAAAGTTGGTTTCATGCTGATTAATAAACTGACTCCTGACCAATGACAAACCCGATGGAAGCATATATAGCTCGTAAATTTCTTTATGCTATTATTTTTCCAAGATCTTCAATTCCCAAAAAAATTTTCCACTCCATTCACGGAAAATTTTCCCATGTAATCATCGAATCTCCTTCATGTTTTAGAGATGACACGACAGCTTGTGATAAAATTTTTTTAAATGCCTTTCTAACAGAAATTTACTGTTTGTATCCAGAAACTTCGGAAACTTTGGATTTGGTGCTTCAAATAACATTTGCTCAATGCATGTATTCCAAAGTCCAATTAAGACATTTTCTTTTATTTCCTGTATAAATTGGTGGTTTTGTAAGAGCGGCTCGTATTTCAAGCTCGTTGTATTTAGTCATTGCTTTACGTGAATACACACTTCTTAATTAAAAAGAACATTGTTTGTGGCAAACATTTCATACACATGTCCCAACTTTTGATCGTTTGAAATAAAAAATATTCTTAGTATATAGTGGGAAATATTTATAGGTAATGGATACTCATTATTAAAGTGAATATATGCCTTATTGGAAGTAAATAAAGATTGTTGTTTCAATTTACCAATACATATGTATGTATATACATCTGTTAGACATTATAATACAGAAACGGAGATCTTATTATAAAAATTTTTGTCTGTTATACACGCACAATTAAATGATGGCTTCGTTAAAAAGATCCACACTGCGTTTTGTCTCAGTCTACAGGATGTTTTTAAACATTTAAATCTTTATTTTTACCCATGTTATCCAAATAAACTTAACATAAGATAACGGCTACAATACGCTTAAACTAAATTGGCATCTGAAGACCACACAATTGAAAAGATCTTGTACAATTTATTCAAAATAATATATTGATAAAATAATACATTAAGACTTTATATATTCACATTAAAGCAGAAGAAAAGCTTTAGCTTTTGTGATCTTATAAATATGTTAAAACAATAGTTATATTAATTTTCAAACATTTTGTTGTTTTTGCATAAATAGTCTTAAACTTATGAGCATTAGTTATAATGAATATAGTTTCATTAAAATAATTTAAGTGTAAAAATCCGGTATCATCTTTAACGACACTAAAAATAGAGACCGGTCTTTATCTTTTACAAGTACTGTAATGATGATTCTTTCTGGTTTTACTTCCAAATTTCCTTTAATATTAGAACAAATATGTATAATTTAGGCATTATAAGATTTAAGAACTTTTAAGTTCTGGAGCTTTGCGGAGTTCTAGGAATAAGTACTATATTTCCCAATTAACTTTGATGTTTAGTAATTTTCAGAAACCTGCTTGTTTTTAAAATTCGAAATTGTGTCATTCACAACCGGACATGTGGATGATCATTTATCGCTGAATGGTACGAAATAGATAGCTTAACAGGTACTTGTGGTATATATCATAGAGATATTTCCGATAGTCCAAGTAAAAGCTCTTGACGTCAGAGGAATATTTAATTCTCAAAATCATCTTGTTGCTGGTTTATACGTTTCAATACATGTTCTTTAATACTTAAGGAAATCTAACTCGCAAATAAATTATATACACTGATTCTAATCAATGCATTTACATATTTTAAAAACCAAGAAACTGCCCAACAGCGTTACCTATAACAAAGAAAAGAAAAAGCCTTCCATGGAAATTCTACAAATACGACCCGAGCTATTGTGCAGTTCCGTTGGGCTAAACGAATACTTGAAATCGAATTCTACGAATTTCTCCCAGCGTATATACCTGAAAAGCATCTGTCTTCAGGTTGACATTTTAGGGCTGGTTGCTGTTCTCCCTTCGAACTCCTTTAGAAAAACAAGTTCGTCTTCTAGATGTACGAAATACGAAAAGCAATGTATCCGTCAATGTTTACATTATTTGGCCTTAACCGTATTGTTATTATGCTAAGTAACGCTCATTAGCAGTTAAGACGTATAACATATATACTAACACAATAGTAAAAATGTGTTATGCATACACAATAATAAAAAGGTGCTTCACATATGTAGCGCGGTGAATTGCGAAAGTAGTAGACTTGTTAAGTCATTGAACACGAATAATAAACCTGATCTGTCACTTTTGAAACGCAAAAAATGGGAAATAATGGTTGTATGTATTGTTAACGAAAATATTCTGGGCATATTTTGAAAGATTCGTTGAGAATTAAGGTGTTAAATTTAGTTTCTTAACGTTTTTGTTCTTTTCCCCTGTTTTTGATGATCTCTGATTGAGATGCATGTGAACATACAAAAAATTTTCACTTATTTCACAATATTTACAATAGTTGTACAATCTAAATAGTTGTATAAAAAGTTACTGATTTGTACACGCCTTGAATCATAGGAGGATCGGTGACTGGCTTATGTGTTATAAAAATCTAACCATTTGTAAATTATGAAGCGCTAAGAGAAATTCACATTTCTTCATTTTCTTTTTTGCTATTACGTAATACTTGCTTATTTAAGAAAGGACTTGTGTTGGAATGGTTTCAAGATGAAGAGTATATGTACCGAATAAGACATTACCAATACCGCAATTTAACTTGTCAACCATCCTAATTAGATCAAATACATATATTTTGAGGAATCGAATCTGTTAATATTTTGTTTTAAATTGAAACATGGGACGTCGTCACAGCACAGGTATTTCAATTAAAATTGTCCGTGATTGATAAGTAATACTATAAGTATTTAATTTGATGAAAAGTACCAGCAGATTCATATCTCTGTTGTTAGAGAGGTACTACATCAATAAAAATAACATTAGGTTTAATAATCTGAGGAAGATACACTATCGGCCATAAGAGTTTATCCACCCTTAAAATATTACACATTATATACAAAAACTAATCATAAAATAAAGCTGTATTCTGTACTTATATAAAGAACTGTAACAGTAGTGCATATCAATTTGTTAAAAAAGATAATCATAAAACACATCTAAAGAATGCCTTGAAAATAACACCAAGATAAAAAAACGCTATAAATACAGCTTTCTCATGGTATTAGTGAAGATTATCATTAATTAATTTAAATTTGTAATTCGTCAATGCGTCAATGCGTCCACCTTTCGCTTTTATTATTGCCGCACACAATCTTGGCATTCTCTTTGCAAGCTTTGCGAGCGTTTCCGAACCTGTCGGTTGAGTTCCTCCCACGAAAGCACGACCGGATTAAGACCTGAACTTTGAAACGGACATTTCGTAACAACAACTTGCTCTCTGTACTCCATTTGTTACAAATACTCACGGCATATCTTTGCAGTGTGTTTTGAATCATTATCGTGCTGGAACATGAGGTTGTCACTGATTAATCATGTTCCAGATGAGATAGCATTCCTCCCAAAAATCTCTATAACCTTCCTTTCCAAGGATACCATCTATTTTGACCAAATCGCCACAACATCTCCAAATCATGACTGATTCTCCTCTGTGTTTTATTGTTGGTGTAATACATGATTCAAATACTCGTTTCCCTTTCAATCTATGGATAAATGTTCTTCTGTTTAAACCAAAGATGAGATATTTAGATTCACCTGATCCAGAGTACTTTTTCCCATCTTCCAACGTCCAGTCTTTGTGTTCTCTCGTCCATACTAAGCGTTTAGCTTTGTTTGCTTTGTGTAATAACTCCTTCTTCATAGCAATTCTTCCATACAAAACTAGTTTGGTGCAAACGCCGTTTTACTGTGGTGAATTAATTAGTTTTGGGCGCGAAATATTCACTTCGTCAGCAATTTCAGGCGCTGTTTTTTGTGATTTCGTTTGCTCGCTATTACAATTAGACGATCTTCTGCTGGTGTTTTCGGCCATCCGGGTCGGTATTGATTAGATACACCGCCACGTCTTTGATAACTTTTAATATTATAATCCGCGGTTTTAGTGTTTCAGTAATTATTAATTTCAGTAATTTAGCAATTTCTCGGTTATTTTTGCCGATGTTGTGATATGCCAGTATTTAAACACGCCTTTCGAAGATAATTCCGTTCTTATTAAAATGTCGTCTATTTTCATATTTTATGACGACCCTGATAAAAAAAAGGTGTAATTTTCGATATCTTAATACAGGTCAGCTCAATTCGCACACACAGAACATTACAGAGGAATTAGAATTTCGTATTTGTAGTTTAATAATACGAATATTTGGATAGGTATGATAAATAGTTTGTTTGAATAATCTCCAATTATGCAGGTGGGTAAATAATTATGACCGATAGTGTATATAAGCAAGTAAATAGGAACACATGTAGATGGCTTAATGTTTAGTATGGCATTCTTTTGGTGTAATAACAGTTGCTATTCTTTTTGGATATGTGACTAAATGACTATCCGTCAAGGCAGGCGTTCCACAAACTCTGTATTACTACTTTTATTTTATTGCAGATCTTCCACGCTTGTTTAATATATGTATTTCATGAATTCATTTTTACTGGTGTATTTCCCCAAGGGTAACATTTTTTCAAAGCATTCTATACGTTTTCCATTAGATTTAGATCTGTAGAATTTCTGTGCCAATTCGACAACGCCAATTCTTTTGAGTTTAAATAATACTTAATAAACTGCGCTCTATAACACCGAAAACTCTCACGTATAAGTAGGTTGTATGATGAAATGGATGACCAAACCACCACAGAAGTTTTTTTTGTTCACAACGTGCAGCCTTTGTTGTTGTCGTTCACCTTAACGATTTCTTGCATGCTGCGGAGCCTCCGTTACCGCCTCGATTTTCGGTTCATCAGTAAACACAATCAGGAGAAAATTAACAACAATTAGATATTTTCAAAAATTATGGTGCTGTTTGACTCACGGATTCGTGTTGCTGTTTCTCATCTCGATCTGTTTTCACAGGTATAGCAGTAAACTCCACTCACACAAATTTATTGATTATGCGGAACGCAGCGTTTCGAGAGCACGTGGGCTCTCATTGTCAACCGTGTTACCGACTGGCAGTCGGTAACACAATAAATTTGTGTGAGTGGAGTTTACTGCTATACCTGTGAATTGTACATCCACACAGTCCTTGCAATCGTCATTCGTCATCGTTTTCCTTGCCGTAATATTGCCTCCACGTACTCGTTCCAAGAATATTTTTTTTTGAATTAGGCAATTCTTGTTACAGCTTCATGAGAAACATACTCTTCTCGTGCCATTTAGCAGCTATATATTTGACATATTGCTAATTACT
Source organism: Trypoxylus dichotomus (assembly GCA_023509865.1). Taxonomy (NCBI): domain Eukaryota; kingdom Metazoa; phylum Arthropoda; class Insecta; order Coleoptera; family Scarabaeidae; genus Trypoxylus; species Trypoxylus dichotomus. The sequence continues at coordinate 13,712,178 of CM042081.1, read as the reverse complement.
GAAACATGTCTAAATAAATTAATACATGCTAATGAACTCTTTAGTAATAGTTATAACATTATACATAAAAACAGATATGTTATTAATGTTAATTGTTGTAAAAGCGGTGGAGTCTTAATTGCTTAAAAAGAACATTTGTCCTTCACTACTTTGTTGCTTGTTATTGTTTTATTACCTTGCACATATTTTGTTTCTTTTTTACTCCCATCAGAAAATGTGTAAATATTTACATCCGCGCTCGAAGTTGTATTCGTTAATAAACTTTTTATCCTGGTTGGTTCTCAGTTTGTGTTACTCTATCCATCAGAACATGTGGCAAGCTTCAGTCTTTCAATATTTTATGGATCTACTTGGTACACGTAATCTTAATAAAATTGTAGATCAGTTACTGTCGGTTCTTCAAATTTAAAAAAGGATATCGATAGTATAGTTGTAACGGTTGTCGGGTTCCGCCGTGTCACTAAGTTTTTGTCCCTGTCGTTTTGCGAACAACTGCTGTTCGCATTTTCAAAGGCGAAACGTCAGGGACAAAAACCTAGTGACACGACGGAACCCGACAACCGTTACAACTATGTCAAGCGGCCGTGAAAGTCTGAGATACTGTTTCATACCGATAGTAGTCCCCCGGGCTATAGCCCGATGTTATTCCGAAGGAGTGATGATGTTCTCCACGATGCTAGTATATTTGTTGGATCAATATTAGTCAGAATGGGTTTTGTAAAAATTTAAGATGTATTTTCTCTATTTGGAAATACCAAAATATGGAAGCTCACTAACTGCGTATATACCAACAACCCAAGCTAACTCTTTTATTCGCCACGCTGTTCTACGATCTACCGCCCATATCACAACTAGATCTTGATATTAACACAGATCTGACTTTGCCAGGTTTTTTTTGTGGGGATACCTGAAAGACAAAGTGTTCCAAGAAGTATCAACAATTCGTGAGGGTATGATTGAACGAATTAGGAATGCATATGCCAATATTACCAGAGATGTACTTCTCAGTTTTGTACAGACATTTGAAACGCGGATCGACGCATGTATTGCCGTTCAAGGTCACCACTTTGAATAATTACTTTTTTTTCTGTACGATCCATATTTTTCGAGATATTATAAACTCCAGCGTAGATGAATTACTCGGTATATCGTAATGAAGTGACTTAATTGTAGTACAAAGTAGTAAGTAATACAAGCAACACAAAAGAAGTAAATGAATAATTGTTGGGAAACGTAATGTGATGAGGTGGCCAAACTTATAGAAGGATCAAAATCTAGGCAAGCATAGAAAGCACTTTGAGAGCACTGAACAAAAGTACAAGGGAAGTGATATCTATAAATCCAATAGGAATGGATAGCTGGAAGAGGTACTGTCAGTCTTTATTAATTGAAGAGAAAAATAATTTCAGGTAACTAGATTACACAAGTGAACCGATCAACCAAGTCGTAAGAGAACTAAGAGTAAAGGAAGTTATAGAGGCAATGAATACTCTGAAAAATAACAAAGTGGTGGATACAGGAGGTATGCCCGTGGAACTTATTAAGAATTCCCCAATCGTAACATTAGAAATAATTGCCAGGTTATTTACATCACGTTTACAGCGTAGTGGAGCCCCAGAAAAATGGAAAATTGTACATATAAGTTCTATATCCAAGAAGGGCAGCACAGTGAAATGCAAAAACTATGAGGGAATTAGTGACACGTATTCTTCTATGTGCAGACTGTATGGATTAATAGTAAAATCGAGAACAGAGGAAGAAGTAAAGACTCTAAGGAATAGAGTTGTTTCAGACTTGGAGGATCTTGTATTGATAATATTTTCTGTCTTAGGCATTTTAAATACCCACGCCGTATAAACATTTTTCAGTTTAGATTCCGGAATAAAAGCATATAGCAATCAGATCTTCTATGTGCAGATTATATGGAGGAATCCAGAACAGAGAAACAAGTAAAACACTCAGAAGAACAGGGTGGTTTTAGACCTGGAAGATCTTGTATTGATAATATTTTCTGTCTAAAACAACTAACTGAAAAAAGTATAGCGTACGGACGTGAACTACATCTTACATTTATAGACTTAAAGAGGCTTATGACATTGTTCCTATAAATCAGTTATGACAGGCAATGAAGGACAGCAAGCAGAGTGAAAGTCGGAAACAACTACTCGGATGAGTTCATTGTAAATATAGGGTTGCAACAGGGATACTGCATATCACCAACGTTATTTTAAATATATGTGAAGACGGTACTGAGGGATTGGAGAAAGAAATGTACGCTGATGGGGATACTTTTCGATGAACAACATTTATATAGTTTGGAGTTCGCTGACGATCAGGTTATATTAGCCCAGTACGGAGATGACATCGATTACATGTCCAGGAGACTGAGGGAAAAATACGTAAGACGGAGTTTTGAGATCAATATGGATAAGGCAGAGTACATGGTAATCGGTTCACAAGGAAAACAGTTATTCGTGGAAAATAAAGTGAATAAACGACAAATGTGTATACTAATTTTGGAGTTACGTTAACTTCCGATGGTAAACGGAAAAACTATAATTAGACAACTACACTCTATGGTGTGGAATAACAATATTTCGAAGAAAACAAAAACTTGGATGTTCCACTCTTTTGTTGGAAGCTGTGTTACATATGGAAGTGAAGTATGGGCGCTGAATAAGAAGATGGAAAACAAAGTAATGTCAACGGCGATGATGTACTGGAGATGCTGCTGTAAGAAGACATTATTAGATCATGAAAAAAAATTAAAGAATAAGAGAAATAATGCAAGTTGACACATCAATGATATATGAAATGGAACGGAAACAAGTATTGTGGTATAGCCACATGAGGAGAATGGACCACGATAGACTACTACAAAAGGTTTGGAACTGGAAACCTGCTAGTAGAAGAAAAAAAGGAAGACCAAGAAGGAGTTGGGAAAAAGGAATTAAGGAAGCTATGCAGAAGAGAGGATTGAGAGAATATAGTTTTAGGGATAGAGTCATTTGGAGATTGGGATGTGGCAGATGCCAAAATTAGCTGTTTACAAACTGCGATAATAAAAATAAATTTCTTTAGATCAGATTTTTTTAATTAATAGAAGTGGTTCTCATTTAATGACCAACTGCTGTATATTTGATCAGATTATGTCTATAATCAGGGAATTTTGTTAACAAAACACTCAATTTTCAAAAATTAACGTTTATCGGATGTTGATTTTTCGTTTTCCGCCAGTGTATCTTTAACTAGGTGCTAAACAGATATCCTGTGGCGTTTTGGAAATTATTGTACAGTTTTACTTTCCAACGGGATACGTTATTAAAGCTTCTCTAAAATAAGCTACAGTATTTCATAAGCGGCGTCGTTGATGTATATTATTGTAAAAGAAGAAATACGCTAAATTGGAATGTTTATATCACTCTTTCACTGTTTAGTGAAGGAAATTCATGTTACGCCAAATTAATATCGAATTAAGTATATCCAATATACCTTTCCTTATGAAACGCACATCTTAAACGAATTACGATTAAATACTGTACATTCTGCCGCAAATTAATGTATCGCACTTCGTAATGAACTAGTTTTGCTTAAATACGGACTCCAATTACATATTAATGATCGACTTCCGATTTAACCGTACCAACACCGTATAATTTCTAATTTGTAATCTACTTACTTGCGATTTTAATTCTCGGCCTCGCGTTAGAGAAACGAAATCAAATTTGTTTGTCGGAACGGACGGACACAGCGTAAAGCGCCAGGAGCGTTAATTACCGCCATCTCGTGCCGATCTCTGAAAATACACCGGGAGACCCGCTTTGATCTTCATGTAATATTGATAATTACTTTTCGCGAAAATAAACAGGCGAGCGTTTCGGGATCACTTAATGCGATTTTCAGGTTCGATTTATTTTCATTACTTTGAAGCCAGACGCTGACAGGCATTGTGAAAATTTTCACGTTTTGTTTGGATAGGTACCCGCGCAGGGCGAAATGCGCCGCCTCGCGCGGATTATTACCGGCCGAAATTGCCGCAAAAATAACAAGGCAAGCTGGATGAATCGTTACGTTTTGGCTCTCGTCTCTTCTATAGCTTTTTTTGCGCTCGAGTTAGAAAAAAGAAAACATAAACAAAGGATGTGCGGCGCTCGTCGGAATATTGAAATTATTATTATTACTGGTTTAATGCGCGCTTGAAAGGAACTATATTGTATAGCATAAATCTTTAATCGAATTTGTTTCTAAACTTTTAGATTATTATACTAATTTCCGGTTTGTATAAAACGTGATTGAGGTAGATTTTTAAATTGTTCAATGATGATTCCACATTGATGCTTGTGTTAGGGCAATTCCACTTCCTTTTCCTTAATAAAATTTGCTTCTCTGAATAACATGGAAACATTTTATACTGTGTCCTAAAAGCTTGGAGCAAAATTCATTAACCGTTTACTAGTGGCTTTAGTTTTGTCTGTAGAAGCTTCACTCAACTCCCTATCTTCAACATCTTAGTAGCAATTACAATTCTAACATTTTAGATTATTTTTTTGTTTTAAACGTACATTCCAGTTATGTCCGATAGTGTATATCGGACATAACTGGAGCAACAAACGCTGCAACTGAATGTTTGTAATTGATTTCAGTAAGTTATTAAACTAACAAGGAAAGGTTCACTGGTGTAAAATTCAGATCTTAATGAAACTTGAAAATATTTTTTTCATTTCTGCTGATATTCACTCCGAGGTAGTGAAACATCTCTTGGAAAATTCACAGATTCTCAGTTTTCTTGAACGGAAATAGATAGAACAAAAATTTAAATGCACAATGGTCTCTAGTGCACATAATGAATATTGTATATACAGGGTGTTGTATTTAAGCGCCACCTTCTTATGCGAGAGCTGATCATAATATATGGAAAACAAATTAACGGAAGTTAATCTTTAACGTCCTTTATTGATTTTAGAGCATTTTCAGTTATACAGGGTGCTCCAAAAGTGAAGAGCAAGTCATGCCGTACGCTACTAACACCAAAACCATCATTAATTAGTAAAATTGCATCAGTTGTTATGCCCTAATGTTAATAATTCATACAAATGTAAACACTGCATTACACGTAATAACAAATCCTTAGTATCAATAATAATGAATAAAGTATTTATTTTAATGCGCATTCAAATAAATTACGTATTTATGATTTGGTATGGGAATGAAAGTCGTCAAAAAATGCTTAAAGCATAAAAGATTTTTGCACCAACACCAACGAATGAATGCAAAAATATCACATTGGAAGCAACGGGGAGGAAACTGTAGATTTTGGTTTGAAAAAGTAAAATTCATGAGATGTTCGAATGAACCAGGTCGATTCTCTATATATAACCGGATTTGTGCCAGGCACATGGATAGAAATTGATATATTGAGAGAACGACAATTGATTGTGTATTAATGATTACAATTTTATGAGATTATTTCGCAAATGGAGATTAACACCATTATTTGAGATAAGAACCAGTTGAGAAAATCGTCGATTAAATTCCTTCCAAATTCGAAATCCATATTGTCAGTATTTGAACATCTTTGTTGGATGCGATCTCTTTCTTGAGAGACTCTGGACAGTAATTTGTCTATGAATTTGACAGTGTAAGCCTTTTTGACCCAATACGTGATAAGTAAATATTAAAAAAGCAATTGTTAAATGAATCAGTGACTAATTTTTCTGGAGATGAGGCTTGAATAACAACGTTTGCAGATCGAAATAGGGTTCGTTGTACTTGTTTTTAAACTTGCAACCAGGTTCTTTTACTACTAACAGTAGTGGCGACAAGAGTTTACTAGATACATATATTATTATATTATAGGACTGTGTTAGTTGCACTTGTAACACCGTCTTTGTATACGATTTTTGCTTGTTCTTAAATTCGACGAGTAAGTATATAAATGTTGTATTATAAAACCACAACTCTATCGCTATTATATATTTGTTTTCCTATACCTTACCATGAAAACCATTTGTGTGGTATATTATAAATATATATCTAGAAACGATAACACTTTTAAATTAATGATTTATTCCAAATACTTCTTTCTATACATTTTCGGGTATTTTTGTAATTTACTTCTTGGAACGGTTTTGGCTTACATTACAAATAATTTGTTCTTAGAATTTATCGGAATTTGATAACATTAGGGATTAATACATTTCCACCGGTTGTAAAATGCAAAATAAGGCAGGTGTCCTAAAATGCAAATTAGTGTTACAGTGTATTGTTTACGGATATTGTTTGTCTAAGCTGCGCTATCAAATCAATTTATCAAAATACAATTGAAATGTATAATGGGATGTTAAGATATTAGCATTAATATTTCTGTGTATTTCTATACTTTTTATAGTCGCCTCCATATATGTGAATGGTAGTGTATTTTCAAATATCACTAAGATTCAAGTAATGGATTGCATAATATCTGATCATACAACCATGTATTTTGTAGTACTTCTTTTAAATCTAAATATTATTGGAAAATGTGAGTGTGTTAAAAGGAACTTCATTGAAGATAATGTCATACGTTTTACGAATACATTAACTCTTTCCCGCCTGATTTTTTTACAAATGAAACAATTTCTCCCTTCATGTATAACACATGGGCTGAAAAGTCCCGGGCCTAACAAAGAAAACACGGTTTTTTTGGTTCAAAATTAGCTTTATTCATCAACGTAATCTCCATCAAGAGCAACGCAATCATTCCAGCGTCGCTCTAACATTTCAATACCACTTTCGTAGAACGATTTATCTTTTGCCTCAAAATAGGCCTCATTTTCAGCGATAACCTCTTCATTCGTGCGAAATTTCTTACCGGCGAGCATTTTTTTGAGGTCTGCGAACAGCCGGTAGTCGCTGGGAGCCAAATCTGGCGAATACGGTGGATGTGGGAGCAATTCGAAGTTCAATTCATGTAGTTTTGCCATTGTTTTGATTGACTTGTGACACGGTGCGTTGTCTTGATGAAACAACATTTTTTTCTTTGCCATATGCGGTCGTTTCTTTGCAATTTAGGCCTTCAAACGCTCCAATAACGCTATATAATATTCACTGTTGATGGTATTTCCTTTCTCAAGATAGTCGATGAATATTACACCACGCACATCCCAAAATACCGAGGCCATAACCTTTCCAGCCGATTGTTGTGCTTTCGGGCGCTTTGGACGAGGTTCACCAGTTGCTGTCCACTCAGATGACGATCGTTTTGATTCCGGAGTGAAGTGATGGATCCATGTTTCATCCATTGTCACATATCGACGCAAAAATTCCGGTTTGTTACGTTTAAACATGGCCAAACACTGCTCAGAATCATCAACACGTTCTTGTTTTTGGTCAACAGTGAGCAAACGCGGCACCCACTTTGAACAGAGCTTTCTCATAGTCAAATGTTCATGCAATATAAAGCCAATACGTTCTTTTGATATCTTTACGATATCAGCTAACTCACGCAGCTTCACTTTTCGATCATTCAGAACGATTTTGTGAATTTTTTTGATGTTTTCTGGTGTTACCGCCTCATTTGGACGTCCACTGCGTTCTGCATCATCGGTGTCTCTACGACCACGTTTGAAGTCAGCGAACCAACGTTTTATTGTTGTTTCTGATGGAGCGGTGTCCCCATAACACTTTTCAAGACATTGCTTCGCTTGAACGGTATTTTTCCCCATCAAGAAGCAGTGTAAAATTAAAACACGAAATTGTTTTTGATCCATTGTTTTGAAAATAACAAACGTAGCGTGACTCTTAGCACAATAACTCACAAACTAATGAATAGAATATCATGAAATTTTAACAGCTGTCTTTTGAAGGTTAGTACTAACTGAGAGAAAGGTGAGTGCAATAAAACTAGCGTCATCTATGTGTTAGGTCCGGGACTTTTCAGCCCATGTGTTATATATTTGTTTTCCTATACCTTACCATGAAAACCATTTGTGTGGTATATTATAAATATATATCTAGAAACGATAACACTTTTAAATTAATGATTTATTCCAAATACTTCTTTCTATACATTTTCGGGTATTTTTGTAATTTACTTCTTGGAACGGTTTTGGCTTACATTACAAATAATTTGTTCTTAGAATTTATCGGAATTTGATAACATTAGGGATTAATACATTTCCACCGGTTGTAAAATGCAAAATAAGGCAGGTGTCCTAAAATGCAAATTAGTGTTAATGTGTATTGTTTACGGATCTTGTTTGTCTAAGCTGCGCTATCAAATCAATTTATCAAAATACAATTGAAATGTATAATGGGATGTTAAGATATCAGCATTAATATTTCTGTGTATTTCTATACTTTTTATAGTCGTCTCCATATATGTGAATGGTAGTGTATTTTCAAATATCACTAAGATTCAAGTAATGGATTGTATAATATCTAATCATACAACCGTGTATTTTGTAGTACTTCTTTTAAATCTAAATATTATTGGAAAATGTGAGTGTGTTAAAAGGAACTTCATTGAAGATAATGTCATACGTTTTACGAATACGTTAACTCTTTCTCGCCTGATTTTTTTACAAATGAAACAATTTCTCCCTTCATGTATAGGCTAGGGAAACCAAAGGATAAACATTTGAGTTTCTTATAATTTATTTTTGTACTGTAATCATTAGAGTTGTCGTTTGGGTTATTTCCATCGTTCCATCAGCGTGGTTTCGAGCACACAGCAAAAGATCGCTCGAAATCACGCTAATGACGCCGGGTAGCCAGAAATATGTCGGTGTGTTATCGTTAGCGTTTTTTGTATCTCCATATTGTCTTTCTCGTGAATGATTTTATCAATACTAACTGTATTTAACAACGTTTTTATCTTTGGTGTGTTTCTAATGTATTGGCAAATCATCTTCAAGCCTCAAGAATAGATTGCCACTAATACCCACATGGTGGTCTTTCACTTTTATCCCCTTCCCTGTATAGATTTCAAAATCATAAACTATATATTATATGGCACACGCTAGTACTAACGATCGCAATGACTATGGTTGTATAATTCATAGATATCGCAGTAAATTCCACACGACACATTAATAATTTATTCGGGACGCAGTGTCACCTGCCCTGCAAAAAGGATTGCTTAATCCTACAAGTAATCTAGGTACCATGTATCATTCGAGTAATGAGGTAGTTAAACAGTACTATCGATCATTCAACGAATTTACTCAAAGACCAAAGAGATTATTTCGAAATTATTTTTATTTGCATTTCTATTGTTGTTATATTTTGTATATAAGGAACAAGGGCACATTCAGTTGGCAATATCGCACCATGTATCCTTCGAGTAATGATGGAATTAAATATGAATATCTGTCATTCAAGAAATTTACTTTCAAAGTATTTTTATATGTACCTCTATTGTTGTGTTATTCTGCGTATAAGGAAATATTTAGTTTGTAATATTACATCTGAAGAAACCGTGCTCCTCTTGCTTGAAATAAGCAAGTAGATCCGGTTCTCAATCTCGAGTTTTGTTGTACATAGTGAAGAATTATGGAGATCTCTTTCGTGGAGAGCGACAACGGAAAATGTTTGTTAGTGTTTAACAAGCACACCTTTTCAAAACAAAAAGTGTTGAAGAGTGGCGAAGTGTTTTGGCGTTGTACAAATAAATCCTTAAATTGTCCCGCAAAAGTGTTTACACTCGGTGTAGAAAGTTCAGTGAGCAGAAGCCAGCTAGAGCATAATCATGGACCGAATCAGACTAAATTGAATCGAAAAGTGATATCAAATGCGTGTAAACGTAAAGCCGTTATTGATATTTTTGAAAAACCAGCAGATATTATTCGTCATGAGCTGGGTAATAAACTGTTAGAAACGATTACGACAGTAGATTTCAGTTACATCCGAAAGAATTTATACAACGCAAGAAAAAAAATTCTTTCTGGATCGTTACCACAAAATAAGGCAGAAGTCCATGATAAAGTAAGTAGCTTGACATTTTTTTAATTCAAAATAATGTCCGGATTCTACCTTATGCCTTGTCACCCTAGATAGTTCTGGTTTATCGGATCGATACCACTGGCTAACACACATCTTAATGCATCGGATTTTTTAAGTGTAATTAGGAAATTTGGGGTACCTAATCCTAAAATGCCGTCAGATTTGTTCTCATCAGAACTAGTTTTCGAAATTCACTCTTTCTGCCCTAGTTAGATAAAATTCGCCAAAATTATCGGAACAGCCCCGCTGAAGATTCCACCAGTAATCGGCCAAAATATGGGTATCTCATCTTCCTTGGTACCTTTCCTCCATAATGCTGAAGTCTTTGTGAAATCTTTCCACCTGTTTCTCACTAACATGACCGAAGTTTTCGGGAAAATGATGGAAGTGACTGTGAAGGTAATGAATCTTAATGCTCCTGTTACATCCGAGCGTGTGAAAGCAACTGAAATTTATACGTTGAGTAATAAATTTCACGTGATGTATCTCAAACACTAGAGCTGCTAGGAAGAAATGGCGGTTATTTTAGGAACCAGTACATCAGAAATACTCTAAATTAGTTCGTATTATTTTACAGACACCACGACAAAAAAATTATTTTGCTGGGCGGTGTGGTGCTTCTTTGTTCTTTAAACCTCGTTTCGATACTCCTTTTTTTGCCCAATCTAAACTTTATCGGAAGCATTGCGTACGGTTTGATAAATCCAGACCTTGCCATCATATGCGGCTTATTTTTGGGATTGCATAAGAGATTGCCTATCTCTAATGACTAATTAGCGTTAAATGGTTTCTAGCGAAGTAATCAACCCTTTTTGAGTCACACTTTTCGAGTTTAAAATATATTTTCGCGCCCTGTATAACTAAGAAAATATACGCAAGTAGCCGCATATCTCCTATAGCATATTCTGTATAAGGTGTCTCAATCTGAAATTACATCTAAAATTCACTGCGATTTATATTTTCTTGTGCTGGAATATCATGTTATTCGACATTGGGATAAATAAAAGCGCTTGTTTATTATTGAAAATTTCAAATTGGAAATTTTTTATATAAAAAATACGTAAATCACATGTTCCTTGTTAAATTATTAGCAATAGTTTTGACAAAAGGTTAATATGCACTTATTTGGCCATTATCTTTTGAATACAGATAATGCAAATAATTATTTGGTAAGTGTCTCTAATACATAAACCCAGAGCGCATGAGAAATTCTCTTCACTACAATATCCTTCATACAGTTATACGTTTCTATTGTGAATCTTTCACATATACTAAGTATATTAACTTTCCTCCAAAAGTGATAATTTTTGGATCATTAGCACGTCCTGTCATAAAAATTAGAACCAATTTGGTGTAAGCAAGGTACGAATACAGCTACATGTTTATAAGTAGCAGAAAAGGTATTTGAATTATGTTTGATATCTTTTTCTTCAAATATTTTCCATTACGTGCTTCTGTAAAATGTTTACACAAATATTACAGGCATATTGAGTATAAATATAATGAGGTAACTGTAGGAACCTGCGCGCACTTTATTCAGAATTATAAGAATTCCTTGTGTTGGTCGTATTGAAAGCTGTTCAGGTTTATTTAAGGAATATGACATACCTTTTGACATACCTTTTGACATACTTTTTTCTGAATTATTTCTGTCAAACCTTTTATTAATTTCTTTCCGTTTTAAGAGAATATTCATACTTCATTCTTTTTATACCCCTTTAATAGGTGGTACTTTTCATTTCGCTTCGAAAACGCATTTCGCTCATTAAGTATTTGCCTATATTTTTGTTTTAAAAAAGTTTACATATCTGAGTTGTCAGCTTCAACACATATCTTCTAACATACAGAGCATAATCATCACTATTATTTTTGCCACTTTGTAAAAATTTCGATTTTGATGGAATATGAGGATGACCTGAAATGTTTCCGGAATCGGCAAAAAGATGGTGCACGAAGATTGAAGTGAATTCATTCGTCGGCAAGGGCAATCTTCTTTATGGCAACTGTCAAAATTTTAGACGCCTATTGTCAATAGTTGTGTGTTTTATGTAGCAAGTCAAGCGGTTTCGCAAAAATGGATAAAATCGAATTTCGTGCAATGATAAAACACTTCTGGATGGCTGGGAAAACGGCCATGGAAATTCGAAATATTTTACTAGAGGTTCATGGCGGATCATTTTCGACCCTCAGCTTCCGGGTGAGCGAGTTCAAACGTGGCCACTCAAGTGACGATCCGCGCAGTGGATGCTCAACGATGAAATGGTCGACAAGATTCATGATGTCATTTTAGCCGATCGCCGATTGAAGATGGAACAGATAGCGGAGACAACAGACATCTCAGAAGAACGCGTTGGCATATCCTATATGAAATTTTGGGTATGAAAAATCCTTCGGCGCGATGGGTACCGTGTTTGCTCACTTCGGAGCAAAAACGAAATCAAGTGACCGTTTCGGAAGAGTGTCTGGCCAGAATCCAACCGAATCCCATGGATTTCTTCATACATTTCGTAACCGTGGATGAGACTTGGATCCACCACTACATAACGTAGACCAAGGAACAGTCGAAGCAGTGGAGTTTTCCGGGCAAATCGGCTCCGAAAAAAGCAAAGACCGTTTCATCGGCCGAATAGCTCATGGCGACATACAGCAGTGCCTTACGAAAAAACAAAACGATAATGATTGAACACGCTGGAACTTTAAGTCTGTTTCCACGAATAAGGACCGACCTTGAATTAATATCTTTTTGTATTCCCATAATATATGATCAATTTAAAGGTGTTCAAAGATATATACAATTGACAAAACGTCCTTGGTATGAAAAATTTTAAATTCTCTTAAATATATTTTTCTGCTGGTTTGCAACATTTCAAAAAAGAAAACGTCGTTCCTTGTTTGTATAAACCGGGGAACAATTGTGTAAAACGATAAAAAGGAAAGATAAAATTTGAATGGGTGTTATTATATTTCGTAAACCTTATTTAGAGCACTCTAGATCAAATTGTCAAGATAAAGTAGAAGGTACTGCGCTTTCTTAAGAATATATTCGGAAACTTCCATTCATCCTAGCACAATATCTTTTCACTAAACTACTAAACCACTAGAGATTCCATCCCTCCCATTACATCGTCACCCCGTCTTCATTTACTTTTAAATTGATTCGGCAATCTGCGAGATTTTATCCCCTACCTTTTTTTTCTTTTGTACGTATAGCTTGACTCGACATTCCCCGAGCAAATAATACGCGAGGAGTGTTGAATCGGGCATGGTCGACCAATCTATGCTCGGCTACCGTATTTAATTTGCATAAGACCCTTCCCCGTCAATCGAAAACGATATCGTAATGAAAATTCCGTACTGTGTACGGCAGAGATTAGTCGGCGGTTTTGCCAGATAAGGGGGAGTCTTCCCTATTAATATAGGGAAGAGCATGTATTTCCAACGCCGCGTCGTAACCCGTCTTAGTTGTGCCATCATCTGTCTAACATGTTGTACTCTGTATCACACTCTGGGTGATGCTTAGGGAGAGGATGGTACACTATTTTGCATCACGCGTCACGGTGTGTGCACACGTCCCTCAATTGTGACCAAACAAGAATGCTTTGAGATGGAATTTAGGGACCGTAATCTTTGTAAAAAGCAGGTAATGAAGATAATTATATTGGAAATACACCATCGCCCATAAGTGTAAGTTCACTTATCGAATAACAGGAAAATTTTAAAAAGGAGCGTAATTGTTGAAAATCAACATGCTATGTTAATCTGTAAGTGAAGTCGGTGAGATAATTTAAGCGCGCATGATTTTATGATTGGTAGTTACATTGGACCAATAGGTTTCTTAATAGTACGATTGGAAATCGGCAGGTGATAAAATACGGCACTGTGATCACACATCCAGTGATATGAGGGCGACCTGAAATGTTTCCGGAATCGGCAAGGGCAACCTTTTTATGGCAACTGTCAAAATTTCAGACGTCTACTGTCAATAGTTGTTGTTTAAGAGTGCGTTTTGTGTAGCAAGCCAGGCGGTTTCGCAAAAATTGATAAAATCGAATTTCGTGCAGTGTTTTATCACTGCACGAAATTGCCGTTTTTATGTCAACTGTCAAAATTTCAGACGTCTTCTGTTAATAGTTGTTAGTGATAAAATACTTCTGGATGGCTGGGAGAATGGCCACGGTAATTCAAAATATTTTGCTAGAGGTTCATCGCGGATGTACTCCGTCATTTTGTACCATCTGCTTCTGGATGAGCTAGTTCAAACGTGGCCACACAAGCACAAGTGGCGAACCACGCAGTGGACGCCCAAAAACCGCTACCAACGATGAAATGGTCGATAAGACTCACGATGTCGTGTTAGTTGATCGCAAATTGAAGCTGAAAGAGATAGCAGAGACAAGAAGCATTTCAGAAGAACGCATTGACCATATCGTACACGAAATTTTGGGTATGAAAAAGCTGTAGGCGCGATGGGTACCACGTTTGCTTATACCGGAGCAAAAACGAAGTCGGGTGGCTGTTTCGGAGGAGTATCTGGCCAGGATCCAAGCCAATCCAAGAGATTTCTTCATGCGTATCGTAACCGTGGATGAGACTTGGATCCACCACTACATACCGGAGGCCAAGGAACAGTCTAAACAGTGGACTTTTTCGGGCGAATCGGCCCCGAAGGATGCAAAGACCGTTCCATCGGCCGGAAGGGTCATGGCGACCATTTTTTGGAACTCTCAAGGTGTGATCCTCATCGACTATCTGCGGAAGGGAAGGACGATCACAGGAGAATACTACAACGATTTATTGACCCGATTCGATGCAGTATTGAAGGAGAAACGGCCTTGTTTGTAGCGGAAAAAGTGCTTTTCCACCACGACAATGCACCGACTCATTCATCCCGTATCGCCGTGTCCAAATTGAATAAGTTGTGCTACGAATTAGGCTCTCATCCTCCATATTCATGGAACTTAGCCCCCTAGCGACTTTTTCCTATTCCCAAACCTAAACAAAACACTGGGAGGAAAAAGACTAGACTATCTGATGAAGCTATAGTAATAGCGAAACATGTTATAATAACATTGTGATAAATATATTGGAAATTTTTGTAAAATATTAGAGTTTTACTTCTCCGACCATTGTTCAAAAAGACTTGCCTGAAATGAGGAGGTCATCGCCGCTACAGATGGCTATTTTGCAAACCTCGAAACATCTTACTTTTCCGACGGCTTGAAGAGACTGGAACACCGTTTCAAAAAGTGTATTGATCTTCGAGGAGACTACACCGAAAAATAAAAATAGCAAATCACACCAATACCGTGTTTTTCTGATCGACTCCGGGGACATTTCAGATCGCCCTCGTAAATGCCATAATACTGAAGGAGCAGTACTTATAATTCGTATGAACGGTTGAGATTACGTTGCTTACGTATTTGCTGCAATAAAATCTCGTTCATTTTGTTTTTGGTATTATAACCTCTAGCAAATATACACGCTTCTTCTCATTCAAAATGTACATTTCTCAAAGTGGCTTTAGATTTACGAGTGTTAGTGTATATTGTTACGAAGGCGAAATAGAGTCACAAAATTATTTAGAACAGATTTATGTGTCGCCTTGAGAAAACGGCGTGCCATGTACCGTAATAAGGCAAATTTGCAAAACAAAAAAAACCAACGAAGTTAGAAAATAAATATAGATGATATTGCTGTAATGATTGCGAAATTATTATATATTAATATTTTGCATTATTTAATGGTTACTTCAGTAATCGTGCTCTCCTTTTATTGCTATTATTACTGCTACTAATACATAATTAGAATGCGCTACTGGTCATTACGTGAAGAGGAGGTCTGTTGTAACGATGTCTTGATAGTATTTGTTGGAGTAGTTCAGAGGTATTTAATAAACGTTAGTAGCAATATCAAATCCCTCGTTCAGTTTGGTAGGTGCTAAAAATGCAAAAGTTAATCGAGGGATGAGTGTCGTTTGTGACTGGTAACGACCCATGTCAGAATATATATTTCGTCATATTTACATGTACAGTAGAGTTGATCTTGAGATTTTTAATATTTGCATAAATGATATTTTAGGAATACATGTTTACCAGTTTATCGGTTTGTTTATTAGTGGAAGATAGTTTTATTTAACAAAATTGACTCGGATGTTTTCACATGATTTTGCCTTGATGTTCCCGAGTGTTGTCTTTTCTCCGATCTCACAGTACACAATACTTGGCTTAGTCGCTTCTTCTCTAGTAAGCTTATTAGTCTTTCCACTTTCATCAATCCTTTGGTGATTTGGAGCATACCGTAGAGTAACGTGGATTTTATGTCTCAGTTGCTTTACACATGTAATTCAAGTAAGATTCGAACGTGTAGTAAAATTTAAAGATTATCTATAACCCTAAAATCCATTTCTGGTACGCCACTTGTGGAACTTTCTACAATTATTCCAATTGTTTACCATGCTAGGTCTCCTCTTTTTAATTTGGGGTGTATGCTTTTATGATCATCTCCTACGGTTGTTCGAAGTTATATGGCATCGGAATGATATTCCTAGCAATGCTTATCAATTGTATAGCGAAAACTATGTAACGTTGACCATGTTTACTTTTTTGTTTCATGTTGGTTATTATTAAGTCCTCAATGCGAGGAAATGTCATCGGTGTTATTTAAAATTGTTTAAATATTATTACGGGACTTAGAGTCGTACTCTACGTGAGAAGTAGAGAAGATTAACTACTTCATGCAAGGAAGCTGCATTTCAAGACTGGTTACGCTTAAAACATATTGACTTTTATTCAGAAATACTGTGCTTTTAGTTGCTACATTTCGTTCTTAACAAGGAGCAATTTTATAAGCATGTTATTGGTGGATTGGTCTTTGCTGTCAATAAAATTGTTTTGAGATTTCCATCTTATCATTGCAAATTGAATCTGATTGAAGTGGTGTGGGTACAGATAGAATGTGAGGTTATTTAAAAAATTAAGTCTGTTAAAAGGACAAAAGCAGAAAGATTTCTAATGAAAGCAATGGCAAATGTAATTTCGGATAAATAACATAATTGTATAAATCACATAATTAAAGAGGAAAATAAAATCTGAAGGAGATGGATTAATAGACAGCATTGTAGGAACAGCACACGCAGAGAAACGTTTCCTTGTATCTAGTTATCTACAATAGAATAGTTTCAAGTCAATAAAAATATTTTCTCAGCATTTTTTTCTCCGCTAAAGAGAGTTATATATTTGTAATGAAATAATAGTGTTTCTTTGCTTTAAAAATTCGTTAACTTGATTCAAGAAAATCTTGCAGAAATTTTTTATTAATTTAGAGAAGTTGTTTTTGTTGTTTGTGAATGACCACTTATTGTCCGACGTTTCGGCAGTCTTCGCAGTATAGCCCTAGAAGGGCGAGTATATTTGCCAGATTAATCCATCCAATACTATAATACCGTTCGATAATTTGTGCTGGACGTGTTGCCTATATTTTTGTTTTTATTTGTGAAACAGTCGTCGTATCGAGAATCGAACTCAATTAATTCTTGGTTCTCGGACTTTCGTATTCCACTTAAGTTAACCAACTTAAGCCAATAGGGGAGGCAATAACTACTCTGTTAAGCCTATATTTAAACTACAATTTCATTAACAGTTTCTTAATTTAAGACTAAATAATTTACTTCGAAAAAGCATTTTTCTGTCTTACGTTTACTTGATTTTCTAACTCCATGAAAATATTTATTTGATACATGTATAATTTCGGAAATATTATTTTCTTATATTAAATATTTTTTTAGTCTTAAAGAAAAACTACAGCTGCGACCAAATGTTATAGGCAGGGTAACTTTTTTAGCGTTACGATAAGACGAGAATCTCAACTAAAAAAACACTTAATTCAGTTTATACGGTTCTTTTATTAAATAAATCAGTATTTAATAATGCCCCCTCTAGCCTTTATTACAGCTTTAATTCTTTTAGGCATAGTAGCTACCAGTTTGTAACATGTTTTTGGGGAAGTAGACGCCCATTCCATAAACACTGTTTGCGTTAGGGGTTCTTTAGAGGCATGGCTGTATTTACGAACCCTGTCCTTCAATATATGCCATAGATTTTCAATAGGCGAGAGGTCAGGCGATTGTGGGGGCCAGTCCAAAATCTTCACTTGGTTATCAGTAAACCATTACATTACAGGTCGAGCCTTGTGGCAAGGGGCATTGTCTTGCTTAAAGTAATACTCCTCTGGGTCCATATCATAAAATCTGACAATTGATTCGAGAACCTCTTCCAACATCCCGATGTAGCGTGCCCCATTCATACAGACATACACCCCCAAATCATAGTGCTTCCACCGCCGTGTTTAACAGTAGGTAAAATACACTCTGGGGAAAATTCTTGGCCGGACCTCCTCCGAACATAACTTGCTCCGGAAACGCCATGCACCTCCACAGAATAAACGAAGGACGTTCACTTTTTGAATATTTCTATTTTGGTGAGAGAAGTAGGTGCGCTGAGTTCAATTATGTATATTGCAAGGATTATGAAATATTTTTAAGCACTTACGTCTATATTAGATTCATCGGAGCAAAGTACTTTGGCCCAGACATCTACAGTCCAATGTCGGTACTTCTTTGCCCACGTAAAGCGTTGCTTGCGGTGTAGCTGGGTCAGCAAAGGCTTGTGTCGCGGTTTTTACCGTATGCACGGAAACTGGTGTGTCTCGTTGAGCGCGGAGCTCTGCAGAAATCGCTATCGCGGATTTGTGCCTATCCCGGAGCGCGCTACGCTCTATCAATCGTTCTTCTCGCACAGTCATTACACGTTTTGTATCTCTCTTGAGTAGATTATGATACTCTCCAGTCCTTTGGTAGCGACTAATTGTGTTTTGCACTGCATAATGCGAACATTTAATTGTCTCAGCAATTTTTATTTGTGACAAACCTTGTTTGTGCAATAAAATTATCTGGCCTCGTAAAGCCTCAGATATTTGCGGCTGTTTTGGCATACTGTGTATACAAACTTACAAAAGAAGGTCCGCACTAGGTTCGCAGTACCCTTGTTCTAAGAAGTGTTACCTGCTGCGCGAAATACAACTTTGATTAGGGTGCCTATAACATTTGCTCGCAGCTGTATTTACTTTAATAGAAACAGATTTTTGCGAGAAAATCTATTTTCATGATTGAAGAAAACACTTCTCTGTGTGCAATATTGAAGTGACTTATAACTTATTATTAACCAGCACAGATGATTCCTAATAGAGTTCTCTTACATGCACTTAAGTATGTATATCTATTTTGTACGATGTGTTTTGTTACAGATTTTTTCTCACTAAGTTGAAATAACATTTATCTGAGATAATCTCGATTTTAAAGAATGGGCATAGTGACATGTTTATGTTTACTATTACCTCAAAAAAACAACATATAACCTTAAATCACATTATTTCACGCAAACACAGTACAAAGTATCGTCTTTAAATGAATTCAGAAGATAAACAAAACAAATAATTCAAAGCGACACCTCTACATATGATGAGTTATTTTATATAAAAAGGTGAATTTATTTCTTATTCGTTGTAACTTGTATTAAAGTTTATTCATCCGCGTTTTCCTTTAATTTCGTATTATCGATTTCTGTGTCAGAACTAATCCATATAGAAATGGTTAAACTTGATATCTTTGGAATACTATAGAACGTAACTTTTTGCCTCCTCCATTTAAATAAGATTTTTAGTCACTACTGCCTATCTTCACGAGATTGTGATAAGCAGGAATCTCAAAATCTCAAGTAAATCTCAAAGTGAGTCAATTAAAAACAACGGATTGTTTAACAAAAATCTCGCAGTGAGCTGGTATTATCTGAGATTTCATGTAAAAATAATGCTGCTATTGTCTCCTTTATCTGAATTATTTCGATATTCATGCATATGCGAATGAAACCTACTTTTATTGTTAATTTGTGTATTGGTTAAGTTTTTTACATTGGCCCTTTAGTTTTATTCTTAACTTAAAACTTAACCAAATCAGATCATTGTATCAAATTTTGATTTTTTAAAATTATTTTACAATGTAACGTTTTATTACTGTGGCGGCCAACCATTTCAAGCAATTCTAAAGAGAGGTTTCTAAACTTAAGAAGGTTTTAGTTTATACTTAGACTGGCTTCACATTATCTGTATTTGTTTTTTCTTTCTATTTCTGATCAAAAGGTATAATTCTTTCTTTATTATTTTTTCACTTTTTTCCCTTGCTCATTTATTGTGTTGGTTTTGCTTTTGTTTATTTCGTCAAAATTATATCGACATTGTAATTTTTATGTTATTTTATTGTAATTACTCTTAATCAATATTTTCAGTTAACTTAACTATTTGGTAGTTGTAAAGCTCAAGATACCAGGCAAAAGTTACTTTATCAAATTATTATAAATGGAGGTAACTAAGTTTAATATCCTCTCTATTATTAATTAAATTTTTTATGTTGCTTCTATGTTAGTTTTGGTATTTAATATTTTTATATCATTAAACTCAAAAGAATGATCTAAACTGTGTTGGTATTGAAGTAGAGGAGTTGCATTTATATTTTAGTTTTTATACTGTATTTGTGAACATAAATTTATTTTTGGAAGTGCTGTTTGGTTTATCCTGTATGCCGCCATAATTTATGCATTTTTACATATGACATTTATTGATAACAACAAACATTTGGCGTAGCAGTAGGCTGTCCCATTTCAGCAGTAGTTGCTAACTTAGCTATGGGAAGCGAAAACACATTCGGAAAAATACATATCTAGTAAGTAAGGTATAAAACTTTATAACTTACTTACTTATTATAAAAGTGACGTTTTCTTTAATTCGAATTGAAATATAGAGTTGGTTTGTAGTAATATTTATTAATAGATATTTGGCTTTGCGGAAAGAATGTTTAACAACGAACAATAAACAGAAAATGTTATAACTCTTTAATTTAAAGTGATTCCTCGTCAATATGCTCATCTCGAGATTGAATTACAACCGCACATATTCTTAGCATTTTTATAATCAAAATTTACAGAATATTGACTGTAATTTCAGTCTATGCTACCGCTACCTGGACTTTCTACCAAAGATTTGGTGCTAACTCCTTTTTTTCAATTTTTTCGTGAACATTACTAGACAGATAGCGAACTACAACATGAACAAATTTGCACGTAGTTGTACTTTTTCCAATAGAAAGAAAAATGACCGACCTAAAAAATCAACGCCAACAGAAGATCTTGTAATTGTAAGGATTGGCCAAGGAAATCGACGAAGACATGGTTGATATAAACGGGGACGTCCACATTGGTCCAATTCTTGTGTGCTTGCGTCCACTCATACCGCTTCCGCTTGGCTTGTTTCCTCATTAAGAGTTTTCTTACTGCTACTTGCCCGCGAAGTCCAGCTTTACTTACGCTTCGTTTTACTGTAGTCACACTAATCGGTTTCCTGCGCTTTCCGTTAACTTTAGCCGCAACTTCTGGTGCAGTTTTTCGTCGATTTCTTTCGCCTATTCTTACGATTACACGATCTTCTGCTGGCGTTGTTTTTCGGTCGCCCACCTCTCATTTTGTTGGAGAAACTACCACTACTTGCAAATTTGTTCACGTTGTAGTCCACTGTTTACTCACTAATGTTGAATTTGTATGCAGTTTGTCGTTTGTTTTCACCCGTTCTATGGTAATTAACAATTAAAGCACGCATTTGTATGGACAACACGTTAGTTTTCGCCGTAATAAGACAAATAGCTAAGAGATATCAAAATTCGCAGGTAGTAATTTGCTTGTGTGTGTGTGTGTGTTGCCAACAACAGTAAATTTCGCACTATCACAAACCACAATGATATGGTACAAAACTCTATTCCATCAAAATTCTAAGAGAAACTCATTAACAGAACAGGTAGTTTTATAGCTTAGGTTAAACTTGAATGAATTTGTATTTCTAAGAACTCACTAATAGAGCATATACTTATCAAACTTACTGATAATGTGTATACATATAAGGGTTGTTTGTATCTACTCTCTTTATTTGTTGTAGATATTTCATAACGAAAAAATAAGAAAAACATAGATGCCCAAATACTTATGGACGGTAGTGTACATACTTACAAACCTATACAAAAACACATACCCTATTTCCATCTATGTACATTTCATGTCGACATATATAATACTATTAACTTTGAAAATAATATTTATTTATTTGGCATATATTGTAATTATTCTCTCATTAGACCTTTGTCTATTGGATAATAAATATTATTAAAGAAGGAAAACGGAATAAAGTCGCCAATAGGAGTAATGAAATTCGTGAGGTATGAAGACTTTGACAAACAACTATATATGTACGAGGGGAGGTCCAGAAGTTCGTGGAATGAAAGGGTTTTAAATAAAATAAAACAATAAATCTATTTTTCCTTTTCAATATAATCACCCTTAAGCACAATACATTTATTAGATATATGAATTATTTTTTATCATAAAAATATTTTTTATCTTTCGCCTCAAAATGGGCCAAAATTGCCTCCTTTACCTTCTTTACCTCATTCTCGTCGGAGAACTTTCTTCCACGTATGTCTTTTTTTAAATTGGGGAACAAATAAAAATCAGTAGGTGCCAGGTTTGGACTGTAGGGTGGATTGATTGAAAGCCATGCTTGTGCAGAGCAGCCATTGCAACTTTGCTCTTGTGAACCGGCGCATTGTCTTGCAAGAGTAACACACCCTTGGTCAATTTTGCTCGACGTTTTTCCTTGATGGCCTCCTTTAATTTTTCTAATATCGCTGCGTAATATTCTCCGGTTATGCTCCTGCCTTTTTCTTTGTAATCAATCAATAATATCCCCTCACAATCCCAAAAAACAGTAGCCATCTACTTTCCAGCCGATTCTGACACAATTTCTTTGGCGGTGGTGTCCCCTTTTTATGCCATTGCATGGACTCCTGTTTGGACTCAGGCTCAAAGTGATGAACCCATGCTTTATCTCCGGTAACAATCCGCTCCAAAATCTGTGCAGGTTTGTCTACATACAGCTCCAAAAATTTTTTGGACGCAGAGACGCGCTGCTGTTTCTGCAGCGGCGTGAGCATTCTCGGTACCCATCTTGCACTGACTTTTGTCATACCCAGGTGGCCATGTAGGATACGCAAAATGGTGGTATCTGATACTCCAACTAATCTGTAATGTTAAGACTTCTTAATTTTTGTGTTTTATGCCGATAATCTACTCTATTTTAGGCAAGTATTTCAAATAAGAGTAAAAAAAATTACCTTAACTAATAAATGTTACTTTGATACCTGGTGTGACATTTGATTAAATACAGCAAAATAAAACAACAAAATTGTAGGCAAAAACTTTATTTAAT
The DNA here is from genome assembly GCA_023509865.1 of Trypoxylus dichotomus. Taxonomy (NCBI): domain Eukaryota; kingdom Metazoa; phylum Arthropoda; class Insecta; order Coleoptera; family Scarabaeidae; genus Trypoxylus; species Trypoxylus dichotomus. Next base: position 13,688,838 of record CM042081.1, on the reverse strand, counting down.
AATGGGTATGTCTATCGTTGCTACTTATTACCTCTAACATTCTGTTTGGCAATGCCCCATGCTTCTCGAATGGCCACTTGCAACTGTTCTTTATTTGCAAATCCTTCGTGATAACCCCCTCCCCCCATACATTTTCTATTATGTTGAGGTCCAGAGACAACGGTGGCTATGCCAATGAAGCTATTTCATTTTGTTCTAACCATTGTTCCACTACCCGAGCATTATGCGCAGGAACATTATCTTCTTGCAAAACAAAGTCTTCCGTGTTCATTTGATTCTGGATTACGCCTTTTATGTTTCTGATTATTTTTAAGTATTTCTAGACATTTAGAGGTCCCTCGATGAAAATGATTTCAACTGCCCCTGAATAAGAAATGGCTCCCCATACCATAACACCTCCGCCGCCTTGAAGTCTTCGCGATATCACCTTGATTTCTTTCCTCAAGTCCTGCCAGTATTGTTGAAATCCACCACGTCCATCGAGACTAAATCGCTCCTCATCCGTGAAAATGATCTTCCAGTCTTTACTCCATTGAATGTGTTGTGCTGCGAAATTTAATCGGTCTTCTCTGTGTCGGGCAGTTAAAACTGATTTTTGTTTTTCAGTTTTAACCGATGACTGTGTGGAGATGGTTTCAAAGCCCTCTGCACTGTCCTTACGGATGCAGAACTTCCGGTAGCATACTATATTTAAAATTCTATAGATTCGTACAGAAACTTTGTTTTTAAAATATTATGCTTGCGTTTAATCAGATGTTGGGGAGTGTATATTTGTAAATTTCCATCTTATGCTTAGCTTACCTCTACTTTGGAGCACATCCTCCGCCATTTTAGTAAATGGTAGACATCGCGCAGATAAGCGGAATTTTCTAGCATATTGATTTAAATGGAGATTATGCATTTGTGCGATGCTCTGTGAAATGTAGTGCCGCATTCAGTGCGAAATACTTGCAGGGAATATTTATTAGCTTGCGCGTATTATGAGATCAAGCCGTTGCGCCATGAATCATCCCCTAGCGGGTTTGGTGCACTTCCACCTTCATTCAACGATTCCACCGAACAGTACGTTTTCGGTCGGGGTTCATAATTTTTGGTAGTACACTTCGTACAGATTGACTGGGAGATTTACATGCATAAATAAGTGGCATTTAGATACCGTGCGTTGTCTTCAATTAATTAAACCTATTAGTCACACGATCATAAAAATAAGCAGCTTAAACAAGGTCATTTATTTTATTGCATAATATTACTAATAGTTTTGAAATCAGTTTAGAAACGTCGAATCATTTTATTAAAACAGAAAAAGAGTAATTTTCGGAAAGAATAAATAGAATTAAACGTAGTGTTCCGTAAATATACGTAATAGTAATTTACAGATAAGATATACAATCTCATTTGTAATATTTTAATCGCCTTAATTTACTTGGATTATGCTAACTTACATAAGTGAATTGAATAGACCAGCCAATAATAAAGATTGATCCCGGTTTAAAATACATCATTAAACCGAACTGTCTTTAAATTCTAGTCCACCAATAACTTGTCTTAAAATAATTTATACGAAATATTTTGTATTTTATACCTGTAGTTGTACGTACGAGATCGAAATTGAAAAACATGTCTTTCTTTTTATTTCAGGGTCCGCCGCCACAAGGTGGTCAAATAAAATTTACGATAGCCGACACGCTGGAAAGAATCAAAGAAGAATTTAATTTTTTACAAGCACAGTATCATACGTAAGTATCCCGCCGAAATGTGTTCGAGCAAATAAATCTGTTAGCGGTTGAAGTGGTTAGAAGTTTCTAAAGTTCTCTGGTAACTTGTGGAATTATTAGTTTTATTTGAGAAACTTTTTTACTGCGATACGTTTTTAGGAATTAAATTCAATCGTATTTGGTATGAATATTGAATTATTTAAACTGTAGAGCAATGATCTTTAACCTGTGTACTGCGACATTTTTCAAAGATCATCAATTAAACTATTCTTAATGGAACTCCAAAGCGCAATAAGTATAAAAGATATTTTCTTATACTCTAACCAATAGGTTATTACTGGAGTTACCCATTTAGTTAGCGTCAGTCAGCTGGCTCTACTTAACGAAAGCGCCAGTATGTTATAAAATTTTAATAGATATTTCGGAAAGCGTACTTAATAACTATAAATCTAAAAATATCCTAAGGGCTTACTTGCAGTCTGTAACCAGCCGTACTGAGAGACGCATTTTTGATTAACATTGTTTTGCAGGTTGTCGAATGTCATATAATAGGTTATATAGCCCGCATATATAGAATTAATTTATTTTAATTTTAATGATTTAATTCATACATTGATTTGTTGATGACGTAGCGCCCCTCTCTTATGATTCTGACAGTGGTTGAAATGAATAAGTCTGTCATAGCACCATTATTGGTGGAACTTTTTTATTTAATGTAGTATTAAATTTTTCTCAAACGCTTTTTTCATAATTTAAAGTCTTAATTGCAGTTGTTTCTTCTCATTAGGACAGGTATGGGCAACCTTTGACATATTATGGGCCAAACTTTACGTGCAAATACGTTCGCGGGCCGCGACAAACCCCATATCACTCGATCTTACTCATTTGGAGTGAGTATGAGTAAGTAGTGTAATTTTTTTTAATCGGATCAACTCTTACAGCGGGCCGGTTGTCCACGTATGCTTTAGGATAAGCTATTTTGTTTTTTCAAAAATATTAAAAATAATAAAATACGCCTGTATCTCGTGTAAAGATTGACTGTAGCGGTTTCAGAATATTAGAACGCTGTAAATGAAAAAGCCGAAGATGTTTTGGAGATTTGAGATAGCCTTCGTGCGCTTTATAAAGTTTACTAATAAGGTGAAACAAGAAACTTTTCTAGTTAAGTGCACGTTAGAGGATACACTGTTTGTATAGACTAATAACCTTTGTCATAAAATCGTTGTTTGTTGCGAACAACATAATTCTATAAAATTCAAAATGATTTTCTTGCACGGATGGTACCATTGTATTGAGATTTAATACATGTGGGTAAGAACGATGAAATCATCATAATTTAAGGGAGTCGCAGGAAAGGTTGAAGAACACTGCCCTATAGTTAATGGTGTTTACGTTTTAGTACATATTTTAATAGTCAGCTTAAGAATTTTTGTTTTGCCATATATTCCTTCGAAATTAACTTCAGTAATTGCAATTAGAGAATAAAATACATCGTTTTAAAAACAAACATATACATCATTGGGTAATAGTTGTATTCAAAAATGGTCTTGGATCCAGTTTACTAAATTTAAATAAATTACTGACTAAACTACTACTTAATAATTAAATGACGATTGCAAGGACTGTGTGGATGTACAATTCACAGGTATAGCAGTAAACTCACTCACACAAATTAATTAATTATGCGGAACGCAGCGTTTCGGGAGCACGTGGGCTCCCGAAACGCTGCGTTCCGCATAATTAATTAATTTGTGTGAGTTTACTGCTATACCTGTGAATACTTAATAATTATTTATTGATTTAAAGTATATTTGATAAAGTTTATTTTTCTTTCTAGGTTAAAATTAGAGTGTGAAAAATTAGCTAGTGAAAAGACTGAAATGCAGCGACATTACGTTATGGTGAGTGTTGCTTATACTATTTTTTTCTTGAAGACATTTGTTATGTTAAGAATAGCAAGTGCATAAAGAACTTATCTCTAGGTATTATGAAAATATCAATTTATTATTTTGCTTAGTGACATTGTGAATAGAAATATTTTCTTTTTAATAATTATATTTCATGGCTGCCTTGATTAAATCAGAAGCAACACCATGTCCTCAATAAATTGTTTTACATCTACTTATACTCTGTTTTTCAATTCGGATGAATGCTTATAAATTGAAGCGCCAAAAAGTTAGCTAGCTGTTTCGGCAAAAATTACACTAGCGAGATTTGATATATTACCGGCCGCCATATTGTTGCAACAATAATAATAATTATGTAACTACAACTTCTAGCTCTTTTATTATTTTACGAGAATTGATTTTGTCTTAAAATGTTGATAATTACGGGTTTCGTTTTAAACATTAATTAGGTCGGCGCGGGCTATGTAAAACAAATATCCAAATTAAATACAAATTATATCCATTTATATTAACAAGAGACTTTATCCTCATTTTCGTTTTTGAGCAGTTATTTCCGTTATTTGTTAATTACACAATAATTACAATTATTTAAAAGTAAAATCCTTATATTTTATAAAATCGTTATTTAATTGTAAGGAAGATAATGTATATATACACTGTCGTTCACGAAAATTAGGACACTAAACATTAAAAAAACTGAAATGTAACCAAATATTTATTTGCTTGCGCAATTTTAAAAATAAACGAGAAACGTGAAAACATAATTTTACAATAAAATAAAGATTAAACATTCTACTCTTCGAAATAACCACCTTTATTTAGCAACTAATACCGTTGGTACGATACGTGACATTCTGGTAATTAATTTCCTAATTGTTTCATAACCAATGTTTCCCCATTCCGTTTATAAAACGTACCATAGATGTTATTTGGGGGTGAGAACTTCCTTACTCATTCATTTGTTGAGTTCCTTCTATAGCAGCTCCAAGACCTTTAAAACGAGACTTTAAGGGGGTCATATCATTATTGTAACACCATCCTATTGCGCTTTCAAATATTGTCTACACAATGCTGCCGTGTACTTCGTATCATTGTCTTGGATAAATATGAAATTTTGTTCTCATTTTACCCTTGATGGAATTGCAAGTCGCGGTGCTGCTCGTTTTTTTTAAATCCAATTCATTTTCACCAAATCTCGGTCTTTTACGCAATACAACTCTAAACTTGAAGAAGAACCGTTTTCATGATTAACCGCTGATGGAACACAGATGCGCATCATTTTTCCATACCCAGACGCTTCCTTGCGAAAATTCTTCGTTTTTGTCACACCATTTAGAACGTGGACTGCCTGTCTAAAACACTTTTCACTCGCGTTGTGTTTGTACCTATTCTAAACACTTTACTTTTATCACTTTGCTAATGGGTTCAAGTCTTAAACTATTTGGTTAAGGCATGCTCCTGGGCTCCTGAGCCTTCAAAGTTCTTTGTTTGATAAAGTCGGCGTAGGGAATAGAGTAATCTTCTTTATGTTGAGAAATGACTAATGGATGTTTTTTAACGATTAGCTTTTTGTCCGCCGTTTTTTCAAACAATTTCATTCAGTGCAGGCTAAATTCGTATAATCGTGTGCTAATCTTCACAAGAAGATATTTAGTGATTGAAAATATAATACTATAGAATGAAATCACACAGATAAATTGTAAAGAAATATAAGAATTCGTATTTTACTGTCGGCAACCCTGCTCAACTGGGCTTAAAAATAATCTATACGCATTAGATCTAAATATTAAAAGCGATTTGTTCCTACAAGGTCCTCGTGATCTAGATGGTTAATATGTTCACCCGGTAAGTGAGTGGGCGTAGGTTCAAATCCTGCCGAGATCGACATTTTTTCGGAAAATTTTAACATAGGTAATTATAATTTATCACTATAAAAACCAACAGAAGCTTCATATTAATTTAAGATGATTCTTACTTCATTTGCATAATAGTATTATAAAAGTATGTTTTATAAAATTTTAAATGGCTAGTCTTTCATGAGCCGAAGCGTATTATCTTTTCTTCCCTCGCCTTTGTGGCTGACAAAAGCACGATACAAAACCTACTTCGCACATTTTTGGATATACAGCCAAGAAGACAACAAACAACAATGTTATTGTGTGAATAATTATTAGCTAAATGTACTGTTTGTAATCTTCGTGTCAAGCTATTTCGCTATGCGTCGCTGACCTTTCGATATCTGTAATTTCTACAGTACCCAAATCTCAAACATATTTATTACGAATTGATAAAATATTTTTTGTACACCACAAAATTAAGTAATTGTGTTATAGTGGATTGAAATGTATGATCCTCGTTGGTTTCTTCATGGACACAAAACAAATGTAATTGTCAACAATACAAATTTGTATTTATAGAAGGAGTTTCAATTTGGCGTTACTTTTTAAATTTATAATAGACCAAACAAACTATTTAAAATCTAACAATATTTTTTATTTCAAATACTAGTACAAAAGTTGCGATTTAGTAGTGAAAAATAATATCTTGTAATTGATCTACTGCTGCAAGGTAGGTCATCATCCTCTAACCAAAATTTTCAATTGCATTTTCGCATATCTGCTACTTTTGCTTTCAATAACTCCAAAAGAAAAAAATAACAAATCGTTGGTGTAATTAGTTTCTATTGTTTCTTCAACTGCATAAAATGTCATACTATCCTGCTGAAATAAATAAAATGCTTGTAATCATATTTCAATATTAAACGCAAAATTGTCTTTTCGTCAATTAATTACCTCAAAAAACCTAGCATCGATAAATCAGAAACTTATAAAATAACATATAAAGATTGCGATCAAGTATATATTGGGTAAACAAAATGATCAACCAAAAAGCATTTGATTTAAATTATAATGAAACGATGGGGAATTACAAAAACAAATATATTTTGATGAATTCAAATTTAGAATCTCTGTCCCAACCTTTAATGTTTTTGTATATTTTTCTAATTCTGGTTCCTTTTTTCTTAATGGACTACGTCCAGTTGAAATTGTTGAATAATAAAATCTACTAATCTTGTTAAATTGTAGCATTTTGTCTGGAAATTTATATGTATCAACGTACTACGCAAACCAAGGCTATTTTCATAAATTTAGAACTAACCAACGTTACCTGCGGTTTAACGAAAACATTTTAATTTCCAAACGTTATATAACATTATTGGGCAATTGCATATTAAAATAACGTTTTGCATCTTAATACAGCATTCATGCTTATACATACGCAGTTTAATCTATCTTAGCAATAAATACTCAGGAATGTTTTTTGGTTTGTTTACTTATTATTACTTGCTGAGTAATATTAGGTAATAGATTGCGTTTTTATCAGAGTGAATCATCATGCACATCATTTTGTCTCCAAAATTTTATAGATTATCTCGTTAAATGCATCCGCAAACAAGTAGTGTTCAACAGTATATATGCAACCAGTTAGCCTCAACGACACCCGTAGTTATGCAATTTTACTTACATCATTTAAGTTTCATGGGTTTTAGAAATGTTCGAATATAATTTTGTAAATTGCGTTGCCTTTATCTTCGATAATTAGCAAGTTCAAGCGGCGGATTATCGGCATGTTTATTTTGTAAAACAAGTTTTGTTTGCACAGAATGGAAAAAGTCTCAGATTAAATGTATGTAGGTTATCGAAAGTATATATCGCATGTTGTAAATGTAAAAATTCGAAACATTGTAAACCATTTCCTTAATTATTGAGGCTAAGTACTTTAATTTTTTCATGAATGTTAATTACACGTTTTAAATAGCTTTATTTTGTTTTGTAAGCTGTTATGAAAACAACATGACGATTTTCCATAAACTTGTTATTGTTGAGTATGCGATATTAAGTTAGGATAACTAAAATGGACAATTTAGGATTTATGTGAGGTATGTGGTAATTGGAGACGGTAGTGTGGGTGGTTTTTATCTATGACATGACCGTTTATATATCGAGTTTTCATGTCTTATCTCTTGGTTTTCGTGCAAGTACTTCCCTTCCCTGCACATTATTACGACATTCCCGATGTAATTTCGTCTGGAAAGTTACTGTGGGAACCGCTGGGAATATTCCTAGGAACGTTATAAAAACTCATGTAAAATGTAGTAAACGACTTTATTCGTCTTACATGTTCTCGAACCAATTTGCGAAACATTTTATTACTCTGCAGTTAATACTTTGAAACATCTGCCTAATTTTTCGAAAACAACTTACCACGCATTTTATTTTCGGTGTTTTGGAATAATAGGTGATAAGCAACTTTGTTTACTGGTTAAAGAATCAACGTTTTGATGCTGAATAGGAGCTGGCATTGTCATGCTCCCTGGATTTACTTTCTTGAACATTTCTTTGTACAAGTGCTACGACCTTGTTTTTGTACTTCTATCAAATTGTGCACTGCAAAGTTTCTTTACGTCTAGATCTCCGTATAAAATCGTGGATATTACTTTCATTTTATAGCTCAAATATATTTCAGTCAACATTGATGGCAATACCAGGCCCTGCGTCCCTCTTAATGAATGGTAGTACACTAGCTTCACCAAACCGTTCAGATGCACGTCATCTAACAAATTGAGCTGTTTCGGTCTGGCTTCTAGTTTTAACTCATCGCTGAATACGATCTTTAATGAAAAGACATTGTTCAAACAAAAAATTGCTGGATTTACATATTCATTTAAGTTATTTTGTCTTACCTTTCGCCAATATTCAATTGTGTAATGTTGATGACATTTTGCCCATTCATAACGTGCTCGCTTCATCATCGGTGTTAATCTTGGCTTCTTTAGAGAGCGTCTGCATTTTAATCCGGCTTCGTGCAATCGTACTGTACGTGTGGGTATTGTTAAGACATTACATTCACTAACACGGAGAAAACGTTGTTACATAAACAGATAAATATTCTTTCTGTATAAACCGAGTAATAGTAACTGATCCAAATAATATTCTCCAAATTACTGTGAGGGTGATAATAAAAGGCAAAAGAGGTGATTCTCAATTGATAAGGCACTTTCTCAATTTCTTAGAAGGATATTTAGGGAATACATTTAGATAGATACTGTAAACTCTATTCATGAATTCTATACTGGTATTTGTAAATTATCACGTTGGAAACACACAAAAGCTTAAATTTATAAGGTGGCCCTAATTAAATGGACAGGGACTGTATATTTTATTTAAAATTGTACATATTAAAGATAAATGATGTGCACTAGTAATGACCATCCTAGCATATTGATACCATTCTCTACCTACCCGTACATATGCGGCTTAGATGTTTAAGATTGTTATCTTTTTGTAGTATCCAAAAATTCCGTTGTGGAATCACCAAATCAATATTTGATAAACTTGAATAAACATTTTCTATAAATTTCCATCCATGAATATTGAAGTAACCCCAAATATGATCTTTTGGATATATTTAACATTCCTTTGCAGCGCTGTTGACTAACGAAATGTCGATGCTTTTTTTTTTCTAGTAACTCAAGCGTAAAATAAGGTTTCGTCCGTGAAAAGTGCGTTACTTCAATTTTTATTAATAGTTTCTCAAGTCCATACTAATCATCGATTAATGTGATATCCTAAGAGCAAAGGTTTTAGTTTTCCAGTACGGCACTTTACTTGAAAGTCTTGCAATCCTTGTCGGATTCTAGTTATAGACATTTGTATTTATATTTACTCGATTTCGCTTGAGCTTGACATAATTCTAAGTTCAGATTTTTCAATGACTTTATCTTGCCTTTTATTAGTGGTTAGCAAAATCCCTGGTTTCGATATATAATCGATTATTTTACTATTATCGTGTCGTTGCATTCGTTTTCTAACAAAGGACCTCTGCGGGTATTGAAAAGCTGCTGCCACTTTCATTTTTGGATATATTAGAAACCGTTTGCATTTATTGTAATTTCAATCGATACTTATAGGTTCTGCATAGAAGGAAACGCTGCTGTGTGCTCATTACAGAACCTCGTTTGTTTATGTATACATTATTTTTTTTATGTAAACGCCTACAAGGTATTATGGTACCGACTGTATTCCCAACAACCGCCGTATTTGGAAATATTTCTTCTTCTAGTGAATGCATTTTATTTCAAACCAATTTTAATAATTTATACAATTGTTAAACAGTCGGCAACGTTTCATTAAACGTAGACAAATGCAAAGTTATTATCTAATAGCGGTGGATCAAACACAACAGCCTCCAATTCCCTTATCGACAATGACCTCAGTGCCGGTAAGGAATGGTCACGAGTTTTTTATTTCTTATTATTCGAAGCTGCACATCTTCAAACTATATAAACGCGACAACTTTATACTTTGCATTATTAATTAACAGCAAAAGTTATCACAGTTACAAATTATTTCAAAAAGAAAGAATAAAGGACAGAAAGACATACAGGGTAAGGTTCAAATCTCGATCTTTCATAATTTTTTTGCATTGTTACTAATAAAAAAATGTCATGGCGTTGATAATATTTATAAAAATTCTCAAAAAAAAGCCCAATATTATAACACGTAACGTTTATTTTATTCCGTTCAACAACGAAAATGTTTTGAAGTGGTAAAATTTCAACGTGTAGCTTACCTTCTAATTATTTGGTATCAAGTAAATCAATTGATTTAATTACACACTTACACTAAAGAGCTGTTTGTTTAAATAAAACGTGCACACAAAACGTTAAGAATTGAAACCTGATGGAATTATATTGCTAATTTTTGATTATAGTTGGTTTTTATCTCCCTTTTTTTGTAATATTTCATCATATATATCATTCTAACAACCTTATCATTGTTCAAAAGAAAATTGGACTACAGAACAATATCTACAAATCCTTTCTGTTTGGAATTTATTCAAAACCTTTGTTGGAGTTTTCCTAATATATTTTAAGAAATATTTATTTCTTTAAGAGAACTAAAAGTAGTGCGTACTGACTCTTTATACTCGTCTGCTTATTTGTTTCCCCAAAAAGTTTTCAATAACGGAATTAATACATTGCCACGATCGAACTTCTTTTTCGGTTTATCTGCTCTCGAATACATATAGGAAAGCATCAGAAAAAGCATGGTTATATACTTCATGTTTTGGCGAAGAACAATTCTTTCTTACGATCTTTGATCATTTATCTATAAAAAGATAATTTTTGGAGATACAAATTCTTCACCATTTATATCCATTGCTTTTATGTAGCTTGAACAATGATTATTATGGGCAGATGAATCGAAATTTCAAACTTTTGTCTCAAAACGTCGATCATTTATAAGGCGACAGACTGGAGAAAGTTTCCGTAGTGGTTTCCAAGATTGGTTAAAAGTGTAAACCGTGATACATTTGTAAATGTATTTTATGTAAACAATAGCTATGTTGTTACCACTCGAATATTGTGTGTAATTTTTGAAATTCAGATTCTAACCAATGAACCAATAGGTATCAAAGAAGGTCGTGTTGTTGTATTAATATCTGATTTCGATAGAGCCGATTCATAAAATGCTATTAAACTCTATTCCAATTGCGCAATATCACACAATACGATACAAATTCACTACATTCATTTATTACGAAATATGCAACTATAATACATTTGATAAAATTGCGATTTCCTTGCATTTTGCCAACGTTTTAAATTCCTGAAAAATATCAACTATCTATGCATACAATTGCATAGATAGTTTTTGCTTGCAATTGTGTCTTACAGGTCCTGGTCAAACTTTTGTTTCAAAACGTCGATCATTTATCTGTCGGCAGACTGGAAAAAGAGGGATTAGCCAATATGTAGTTTCTACTGAAATATGTTGGAAGTTGTGTGATGATTTGGGGTTGTTTTGGTAGTACAGCTATGAGCAATTTCATAAAAATAGATGGGATCCTAGGCAAGAAGGTTATCTGAGAATTTTAGAAAATATTGAGTGGGGAAAGATTATGTGGCAAAAACTTTATCAAGTAGATAGCGATTCCAAACATCTGTGTTGTTTATATAGAACTTATTTGATTTCACTCGGGGAAGAAGTCAAGTTGCTATGAATGCTTTGGTCACCCCAATCTCCAGATCTGTCACCAAATAGAACTAGTATGGGATGAATTGGACCGAAGAATTCTAAAAGGAGAAGTTACTAGCACACGAACTCTTTAGCAGAAGCTTCAGGTAGTATGGACTGAAATTATAGGCGATTATCTGAAATCTTTGATTAGAAGAAGGCTAAGAATATGTAGCGCCGTTATTCAATCTCGAAATGGGCATATTGATGAGAAATCACAATATTTTCTGCTTCTTTTTCGTTGTTAAACATTCTTTTCGCGATGTCAAACATATATTGCATAAGAAATACTACTGCAAGCCAACCCTATTTCCATTTCGAATTAAAAAAAACACCAATTTTTTGTCGTTCCTAAATATCTGGAAGGTAGTGTACATACCCTCTATTATCCATCGCTATCTTGCACATCTTTATGTAGCCTCAAGCTACATATTATGTCAGTCAATACTAATCTATACGTATCCTTTTCTTACGGACGTTGCTTCACTCGAAATATTTGTACTTCATTGTCTATTTTTTTAGATTTTTATCATACAGGATTACCATAAAGCTTTTCAAATTTGTCGCTTCTGTCTATTGTGTGATATGAGCATGCAAAACGTCGCACAATAAAGATCGACATTATAATAGTAAAAAAGACATTGCCTGACTTGATCCCAAAAATGTATATAAATAGTTTTATAATCTTCACAAAGACCATCTTCATTCAGAAATAAAGTAGTTCGAAATTGGAATGTTTTAATGCTAAACCTGTGATTCAAACCAATAAAGGTTAATGATTATCAAATTTTCAGTGGTACCTGCTTGTCTCAATTTAAAGTTTTAAATTTTTCTTTTTGTTACTATTTTTTGTTAGTTGCAGTTTTAGAAATTACAAATCTTAACGGCGGCAGTGTTAAATTTCAATTAGCTAATACTGTTGCCATTAGAATGTGTTAATATCGCGTAATACCAAAAGAGCTAAAGCGAGAATATAGACATTATATTATTCCGTAATAGCGTTTTACAACACTACAGCATCCCCAGTTCTCGCAATTATGTAGATGTATACATTAAATTTGTTTCAACAGTGCGAACTTTGTCTTGGCTCCCGGTTTGACATTCGTACCGTTTCCCGCGAACCACACCCCTACTACATGACGACGGGGGATCCTTTCTCCCCATCGTCGCCGTCTCGATTTCCCATCCCTCCCGCACACCCACAAACAGCGGCAATTTCACTTGTATCAGATGTGACGAGCACACCTTGTCGAGAACCGCGAGGAGCAATCGATATACAGAAACCTAAAAGCTCGCCATAGTCGGCGTCTCCCTCTTCGAAAACTGGGGGAGTTAGATTCCTCTTGGTATTCCCCCCAACCATCGTTTTTTTTATAGTCGCGTGCAAAATGATAGCGCTTGCTTGAAATGAAATGATAAATTCTGTGTAGTTTCGGAATTTTGGTCTATTTAGATAATCAACGGTGGTAAATCCGATTGGTCTAGTTTGTTGTCAGTATTGACGTTGTATGTGTCGAATTGCTGTTGCTGAAATGACAGTTAATTTGAATAACGTCATAAATCGTACAAATTTATGGAGAGATTATGTCATGATTTGAAATTATAATTTTATTCTTTAACTTTATGCTTTAAAGCAATTTAATCAATCGTAGTAGTGTGTAGTATAATTTATAACATAATGACCACTTGGCGTAGTTTGTAACATTTTTTTCTAAAAAATTACATACGAAAGTTACGGTAGTTCTTAGTATGTTATTTAATGGATATTCCAAGATTATTTTTTTTAAATATTCCAATCCAACTGTAATACTTCTTCCTATACAGGGTGAACCACTTAAAGTGATATATACATGTAACAAAGAAAGAAAGCAAATACACTCAGCGAAATTTCTATGTTCCATACAATTTTGTAATTCCCTTATAAATATTTATCAACGGTATGAGTTGAGAATTACCGAGAGTTACATTTCTGAACGTAACGAAATAGCGGACATGTCGTTTTGGGAGGGAAGTATCAGCTGTATAAACGTCTAAATACGATCGAAATATCTATAATTACACAGAGTTACACAGACATCGTACGAAATCAGGCGTTGCTTTTCACTGTAGAAAAGCCTCTAAATATCTTCAAAAGTTTATTTATTGTTGAATAATTAATAAATATATATTATCCAAGTATACTCTTAGTTAATAAAAATGCCGAGAGATAAATTGCTATCTGAGGATAAAGTGTTTCAAACTGAGCCATAGTCAAAAACCGCGATCCCGTATGTCATCAACAATTTTGTAAAGTTTCGGTTAGCTCTTTCTGGTAATGTAACCGCACAACAAATAAAATGTAATATAAATTTTAGAGCAAGCATTAAAGGTTTTACAATGAAAGTTTCGAAATTGAAGTTTGGGAATCCCTGAGGTGGAGCAAAAATTGTATTATTTTTTTTTCTATATTTTTGCCGGACCGTAGAATATTTGAAAGCTTTGTTGCAAGAATTTGAAGAATATTTTTAAAACAAAGTTTCAAGGACTTTGATAAAAAAAAAAAACATCATTCCTTCTTATATTCTTCTGATATTATCGAATTAATCAACCACTTTCACGCAATTTCCGGATATATATTTTAAAAGTAAATACTTAGAACTTAACAAGAAAACACAGAAATCATGTTTTTCACAATCTATTTAGGTGAGAAAATGATTCAAGACTTGGAAAATCAGTATTAAGATCTAATTAAAAAGAAATAAACACATTGCTAATGAGCAACAGAAGATCTTATATTTATTGAAAGTTAAAATATTGAAATGGAGATTATATAAAAAGAAGATATGTAAGTTATTACACACACATAGTTAAACTGTGGATTTATCGAAAAATCCAGGTCTGTTTTGTATTACATTTCAACAGAACCTTGCCATTTTTGTACTAAATTATTTAGGCACTGTGACCCCGCTGGCCTGCTTATCTCTTTAGTTAATTCTATAATTTCTTTATGGGATCCAGATCTGTTAATTGTGGTGTCTAAACCACATTTTTGATGACCCCCTCTGCTTCTTTCAGTCGCAAAAGTTTTTGCAGGCAATTGACAGTATTTTTCGAAAACGCTTGCTATTATATCCTAATTTACCCATCTTTTTATGGTGGCAGGTGAGGCTTGGCTATTTTTTGACGTTTGTTACCGCAGTGTGTTTATATGTATATATATATATATATATATATATAGTGAAATCTCCCTTAAGGGACACCAACGGGACCAACTGAAGATGTCCGAACGGACGGAGGGTGTCCGCAGAAATATGTAGTAGATACCACAAAAATCGTGTTTTAACGAAAAATGAATATATTAAAGAAACTGGGACATTTAAATCGTATATGTATATCAATGTTTTTAAAATAAATAAGAAACTTTAAACTTAAGAAAAAAAATTATTTCCTTTAGATATATACATACAAAGTATAATATATGTACATATATACGTAGATGTAGTATGTAATACAATCAAATGAATAGTCACTTTAAGGACGCAAAAATTCATATATTGTTGTTTGTCTTCTCTTTTTCTTTAAAATGGCGTCTTGAAATCGTATTTCTAATTTAGAAAGAAGCTCCAAAGACTCTGTATCTCCGCCATTTTCGACAAAACTTTTGAGCTGCTTGGTCAGGGTAATAGCTTTACCATAATTTGGGATAGCTTCTGTTTGCACTGAAACCTCATCGACATCAGAATCTTCCGAAAGTTCTTGTGTATTTCAACTGGATTTGCAATTTCTTGTTCTGAA
Source organism: Trypoxylus dichotomus (assembly GCA_023509865.1). Lineage (NCBI taxonomy): Eukaryota > Metazoa > Arthropoda > Insecta > Coleoptera > Scarabaeidae > Trypoxylus > Trypoxylus dichotomus. The sequence goes on along the minus strand of CM042081.1, from coordinate 13,673,361 downwards.
TCTGGATCTTCAACATACAAATCTTCATCTACGTTCAAGAAATCAAGGTTTCCATTATCCGTCAATTTCAATAAATTCTTATTTTTGAGGATATCTGAAAGTACACTAAGAGGCAAATCATCTTCTAGGTCAGATGTCAGCCTCAGTTAACTGGTCTTCACTTTGCATGTTTACATGATTAAATCCTGCTTTGCGGAAGCAATTTTGAACTGTCTGTTTGGTTACTTGGTCCCAAGCGGTTTTTTCCAAATAAACTGCATCCAGTGGTGTAATTCTCTTCATTAACTCAAAAGCTGTACCAGCAGTTTCAATGTTTACTAGCAGATGTTTGAGTATTAGACTTCGGTAATAAGTTTTAAAATTCTTTATAATCCCCTGGTTAAAAGGTTGACAAGCTGATGTCCAATTAGGGGGTAAAAATAATATTTTTATATCTTTCGGATGAGATCCTGCATTGTCTAAAAATAACAATTTTTTTCTTTTTTCTTTAGCCATTTTCCAATCTAGGTCTTGCAACCACTCTGTCATAATTTGTCCTGTCATCCAAGCTTTCTTATTGTATTTCCAAGTTACAGGCAGGTTATTTATATTAATGTTTTTAAAAGCTCTGGGTTTAGCTGCCCTACCAATGACTAGGAGTTTTTCTTTTTCACCCGCCATATTTGCACAATGCAAAATTATAAACCTCTTTTTGGGATACTTACCCCCAACACATTTTTCCTTCTTTAATGTGAGCATTTTGTCGGGTAGAGCTCTAAAATACAGGCCTGTCTTATTGGCATTATAGATGTCTTTCGGTGAATATCCCTTAATCAAAGAAGGACATCTTTTAAAAGTTTTTTGCGTTTTTGTCACGACAAACCTATTGGTAATCTCACTTTTTCTTCTATTTTAGGAATTTAATATGAAAAGAAAATCAACGCATTAATACAAGAAACCCTTATTCAAAAAAAAAACATATGCATACCTGTTAAGGAATCTCCTTATGCCGAGCTGCTGTAAACCAGTCATAACACAATTTGTCAATTTTAGTACCATCACCCGTCAAAAAGCTTCTTTTTTCATTCAAATTGCTGTTCGACATCCATTTGTTTGGAAGCACTTCGTTATGTTTAATTATATCTGCAGCTTGTGTTTTTCCGATATTAAAACGCTTGGATAAGTTCCTTACACTTAATTTCTTTTTACTGTAAACTTCAACAATCTCAATTTTTTGTTTAAGCGTGAGAATTTTTCTATTTGGAGCCATTTCTACAATGAATGTGTCGCCCACTGTGTCTTTTCCGCATAGACGTCAGACTAATATTGAAAGCAGATTCAATCGATAGCGTACATCCAAAGAGTAAGAACGGTAAATCCCCCACCAACTTGGGGAAGTCCCTAATTCACGCCAGGCAGAAATGCACGACATAGGCTGCGTTTGTACCGAAAGATTAAAGTCGGTAAATCTCCGGTTTACTCGGGGAAGTCCCAGCGAAATTGGCGCGCGGCGCAATTGAGAAATGCAATAGCAATACTCTCGATATAAAGATAAGATAAGGCGTTTCTTTTTATTTAATTTTTTGTCCGGTTAAGAGAATATTTTCTCGTGTCCGCGTCCGTTCAAGAGAATGTCCGTGCAAGAAAGAGTTAATACAATGGATATTATGTGAGAGCCGGTCGGGACCATGAGAAACTGTCCGCGTAAGAGGGGTGTCCGCGAAGGGGAATTTCACTGTATATATTCTAAAGGATATTATTTTGCACGCGACTGTAAACACCCACGTTTACCCATCACCCCATTTGGATACGATTCCGACCGCTAGAAAAATTGTTCTTGGGTGAAGGATTTACTGGGACTCGGCGCTGTTAGAAGAGTATCGTGGGGATGGGTCGTACCGTTGATAAATAGCCCCGGCGTTGCCACTTCGCCCCCTTTTTGCTTGTCCGACCGGAGCGATGTTCTCTCTTCGAGCGGTTTTTTGCGCCGGAATCTCCCCCTTTTTTGCTTAATAACCTCCGAGACTGGCGTGATAATTTCGCCCACGTTCGTGGTGCGGCGGTGGTGCAAAAACGCAGATTTATTATTTTTAATTGTGCCACTTTTCTCTTGCTTGTTTACCGAGAATATGGGGCGGGTAGGGAGGGGGGTCGACGACGAAGGGGTACACGAATCGACGGCGAAGGGCGGAATGTATATATTCGAGAGGTGAATTTATGATGCTATCGCTTACATTTTCCGGCGACATAATTGTCTCTGGAATAAATCTAAGCGGTTCGAATTGCGTTATCGACGCGAATTAGCGGATCGAAATCGCGGAAGTATAAATATACCTTTAATGTGCGTTGTATTCATGATGCTTTAACAAATAACACAGTTTAGTTACGCTAGGTTCTGGTATTTTTCAATGCAACGCAAACGAACTGAACCATATCATTTTCTATGCTATTTAAGCACATTGTTTACACACGGCTTACATTAGGAGTCCAAATTATACCTTTTCTGGATGTTACAATATCATTAAAATTTAAAATTTTGGCTTGTTAATTGAGATAGATTGTATACAGTCAGATTTTGAAAATATTCTAGAGTAGAACGTTGAGATTGTCACCAGTATTGTAAATATTGTTAATCTTTTTCTCGCAATGGCGAGTACTTTTGATAATTTCGAAATATTAATAATAATATTTATTTGCCCGACAGAAACATAACTAATTACAGGACAAAAACAAAGAAACAACAAAATTAAAAAAGTAAACTATGAATATTCATAAAACTTAATTGTAGAGATAATTTAATGACTAAATCCTCTGCAATAAGCTAGAAAGGGAACTAAAATTAATATCTAGGTTCATGTCGGTTAAGAGTGTAGTGTTACAGGCAGTACATATTCGGTGAATTAGAGATTTTAAAAGAGTGTTGCCTTGTGCCTGCGGATAATAAAACTTGTTACAGAAGCGGCTTGCATATTGGGGTACTGTAAACTGAATCCTACCCTAAGAGTTGGCACGCATCGATGTTAGAATGAAGTAAATTGTAGAGAAACTTAATGTCGGCTTGATTTAACCGACTATGTAGCGACATGAGGCCAAATATCTGCAACAATTTCTCATGACTGTATCCCTGAGGAGGATAGAAACGAGATTGTCTGAAATGCAAGTAAATTTCTTTGAACAGCTTCCAACATATTAATATATATGGGTGACCATATGTCACCCATTTATGTAACATATATTAATATGTCAGTAATAGTGACCCGTATTCAAGATTAGAGCGTACAAATGCAAAATAGAGCATAATTATTTGTTCCAAAGATTTGAATGACCGGCTACTTCTTATAATGAATCCTGATGACTTCAGAGAAGATTTGACGATATTTAAAATATGATCTATAAAAATATTGCCGGATTATTTAGTTTTAAATGGAAAGAACCAGTCTAAATATTCCCATGTAAAGTACGTTATTGTCACAAAGCTTGGAAGCAAAAATGAATTTCTTCTAAAGATAAATAATAGTAAAGCTATGGTGAAACTATTAACCTCTATTTTATTCTAAATTAGCTAAAGACATAATCCATCAATTTCAAATACAACATCAACAGAAATCCTCAAAGGTCCAATGTCATACGCAGAAGTTGTAAGCAAAAATCAAAATACGTGGATTACTATTTATATATCCGGAATTGGGATCAATAGTGTTGCTAGGCGCCATCTGACATATACATTGTAAAGTTTGATATTATTTAATTATACGTACTCAGAACGTTTTGTCGTACGGATACTATGTATTTGTGTTGTTTAGTGACTTGAAAATGTCATCTCAGTCAAAAGATGGAGTTAACTCGTGAGACTTTTCGTGCGATGATTTACTACGTGGATTATCTCAACAACAGTGCATCGATCAACTCACTTTAGCTTTTGGCGATGAAGAACCATCCGAAACCACTGTGTATAACTGGTTCAGTAAATTGAATCGTGGCCGTTGTTTATTCAGGGCCGAATTTAAAGAAAAAATCGATTGTTGTGCCAGAAAACATCGGTGCTGTGTACGATGTGATAAAGCAAGGTCGTCATGTGCCGTATCGTGAGATTGAGACATCCCTTAGGATTAAGATGACAAGCATACGTAAGATTTTACACGAACGTTTAGCCGTGAAAATAATTTGCGCGCATTGGATGCCGAATAATTTGACAATAGCTCAAAAAAGGCTCGTGTGGATTGGTGCAAAGAAATGCTCAAAAAATAGAATGTTGATGCGTCAAAATCCGTGTATAACATTTACGCAGGTAACGAATCTGGAATCTATGCGTATGAACCCGAAAATGAACAGGAATCGACTGTATTTCTCTTCCAAATTGAGCTAAACCCCATAAAACTTTGCCAGAAGCACCTCGAAGCAAATGGTCGCCTGCTTTTTTTTTTTTGGGGATAAACGGACATGCGGCTACAGTGCCACTAGAAAATCGTAGGACAGTCAATTCTGACTGGTACACAACCATTTGTTTGCCAGAAGTCTTTGAAGAAATAAGAAACAATGTAGGACCATTCTTCACTATGATAAGACTAACTCTCACACATCGACCCAAACAAGTCAATATTTAACCGGTCAAAACATCGAATTGATGGGTCATCTGCCATACTGTTCTGATTGGCACCCAATGATTCCTTTTATTTCCGTCCGTGAAGAATAAACTACGTGGTCAACGATTTTCAAGGCCAGAGGGAGCTGCTGATGCGTTCAAAAAGCATGTTTTGGGGATACCTCAATCGGAATGGAAAAAGTCCTATAAAAATGGATTCAAGCGTGTGCAAAAATATATCGACCATCGCGGGGAATATTTTGAAAAACAATAAAACCATTTTCAATGATAAATATTTATTTTTATTTATTACACGGATACATAAAGAGTAACCCTCGTATACATAACCAGACAGAAGCGAATGACTTCGCGCAAACAACAATACCAAAAGAAAGATGGCAAAACACCGTCGACGGAAAAACAGAAAGTTTTCTACACAACGCTACCCAATAGAAAATCCAATAGGATAAAAACAATTCGCTGGAACAGAAGGAATAGAACGTTGTCTGCTGTGGCAGGTAGAAGGTGATGGAAGGTCATGTTAAAGAATGTTTGTTACAAAATAGATGTTTACCAATGCTCCAAGTTAAATATAAGAAACAATGACATTGCGGTGTTGTGAATAGGAGTTTGTACCTGAAAACTCATACAAGTACTATAATTAAAACCATCTCTATATCCACTTTTCTTAAATGTTTTTGTAATAACAAAAAAGAACTAATTCAAAAGCTAGTTGCATCATTGTATAAGTATAGTCAGTGCATATGTGGGAAACATATTGTGGACGCATACAAAATATCTCAGTCCATAAACGCCTTTTCATTGCCTATGCGATATTTTTTTGGCGGAGACTAAAATGCATCTTAGGAGAACTTAAGGACGAAAGTTAAAGAAGTTATAGATTATGTGAACGATTTTGTAATAGCAATAAAACCAAGAAGATCACTGACGACGAGTATTCTAGAACAAATCTCAGCAGAAGTGAAAGAAATAGGTCTTAAACTAAGGTTATGAAAATTGATAGCTAAAGAGGATGAGGAAAATTAAAAAGTAGTAAATTATGAATTTCAGGGAGTCGATAAATTCAAATATTTATGAGCAATAATAACTAAGGATATAGGAAATCTGCATGAAATTCGAGAAATAATGTACATGTAGAAAATAAAGGCCTATTATGATAAGAGATAGATCCATCAGTCTAAAAACAAAAGTTAAGATTTATAAAACTATAATAAGATCAACAATCACTTACATCGCTGAAACCATGCCCTTAACTAAAAGAGCTGAATATAATTTGAATATTTTCGAAAGAGTAATGAGGAAAAAATTAATGGAAAGGAAGTAAGACAAAGATAGAGGAGTGAAGTTGAATGGTGAAGATAAAAACCTTCTAGAAAAGAAAGTACGTAAAATTAAGTGATTGGGGTATGTGTGGAGGGTAGGACAAACAAGTAATCTGTGATCCATAATAGAATGGAGAGTAAAACTAAGGTCGAAAGATAAAATCAGGAGAGATCTGAGAAACCTAGGAATAGTACCTCAGACTTTCACGGCCGTTTGTCATAGTCATAACGGTTGTCGGATTCCGCCGTGTCATTAGGTAAAACGTCTGGGACAAAAAAAAATTAGTGACACGGCGGAACCCGACAACCGTTACGAATGACAAGTTAAAAATACTACCATGATACCAGAAAAAAATATACTTTTACCATGTTTTTAAGTTGCGGTTTTGAGATTATGGTTTGTTCTTTAATAAATTAGAATCACTTGTTTAAAAACCAGTTAATTTTAAAATCGGTTGATTAAGTGATAATAAAAACATCTTACAAGCATTTGTTACTTATGGTATTAATTATTTAAATTAAACTACATGCTAATATTCTTAACTAAATCGTACTATTTATTTTCAGTATTACGAGATGTCTTATGGCCTTAACGTTGAAATGCACAAACAGGTAACAAGTACTATTTAATACCTTCATATCTTTTATAATTAGTCTATTATTTGAGAATTCCTTTGTAAAATGTTAATTCATTTACCTGCTCTTTCAGACTGAAATAGCAAAGAGACTTAACGCAATAATAGCCCAGGTATTACCATTCCTAGCCCAAGAACACCAACAACAAGTAGCTTCAGCGGTAGAGAGAGCGAAGCAAGTCACTATGACCGAACTGAACGCTATTATAGGGGTATGGTTTTCATTTCCTCTTACAAAATAGTTAATAACAGGTAGCTTTTATGTAGTAGATACATTTTAGTGGATTTAAAAAGATATCTCCTTTTTTTTTTCAATTTAATTTTCGAACTAAAACGTAGTTAATTTCCGATTTGAAATGTTTGTTTTTTTATATCTTCACCTTTTTGTTTTGTAAACTGCATATTAACTATGTCACTTTTGGTTTTCATTCTTTTCGATATTTCGTTTGACGTTTAATATTTCTATTTACTTTGTTTTTTTTTTTGTATTTTGGTGCTGGTATTTTTTGGTCTATATTTAATGCAAAATGTTGTTGTTTTGCAGCAACAACAACAGCAAGGTCTACAACAGTTACTAGTAAGTAGTGTGTAGCATTTTATAGGTTTTTATTAATACTTATTGATGTATTTGATGCACAATAATAATACTTTTATATCTATTGATAACAGCGAGATTTTTGGCAACACCCTATTTTTTCTTACTATTTTTCTATATTCATTAAAATAGGTACCTTTTTATGTTTCATCTTATCTAGAATATTGTAGAGATGGATGTTTTAGAATGGATTTGTAAGGAATTTACCATAACCTTAATATCAATATTTACTTCCATTCAAACTAATAAAATTATTATGATGTACACAGAGTTTATAGACATTTACATGTTGATAACAAATAACTAGAATTTTCTAATTTTTCATCGAAACTTGTACCGAAATAAGAGAAACGGAATACTGTAGATTATAACATAAGAATGGATTTTTTTCGTAAGTAAAGCACATGCGAGTGTAGGTGGTTTCACCTAGGTTTCGAAGTATTGCTGTTGTGGAGATAGCATTAAACGTTGCCAGATTTTTTATTAGAATAGATAGTACGCCGTATGACCATTGCGTCATTGTGATGGATTTTTGTGATGAAGTTTCTCTTATAGGTAATATTGCTTGCGATGAACTGATTTTATATAAATTATGTTTAAATAAAATGCACGAGAATCAAATATAAAGAACAAAAATACATCAGTTTAAGTTCTTTTTACCGATACATGCGAGATAAGAGGCATTGTCGATGACTGTTATTTGACTGAATTAGAGGACGAATGAAGTAATAAACGGCTTAAGAACCAGTTTTCATATAATTTTACATAGACTTCAACATAATTGTCTAGAGAATTTTTCTTGCAGCCGAAATGGTATTCAGCACATGTAACGAATCTATTCTCATTGCCCGGCATGGATATCGTTACCTTCGACCGTTTGGTGGTGTGCTTGATGAAAGTTTGTCGAGATGTATTTACAATGTTGTACACGCTTTTGATACAAAGTGGTCAACGTTCACTCATAATGTTCTTCTCTTTATTACGATATTTCTCAGTAAGTAAATATTCATGGTAGTATTTTATTATATCATCCCGATCCATTATTACTTTCCTTCTAACCTTTTCAGGAAAAAATACTCCCTTTCAATAACCTGTAGACTGTACTTTTTGGGAGATTAGGTGCATCGTCTTCGTTATTTACGGCACATAATGTTATATCTAATGTGGGCGGAATGTTTCCGTAAAAAGAATCTGTGAACTTCGCGTCCGATAGGTATTTGTATAAGCAAGCGTTTTCGCTGATACCACTTTTATATTTCTGTTTCCTACATCTACAAGTGGATGATTTCATTTATTTTTCTCTTCGTTGCGCAGTTCCTTTACTACACCCTAGTGCTTCGCTACTTTCTGCAAGTGCCCTAGAAACGTAACAAAATTTTTGGTATAAGATGTAAAGGTGTAATCACCTGCCTTTCTCTCACAGTGTAGCAGATATACAAGTATGAAATGCGGATTTTTTCTTCTAAAAAAAAGTGTTAAATTTGGAGGAATGATAAAAGTTTGTGAATACCATGCCAGTTAAACTCTTGCTGCAAACCATTCTTCGAGCCATTTCTTTACATCTTCGTACGAACCAAGGCGCTTCTCAGAAAGTTCGTGACCTAACGATCCAAACAAGTGGTAATCGGAAGGTGCCAAGTCTGGTGAGTAAGCCGCATGGGGTAAAACTTCCCAGCTGAGTGCTTCCAACGCGTTGCAAACCGGTTTTACCGTATGTGATGGAGCATTGTCATGAAGAAAAATGACTTTGCATTGTCTCTTTCGATATTTTGGCCTTTGTTCGAGCAGCGAACGGTTCAAATTGGTCAATTGTTGTTGGCAACGTTTAGTATTAACCGTTTTCCCAGGTTTTAATAACTCAAAATAGACCAAGCCTCTCTGGTATCACCAAACACAGAGCATTGTCTTTCTATCACAGCGGTCTTGCGGTCCATGTGGAATAGTGCACGTGGATCTATCCATGGTTTTTTGTGCTTGAGATTTTCAAAATATATCCACTTTTCATCCCCTGTAACTATATGACGCAAAAACGATTTCCTTTTGTACCGAGCGAACAAAATGTGTTTTTGCACTTTTCCGTTTCCTTGTTATTCAACTCATGTAGAATCCTGAATGTTTCCCATCTCTTGTAGCCGATTGGGAACAGCTTGTTGACTAACGCCCAATTGCTTAGCGGGTTGTTCTTGTGTTTCGAATCATGTTCGTCCAACAATGTTTGCAATTCCACAGCTGCGTATTTTGCTGACGCTTTTCCACGTTCCTTGTTTACAGCATCGAAGTCACCACTTTTGAAACGCCGAAACCATCGTTCACGCGTATCTTGCGCTGGAGCATGTTCACCGTAAGCTTTCACAATAACACAACACTAAGCATACACTTTTCCAATCTATCTATTGTTAATGACACAACATGGCGCAGTGTCAAATCTTTATAGCACAAACTGCATTGGTGTTGATCTGTTGTCTGAAATCCGCATTTCATACTTGTACACCTGGTAGTTTTCACCTCGGCGCTTCCTTTTAGGAGTTTCCATCTTGGTGACCTATAATTGTACAAGTGAAAGACAATAACATTATTCTTGTTTTACTTACAAGGACGACGCTATTAAAAGCTGTAATAGTTTTCAAAACAACTGATTCACCCAAATGCAGATGTAAATAAATGGAAAAATACGGAGATACGAAATAACACTCGAAACTCAAATTGACAAGTGACAGAAACGATTAACATTACAAGCGCATTACCCTAGATAGAAAACACACCAGCTCACAACGCTCCTAGTTCTAAAACAAGAAAAAAATAGGACATGCGAATCAATAAAACCTAATAAAAGGGAGCTATATTTCATAAGAGGCAAATGCTTCGAAACCTGGATAACGCAATCTATAGAAAAAACAGGACCATTATCCTTAAAAAGACACACTATAGAATAATATTTTAAATGTTTGTTTTTTCTCTTATTTATTTCTGTTGGACTTATTTTAATGAATACCTTGCACTAAAAAAAAATTAAAATATTGCTTGTTGTTGCACGAAAACACTGAACTTTCTTCTAGCACTTAAACCGTAATTCACTTGCTTATATTATGCAGTTTAAATAGAAATTATGTCCATTCTCGAAATTCCAGAGGTATTCAGTTGGTTTTGAATACCAGTAGCATTTACGTTATGTAAACAGGTACTGAAAAATTACATTTAGAATCTGAAAATTTTTATTGAACATAAAGAACTTTTTTATTGAATATTTGAAAAGGCAACCGTTTACAGAAAGTACACTCAGCTAAATTTCTGTAGTTCCATATACTTTTTGGTTTTCTTAATATCTTCGGCTAATTATGCATCGAAGTTTTTTGTTGTAGGAATTACCAAACTTTATAAAATTATTAATGAGATTACTGGATCACCCTGTTTTCTTAGCTATGGTTCAGTTTGAGAAGCTTACCTCTATAACAATTTATTTTTGTTTTTTCTTTCCTCCACGGATAGCAAATTACTTCTCCTCATTTTTATTAACTGATATGTATACGTCAATAATTGAATGAAGATATTTAGAGCTCTTTTCATACTGAGCCTTATTTCGTTGGATGTCTGTCTAACTCTGCGGAATTATAGAAAATTCACTCGTATTTATGCGTTTATACGGCAGCTACTTCCTCTACATATCTAACAGTTGTGATATTGACAAAATAATGTCCCTGTTATTTCTTTACGTTTAGAAATATAATTCTACGTAATTTCCAACCGTTGCCAAATGTTTATAGAGGAACTACAAAATTCTATGAAACTATAAAAATTGAGCTGAGTGTAGTTTATCTGAACTGTTACAACAGGGAAAATTCCCCATTCTAAAGTCAAAATTAAAATTTTAATATGCTTTATGAAAGTTTGTTCTACATCTCATCACACTTCACACAATTTGAAAAATTTTGTGTCATGATGAGATATAAAAATGAAATGAGAGTAAGAGGAAAAGGAAATAAAAAGAAAAGGAAAGAAAAAGAAAGAAACGAGGAAAAGATTAAAGGGGGTGAAAACAGAAAAGGTGAATTAAAGAGTAAGAGAAGGAAAGAGGGAAGGGAGACAGAAAAAAGAAAAAGTCAGAAAGACAAAAGGAAAGAAAAAGAAAGAGGTTGGATCTCGACGTTTCGCTTTCGTCGTGGGAGGGTTCTTCAGGAGAAAACAGAGAAACCAAAGTGGCACGGTAACTCGACGTGTAATCCACGCTAGAGGCAAAACCACTTTTTTCTTTCTTTCTTTTTCTTTTTTCTGTTTCCCTTTTCTCTTTCATTCTCTTACACTTTTTTTCACCTTTTCTCTTTTCACCTCCTTTATTCATTTTTCTTTCCTTTTTTTCCTTTTCTTTTTATTTCTTTTTCATCTTACTCTTATTTCATTTTTATATATCGTCAGAACACGCTCCAATTCCGGAAGCCGCTTATTACTGGCTCTGGCCGTGGAAGCCTACGTATTCATTACCTTTACATTGTTTATTTTAATATTTTCAGATCGCACTTGTTATAAGATTTGTAATATGCATTGTTTGTATGTATATAACATGTGTTACATGATAATGTAATCTAAGTAAAATTCTTTCTTATACCCAGTGTGTTTCGTTGTTACTTTTATGCCTTTCTTATTTTTTAAATAATTAAGTGTGTGGTTATCCTCAAAACTTAAAAAATTGAGAACATTTTCTTGTAAGTAAAAAAGATTCTTAAAATGAGAGAAACGCTTTAATAGAAAAAAAAAAATTGGTTATTACTAAATATAAATAATTATATAGATTTTCTGTTAATTTTTTAGTACCTGTGCTTATATATAGGGTGGCCCAATAGGTATTGACGTTTTTTGGAGGGTTATCACGGACATAGAAACGAAACGACCATGATTAAAAAAATACATCTTTATTGCACATATGTATAATGCAGTTCAATAAAAATTATTTTTTGAAAATAACATCTGTTAAATGACCACCATGCTTTTCTAAACATTCATAAAGTCGTAACTGAAAATTCACTGTAAGTCTTTGAAGCAATTCCTGATATATCACCCTAATTTGTTGAGTAATATTGGTTTATAAAGCTTGTCACGTTCAAGGTATATTTTGGAAAACCCTAATCTTTAAATAACCCCATAGAAAAAAAATAGGGTTGGTCAAATACGTTGACCTTGGCGGTCAATTTAAATCACCATATCGGCATGTAAATTGTCCAAAAATCTTGCAAATTTGCATAATATGTCTTGCTCCATCTTCTTGGAACCATAAGTATTATGTTCTTCGCCAAATATTTACAATTCAGCTGGTAGAAAATTTTGGAACATCGCCAAATCCGTTGGAAAGTTACAGTTACTAGGCGGTCATCTTCTTCGAAAGAGTAGGGCCCTAGTATTCCGAATGCAACCACACCGCACCACACGGTAACTTTTTCGGAGTACAGGAGTTATTCGTGAAATTGTTGCGGTTCTTTGGCAGAACAGTACCAAAAATAGTTCCTATTTACAGATCCCGATATGTGGAATTGTGCCCCGTCACGCATTATTAAATTATTTAAAACATTTGGGTTAAGTAGAAGTTTTAGTTTCGATGGCTACTGAACTGCATTACATAGGCATTACATTTGGGCCATTGATTTTACCCCCCATTTTATTCATATTCTAACAGTGGCGTTTCAAAAACCGTCAGTACCCATTGCGTCACCCTTTATATCTGGAATTTCCTTTTTGTACTTTTTAGAAAATCAAATTCTCACAACTGAGTAATTGCTTTAGAGCTTTAAATATTCAATACCCAACTTCAACTACGATTTGTTTTGCCTGATCTAATTCTCTCTCTTCTTCCTATCCCTTTCGATAACAGCAGCAGATACACGCGCAACAGTTACCACATGGACCGCATGGGGCGGTACCCATGGGTCCCCATCCCGGACTTCCCGGAATCGGTCCCGCTGCGGGTCTACTGGGCTTCGGCGCCGGATTGCCGGGAACCCCCGGTGGTCCCCATGCGGCAGTTGCCGGTGGTGCCCACGCACTTTTGAAACCTGCCGATCTGCATTCGCGGGAAAGTGCGGAACTTAAAGGACCAGGTTCGGCCAATACGGAAGAAAGACTGGTAAGAGAGACGTCGTGTATTTTTTTGGAACAAGTGGTGATTGAATAATTTTTTCCCGTTTAGAATTCTGTATCACCTGCTGAGAGGGATAAATATAGGACGAGGTCTCCGGGCGACGTTGAGCCAGATGTTAAACGACGGAAAGAAGATAAGTTAGGACATGTAAGTAAAAATAATGTGAATTAAAAGTCTATTCGATATTTAAAATATGCTGTATGAAGATTGTTTTGTTTAAAATAATATCCGTAAAATAGTCAGAAATATTCATCTTTTCATCGTATATGCATTAGGTTATTGCAGTGAAGTTTTGCGTTTTTAGTCATTTAACCTATAAGGCGATGAACGCCATAGAAATCAAATCCTTTTTGCTTCTGTGCCTTTGTTACTCTTTCAATTCAATAAATATTATTGATGGAATTAAAATGAGGCTTCTTATATAGGAGCGACGTTACAAAAAAAGTCCATTGCTTTGCCAATATCTATCAAATCTCTATTAAGACTTGTGTCCTATTGTCATTTGCGTTTCATAATCTTACGACTCCCCATTTACTAAATTTAAATGAAATCAAGACTTAAAAATGGTAAATTAGTTCATCTAAGGTTATATTCGCTAGTGAAATTGTAGAATTTTTGCTCTAAAGTACTTTCCTAAAACATATTTTCCTATGCCGGTTTAAAAGGAAAAAAAAATTAAAATGCCTAATTTACTCAAGATTGAGGGGACCTCACCAAGTGTTGATTCCCATTTTCCTTGAGGCTTGGGAGTATTGTAGAACAGTTGGAAATACTTGGCACATGTTCTTTATAACTGCGGAAGTTTATTGCGATGGCATTGAATAAGTGTTACGCGAGTGACACTTAATTTAAAAGAATTGTAAAGTCACTGGCACGTATTCTATGCCAGGTGGAGTATCATCTCCAATGCGTTGGATTCGATGATGAGTAAGTTAGGAGGATTGACAGCATGGATTGCAATTATTCAGGTGTCAAATAAAATTGAAGATCTTTATAATAAGATTGACGAACTGAGAGGAGAAAATGAAATAAAAGTAAGAGAAAAAATAGAGATAAAGAGGAAAAAGTGAAAATGGTGAAAAAGAAAAGGGTCAAAAAGAATACGAGAAAAAAAAGAGAAGAGGGACAGAAACAAATGAAAGAAAAAGAAAAGAGAAAGACGGGATCTTAACGTTTCGCCTCCGTCGTAGGAGGAAAGTAGGGGAACCAAAGTGACACGGTAACTTGATGTGTAAACCACGCTAGAGGCGAAAACCTTGACACGGAGATCAAAGGTCGAGATCCTGCCTTCCTCTTCTTTTCATTTCTTCTTTCTTTTGTTTCTGACCCCCTTCTCACTTCCTTTTTTCATTTGTTCATTCTTTTTCTTTCTTTTATTTCTTTATTTTTTTTCTTTCTTTTATTTCTTTATTTTTCCCCTTACCTTTATTTCATTTACTCCTCTTATACCTTATCATGATACGGTCCAATTCCGGAGACAGTTCGTTTGTTATTGACTCTGGCCGGGTAAACCTACGTATTCATTTCAAGAATTACAGCGAGTTACATAAAGTTATTGAGACCGTTACAAGCATTATACCACTAAATATAGCTAGAGTTACAAGTATTTTAAACCGCTATATGGTAATAAATTAAAAAAAGTCTATCAAAAAAGCGGTTGTAGTAAATCTACACTTAAGTTCAGACTAAAAGGGAAGTAGCAAGAATAATTGATTCGCTTAAAAAAGTATTTTCATAAGATATGATGATTCGAAATCGAAAGATAATATTGCAGGCAAGGTTGAAATGGGACTTGGTCACACATATCCGGCTAATAATTGAAAAAGAGGTTGCCGAAATTAGTTACGGCGCTTGATATAAACAGCAATAAGTTGTACCTTTATTTACTTTGTAATGTTTATTTCTCCCATCTCACGTTATTCGCTATAAAAAATAACATGGGATGCAGTCGAAACTGTCGTCAAATATGGTATAGTTAGTAACAAAAAAAAACGACTTTAAATTCTTGATTCTTCTCCTTAAACATGTCATTTCTCACAAAAAAGGAAAAGAAACCGGGGACATTCTCCATAAATCATACGATAAAATTCCGATTTTTTTAAAATAAATTTCAGAATATTTTTCAATAGTATTGAATCCTTTAAAGTAGAAATTCCTAGAGATTATATTCTGTAGGAAAACTGATAAAAACAACATCACCTTTTTGTTTATGAATTGTATAGAGTGAAAGTTATCAAATTACATTGCGTAGCGGTCGTGTAACTCAAAGCGATGACTTTGCATACAAAGTTGTTACCCCCTCGTGTCGTTGAACGGACAGTTGTTCCTTAGTTCTATCCCTCTTTGTATAAACAAAGTTGTGTGATGTCAATACGTACTAAACCTATAATGAGTATTCAAATTCTGAATTGAATTCTATATGTACGAAATTTTATGAATTACATCTAATTTACAAGGGGCTTTTGGGCAGATTGGTGAATTGAATTTGATTTAAAAGAAAACAGCTCAGTAATTAAAAATACCTTACGGTATATTATTATCCGAATTCAGCCTGTAATTTTTAAAACATAAATCACGCAACTTTTCTCCCATTTGTGTGATATAATCGTTAATCTAAACAAGCCCCTGTAAACACAAAAAGATACCCTACCGTACCTACCCTCCGTGTACGGTTTACTTATCTCGGATCTATTTTCCCCTATTACTTATACCTCGACGGCAAAATTATTACAGGGAAGTTGATGATGATTCTGATGCGTCTCCGAGGGGTAGGTGGTAAATTATGATTGGGAAGGAGGGTGAATCTGATGCTAGGGGTCGATATGAGGATATCTGATTACGGAACGTGATTTCTATAAAAAAGTGGGTGTTTGGGACGTATTTTTTGCCTCCTAAATTATATACCTTTTGAATGTTTCCGAGTTTTCAGCTTCATTTTAAAACGTGCAATATTTCTCATTTTCTATTCGTACATTTGTTGTAGATGTACATGAATGATTCATATCTTAATGAAACAGTGAATTTTGCATGAGTCCATTTACTCATTACTGCTATAATTTAGGAAGTAACTTGTTTTAACATGCGTATTATTTAAAAATGGGCTTTGGAAAAGGCCGATCAACCACAGACGGAATATTGGCTTTACCACAAATTATAGAAAAGCACCGGTAATACATATAACAGAGAAGCGCATAGGATTAACTTCGAGAAGGCTTTCGATAATGTAAACAGATGTAAATTATGGGATACTATGAAAAAAGAGGGATATCCACATCATTTAATAAGAGATATGCAGGGTCTATGCATTGACACCAGAATTATGGTAAGTATAGGCAGAAGATTAACTAGGGAAATACCAATAAATAAAGGAGTTAGACAAGGTTGCTCTATGTCGCCAACATTATTTAACATATACATAGATGCTATTATAAAGGAATGGAAAAAGAAATGACCTAAAGGAATACGTTTAGACCAGAACACCACCGTAAACTCTATCTTATATGCTAACGACTTTAGTACTTCTAACATAAAACAGAGCATTACAAAAAATCGGCTATAACTATGAAATGAAAATATCGGTAAATAAAACCAAAGCCATGGCTTCCCTAGGTAAATTCCCAATTAGGACAAAAATAGTCATAACCGATACTGTAATGGAACAGGTGAAACACTCTAAGTATTTAGACTGCGATGTATCTCATGATGAAAAGTTAATAAATTCATACATATCTGTGGACCAATCAACAGAACGTGAGGATACACAAATAAAATTGTACAATACGCTAGCGTTGCCAACCCTCTTACACGGCAGTGAAACATGGACAACAACGAGAAAACAAGACAGCAGGATACAGACACAAGGAATGAACAATGGTCGGAGAAGAAAAACTCAATTTTACAAAATTTTCAATATATTTATCACAATATTATTGACATGTTTCGCTATCACTGTAGCTTCATCAGATATTCTCACAAGGGATGAATTTTTTAAGAAGAATGAAAGGTTACACAGGATGTGATAAATATAGATATAAGAATAGAATTAAACATCTTCGACATAAATGAGAGTATAAAAGAAAACAAGAATAAATGGAAAGAACACATAGAGCAGATACAAGGGACGAGGTTGCCAGCGAGAGTAAGATTTTATACATGTTTAGGAAAAAGAAGTAGGCAGACCAAATAAGAGATGGATATCGCAACAGGCAAAGTGTCTAAAACCTTAAGTGAAGAACAAAATTATTTAAAAATAAAAGCATGAATTTATTTTTTACATCATAGTTCACCATCTCGTATTTTATCTCATTTAAATTCACCACTAACTAAAGCTTCCACATTAACAAATATACTCGGGCGAATGTTTTAGAATGTAACATTTAAAATAAGTCATTTATTACGTTGTAGTATACGTTTATCCCCCATTGTAGTAGTGATCTACTGTGTGCCGTGCACAGCATTTTTTTTCAAATGGTGGTTATATATTTGCCTGTAGATTTATTATGGAAGTACTCTTTTCGAACGTAATTTATGTTTATTGACGATTCTTGCTTTTGAATATATGTCCTAATGTTTTGATAAAACTAGCATCAATTACCTTGGATGGCCTATATTACAATATTAGCTTTTTTGTGATAAAATCTGCTTTACTTCTAGCAGCGTTAGAAATCTTAAACTCGAAGTTAAATCTCTATTATGTCTTGTGATCCAACAAGCTAACTTTAGTTTTGAGTCTTGTAATTTTGTGGCGAGGTTTAGTTAGCAGTGGTCTATCTATAGTAGAATTGCCGAAAAGATCCAACGGTAACGCCGTATTGACGTAAAGATTGAAAAACCTAATTTACATTGTATAAATATTGCAAGCTCTTAACATTCCGTAAGGGATTTTTCGAAAATATTTTCTAATACGATAAATAAATATGAATTTACTATTTGAGTTGAGATTAGTAACACGTAGATTTGCAAAAATTTTCGTAATAATATACACATTACAATTTATTTATTCCTAACAAAATAATGCTATCGCCTATGCTAAATCAAATTCAATAAATACATATATGTGGGAACTACGCCCAACGAAACCACTCAACGTTGTAGGATAGAGAAAGCGAGAGAAATGCTTTTCAAAATACCGTCAGTTTTTAAAAGCCGTTCTTTGACACTAACTACTAAAATGATACTTCTCCGTTGCTATGTCTTTTCTATCTTACTATACGGAATAGAATCATAGACCTTTTGACCATTCGAAGCAAACACCCAAAAAAATTAGCAGCGTTTAAAACGTGGCTTTATCGTAGGATCTTACGAATTTCATGGACAGAACACGTATCTAATAAAAAATTCTGTCGTAGAATGGAGAAATACACCGCAAAATTACAATAAAAGTTCGCAAATTTGAGTATATCGGTCATATACTAAGGAACGTAAGAAGATACGGTTTACTACAAGACATATTGCAAGAGGAGATTCCTGGGAAACGTGGTCCAGGCTGACGGAGATATTCATGGTTTAAGAATGTCGGGATGTAGTTTTCAGTAACAAAAACAGAACTATTCTGTGCAGCAACGAATAAGGTCATGATAGCCAGAATGATTACCAACATCCGGACAGGATACGCGCTATAAGAAGAAAATTAATATTATTTAAAAATTATCAGAAACGATCATCATTGAAGGAATTTTGTAAGTCTCTGAACAAATAGCAAAATCAGGGCTATACGGTGAATGTGACGTCACTTCCCAACCAAACGCAAATAATTTTTGGCGGGTGACCAATGACGTGTGCGGCCGAGCGTTGTCATGGTGGAATACAATACATTTGCGATTCACCAATTCTGGCGGTTTAGCTTAAATTGTAGAGTTAGTTTGTCCTATTGGCGACAATTGAAATCTAAATTAATCCTCTGGTTTCTAGATATTATACAATACATTATACCTTTGTAATCCCATCAAACTGACAGCATAATCTTCTTTCGGTGCATTTCAGCTTTCGATGTTATTTGCGCTGGTTTTTGTTTAGACCAAGACCGCTATCGTTTGAGATTGTGATAAACTATTACAAAATCCGAATCAATTATGGCTTTCTTTTGATCATCAACTTCATTTGGCCTATCAGATCGTAGTTTATCTTTGAGTGAAAAATTACCAGAACGAAATTTATCAAACCGAATTCCAGGTACTTTATTTCTTAGTGCTCTATCCACCATACATATCGCTTAACCTTTTAGCAGCTTGATAAGAAAGCCGTGTAAATACAGCTTTCTCATAGTATTGGTTTACACCGTTTTCTTATCTTGGTGGTATTTTTCTTTTAGATGTGTTTTAGCAGCTTGTGTTGCGTTCTTTCCTTTTTGGAAACAATGAAGCAAAATATGACGTAAATGAACTCACACAAACAAATCTCACACAAACAAATCTCACAAAAAATACACTTAATTTGGTTTTTCAGCTGACAAATTCTAAAGCTATATAATTGGAGAATTGACAGAAGCCATTCAAAAGAAACACTAACGTTTTTAAATACTTTGTTTTGCAAGCACACAGTAATCTGAATTCTATTTCCTTCTCGGTATCGATATAGTGTTCCATGTACGGCTTTAAATTGATCTTATAATCTATTTATACAACAAAATTTTACTACATAATGAAAAAGTAGAATTTTATGATGCTATTCAGTTAAAATTTCATAAATATTACCTTCTCGCTAAGTGGAATAAATTGGGAAAGCGCCCAGGAGAGAAAAAAAGTATTCGCTATTTTAAAAAATAAGGTTCACCCCTCCGACTTATAACCTTCATGTAATACGCTTCCTCTTCGTCCTTTTTTTCTCGGTCGTCTTATACTTTCGGTACCTACTACGGAACTTTCTAAATTAAAACGTAATCCCGCTCCTTATCTCTTCCACTTCGCGCGCCGGATAGAAACCGGCGGCAAAAATTTGATTATACTCCATTCGCTCCGCTGATAATCCAACATGTAAAAAGGTCATTATCTTAAAGCCATCTGCGAAATTGAAGTAACATCCCCCCGCGTCACATTGCACCGCGTACCGTATTTAATCAGCGTCTGGGGAGCTGCCGAAGTATCACAGGTGGAAACGTGAGCTTGTAACGCGTACAAAGAAGGGAACAATAATGGGGGAAAGCGAGAGGGTTAGTAAACGCGACTTTTTTTTAAAACGTTAAAGGGAAAACGGGAAGCGGTAAATTTGATGAAGGGAATGTAATTGTTCTTTAGGAAGATTCTTTGAAATATTTTTCTTAGATGGGCAGGAAACCAAGTAGATTTTGAACTTCGGATAATATGCAAGAAAGTAAGTACCGATTTTAAATGTAGATCGGAGCAGTGTTCCTTTTTTTATAGACTTCTGTCAATGTTACAATTATATAATTTTGACATGGTTAGCTGTGAACATTAGCTTTCTTAGAAACTTAATTAAGTGTATTTTTAGTCGTAACGGTTGTCGGGTTCCGCCGTGTCACTAGGTTATTGTCCCTGACGTTTCGCGAACAACTGCGCTTCGCATTTTCAAAGGTACTGACCAGTACCTTTTGTTCACGAAACGTCAGGGACAAAATCCTAGTGTCACGGCGGAACCCGACAACCGATACGACTAGGTCAAACGGCCGTGAAAGTCTGAGATACTATTTAACTGTAGTTTTGTGAGATTTGTTTGTATCCAATTTTCAAATGGAAAACAAAGGCGTTCATTTTCGACATATTCTACTTTTTTATTTCCGAAAGAAAGAAAGAAAGAAAGAAAGAACGCAACACAAACTTCTAAAAAGTTAGGCGATGTATATGAAGTTCTAAAACAACTGCAACACTGCTGGAAATGATCTGATAAATTTAATTCTGGTCAAGAATTAAAAATCATTTAAATCATATAGGATTCATTAAAAAACTCGATATTTGGGAGTTAAAGAAAATTCATTTAACCCAACGCATTTACATCTGTGATTTGCATCTCAAACGAAATGAAATCGAAGGTTTTTTAAAATGGATAATCACTGATGATGAAAAATGGATAGTTTTTTTAACATCGGATAAGTCGTCATGGTTCAAAGAAAATAAATTAGCGCAAACAACACTGAAAGCTGAAATGCACCAAAAGAAGATCATGCTGTCAATTTGATGGGATCACATAGGTATTGTGTATTTTGAGCTGCTTCCTAAGAACCAAACGATTAATTCAGATGTGTATTGTTGCCAATTTGACAAATTAAGCTCAGCAATTCAAGGAAGACGGTCAAAGGTGGTGAATAGTAAAGGTGTTGTATTCCACTATGATAACGCTAGGTCACACACATCATTGGTCACTCGTCAAAAATTATTGACGCTTGGCTGGGAAGTGATGTCACCTCCGCCGTATAGCCCTGACTGAGCTTTACAAAATTCCTTCAGCGGTAAAACCTTCATTGATGATGATAACGCTGTGAAATTACACCTAGTTCAGTCTTTTGCTGATAAAGACTAGACGTTCTGTGAGCGTGAGATAATTAAGTTGGCACAAAGAGGGCAAAACGTCAGTGATCGAAGTAGAAACTATATTATCGCACCTACCAAATTTTGTGTAGGGAGTCTCGTCCACTTTATTGTTTGTGTGTAGTAGTTATTCGATGATATTTACCGACTTTTTTTCATAATATTCTTGCATTAAGCTAATTTATCATTCTTTTAAAAAGTTATCAATTTGGAATGATGTGATTTTGGATCCATCTGCTTTTGAGTATGAATTTTCTTCACTAAGCGAAGATCTCTCACAGATGTCGCTTCAATTATGTTTAGGAATGAACTACAATATTGCAATAGACTCGAAATATAAGAGGATACACGAGGTAATCGCCAAAATTTCCTGGCCTAGCATTAATTTAGGTGTTTCAGCGAGTCAAATACTTGTTAACAGAAGTAACAAAAATTGAATATCATACAAATTCCTTATTCCAGAAGGCGTTTCTCCTCGAACCAGCGTGTTATTCTGTAGTTAAAAAAAATCGAAACAGTTTTGTTAAGGATCTCGTATAAAGTGATCAATACTTGAAGGTGAAAGAATGCCAAATACATCGAGGGCTTCAGATACAAGTGTTTATCAAATCCTCCACGGATCAGTTAGATATGAATAAAGTTAGTGCAAGGTGGATGCCGAAACGTCTTCCAGCAGTTCAACGCCAGTGTCGTGTTGAATCTGCTCAATCCTTTTTGGTGCTCTATGGAGAAAACGCTGTATACGTCTTGAAACAGTTGTCACGGGGGATGAATCTGTGATTATCTAGTACAATACTTTGTCCAAATGGTAGTCAATGGAATGAAGGCAATAAGGAGAAGCACCACTGAATGTTCAGGGTCTAACATTTAATAATAAATGTCATAGCTACGAAAGGTGAGAAACTTACCAGAAATGTGTGTCTGCTGCACGAAAATGCATCCGCGCGAAATTGCGCAAGCCGCACTTCATTAGTGGGGTTTTAAACAAATCGATTCCCCTCCGTATAGTGCAGACATGGTCCTATGTCGAGTATTAGTTATTTGGATCTCCGCAAAATATAGAATTCAATATGAATATCTAAAATTGCGCACATGTTTAAAGTAAATTTTTTTGTAATTTTACGTATTCCTTTAGGGCATTTCGTTTTCCATTCCTTTATAATGGCATCGATATATATGTTAAACAATGTTGGCAACACACAGCAGCCTTGTCTAACCCCTTTTTTGTTGGGATTTTCCTAGTTAATCTTGCGTCTATATCTACCATAATTCTCGGGTATCTATGTATAAACCCTGTATAGTTATTATTAAATGAAGTAGATATCTCTATTCTTTCGGGTATAATGTTGTGCTTATTTAAAAGAGATTTTAAACGGGACAACATGGCGTATTCTAAAAGCTTACCCACACATGAGGTGAGCGATATAGGTCTGTAATTTGATCGTTCAAATCTCCCTTATTATGCAGTGATATTATTACCGACTTTTTAAATACCGCTGGAAAAATTCTTGATGATTTCGAATTTTCTTGATCAAATCGATAAGAGGCTTGATCAATAAAAATTTTGCCTCCTCATGTCGTGAACTATTACAGTTTAGTTTGGTAAATATAAGTAGTATATCGTACTCGGAAAATGGTAATAAGAACATTGATTCCTGAATAGTGTGCACATGTTGCAGGGTAAAAGAAAGATCTGGAATACTTTTATCGAGTAAAAGAGGTAGTTCGTTGAAGTAACGATTAAATGAATTTGCCATATCATTTGGTGAGTTCAGTGTGCCATTCTCTGTCTGAAGTTGTTTAATATTATGTCGATTTTTAGTTTTGTTTGTAAAATTATTGATTACACCCCAAATTTATTTAGTTTTATTTGTTGATATGTAATACCACTCTCTACATGTGAAATACTTAAAAATCCACTGGAAAATTTAAACTACTTATAGCCAGTTTTTTTATAGTCTGTTTTGCATATTGACGTTCCAGATGTTGGTGATTCTAAAACCATAAGCTTTTTATTGTACAATAAATGAATGCTGATCAGAAAAAAATATATCTTCTAAATAACAGCCATGGCTTTGCTGCATATGCGTATTCTTTTGACAAAATTTGCAATAACACTATTGTATACACGTAGTCGTATTTCATCGATAGAGCGTCTGATTTTGGCCGTCAATGCTTCAGTGGTCACGAGCTTGTTGGCATAAACTTGTGGCTACAGATAATCCCACAGCCAGAAGTTCAAAGATATTAAATCACAAGAACGTGGAGGCCAATTCTGGTCACCAAATCGCGAAATGAGACGACTAGGAGCAAATTCGTGCCAGAAAGTCAATATTTCACGGGCGATATGACATGTGGTACCGTCCTGCTGAAGCCAAATATCGTTAATTGAAGAATAAAGAAACTGCGTTATCATGGCACGATAATGTTCGAAATTCACTGTTACTGTATTACCTTCCTCATCTTCAAAGAAAGACGGCCCAATTATCTCTCCAAACCACAATGCACACGTTTTGGATGCATCGCTTTCTGATGAATCATTCGTGGTTTTCTGAGCCCCAAATACGGCAGTTTTGCCCATTAACGAATCTATCGAGGTGGAAATGGTCCGAAAAATCGGCATTCACTTCTGTTTGCCCAAGGATCAAACTGGTGAACTCTCTTCGCTGTGCATGGTCTGTTGACAGAAGTTGTTGAGTCAGTTGGACTTTGAAAACGTGGAAATGCAAATCTTTAGTTAGAATACGCTGTAGAGTGACTGTTGTAATGACCAATTCTTGTGCACGATAAGGAATCGACCTTTCTGGACTTTCGGCCTCTACGAGCTACAGTACTTTCGAATTTTTCGATTGTTCTTTTCGCATGTAGTTTCGCACTGTACGAATGGTAACAATCAAACTTTCACCATGTTTAACAATCAAGACGCGTTGTTCTATCGTGTAATACTCCATGTTTACTAACTCCCATCTGTCAATTTTCGATCTGTCACGTCATAATCACGTGAAATAAAAGACGATAATCTATTCTACACTAAAATACACAATAATTATAATGCTGAAATACGACAATAATTCGATAAGAAACCGACCTAAATATACATCGCTCCCTAAACGTTTTTAATTACTTTAATGCGGAAAATGGAAGCAAAAAGAGGACACGCAAATAATCCAAGAAGCGTTCGAGTTGCCCGGTAAAAAAAGACGGCGAATGTATGAGAAAAAAAGAACGATAAAGGATCGAGTCGAGTTCTTGCTAGGTGGTAAGAATAGTAAAGAGAGTACGAAACGCCGTAAGCGACCTCTACCAGAATTTGGCGCCTTCAAACGCGAAAACTGAAGAAGACGGTGAGAGCAAAACGCGAAGGGAACAAACCGAGCAAAGGCGAGCGATAAGGATCGCGGCTGAGCAGGATGGAAATGTCTTTTAATAATTAAAAGTGGGGCAAAGCGACAAAAGGGAAAAGTTCACAGCCGACGGGTTGGGTTGTAATCACAATTATCTTTATTAAATACTTGCCGTTATTTCCGCTCCTTGTGTTTCGGTTCGGTTGCGCAGGGTCGGATTTCGAAAAATGGTGGAAATTAAATTTTTAATTGCGTTTATTGTTGTTTTAAGTTGTGCAGTTTAACGTTCCGTTTTTCGTTCTACGTTTCTTGAATTGGATTTGTAGGTAATAACCAACAGTTAGGTGAAGGGAGATAAGCTTTATTTTATTGCGAGGGTTGTTCAGATTCGGGTTATTGTTAGCATGGTTCCGTCGGTAAATTAGAGCAACGTTTGTCAAACATTTGTACAGGCTTCATTTGATGTATTATTCTGTACGTGACTGTAGACAAATTACCGATTGTTTAAGTTAATATCTTTAAATTTCGCTCAGTTTTCAGGACCTTACTCAAATACATATTTTTCCCACACTTTCAGTAGAGTACAAGAGTATTTTCTAAAATAATTTTTAGTCGAGAATACGATCTTCAAAAATATTACAAATGTCAAATGATGTACACGCTAATAAAAGGTATATGAAATTCAAATCGTTTAAATGCCCGCGAAACCATCGAACTTGATGGCAAAGGTAAATTTTTCTAAGATCCTATTGTTATAGTTAAATCGATGCGAAGAAATTGGCGGGAAAATTTCCGTAAACATCATGTGCTAAGATTTCAAAAGAGTCACTTTGCTTGTATAGATCTGGTAAAGATGGCGGTTGGCAGAAATAAGAGTAGTTTGTTCAAAGGTGGCAAAAGAGGAGCTATATAGAAGGTTGTTGAGATCCTTAAATCTGACTTTAAACATCGGCAGACTCACGCAACTACGACGCGGCTTCAACTCAGAAACCTAAACTCTTCAAAAGGAAACGAATACCGTGGAAGCCTACAACGTCCATTTCCTGCTAAATCCTCTGCACGTCTTCTAAGCCTGGGCTATTAAGCGAACGTTTTCAGTGTCAACTCTACCAGGTGCATGCATAACATTTGCTGGTAGAAACATATGGTGAACACGCTCCTTCGATTAGAACATGTGAGACATTGAGCGCTTTGGTAGACCACAAAAATGTGAAGACGAGCAATTGTAGAGCTTATTGGATGACGACCCAGCTTAAACTCAACAGCAATTAGCAGAAGCATTACATGTGTCACAAGAAACAATCAGCAGACGCTTACGAGCAATAGGGAAGATCAATAAACTCGGTAAATGGGTCTCACACGATTTGAATGAACGTCAAATAGAAAGTCACCTCTGAAATGCTGCTTCAACGCCACGAAAGGAAAACATTTTTGTATCGAATTGTGACGGAGGATTTATTTTGAAAACCAAAAGCAGAAGAAACCGTGGTTTTCACCTGGCGAAGCCGGTCCTTGATCACCAAGCCCAAATCGCTTCAGCAAGGAGACCGTGCTCTGTGTCTGGTGGAACCAGAGCGGTATTGTGTATTATGAACTCTTGAAGCCCGGTGAAACCGTTAATACATAACGCTATCGCCAACAAATGATGAATTTAAACCACGTATTAATCGAAAGACAAGCGGATTGGGCCAGACGTGGCAAAGTGATTTTGTTACACGACAACGCACCGCGTCAAACAGCAAAACCAGTGAGAGACACCTTGAAATCGCTTGGATGGCACATCCTTCCGTACTCGCCGTACTCCTCAGACCTGGCGCCATCTGACTATCACATCTTCGCGTCAATAGGGCACGCGCTCGCGGACCAGCACTTTAGCAATTTCGACGAAGTTGGAAAATGGCGGCAAAAGGCGAGCAGTTTTTCTAGCATGGTATCCATAAATTACCTGAAAGATGGGTGAAATATATAGGAGGCGATGGTCAGTATTTTGATTTAAAAAAATTACGTGTTTCTTTTTACAAACAAACCGGAAAAAAAACTTAGCATACACCTGGTACTTATAGCGTGGAGTGTATATGAATTCTAAATTATGTCAATAAAGGTTCACACTAAGCGGCGTCTATGTAGTACGGTTTTTGTCAAAGAGGATAAATAAACTTGCCATAGACGAAAATTTTTTGGTTCTTTAAAAAAATTCACCTGTACCTGTCACTTGTTTATATGCAATTATATAACTATTGCCACGTACTGCTACAAATAAATAGAATGATAAATTATCAGTGTTGTCCGGTGCCAAAATGTAAGAGTACATCAATTAAGATATAATAGAAGAGATTTACGGTTGAGATTCATGCGTCATGTTTTTGTTTCTTATTTATATAAGATTGACGTCATCATAGCGCTACCAATAAGAGAGCCAAGAATATCCGAATGGAAGATAATTAAAGGACTGCAAGAATTAGTTTAAATTGTTGAATATTTTTGATGATTCTGTAACTGCTAAATAATATAGACCGCATTTTATTGCTTCAATTTGGATTTAAGAATTTCCATATACCCTATTATATCTTTTATTGCAACTACGTAATATTAAAATCTACATTTCTGTTTATGCTTTAAAACTTTCCTCTTTTTTGCTTTCTCATAACCAATATATGTGTTTAGTGTTCACTTATTTATCATCGTTTTTTTTTTTCGATTATAGAGCTAACTGTACTGGTAAATAATAAACGAAAGCAGTCTGTATAAGTTATAATTATAGAGTGACTGTCAAGAGGTTGACATTCAATTGGAAAGAATTTTTCTTGAACTTTTTGTAAAAAATCAGTTATAGCAAACACTAGTGCTTAAAACAAATTATAAACGTATGAACAAAAGTTGTTATGTGATCTTTGTTTGTCAAATTGTTAAAAATTTAATCGAGAAAATCGAAGTAATTGTTTTTTTTTGTGTCTGTACACTTACGCTCATAAATCTCAGGCGACATTAAGAAATCTGTATTAAGATTTAATAAGAAAGAAAACAGCATAGTTTTAATCAGAAATTATAATAGTAATAGGAAGGACATAAAAAATATGTGAGTTGTTACGCATGCACATGGTGGTTTTGTAAAAAGGAATGTATTTTATTACAATTTGGCACAACTTTGGACATTCTTTTTACAGATTTATTTTTATTTTCTACTTTAATTTCAATTCAGTCAGACACTCCCATACATGCTTTGGTGGTCTCGGATGCTATTGTAGTTTTTCTATCAAGTTCGTTCTATCATTTGCCTATAGGTTTAAGGTCGTGGCCAAATCGTATTTTAGATGACTTCCTTTTTCGATTGTAAAAAGTTTTTGCAGAGCTGCAATATTCCGTTCTTCTCATAAAAAGGCATCCCCATACCGTTACCGACCTTCTCCTGATTTTTATGTTTACGTTGGACCAAAAATGAAGTGCAATTTAATTAATCATCCACTTGCAGTTTTTCTTAATCTTAGAAATATAATTACACCACATATTAAAACAATAGTTATATTATAGTGAAATTGATTTTTTAACATTTTGGTGGCCTTAAACCTATAAGTGGTATAGCGTACTTTAAAAATTCCCAATGTTCCTAGAAGAAATAATAAAACTTTAATAAACATCATTATTTCATAGAACATTAGTAATTCAAAAGTTAAAAAAGCGGTTATCTCGATTTTATAAAACTATTAGCATTCATGCAAAGCTTTTTCTACAGGTGCTATCATAGAAAGCATTGAAGGAAATAGATTGCAAAGTATTGCAATCAACGTAGTGCAGTGCATTTAATATCGTATTAATTAACTTTATCCCATATTTCTTTTTCGTTTAATGACTATTGTTACACTTTAAATTGCCGTGATCATGAATATATCGCTTAACTGTCTTTATTGGAGAATATCGAAAATAAAAGAAGGGTGCTAGATCACACTAAAAAGATTCGATGGAAGCCTTTTGTATGTATGTATACACTTAGCTATGAGTATTACCATGCGACATCAATAGCAAAAACAAAAACTACATTAACTTGCCGATCGATTAGACACACTATCTATTTACATTGACCTTTTTCGTCTGTAACAGTTGCTTGTGTACTATTAGTTTCTATATTAGGATACCAAACTAGAAAAGTATTTAACGACGAGTTGGTAGAATTTAATGAGCCGTCGAATATCGTGTAATATCAAACCAATTCCTTACAAGTCTTTATCCGCATAGCTTTACGAATCATAAAATAAGGTAATTGAAAAGTTTCTTTGGATAATTTACAAAGTTAACAATCGTTTTCGATGTTGTTTGAGTATAATTTTCAAACAAGGCAATAATTTCCCCGTCAAAAGGGAATACGATATTTAGTAGGGTATTATATAGCTTTGCTACAAAACAATTATCTGTTTTGTCGTCTTGATATTACAAAAGAAAACATTTCCTCTTGTGTATATAGCCTGTTGATTAATTATTTATTTGCGTACGTATTTATTATGCGCTTATTGTTTTCCCTGGCATCCCCGCCCCTACATACAGGAGAAAATTAATATAATGACATTCCCCGTATCGAAGGATAGCCGTTGTACGTTCGATGGTGTCCATTACCTTTAATGAAACACACAAACAGCGTTGAACCGGTGTCGGGGTCTCATCTTGAATTATATATGGGGAGCCAAAGCGACCTAGGAAATATTAACTTCTATCTGACCGCTTATGATTAATAAATTATGTGTTGTTTAGAAATCGATTGGTAATAAACGTTAATGGATGTCGCGTTCATCAAAAGTAATACGTGTACGTATGCATGTATACCGTGTGCGTATGAGCAGTATTACAATTCCAATTGTTAATCCACAATTTCTAAGCAGTGCGCAAATTATAATTGTCACTTCAATATTCGGTTTCTAAGTAGCATTAGCTATTGCACCGAATGGACCATTTAAATCAATGAAAGAAGTATTCCAAGCATTAAAATGTTGTATACTTTATTTTTTAATTCGGAGTGCTTTTAAATTGAAGCGCCAAAAGTAGGCTACCTGTTGATCAGCTTTCGGCAAAAATTACACTAGCGATATTTCATATATTGTCATTTTGTTATAACAACTGATTGACGTTTAGATCGTATATTTTTCTGAGTGTGTTTGAATTTAATTTTTCCCCCTAAATTTGCGTTGCAATAATAATTACATAACTACAACTTATATAAAATCCTAGATAGCTTTAAAAGTAGTGTCGAAAATTAGCTTTGAATAATTCCATTGTGTAAACGTGTCTTTTCATTTTGCTCCACAGAATTAAAAAAATAGAGTATAGGATCTTAAAACTAATTCATTGTTATCCCCAACATTCTTTTTTACAGCGCTTTGTTTGATTTGCATTATCAACCTAAATGGGGGATTTCACATACCTTCAAAGAATTTAATTTGAGTGTGAGTGACAGTAGTCTACTTAATTTTGCACATTATAACGCGCTCCTTATGCTTCTACAAAAAAATAAATTGAATATTATTTTAACGTGGTTTCGTACTTCAAAAATATTTATATATGCTATTTTGAATACGAGACGTGATTAAATTTGGAAATAAGTCTTCATATGATTCTAACAATGAAAAGAATACGAAATTATCGTGAATGCGTTAATTAGCAACCCGAGCCCCTTCAACATGTGCAGAACTCGAACACACGTCACTTGAAGATGTTACAATCAGATGCAAACCGCCGGATCCTTAAGTCGTTTAATTGCAACTTATGTCTTTATATTTATAATATTGCCACTGTCGACTTTCGCAATGAATATTTACAAATTATTATTTACTCTATCTGTAACTGTATGGTAATTAGATATATAGGGTGTCGCAACAGATCTTCTCAAAATACAAAATATATAAATGGTCAGGTTTAATGAATAAATATGTATTTTTAAGAAATAAAATTTATTTCATAAAAATTATATCCCCTAAATTTAGAGAGTGAGAGATGTTGCTGTATACTTTTGATTTAAGATAGCCCCATAGGAAAAAATTCCCTAACGTCATGTCAGAGCTACATGGTCAGTTATGTCACCGCGTCTGGGAAAATTTCACGAACAACTAGTAAGAACATGTGAGAGATCGCCCCATCTTGTTTTAACCAGGTGTTCTGATTAAAACCATTAAAATCTTACAAGGCTGGCGTAAAAAGTTAATCATTTCCACATATCGCTCGGAATTTACGGCTACCGTACGATCCCTGTTACGTTCAGAAAAGTACGGGTAAACAGTAACTTTTGGCGAACGAAGTAACGTCTCAAGCTTGCGTTTTGGATTTGCTGAACTACAATAAGGGCAGTTCTTTTTGTTTACATAGCCATTATGGTGAAAATGCGACTTATCTGAGAAGTTTTTGCAAAGCTCGCACACGCAGCACGCATCCCCAAGAGCGGGGCCAGCGATGGGCATACTCCGCATTTAACCATTGTGTTCGCGTAGTGAATAAAATAAATTGAAAAAGATTTTTGGGACACCCAGTATTATTACATTATTAACTTTGAAACAGAAAGAAAAAAAGAAAAAAACAAAATAAAGTAGTGAATAAGAGTAATGAATTTTCTGAGGTTAAGAAAAGTTTGATAAACATCTGGATTCTCTCTTTGTGAAGCACTTTTTCAGGTGGCGTTTGAGTAACTCCTAAGACAAAATATACAATACTCTAATTAAATAATCTTTGTTTTTGAAAACGATTCTTGCAACTATGTGTGTGATTATTTTTGATACAAAGAAATTTCGTAATAGTATAACAATTTGTTTCAATTTATGGATGTTGAGTAATTGTAATAATGAAGATAACAGCCTCATCGTTTTTATTCGTAGTTTTCATTAGTGTGAAAAACGGAAACAAATCGGAATACAGTCTTATTGATATACAGTAATAGGCATTGTAATTCCTGATTTTCGGGCGCGGTATATGTACTATGTGTGTTTTCTTCTTTGCCAACGATATCGCTAATATTAAATGACTGATATATTTATCTCAACTGAATTAATTTGTGTAATAAATTAGAATTTCGAAATAACGTAAGAAGTAGAATATGGTGATTGTAAAATGTGCAGATTCTGTAAACTTAATACGACTTTTATGCTCTTATGTAAAACAAAATGCTTTCAAATACTCTCAATAAAGTTAGTAATTGATACTTTTCTCTTTGCTTCTACGCATAGCTTTCAAAGATAGATGATTTTATCACCGTTATGGTAATGTCTTTTTTCCGTTATACCTATAAGACATTCTTTTTATTCCAAAATTACTTATTGTTTTGTTCTTTACAATGGACGAGAAATGTCATACGTGATGCACTGTATGATTAAATATTATTCGTTATTGGAATATGGCAAACCTTTGATTTAATATTTAGTGATATATGGTATATTGTACATAAAAAGTAAAACACACGTAAAATATTTTGCACTAACACAAGCAAATCAGACCATTTAATAAACGTTTCCAGCCAAAAATTATACGTACAATAACAAAATGAAAACAAATGGACATTGCAACATTGGAAATACCATTTCAGGCTAGCCACCTTTGAAATATTTTACTTACATCAGTATCATTCCGTTGTATAAAGAAAAATTAAAAAATGAGAGTGAATACAGAGTGATTTTAAATGACGATAGTTGAATTCTTAGTTAATATGAATATCTAAAATAGAAAAGTAAAACAATTCAAATTTTATTTGTAAATTTTATTATAATAAAACAATTACACATTGTTTATTATAATGCATTTTCGAAGTCATCACCATTACATTCCTAACATAAATCAACTTGTTTCATTGTGAAAAAGTCCCTGTAATTGGTTTCGATTGATACTATGAATTTGCTGCTTTATGGCTGCTTGGAGTTCTTCCAAGTTGCGAAGTTTTGATAAATGTTATTTTTTTAAACACCCAGATAGATAAAAATCTAAAGGGGTTAGGTCAGGTGACCGTGATGGCCAACGATCTCTACTAGTAAGTCTGTCAACAAAATAATGTTCTAGATATCGCAGTGTGTCTTGAGCCACATGAGGTGAAAACATCCCCCTACCGATTCGTCCTATGTAACAGGTTTATTAACACTCTTAAAATTTGGATGCGATATCTTTTCGTATTGATATTTTCATGAAAAAAATTTTGGACCAATTATGCGGCGTCTAGGCATTACCCAGGCCAGATCCTAATTTTCTTTGGAGCACTTTCAACAAAATTATGTAGGTTTTCTGTATCCCATGTGCTATAATTTTGGCTGCTAATATAGTCTGAACAGGCATCGTCCGACAATATCAAATCTAAAACAAAGATTTTTATTAAACCATTGACAGTATTGAATCTTTCCTAGAATATTGGTGGACAGTAATTGCTGTTACTGCCACTCTATACGAATGCTTGTGTAAATGTTTAACCAAGGTATTTCTTGTACTAATAAACGGTAAGCCTAAAATAATGAAAATAAAAAATACCGAATTTTAAAAATCGAAAAAGCATCATTAATATGAGTTGCTAATTTGCGAGTCGATTTTTCAGGACTTGATTCAATTCGTTGCCTAAGGTCGCAGTCACTTCTGTGGAAATTGTAGGTTGTCCAATAGGCTTTCTCTTACAAATGCTGTGTTTAACATTGCATCGTTCAATGATTCTACCTCTGTATATAGCAAACACTTTATGTGGTATCCTGAAAGCGACAAAAATTAATTCAATATAATTTCATAAAAACGTACCTATACAATGATACTGATAAATAGTGGTTCTAAAAGAAACAGATTTCAAATAAAAAATAAATTTAAATAATAATAAAAAGGAATACAAATAACGTGTCGCACAAGATGTTGACGTATGTGAAATACCCATAAATTTATGGCCAAACTATCTTCAGTCTTTTAAAATCCCTCTGTATAATGGATAAATATAAACAACCCAACTGTAATTAATACTCAACTTAAATGCTTTTGATATTGTCGATTGAGTCTATCACCGCTACATACTGGGAATATTAAACTAAAGTACTTCCTAGTTCACTTGCTTTATGTACAATATATTATATTAGTATAAACACTTTTTGTTTAATATCCAAACACACCGTTAAATGAAGGGTTTATCTTTACTTAATTTCAGGAAAGTGATGGCGAGAAAAGCGATCAAGACCTAGTGGTGGACGTGGCGAATGAGGTAGGAACTATATTTCGTCTTAATAAAGAAAACCGTTACATACCACCATATTTTGAACACGTTTAATTGTGTATTAGGAGGCGGCGTCCCCTCATCCCAACGGCGAACATCCAGCACTAGGTGGCGGTGGGGATATAAGAGAAAACGGCAGCACGAACGGAGACAAAATCAAGATAGAAAGGCCGCCTAGTCGAAGTGGATCTTCTTCCTCTAGGAGTACACCTTCCTTGAAAAGTAAAGATGTAAGAATCTAAATGTCTTACACATTCAAAAAACTATTCCGATTAACATGTTCCCGTTTTCTAGGAGAAACCATTAACGCCGGGATCGAAACCGCGCTCAACAACTCCAAATTTAGCGAGCAGCGCAGGACCAAGCGGACCTAAAGCGGGAATGAGCGCTTACCCACCGTATGGTTTACCTGCTGGACGTGGGCAGGAGCACCTTAGCCCTTATAATAATATAGCACCATCACCTTACGGTAGGCCGGCTATGATGGGATACGAGGGACACGCACATACAAGAACGCCGAGTATAACGAACGGATTAGCAGCTATACCGGGTGGTAAACCGTAAGTTTATATCTCGACACGCACAAAAATTCTTGAAATCTCCGTGAATATGTCTAACAGATAGCAATCTAAATGAGTAGTTTGAAAGTGGATTGTAGAAGTGATCGAGTAAGGTTGGTTACAAAAACGCTAGCTGATATTTTAGCCATAAGTTATAAGAATGCTGATAATGACTGTGATATACATTACCGTCCATATTAGTTCGGGCACCCAATAAAATGTAAACTCTACCAAAAGATAATATAATTGCTTTTATATATAAGTAACATTTATATTAGAGCCTTTATGAAGTTTATTATTTATTAATTCTACAGACAAACTTCCAAAAATATCGATTGGAGAATGATTAAAAACCTATTATATTTTATGACACGATATAGTAATTATCAGAATAATCCTCATCGCCACAAGTAGGATTATTTTTGGGACACCATTACAGCTAATAAATTTACAATACATGTTAATAAATCGATTGTTAGTGATATCATTCGGAGACATTAACGAACGGGCAGTTTAAGAGATCGAGCACGTTCAGGTCGCAATAGAATACCCCAGAAATCGCCGCTGAAATGAATCGCGACCGTACAAGAAAAATTTCTGTTACTACAGTGAAAAGAAGATTAAAAGCTGCAAATCTTCACGGCCGCATTGCAGCAAAAAAAAAACCTACTTCGACGAGGAAACAGGCAAAAACGGCTATAGTGGGCAGAAACACAGCAATTGGATAGGAGATGATTGGAAAAGGGTGCTGTGGACTGATGAGTCAAAGTTTGAGGTGTTTAGACAATCAAGGCGCGTTTTTGTAAGAAGAGCGAAAGGCCAAAGAATGTTATCGGATTGTGTAGTGCCAACTGTCAAGCAAGAAAAAGGTTCTGTGCTTGTTTGGGGTTATTTTTCCTACGCCGGTACAGGAGACGAAGGTATTTTGCGAAATGTGGTCTATTTAGAAATACTGCAAGAAAATGTAACACCATAGGGGCAACATCTAATCGGCGAAGATTTTGTATGTATGCAAGACAACGACCCCAAATACTCAGCAGTGGTATGTAAAAATCTCTTAAATGAAGAACAAGATAATGGCACTTTACAAATAATGGCATGGCCACCACAAAGCCCCAATCTAAACCCCATCGAGCTGTTATGGGATGAATTGTACAGGATCCGAAAAATATACCCTATCTCCGTAGGCCACCTGTGGAATATTTTACAAGAGGAATTGACTAATATGGTAAATAGAGTTCTTGAAAAACTAGTGGAGCGGATGCCTCGGATTCTGATCTTTGATACTGTTTTTTATTTTTATATTTTCATTTAAGTAGCTATTAATAAAATCCAATAAAATTTCAAGTTTTGGAAAAATGAGTTTCAATATTTTCTCATTTCTTTTTTAAATTTATTTGCATGTCCGAACTAATATGGACGGTAGCGTACATATATAAGTTATTTCAAAATGTATTTAAAAGGAATTCGGAGAAAGTGTTCGGAAGTTTTGTGCTAACAAAAATTACCTGGTGTTTATTTTTTTAAAGTTCTAGATGCTCTTGTTGGGTTAATTTACAACTGCTGATGGAACTTACTTCCGCTAATCCATGAACATACAAAATCGAGTTTGTTTTTACAATGAACTAAGTATCATTTCCACAAATAAAAATCAACTGGATTTAAGTCGGGTGATAATTCACAAAATAAATAGGAAACACATTGAAAGAAATATGTTTTAGAGTACCCATAAAAAAAACAAAAAAAACAACGAGAATAAAACATTTAGGCACTAAAACCTATAACAAACAATAATAACATTGCATTTGTCGAATAGATTGCAGAGATTCGATTACAGAAAAGTGTTAACAAACTGAAAATTTAATACCATGTCAAACATTTTAACGCACAGCGTAATATAGATAAACAGCGTTAAACTAAAGGTTTTGGGCGGTTATTATTGCAAGAATGTTAAACGAAGATATAAAGTTAATGCTATAATTAGTAGAAATAAGCAAATGCCTATTTACTAAGCTCTTTAATAATTTTAATGAGTTTACAACAATCTTCTTCATTTTAATACCCTCCCCTTTGTAGAATTGCGTAATTAGTAATTATTATTGAGGTTACCAAAGCCGGTGCCAGACCATGGGCGTGTAGAGAGGCAGGTGATATTCCGACTTTATTCACCGTACGAAGTGTTTATAACGCATATACCTAAGAGGGGAGAACCTTAACAATCGCGTAAAGAATATGATTCTGCTGATATCGTTTCAGTTCGTTCGGTGTCACCATGTTTTAGTAGCAAGTATGAATGAAGAAATAATTCGTAACATTCAAAAAGAATAGTTTGATAATTAATTTGATATTTCAGCAACCAAAGTGTTAATGTTTGTGACTGATAGCGGATCAGCTGTGTTTGTTTGCTGGCTGCTTGCGAAAATATACTTTTGCCTAGTTTATTTCATGTAATATATATACTGTACGAATTAAATATCATAACCGAATCTAATCAACACTGATATTCAGATAAAAATGAACTAAAAGCGCAGACTACAGCAGTATTTGTTAAATCACTTAATTCGGCAATTTCCTGAACAGCGTCCTAATATCCCAGAACCACCGCAGCCAGTGTCGACCCGATGGGTAATGTGGCTACAAGGTGTAGTCTATTATTTTCAGCATTTACTTCCGAGGTACACAAGAAGCTGCTGCCATCAAGCAAGTTGGTTGAAATTTCATCATCATCAGGCGAAATTATTTACCACATAATAAGCGATAAGGAGTGCAATCGCATCATTACGGAGGCTTTCCTTACCCTTTGTAAAATTCTTGCAAATAAGTAATAACGTGCAAAGTGATAGAAATTTTAAGTGACAAGAAAAGAGTCAGTGTTAGAGTAAAATACAGTAGTGTATTACAAAAGAAATATAGATTTTATAGATATATAATAACAGTGTTCCTAAGACCATCGCAATTATGCAAACGTCAGTTAAAAAATAAACACACAGTGGGACATGACAATTTGCCCAGCTATATAGTTCAAAATTGTGCAAAACCATTATGCTATCTATTTAACCTTTCTTTAACAACTTGTATTCTTCCAAGTTAGTGGAAGACAATTAAAATCACTCCTATTCGTAAAGAAGGAATTACTAGGTGTATTGAAAATTATCGCCCAATAGCGATCATTAATAACTTTTCTAGAACATTTGGAATATGTCTTTATCATATATATACCCACAAGTTTGACCATTGCTATCAGCATGGTTTTGTGAAGAACCAATCAACGGTTACCAACTTATCGATACTGAGTCATCTATATAATACACGGACTTCTCTAATGCTTCGTATTGATCATGGGCTATTCCTGGATAAACTAGCTGCCGTTAGGTTTGCTCCACGTTTAACATTACTGCTCTAGACGTACCTGTTAAATAGAAAACAGTATGTGCCATTACATACTTGTAATGGGTATCAATCAGATTTCTTTATACCTACCTCAGGAGTTCCTCAGGGAAGCAATCAGTGCCCTTCGCTCTTCCTATTGTTAATTAATGATCTTTGTGATATCTTGAAATGCGAAAAGTTGTTATTTGCAGACGATCTGAAACTGTATTGGCGAATTCAAACAAATGAAGACTACACGTTTTTGCAACAACAAATCACTGCTCTCTCCTTTTGCTGTTCTTCAAACAAATTAAACCTGAATGTGTCCAAGTGTAACATCCTCACGTACATTCGTTAAACTAACCCAATTATAACAGGTTATCGCTTTAACAACATCCCTATCAATCGCTGCACGACTGTTAAGGACTTGGGTATCACATTCGATGCTAAATTATCTTTTTTAGATCATATTTTAAATATCTTCAAATCCTGTCTGAAAGCCTTAGGATTCATTATAAAAAATAGCCTGCCATTCAGTTCACACACAGTCATGCCGTATTGTTGCAGGCATTTGGCCTTATCTAAGTACATAGTCGGCAAAATCAAAGTGATATTAAGTTTCTCTACAATGTACTGCATTCTACACATATGGTCACCCATTTACACACGCGACCATATGTCACCCATTTATGTAACGTATATTAATATGTTGGAAGCTGTTCAAAGAAATTTACTTGCATTTCAGACAATCTCGTTTGTATCCTTCTCAGGGATACAGTCATGAGAAATTGTTGCAGATATTTGGCCTAATGTCCCTACATAGTCGGCTAAATCAAGACGACATTAAGTTTCTCTACAATTTACTTCATTCAAACATCGATGCGTCCCAACTCTTAGGGTAGGATTCAGTTTACAGTTCCCCAAAACGAAAGCTGCTTCTGTAACACGTTTTATTGTCCGTAAGCAAAAACCAACCTCTTATAAAATCACCAATCGACCGAATATGTACCTCGTTTAATACTTTACTCTTAACCGACGCGAACCTGGATATTAATTTTAGTTCTCTTTCTAACTTATTGCAGAGAATTTAGTCATTTAGTTATTTCTACAATTAAGTTTTAAGAATATTCATAGTTTGCTTTTTGAAATTTTTCGTAAGTATCTCAACACATTAGTTTTCTCTTTCTTTATGTCCTGTAGTTAGATATGTTTCTATTAGACAAATAAATATTATTATTAATATTATATGTCCAAGAGTTGACTTCGTTATATAAAAATATTTATTCACCAATGCAAACACGGCTCAAACAATTACAGCGGAAACGTATACTATGATTTGAATGTTTACTCAAGAACATTCGAAATTTTTATATTTACTACAATGTATTATGTTAATTCGAAATTGTAACTTGAATTCTTACTCAAGTAAAGTTACGTCTTTTCCAGTCGGACGCCTATGATCAGGAACCGTGATTTGTTAACCCCTATTATTATGGCAGATTGTAGGCATATAAACAATATCGTTGAAAATTTCGCTGTGTTAGGACGTCGAAGTGAAAGCAGATTTATTACATTATTCTGACATGAAAAAAATAAAATGCGCGGAAAACATCAGTTGGGTCAAGGTGAAAATGGGCAAATTGTTTTATTGGCTGTCAGGGCTATGAATGTAACGATTGAGGTTGCATTGTATGGTACAGACAACATTGAAAAGGCATAGAGAAATTTAAGTTTTGGAAATGCCTAAGATATATGAATACTAATATATTCTGCAATAGTGTTTATATGATTTAGGCACGAAATGAATACGTAGGCTTCCACGGCCAGAGTCTGTTTCCTTAATTGGACCGTGTTATGATAAGATATAAGAGGACTTAGGCACTCCCAAATTTTCACGTTCAATTTGCATATAAAAATTAGACTTATATCTGTGTGAGATACAAGGTACAGCATGAAATGAGTGAAAACTAAGTAGGTATAATCGATGTTACCGTTAATTTAAGGCACCCCATAGGAAAAAATCAATGGTGTCAAGTCGGGGTTACGTGCTGGCCGGTTATGTCACTGCGTCTGGGTATGAATTTTCAGAGAAAATTTCACGAACCGGTAAGGGACACATTAGACGCGCGAGATGTCGCTCTACTTTTGGAATCAAGTGTTCTGATTAAAACCATTAAAATCGTAAGTAAAGTACGGACCGATAATTCCTTGCGTCGACATTGCAGCCCAAACAGTAACTTTTGGCGAGTGAAGTGGCTTCCCATGCGTTTGTTTTCGATTTGCTGAACTCCAATAACAAACGGCAGTTCTGCCTGTTATGATAAGGGGAAAATGCACCTCAGCTGAGAAGTTTTTATATAACTCGCGAATATGGCACGCTCGTTCCACTCCCGCAAAACGCTTCATAGCGACTAAATTCCCAAGGACGGGGCTAGCGATTGGCATACCCCCTACTCCTCACTCAACAATTATATTCGAGCAGTACAAAACAAATTGAAAGAGCTTTTGAGGTACCCAGTATGTTGTTCGATAATTTTAGGCCATACATTTTTATTGACAATGATTGTCTTGGGTTCCAGTTTGCAAACACTATAATAATAGGAAACCTGTAAATTCTTTCCTTTTTCAAAAATTGGAACCAAGTAGTAATTTAAGAAGAAAAAAAAACTTATGCTGTACATATTACAAGAGAAATTTCAGAATGCGTTACTAAAGATAGTGTTAAATATTTAGCCACGGTGCAGAACCTTTGAATATCTATCATTTGCAATATGGGGCAATCCAGGCTTTCGAGAAATGTTCGATGGGAATCTAATTTTGTTTTACATAATGTTAATATAGGATTGTTCGTATTGTGTTAAAAATGAAGCTATTTAAATTGAAAAACAATTTATCAATTCATAAAGCTACAAAAATGTACATTTGCATGTAGAAACGTAATACATAAAAAAGTACAATCACTGACAACGAATATGTTCTTTAACAAAGACTAAAAGTCGCGGTATACTCTTGAGATAAGCATCAATCAACCAGTTAATCAACTAAAATGAATGCGTAGCCTTCCACGGCCAGAGTTAGTAATAAACGGACTACTTCCGGAATTGGACCGTGTCATGATGAGATATATATAAAAAAAGAAATAAGAGGAGAAAGAAAAATAAGAAGGAAAAGAGATAAAAAGAAAAAGGAAAAAGGGTGAAGAAGGAAAGGTGAAAAGAATAAGAGAAAGAAATAGAGACAGATGGGGGACGGGGGGTACGGGAGAAAAAGGAAAAAGAAAGAGACCAAAAGAGAAAGGGAGGAATCTCGACGTTTCGCCTCCGTCGTAGGAGACTCCTTCAGGAGAATAGGGGAAACCAAAGTGGCACGGTAACTCGACGTGTAAACCACGCTAGAGGCGAAACTACTTTGGCAGAAGGTTACGGTGACTCAGCGTGTTAGCCGCGCTAGAAGCGAGAACCTTGGTTTCTCCTATTCTCCCGAAGAAGCCTCCTACGACGGAGGCGAAACGTCGAGATCCCACCCTTTCTCTTTTGGTCCCTTTCTTTCTCTTATTCTTTTCACCTTTCTTTCTATTTGACGTCCCCTCGCCCCTTTATCATTTTTCTTTGTATCTCTTTTTCTTCTTATTTTTCTTTCTCCTCTTACTCTTATTTCTTTTTTTATATAATCTCATCATGACATGGTCCAATTCTGGAAGTAGTTGATTTATAGTTAATCAGCTATTATAAAATACAATATTTGTAAGTGTTGACTAAATTTTAAAATTTGCGTTTTTTTTTGCTCCAAATACTTCACTATGCAGAGTCTAGTATTATCGGAATATCATCGATCTCTTTACACCGCTATTGTTTGCCACCGTGTTTGTGCAACTGATTTGTGTAATTAGGGGAAAAATTCACAGATTGTAATAAAGAACAAGGCAAAATTATGTTAGATGAGACTGGTATAGTGTGTATGCATTATCGAACACAAGATAATTATACTAATTATTGTAATAATATATTATTTATTTTCAGAAGCAGGATGGATTTCGATCTATTCCCCTTTGAGTTCTAGTGTATAGTGTTACCATTGTATTCATTAAAGCATCTTTTAAAATTATTATCATGAAAATAGAAATGTATAATTTGTAATACTTAGAAGTGAGAAGCAAATGTTAATTTGTAACTTTGGTTTGATGCAATCATTTAGCATGTTTACTAGCGTTAGTCGGTCCAATTGCATTAACTCATTTTTTCCATATACCGTCGACGTAACTAATCTTTTAGTTTAAAATGTTTTGTAAGAATGTATTCATTTCACTTTGCTAATAAAGGAGAAATGCTTGTAACAGTTGGCAAAGAACCTATAGTCTTTAATTTACTTCTTAAGACCTTAAACTACTCTCGAAGATTATGTGACGATAAAAAACTTGTGTAAGGGTAATAAAGACGTTGTCAGAAATGGAAAATAAAATTTAACTTAAAGATGTCTACTGGAAGAGTAAAAAAAATGTAATTACGATCGATTATAATCTTTTACGTACAGGAGAGTCTGCCACATATTGTATATACCATACTTTCAACGTGTCGATGGGCGTAATCGTGAGTAAGAGGAGGATGAAATAAGATTTCCATAAGTTAACAAAGTCGAGAGATACGCATCCTATTCTGCGGGGCGATTGTGTGTCAGTATACTAGCTTTGTCTAACGGTCTTCTCTATCCTTGTTTAAGTACTACTATAAAATTCTATCCTCACATCAATCTTTTCAATTTGAATCAATTCAATGAGCTCCTTATTCCATATTACTGCAAGATGAGGGGGTATATTCGTTTCAAGTGAAGCCGGTGTTCGATTCATTTTCCAGTCGCTCAGAATGCAAACAGCTCGCAGCTTTTCGCCTGGTATAAGTATCATAATAATATTTAAACAATTTTAAATAATACCAATAACATTTCCTCGCACTCAAGACTTAGTAATAACCAACGTGAAAGAAAACAAGGAAGCATGGCCAACGTTACATAGTTTTTGCTATAGCCTATCATGGTAAATATCCGGAATAACAATAGAAAGTTCCAGAACTGGTGTACCAGAAAGGTTAAAGGCTGCTAAATTCTACTACACATTTGAATCTTACTTGAATAACACGTGTAAAGCAATTAAGACATCTACGTTACTCTACGGTAGATAAAAATGGAAAAACTAATAAGCTTACTAGAGAAGAAGCGACTACCCCAAGTAAAAACTAAAAAGCAGCCATCACCTAAACTATTAGTTCGAAAGGTCGGGGAAATAATATAACGTCCGGGAACATCAAGACAAAGCCATGTGAAAGCATTTGCGTCTATTTTGTCAAATAAAACTATCTTCCACCTATATACTATTGACAGTACATGTATTTCTAAAAAGTCATTTATGCAAATATGAAAAATCTCAACTCTACTGTACATGTAGACATGATGAAACATATATATATATATATATATTCATATTTGCATAAATGACTTAAGGAATATATATATATATACATATATATATACATATATATATATATATATATATATATATATATATATATATTCATATTTGCATAAATGACTTAAGGAATATATATATATATTCCTCAACTCATTGCATTTTTAACACTTACCAAACGGAAGGATAGGAATTTGATGTTCTACTAACGTTCATCAAATATCTCGAACTACTCCAACAAATACTATCAATACATCGTTTTAACAGACCTCTACGTAATGACCAAATGTCCAAACGAATAATATATTAGTAGCAGTAAAAGGACAGCACGACTGATAAAGTACTAAACAGTACAAAATAGTAACATCTCTAATTTCAAAATCATCTACATTCATTTTCTAGCATTGTTTTTTTTTGTGCAAATTTATTACGGTAGCTGGTACGCCACTTTCTCAAAGCGACACATAAACGTGAAGCCGGTATTCGATTCATTTTCCAGTCGTCTAGAATGCAATCAATAGCTCGCAGCTTTTCACCCGGTATAATAGTATATGGCTAGGTTGTATTCAACAAATAATCGAACTAAGGAACTTTAGTACTTGGTTGCATCTGAACATGTGACGTTAGATTTTCTCCAAGATGCCTGCTATCTCTCTTCTGTTGTTCGCTGTTTAGTTACAATTAGACCCTGGCCGTTTTAGGAAGAGCTTGTCCAAACACCTTCTATGAAGCTTCTTTTTTTAACTGCACGTATGATGAGTGTAGGTAAATAGATATCTATAGTATATGTCGTATGGTTCATATTATTTATTGCGAAAAATAACTAAAAAATACTGACAACATGCATGTAGGTACACAATATCTCCCACACTCTAGAATAGTTCTCTCTTCTGCCACTATGCGCGTCTAAGTTCGTCTGTGTATATACAGTGTGTGTAATATCCCATACTACATTTCCTCC
This sequence comes from Trypoxylus dichotomus, assembly GCA_023509865.1. Lineage (NCBI taxonomy): Eukaryota > Metazoa > Arthropoda > Insecta > Coleoptera > Scarabaeidae > Trypoxylus > Trypoxylus dichotomus. The sequence continues at coordinate 13,628,735 of CM042081.1, read as the reverse complement.
CTTAGATAAAGAAGAGATTACTCCCATTATCTTGAAGGCAAACGCCTCTCCCTGGTTGAATTTCTTCTCGGTGTGGGAGTAGGGGAGTGTTGTGGTGTCACAGTTGATTCTACTCTATTTTCTAGTTCTGGCTTTGGGTTATGGTTTTCAGGTTGGTCTCTTTCATCTAGTCGTTCTATGTCACGTGGGTTTTCGATGCTTACTGCTGGCAGGGTTTCTGTAATTAGTTCTATACTTGCTGGTGGTGGTGTTGGTGACGGTGCTATATTTTCCTTGTCAACAGGACATCCAACCTCTGGTTCCATACGAGATCTTAATTGATCGCGGTGTTTCATTTTGAAATTTCCATTAACGTCCACGACGTATGAATACGCGCCGGTCTGTTGGATGATCCTACCTGATCACCTACCATCGGGTTGTTCACCCATACTGGCTTGTGTTGTATGAAAACCCCGTCCCTGGCACCTCTGTCGTGGATTGGTTTTTGGTTCTGCTGTGCGCTGCCCATCCTGTAAAAAATATCTGGCTTAATTTGATAAAAAACAGATATGAGATGTCGACCGAATAAAATTTCACTAGGCGCACGACCTGTGGAATGCTGTACTGCTACGAAAACAGAAATTTTTGCAAGCGTTCGTGTTGCGGTATATCCCGACCGCTAGCCGTCATTCTCTCTTTAAATGTTTTAACCGCTCTTTCCGCGAGACCGTTATTTTTTGGGTGGTAAGGTATAGTGTGAATGCGGGTTATACCGTTATTTTTACAAAACTGTTCAAATTATTCGGATATAAGTTGACGTTCATTGTCTGACACGATTGTTTTCGGATAACCTAACCTCGAAAAAACTTCGCGTAACGTGTTGATGTAATGTTTTTCATCGGAATCACCTCTAACCATCGCGAATAAGCGTCAGTGATCACTAGCTACAACTTATTTTCAAAAGATAGCAAAGTCTATATGCACTCTCGGCCATGGCTCTGGTGGTGCATTCCAGGGAAAAAAGTACGAGTTTAGAATCATTTTGTTCTGATTCTTGACAAAGCTGACATGATTTCACGAAGTTTACGATGTCATCGTCAATCTTTGGCCAGTATATATATAGACGGGCGTAAGATTGTATGACTGTAATTCCTGGATGTCCACCGTCAAGCATTTCCAAGATATCGCGTCGTAAGAATGTTAGAATCCAAAGTCGTCCCTTCCATAGAATTCTTTCTTCGTAAGAAAGCTCTTCGCGTTTTTCATAAAAAGTTGTCAGGTCTGCAGAAATTTGTAATTTTTCAGGCTAGTATGTCTGTAAATATTTAATAATTGCACATAGCACCGACAAAATACTAATTTTGTCGCTGCTTGTTGCATCTTGTAATTTGCGCTTAGTCACTGGTAGATGTTGCACACGGAGATTAAACAAATGACCTCTCTTAGGTAAGCCAACCTCTCTCTCGGACGTCATGTTTTTATCTGTCAGTGGAAGTCGCGATAGTACATCTGCAGGGGCATTCTCTTTTCCGCGGTGATAAGCAATTTCATAGTCGTTTCATCTATAGCGTGTCCTAAAAACGATACGTTTTTTGAAATCATTTAAATTTGTTCGTATACCCGCAGAATGCAAGCGTTGAAAAATCTGTTATAATCGTTATAAATGTAATGCTTTCGTGGCGCGGTGACCAATATCTCGTCCAAGTAACACACTGTTCCATCAATACCCGATAAAATTTGGTCCATGGTCGTTTGGATAAGTGATACTGCAAAATTGACGCCATAAGGTAACCTTTGTACTGATGGTAACCTCGGTGTGTCGAAATAAGTAACAGCTTCCTTGATTCGGGGTGCACCTGTAATTGCAAATAGGCATTCTTTAAATCCAATTTCGAAAAGTATTGGCCGCCGCTAAGTATCGCAGTAATGTCTTCAAAACGACGTAAGGGGGAATCGTCCTTTCTTACATAAGGATTGTTTGTTGCTGAAAAATGTCCGCATATGCGAATACTGCCGTTTGATTTAACTACGAGTACAATGGGTGTTGCCCATTCAATAGGGTCGGTGTTCAAGTTGACTGGTTCTGGAACATCTTCCATCACTAGTCGGTCTAATTCAGGTACGGGTCTAGGCCGGAAAGTCTTTGGAATCGTGTTATGTTTCAAATGTATCTGTACCCCCTACCCTTACCCTGTACTTCCCCTAATACTGCCGATCTTACCATTACCTACCTACCCCGTATCTATTTATTAATGTTTCGTATTAACGAATTGGTGTGTTACTTGTTGCGTTACTTGTATTTGTGGCTGTTCATATGTCCATTTTAAATTGCCATAGACCAGCCGCTGGTGGACGAGGTAAGTTGATGGCTATGCACCAATCAAGACCAAACAATGGTACGTCATTTGATCGTTTGACATACACAAATAGTTTTTTTACAAGACCGAAAGCATGAATATTAACTTCTGTAACCCCTAACGTATCTATTTCAACATCGGTATATGCCACTAGGTTTCTTGTTTTACTTAGAGTAGGACCGCCTATGCGCATCCATAAATCTTGGCCAACCACAGAGTGCGCCGCCCCCGGGTCGTACAACATTTCACATTCGTAATCGTTTATGTTAGCGGATATCATGATTTTATTAACCGAACTCAAATTTCGAATGTTTAAAGTATTTGTACAACTATCTGATGAACATCCGGCGTCATGCGTTGTGTCTTTATCGCGAACGTGGCGCGCGCTAGTATAATCCCTACGTTGATCATGTTTTGGTGACTTTATACACGCCCGTTTGTTGGTGATACACACTTTAGCGATATGATTCTGAATACCGCACACGTTTTACCTGATGCTGGGCAATGTCTTTTGTCTCTATGGCGGAGATTTCACATTAAACAGGGTTTTTCGGCATCTAATATAACCGGCTCGTGTTTAGTCTTACGTTTAGAAAATTCACCCTTTTTGTTATTCAGTCCCGATTTCTGTTTATTTCGAAAACTAAAACGATTTGTATGTTTGTCGGGGGTGTTTGTTGCATACATCGCTAGATGTTTCGATTGCAAGGTAGCTTATTCTAATATAATTACGGACGCTTCAATTTCTTCTAATGTCGCGGCATTTGACAGATGTACGCGAAATAGTTCCTGCTGCCACGCACTATTGTTCATTCCGCGCGTAAGCGTTCGTTTAGTTTTTCACCGAACTCACAGTTACCCCGGCTAAACTACGTAGTGAACTTAAGAACTACGTTATTGTTTCATTATTGCGAAACCATTGCGCAACACCTATTCGGAGAGTGTATGAGTCTTTTTACCGTAATATTTGTTTAAAACGCAGACTATCTCATCGAAGGTCTTTATTATTTTGTCCGGTTTAAAATGGTCAACTAAAATCTTAAAAGCTTCTGCACCTACCTTACTAAGTAGCAAGTTCCGCCGTTTACTATTTGCCGCTTCGTTATCCGCGTTCAAACCGTGCAATTCTAACTCCATTTGGAACCGCTGTATGTAGTAGTCCCATGCCTCTTGTGCCGCACAAAATGTTTCAAATTGAAGATTTTTTAAATATTCCGTTGAGGTGTTTACATCTGTTTCTGTTTCCATTTTGTTAAACGAACGTAAAATGTTTTTTTTTCTACGCCAAAAGAAACCTTCCAATCTCACTTTTCGATTTTCTTGTGTTTACTGTTTTTGTTGTTTTCACAGAAAATAGACAAAAGACACTAAAACTTTGTTAGTTTCACTCGTTGCCAATATGTCGTATGGTTGGTATTATTTATTACGAAAATAACTAAAAACTACTGACTACATTTATGTAGGTATGCTTACGAAGGTTTCTGCAACAGAATTGTAGCCAATAAAGCTGCAGTAGGTAAACGATTTCCGAAAAAAACATCCTAAAATTAGTTTTTAGGAAGCCGATAAATGTAATATGGAAACAAAACAATCACAGTAACTTAAACAAAAATGACAAATTGATACATGTCACACTCCATCAAGTCCACATTTTCCAAAGAAAATTGTATCTGTAATGATTAATTTGGCGAAAGGTTAGTCAACTATTGATATATTTCATAACCAATTAACACTGAATAAATTTTAAGTTACATTCTCAAAACAAATTATTAAAAACATCTTTTCTCTCTATGTGCATTTACGTTGGATCAGATTTCAAGGGTTTTTGAACATTTTTGATTGTAAATCTGTGAATTTTTGTTGATTAATTTTGTTTTCAGAGCATATTCATTTCACATGAACGGTGAGGGTCAACTCCAACCAGTGCCGTTTCCGACGGATGCCCTTATGGGTCCGGGAATTCCCCGACATGCTCGCCAAATTAATACGTTAAACCACGGAGAGGTTGTCTGCGCTGTTACTATATCTAATCCTACGAAATACGTTTATACGGGTGGGAAAGGCTGTGTGAAAGTATGGGATATAAGCCAACCAGGATCGAAGAGTCCAGTTTCCCAGTTGGACTGTCTGGTATGTAGTGAGCTAATGCGTCATCTCGTAAAACACCACAGTTCTTCATGTATCTTTACAGTAATTTGCTACGTATTTTGTAGTGTTTTATCATAGACTATCGAAACATAACAAATTGTTAAAAAATCGATACATTATATGACTATAGTTTTAACGTGCTGCGTTGATCTCATAAGATAATACATGACCAATATTACGGCTACGGCGGTATTAGCCATAAACCATAGTATATGTACATGGTATGCTTACGCGCAGGTTTGGATGACACACTTAAGGGATTTTGTAGCTTGGACCAGTAGCAACGCGAATTACAAATTGTTATAATTTAAATAATAAAAATTGCCAATAACGATATATATATATATATATATGTATATGATGACGCGTCTGGAATATGCGCAAAAAAATCACAATTAATCTCGGCAAAGAGGGGCAAATTTCAGTGCCGTGCCAGAAAATGTTTCGGAAACGGCATATTTAGAATAAACTAGAAAACGTAATAGCTAATATGCCGGATTTAAAAGACGAAGGCGATAGAATTAAATGTGTAAAGTGCAACAACTATTTGACATGCACCAGCAGCTGGAAGTGTGAACGCCGTCTAAAAAATATAAAACACTGTCCTGCAATCCGTGGTAAACGATACAGTGAACAATTAATATTTGATATGGGTGTTTGTTTTATTTTATGAAATGTATCTTTACTAGACCAACAAGCATTTGTCTCTTTCTGGAGTAAGTATTCGGATTATATATATTACCAAATTGGATACCATTAAGAAACTTTATGCCATCTGGTCGTGACTATATTGAAACAATCATTAAAGCAGAATTGAAAGATGAAAAATTATGGTTATGTGTGGACGAAACAACCGATCAACCAAAACATTCTGTATTGAATGTAATGGTACGTACAATGAAAGAGTTTGAACCGTCATCCCCTATCTAACTTGCTTCCTAAAGAGTTGGAAAATGTACTAGCGATGAAATTTTAAAAGTGGTATTGAGGGCATTGAACAAATTTCAAGTTTCAACAACCCAATTTGTAATATTTGCGAGTGACGGTGCCGCTCCAGAACATTGTGATGATGATAAGAAGGTAATTGAAAAATTACAAAATGATTCGATGTTGTTTGTGTATTTTGTTCAAATTGTGGATGTTCACTCACACCTTTGTACGGCTTAAGTGGAAAACATGAAAGAGTAATAGGAAAATTTGAAAGTGTTATTGACAAAGATTCGGACAAGATGCGTCGAAAGATTCATTAAGTTGTCACAAGGATTACTTTAAATTTGCAAATATAAGATTACACGATATAGAACAGTCGGTTTCGTCATTAAAAAATATTTATTCCGCACGCCGTAGTGATTTGACTGAAACAAGTATGGAAACATATTTAATGATTCTAATATTTAATAGATGCCACCCAGTTTGTGATTTCGTAGAAACTTCTTAAAGCAGTAAGTGTTTCAGCACGTTATATAATATAAAATTCCTGCGTTCGCATCGCCTATGCTCATAAAAGTCACGATCATAAATGATGCGAGTACATAAACATTACTGAACAGTCGGCTTGATACGGTCGCACGACCCCTCCGTGTTGTTCTCCGCACTGCACTGTAACTTGCCCCACTTTGTCGAGACAAATCACAATCATGGGCGATAAATGAGCATTAAACTTATATCGTAGTAGAGACTTCTTAGAATTGTATGTTTAATGAGGGTTGTATAAGTGATCTATTTATGCATGGTAACTGTATATTGACGATAATCGGAATATGCGGAAATACGTAATGGAAGCTTAAAACCTATTACGGTCGAGCACTAGTTACGACAAAAAAAAATTGTTAATACATTAATACTATTTTATTTTCAGCAACGGGATAATTATATAAGGTCAGTAAAATTGCTGCCGGATGGGAGAACATTAATAGTAGGCGGCGAAGCCTCAAATTTGTCGATATGGGATCTAGCAAGTCCAACACCACGGATAAAAGCGGAACTGACATCAAGCGCTCCTGCCTGCTACGCGCTAGCGATTAGCCCTGACTCTAAAGTGTGCTTCAGCTGCTGCTCAGATGGTAACATCGCCGTTTGGGACCTACACAACCAGACGCTGGTGCGTCAATTCCAAGGACATACCGACGGCGCTTCCTGTATAGATATCTCTTCAGACGGTACAAAGTTATGGACGGGAGGTCTCGATAATACCGTTAGAAGTTGGGACTTACGAGAGGGCAAGCAACTGCAGCAACACGATTTCAGTTCGCAGATATTCTCTCTGGGTTACTGTCCGACCGGAGAATGGTTAGCAGTCGGTATGGAGAATTCCCATGTTGAGGTGTTACACGCCGCCAAGGCGGATAAATACCAGCTGCATCTCCATGAAAGCTGCGTGTTGAGCTTACGTTTTGCGACCTGCGGTAAATGGTTTGTCTCCACAGGTAAAGATAACCTACTAAATGCCTGGAGAACACCTTACGGTGCCAGTATATTCCAAGTAAGTAACTTTTCCTATATCTTACAATGGCATCAGTTATCTTTGACGGTTCAGACTAAGCAAAGTCTTCAAGAAGTCTGGTTACATTTGGCTCATGTAAAATCAAAATCATAAGAAGGGAGCCCTACGTCACAAATTGCCGCGTCTAATGGCGACACACATTTGTAAAGTTATTAGTCAAGATACTTTAAAACATAAAGACAGAAATATAAATGTATATCATTCGCTCGTAACATATCGATGAGACGGATGTTATACTAACCCTGTGTGTTTCATAATGCACAGAACAAATATTGAGATACAAGAAAAATGAGATTTGCATGCCAACATCGTGCGGCCCGTAAGCAGCCATACTAAGAGACGTAATTTGATTAACGTTATTTTACACGTTGTCGAATGCCATATAAATAGGTTATTTCCATTTTATGTTATTTGTAATCACTTGTAATGTTGCACTCTGTCCACGCAAGCAGAAATTAGAAACCTACGTATATCTTAATTCGGTATAGAAATTAAAGTAAGTTGATTGTAGTTTGACACTTGGTTGTGTGCGCGCTATAACATTTTTGAAATGCTACGACATACGATATCTAATATGACTCTGAAGTACTGATTTAATTCATACATTGATTTGTTGATGACGTAGGGCGATGATTCTGACCGTAACTAGTTATCGTCGTAGCGCTCTACGCATTTAAAACTTAAAACATGTTAATAGAGTGCAATGTAAATGCCAACTATTGACATAAGAAAATGAAATTATTAACTTATAGTTCGTTGTAGTCTCTAAAAGAAGACTAAGCTTCCATCATTGATAAGCAACATAGTTACTTAACTAAATCTACTTGAGGTGTAGGTTGGGAACAGCTCCTTTAAGATCTTTTTATGAGTACAGATTAGCAAGTATAGAATTGCCAAAGAAGGTGATGTAATATGAAAGAAAAATTTTTTTGTTGAAAATGTTTTATCTTCTTCTTATTAATGCAGTTACACAGTTACATATATAATTGCACAATAAAAGCAAAACAATGATATTTCAAATTATTTTGTAATGATCAGATCTTGACCGTGTTTTTCGGAGATCGTCCAAATATCTTCTATTACACCTCTTCTTAGAACTATACTTACGGTTAGGATAGTGTTGGTAATTTATTTATGCACGACAGTTAGATATTGATACGAGGTTGTGGTGAGCGTTAAAAATCTAAAACACTCGGAACAATATTTAAAATTTTCGTGATAATTCTTTAAAACACCCACGGTAACAGTATTTTTAAGTTAACAAGGACTTTACATCTGTGTCACAATAAGGAATATTTTCTTGTCCGTGTTTGTGCAATTAATTGACAATTCTACACGTGCTGATCTGTGCGTTTAGCGTCATTGAAGTACATAGATTTTAATTTTTCTTTTCTTTTTTTCAGTCCAAAGAATCATCGAGTGTTTTAAGTTGTGACATTTCAACGGACGATAAATACATTGTAACCGGTTCTGGTGACAAGAAAGCAACTGTGTACGAAGTGATGTATTAAAAGCTAACCTGAACATTGAGTTTGAAGAACTTTAACACAATGCTATGTGTAGGTGTATATAAAATAACGATAAAACTAACTGATCAGGGGGCCAGAATAAAACAAACGGAAGTGGTGGAATAAAGTGAAAGTAAACAAGTAGTTCGCTATGAAGAAGAAAATAACATGCAAACGTTTAAAAAAATTACCCCTAAAATAAAATAAAATTGTAATTCTCAAAACCCTGGGACAGACCAAAACGATAGTAAAGGGATTACCAAGTTTAGATGGAATTGTAAAGTTCTCGTTTTTAAGTTTCGATTTCTTTTATTTGAAAATAATTTTCGTTCTGACAAAATGTTCGTTAAAAAAAATTATAGAAGTGCGTTATGTTCTTTCTAATATATATTTTTTTTCGAGAGGCTGACGACAAATTAGTATTATTATTTTAAGTTCTTACGTTGTAATGCCACCTTTCTTCGTGAATACAGTACTACTCACGTAACATATTCGCTATGTTTTCCTTTTCATTGTTATATTGTGTGTGAATTAGATGTTCTAATAAAATAAAAAGCAACCCCGAATAAAATGGAAGAAAACGGAAGAATACAGGATGGCGTATTGAAGCGTAGTGAACAAGACGTGAAGGCAGGACGTATTGAAGGTGCACAAAACAGTTGTTTTTATCTCGATCACATCTGCTTTTTTGTATTTGTTCATGTTATTACAATGAAAAACAAAAGAAGGAAACTAAATAAATGACACACAGTTTAAAAAAAGAAAGTAGGATATTTTTCGTAAATAAATTCAGGTAAAAATTATGTGAAATATGCGTTTTATTTACTTATATTCCCTAATTTACAATTGTAATAAGTTTAAGCTTTCCTATAACGTTTACGAAGGCGACCTGAAATGTTTCCGGAATCCGCAAGTATGGCGCACGAAGGTTGAAGTGGATTCATTGGTCTGCATAGGCAACCTTTCTTATGGCAACTGTCAATATTTCAGAGGTCTACTGTCAATAGTTGTTACATAAGAATGTGTTTTGTGTAGCAAGTCTGGCGGTTTCGCAATAACGGATAATATCGAATTTCGTGCAGTGATAAAACACTTCTGGATGGCTGGGAAAACGGCCACGGAAATTCGAAATATTTCGATAGAAGTTCATAGCGGATGTACTCCCATAGTTTTCGGCCATCTGCTTTTGGGTGAACGAGTTCAAACGTGGTCGCACAAGCACAAGCGACGAACTACGCAGGGACGCCCAAAAGCCACTACCAACGATGAAATGGTCGACAAGATTCATGATGTCGTGTTAGCTGATCGCCGATTGAAGCTAAAAGAGATACCAGAGACAACAGGAATCTCAGAAGAACGCGTTAACCATGTCCTACACGAAATTTTGGGCACGAAAAAGCTTTCGGCGCGATGGATACCGCGTTGGCTTACACCGGAGCAAAAACGAAATCGGGTGACCGTTTCGGAGGAGTGTCTAGCCAAGACCGAATGCAATCCTAGGGATTTCTTCATGCGTTTCGTAACCGTAGATGAGACTTGGATTCATCACTACATACCGGAGACCATGGAACAGTCGAAGAAGTACACTTTTCCGGGCGAATCGGCTCCGAAGAAAGCAAAAACCGTTCCATCTGCCGGAAAGGCTATGGAGACCACTTTTTGGGGTTCCCAAGGTGTGATCCTCATCGACTATCGGAAGAAGGGAAGGACGATCACAAGGCAATACTCCAGCGATTTATTGGCCCGATTCAATGCAATATTAAAGGAGAAACGGCGTCGTTCGCATCGGAAAAAAAGTGCTTTTCCACCACGACAATGCACCGTGTCCAAATTGAATGAGTTACGCTACGAATTAGTCTCTCATCCTTGATATTCACCTGACCTAGCCCCCAGCGACTTTTTCTTATTGCCAAACCTGAAAAAATCACTGGAAGGAAAGAGATTTGCCTCAAATGAGGAGGTTATCGCCGCTACAGAAGGCTATTTTGTAGACCTCGAAACATCCTATTTTTCCGACGGCTTAAAGAGACTGAAGCACCGTTTGAAAAAGTGTATTGATCTTCGAAGAGACTACATCAAAAAATAAAAATAAAATACTACACCGATACAGTGTTTTTCTTGTTGGTCTCGGAAACATCTCAGGTCACCCTCGTATACTGCACATTTTACATCTTTCAGATTACCTTCAGAAATGTAGATCATCATACTTTTTAGTTAATTGTGGACATGCAGGAAGGTTAAATTTGAAGAGAACGTCCTGCTTGTATGAAACCTTGGCTAGTGGCATGGTGCCATATGAAACATGCTCGTGCACACAGATTGATGGTAGGTGTTGGAGATTTTACACTGTAAACCAATCACAACGCTAATACAAACTGCTACAAGCAACACTAAAATACGAATTGGAATAACTGATTTTTTTTTCTGCACGCATGCGCTTAGTTTGATTTTATTTCTAGAAATTCGCGCTGTGCGAACACAATTTAGTAACAAGATTATAACATAGATGTCTCTAGGACTATTTATGATGTATTGTGTGCTGTCATCTGTCAGATGATTGTCAGCTAATATCTAATATGAAACATACTAACACCAATCCAAAAAATCTTATCTGGAGAGTCACGGACTGCTAACCGCATGCCTGCTCTTAAATGCGCTCAAAGTACGCTTCAATAAAACGTCATTTGTGAAATAATACCAATCACCAATATGATTGCGAAAATAACACTTCAGTATACCTACGTGTTTTTTTGGCGATTCTACTGTCAAATAATTCAATAATAAAAATCTTTTAGCTTGTTTGACTTATGTTAAAAGCATTCTAGTTTATTACATTTGTATAACAGACAAAGACACATGCTTTACAAAGTTATTCGGAAGGTAAGGACTTTTTGAATTTAAGGCTTAGCAGGTAACCGTAAATAAAGACTTATTTTTTTAACAGCGTTTTCAGTACGCACATGCACAAATTGGATAACATCGGTTAAATGTTTACATCAAGTATGTTTCAATCTTTGATTATATATACTACGTATGGATTATAGAAATTTGGGTCACAATGTATAAGCTATATCACTCAAGTGTCGAAGAATTCGCATATATATAATATTGTTTATCATTTCTGTTACCTGCCAAGTTATATAATAAATATATTTAAATACATTTATTTCTCTTGAAATAAACAGATTAAAATTATGTTTCAGATTATGTATCAACAAAATTAAAAACAAAGCTTAAAACCCATATATTTTTGTAAATTTTATTCCCATATAATTTGCACAAATTCAGTTCATCATAAGTATGAATCTATATTGAACCTTTTTCTAAAAAAAAATGTCAAAGTGACAATCATGCGGAGTACCAACATATTATTTGAAATGGCCCTTGCATTAGAAACCTGGCAACGTTTAGTACTATCTCCATAAGAGCCGAAATTTGGGTGACAGTGTGTAATTCGTACACGAGAGACGATGGATTAAGCATGAAGGTCTCTTATTAGTTGCATTGAAAAACCAAACATTGAAACGACAACTAGCACTTGAAATATATGGTCTGAATATTAATATGCGTTGTTAATAATAAAGTACTATATTGTTCCATGCTATCTATCGTCACGATCGCACCAAAAAATTTGTTGTGTATAGGTAAAATCAGATATAAATCTCTCAATTGTTCTGATAGTTTGACAATTGTTTCTTATCGCAATTTGAAAAAACTGCAAACAGAGAACTGCAATTTGAAAGTAGTTACAATTTGGGATTTTATGTGTGCGAACAGTTAATAGTTATTTTAATTTATGCTCTTTTACATTCACTTAACTGTTTTCTTTATGACTTTTAGTTCTTTAATGGCAAAATAATTAATACGATCATAAAAACGTCATTGAGGGGGTCATTTTTTAAAATTATTTTTGTGTTATTTGCAACAGCATATAAATATGTATATATGTATAAATTTTAAGTCGCATCAAGGCCGAAACTTCAAACTACATTTAACCTATTTCACAGCAATAATGATTTTTTAAAAGTTACAAGATACGTTATTAAACATCAAATGCATATATTTAAATTGAATTGCCAAACTTTCTAATAAATGGGGAAACAATTTAATAATCAACATTTGAACAAATGAATAAGATGGTTGTAAACTTATGTGAGTGTGAGTATACTGAGTGCCTGAGATGCATGAACACCTGTATAACTATAGTCACAGCCTAGTCTTAAACATGAGGTACGAATATCAAGACTTCCTGTAACTATTCCAAATAAATAAGAAAAATTTGATAGAAATCACGGATATTCAGCTGATATCATGGATATCCATAGAAATAACTTTTATCTACATTGATTATAAAATCGAGAAGACACTACATATATATTTTTTTTTGATTTCACGGAAGATTCAAGTTAGTAGTTCCAACAATAAAGATTATAATCGATAATTTTCTAAAAATGGGAAGTTATTGTAATTTTCTCTAACAAAATACGTTTCCATTATATCAATTCTACATAACAAACAATGTTTTCTGGTGTGATTAAATGCATTGTACAATTCATAGCTAGATATGGTAGCAGTGCAAGTAGCTAGGTGCACTAATGAATTACGCAGTGATAGAATATGTTAATTTACTTCGTCACTAGATGGCGAAGTCTGACGATTGTAATTTATTCCTTCACAATGCACTATTTCGGATAGAGTCAATCAAAACAGTAAATATTAAAGCTACTGTCGTTTTATCGGCTTATAAAATGTAAAAAAAAACATTTAACATCTACTTAAATTGTATATAAAAAGTATAACTGAAATGTAGTAGCTGTTAAAGATATTAGGTCTTAAAACCTGTTATGAAACGGTAAGTATACTTGTATAGATGAGGTAAGTAAATATATAATAATTCCTGAGTTAAAAAGGAAAAGAATTAAATTATTTCTAATGGTCTTTTAACCGAAAACTTAAACTATTTTTAATTATGTATAGTAAATTGAAAATTAGCATAATGACTGAAGAATTATACTTTTCCAATAAAAAGCTTTGGGGCATTATAAGACTTAAAATATTCTGGTATATTGAGTAAAGTTTCTTGTATTTTCATCTTACATATATGATTAATTTAATAATTGATCATTTTGCATCAAGAAATTGACCTTGATTACTGTTATCACAAAGCAATATAACATATTTAAATTTTGGCAATAAAATTAGGACACATTAATAACAAAAGAAACAAAGCTAATATTTATATACAAAGACATTTATTGCGACATACACAAGGTATTATATAGGTAGATATTCTATCTAACGAAAATAAAAATATAATTGAGAGTAAAATATTTGCTGCCATTAGATAAACAAATATAATCGTCATCGGCGCCTCCCCAACTCCCAAATTAAGGATCTGCAGGTCCCTTTTTATAACCTCGATTTATATTTGGCGCTGTGCATACCGTCCTTGATTTTGCTGACCCCTACAGTGAGTAAAACAAACGAAAATAAATAAAAATGGTGGCCACAAGTCGTTTCTTCATATCACCAGTTATAAATTAAATATTGTGTCATTCCTTTAAATTTATTCATTCCATATTCACCCTAGTTCATAGTATTTATATTCAAGGTATGTACACTAGGGCGAAAAAAATAACATTTTTTGCTGCAAACTCCCATAAAACTGTTCTTAAGTATCGGCTGTATATACTACTGATGGGTGGGCATACCTCAAAATTAGATGCATGATGGTAGTTGTCATTGTAATGCATGGAACTGTTTACTTAATTACTTCAATTAAACGTTGCGTTCGTTTTTCGCGATTTGGAAAATTGAATTAATTTCCCTCAGACCAAACAAATGCATAGAATATAGTGTGAAACCAGCTAACTCGATCAACATGTGACCCATATTATTTTCCGTTGGAAAATGTATTAAAAAATTGTCAACAAATATATATGCCCCTTTCGTGCGTTTTATCTTTAATAATCAGGTGTTTCTTGTTATCTTAACTCGGATTACGCTAACTATTTATTATTTTCATTTAATCTAATCTGTAATTTTTTTATCAAAAGCTTTGGTTTAACAAACGATCTTATTCCCTTATTTTTTTGCAGAATACGATGACAACCTTAGACGTGCGACTTGGAACAGCGGATACGTGACGAAAGAAGCTTAAATAAATTGTGAGAAAATGTGGAATAAGTGTGAAAGTGCGTCTTTTGCAGTGATGACTTTACCGCGCAATAATCAAAATAATATCCGAAAATATTTGGTTTAATACAAGTCAAAAAAAATAAAAAGGTAACCATGTCGACTGATAATAATAGGCATATTGTTCAAGTGTATGTGGGGGCACTTAGTGCTTTCTATGAAGCATTATCAGTGGAAGCAAGTAAGCAAACAACTGCTGAAGAAATAGTGTCTTGCATTATCGAAAGGTTGTCTTTGAATGAAAATCCTAGGGGATCATATGAATTAGCAGAAGTGATTGGTGATTCTTCTGGCCAAGAATGCAAGGAAAGGAGTTTGGGACCTAATGAGAGTCCTGTACAATTAATGTTGTTATGGCCTAAGGTGTGTGTAGACAATTCTTGTTATCGTTTTTATTTACGGGAAAAAGTTAATGATTATGTATGGAGAGACAGTTTTGTAATGGATCCGCAATTGATTAAGGACTATTTTCATCGTTTTTTGTATCAACCAAAAGATAGGGAGTACCCAGATTTGTGCCAATTACCTGATCTGAACGAGAAGACTCTTCTTGACAATCTCCGAGCTAGATTTACTGCTGGTCATATTTACACATATGTAGGCTCAATATTAATAGCTGTTAACCCATTTAAGTTTTATCCAATTTATAATCCAAAATATGTGAAGTTGTATCAAAATAGGAGATTAGGGCCAAATTTGCCTCCGCATATCTTTGCCGTTGCTGATACTGCTTATCATTGCATGTTAAAGGATCGTAAAAACCAGTGTATTGTAATTAGCGGAGAGAGTGGCTCTGGTAAAACAGAGAGTACCAATTTCTTATTACATCACTTAACAGCGCTTAGTCAAAAGGGTACACATGGGAGTGGTGTCGAACAAACAATATTAAGTGCAGGACCTGTTTTAGAAGCATTTGGAAATGCAAAAACCGCTCACAATAACAATTCAAGTCGATTTGGAAAGTTTATTCAAGTGAATTACAAAGAATATGGTATGGTACATGGTGCGGTAGTTCAAAAATATTTACTTGAAAAATCGAGAATTTGTACTCAAGGGAGAAATGAACGTAATTATCATGTGTTCTATTATCTACTTGAAGGTGCCGATACACAAGAAAAACAATTATTACATTTGAAATCGCCCGATTGGTATAATTATTTAAACAAAAGTGGTTGTTATAGTTTAGATAATATTGATGAAAGTTATGAATTTTCACGTTTAAAACAGTCTATGGAAATGGTGGGATTTACAGCAGAAAAGCAAAGACGACTATTTTCAGTATTATCAGCTGTATTGTTGTTAGGAAATGTCGAGTTCCAACCAAGAAAATTAGCTTATCACCACGATGAAGCTGTTGCTGTCAAGAATCCCGAAATAGTAGCTTTAATCTCGGAATTATTAAAAGTGAAACAGGAAACCTTATTACAAGCTTTAACGGCTAAGAAAGCAAAAGCCTCTGGTGAAATCTTAATCATTAACTATCGTCTACCAGAAGCTATTGCGAGCAGGGATGCAATGGCAAAATGTTTATATGGAGCCCTTTTCGACTGGATAGTGCTGCAAGTGAATCATGCGCTTCTTTCTAAAAAAGATACTTTACGGGAACATCAGGGTAATTCGATAGGTGTTTTGGATATTTTCGGTTTTGAAGATTTTGGTCTGTGCAATAGTTTCGAACAGTTGTGCATCAATTATGCGAACGAACATCTTCAGTACTATTTCAATCAACATGTATTTAAATATGAACAGGAAGAGTATAGAAAGGAAGGAATTCGATGGACTAACATAGAATTTATGGATAATACAGGATGTCTTCAACTGATCGAGGGCAAACCAAATGGACTGCTGTGTCTTTTGGATGACCAATGCAAGTAAGTTAAGTTTTAAGTTGAAATAGGACTTAGGAGAATTTAAAGAGGTATAAGGACGAAAAACAATGTTTTCCGATTTTATTTTTTTATAGCATAGGCTACATAAAAATATACGGCGCTACCAGTATGTACTTAAAACATTTTAAATTTTGTAAGTTTAAATATTTTTCTTATATATGATGTACAAATAAAATGCAGTTCTTTTGGTTTCTGGGTTATTAGGTGAAATCGAAAAATATTAATTTTTAAATGTATTTCATATGTGGGTTTTTCTTAAAAAAAACGTGAAACATGATCCTCATAGTTTTCCTTGTATACAATTCATTGATATAGTTATAATTTTTGGATCGCTGTTTAAGAAGTATAGCACACCTGATATTTTTAGTAATAACCTCGTAGATGAGAATTTTATAAAATTCGTATAGATTTGGCCATAGGCTTTTAAAAAAGTTACTATTGTAAAGTATGTCACGATAGGGTTGAAAGTAGAGGCGGCTGAATCTCATGACTGTTGCGTTCGATTTCTTCCTTGAGCTTTAAAATGGTGTCTGGGTGCTCCACATAGATTCAGCTGTTTAAATAACACAAGAAAAAGACATCCACAGGGGTTAACTCGTAACGTTTCGGTTTCCGAAACCAGAGATAGTATGACCTGGGAACTTTATTTGCAATAATGTCGTTGTTTCGCGTATAGCGGTCGCAGTGTATCAGGTTGTTGAATCAATATGTTATTTACTTCCATTCCACCTAATTCCCTCCAGAAAAAGTGTTCCAACATGCTACGATAGCCAGCGCCTTTGATAGTTGCAGACGCACCTTTATCACCATCAAAGAAGTACGGTCTATAATGCTCACTCCTATTCACACAGCATATGGAATTCACCTTTTAGAGAAATTCATCAGCAGCTCCTTCGTGATATGTGGATTTTCTGCTCCCAAGTTCCGCCGTTTGAATGAAAATATTCTTCGTTATTAAAACTAATTTTATCGAGATACATTCAATATCTGCATACACTGTCCATGGTCGATCGGCTTCTGTTTTTGAGTCCATTGGACCTTACACATGAAGGTCCGAATCTCTAGTCAAAATTCGTTGGAAGGTGCTACGGTTGATGTCTAATTTCAGGGCCCGATTTCGAATGAAGGTATTGGAATGTCCTACGGCACTAGCTCTCACATTAGCAATGTTATCCGCAGATATTCAGTAAATTTTCAATAGCGGGCCGCTACGGGTACCAAAGTGATCACATATTTGTAATGTGTTTTCACAATTGATAAACGTTCTTCCAAATTGTAACGTACCATTTTTGTAAATGTCAATGTTTCTGTATGACTGCTATTAAATATGCATAACTAAATATTTGTTAGACTGAAATGTTGCGCGATATAACTTTAAGTTCTCATTGAAACACCCTTTGGGGCAAATAAAATCTTTGTGATAATAGCGTTCGTTGTTTTACGTATTTTGTAATAAAGAATATACTGAGAAACGTGTCGTGAAACAATTTTGAAAAGTACATAACGCTTAGGAGGTATCTAAAACCGATTTCAACAAATTTAGAATCATTTTCAGAAAGTAGTCCTAAAGACCGTTAGACAGACACAAGAAAGTATTGTAAAGTTGATTCTTTCTCATCGTACATTGCAATTTGCAAGACCATTTTGGAAAGTCCTAAACTGCACAAGAAAAACTGGTACATGTAGTATTAAATTATGAAGAAGCCACAAGTCACGTAAGGTAGATTTGGATAGAGAAGTATCGTATTGAAAAGACAGAAGTTGATCATCCTTAACAGTTTGATGGGTATAAATGCAAAACATTTTTCACATCTTTATATTCGTTTGTGTTCATGAATAGTAAAGAAACCTGATAGCATAATTTTATTCGTTCTTCTTGCGGCCATCGTCCTTAAGATTTATAGCAAGAATAATTGAGAGACAAACGAAATCAATCCCTTTACAACTGCCGCAGCTACTCTCGTACAGGGAAATACAGAAGCAAGCAGGAGGACTTAGGTACAAAAGATAGAGATTGGGAAAACGCAAATTTAAGCCATACAATGTCAAGGTGGTTGAAAATCTACTGGTTTCTGCTGGTTTATCTATTAAAAATCCTCTTCTTACTTTCTGTCGAAATCAGTATTTAACTATTTCCAAATACCATTAGCAAAAATGTAATTGTTCCCAGATTATCTTGTGGACCGTTCTGATTTTATACACTTTGTATTTTTTCAATATCTTCTGTATCCTAGACTTCGTCACTTTAACTTGCGTTTCAATTTCCTTACATGAATTTTTAAAAAGTATCTTGGGAAGCTGGAATCAACTTTTGTTTTGGCAAATTGAATAGTGATAATTATAAAGAATTTAGATTTCCGTGTTGGAACTGCGTTGTAATTGTATGAGTTTGTCGATGTTTCGTTCTCAGTTGCATGGAGGTTCTTCTGGACTGTTACGTGTCGTATGGTTGCTATTCTCACAGTAGCGATACGACATTCAGAAGCCCATAGGAAGCTCCATACTACTCAGAGCGAAATGTCGCCAGACTCATGCAATTACGACGTAGTTTCAACCCGGAAACCCAAATTCTTTGAAAGAAAACAACGACCCTAGAAGTTTCTAACAACATACAGTGATAATTATAGTTACAAAAATTAAATAATACGCCATTTTGAACTAGCTTCAAGAATGACAATTTTTGAGTGTCCATCAGCTTAATCACCCGAGTTGCATGTTTTGGAAATTCCTGGAGTATCTTTGAAATCACACATTCAGTTGAGTGCAAAATCAATGCTGCATTTATTTATTTTTATGGCCCCATACTTCCTCAATTAACCCTGTAAAATGAGATTTTCAAGAAGATTGTTATCCATGTGCACATGTTTTTCAACAACTTCTACAAAAGCAGTACTCCATATAATTTGCTAGAAAATAATAGGAATGGAATCTTTTCATTCGAATAAAAAAACACATTTCTTGACGTTGAAATTTTGGAAATAAACAATATTATATCGGGGATATCGAACGTGTCTAAAAACGCTTACTATTTAGAATACTTAGATATCAGTAACCATAGAAATTCAAAATGTCTTTAAATTTAGTCAAAATTATTTAATTGGTTCCTTATAATAATTATATATATGTATATAACATCTTCATTTGAACTAGTAAACTTTACTACTTTTATAAGTAAAGCAAACATCCAATTATTTTTCTAAGAACCTTAAGTACATCATCATCTTACAAGAATGTAAGGTTATTCCGCTAGCCAGCGACACAATTTAATTTGCATTGCGTTTATTTTAATTAGTTACAATGTTCACTTAAAGCATTTTTTTAATTCTCTGTGCCATTATTTAATATGAAACTAATCTGAATTAAAAGAAAAAAAAACCTTAGCAGGAAAATGTTGAACGGAGTGCAATTTCATCGCATTGTTGTATCCATTGATTTTACGTTACTTCTAGCGTTACGTTCAGTAGTCTCATTAAATTGAGAATTAATTAATGATTTTGTTATTAAAGCCTTATAACAAGTCTTCAAGTATAGCATTGAAAACATTTGTTAGTTCTTTGTATCCTGGCGATGTATTGTATGATTAATAAAGACTATAACAACTCATTAAGTAATAGTTAAAGAATATAAGTTTAAAACGCATTTTAAGGAAATATAAACGATAGTATGTATAGAATTTTAATACAGTTGATTTGGAAATGAGGAATTGAAGAATTAACGATCAGAGACATAATTGCTCATAAGTATTCATCCACTTTAACTATTTTTTATTCCTAAATAAATACAAAAGGATTTTTTCTCTAACCGATGCAGTTGTATTGTATTAAGACGAGAGTTTGAAAATAGAAAATATTTCAATGCACCAAAATTAAACAAAACATGATGAAAGGACATTTTTGGACTAAAAAATCCAAATTTGGGGGCTTGGCTTGGTGATGGCGTAAAGATTACTTTGCTAAAATAAGACGAGGATTGAAGAAAAATCTTGAAAGCTCAAGTTATTCCACTTGCAATACAGTTTGCTGAAGAAATGTTTTTAGTATGTCCAATTAAATCGATACGAAATAAATCAGTTTGACATTTGAAATCTTCGCTTTTTTAGCTAATATGATTCACATGAAAACAATTTTAGCAATTGCAAAAGTTGCATTAATTGAAACGAAGAAAAAACCATACTTTTGGTAGATTGGCTCTGGTTTTTGAGCTATTGTATACACTATAAAAGCATGTGAATTTGCAAAATATATACAAGAATATTGTTCGTTTGGTAGTTATGTAGAAGTCGGTGCAAACTGTCTTATGTTATGCAAGAAATACGTATGTAATAAGTTATTATTTCAAGTTGCAACAAAAAAAAATAAGTAAAATGTATGATGTGACATTGGAAATAAAACAAAATTGATTGAATTCTCTTTGTTCTTCGCTATAAATACTGAATTTTACGGAAATTGGTTTAAACGATTGCCGGGCCATTGCAGTTTTACTTTTTGAGAGATAAGGTACTCTTAAAATTAGTGGTCACATTTTCGGTATATGCTTACCCAAAAAGCTTTTAATTATAAGAACAATATCGCACGAGGCAGTTAAAGCTTATGTGGTATTAGAATCGTTTATTAGTTTTCGTATTTGAAAAAACTACCAAAAGAACTTATTTTTCTTTTGTAGTCAATCCAGAAAACGGTATCACCATGGCTTTAGTAAGTTTCTAATAAATTGTTTTATTAGACCAAGCTTAAATCATAACACTGGAACACCGTGGGACTGGTGTAGTGAAACATTTCAGTATCTCCCTAACCACGACTCCTAACCAAAAAATTGGACGCACATTTCGACGGCCAGGCTATCACCTCCAGCAGTTCAGAAAGTTCATTATTACTGATGAAGATGATAGCTTGGCTATCGAAATATGGGTCCAGTTTTTTAGTGAAGAGTTGTGGTTAGGAACATAGTGAAATGTTTCAGTAGACCAAGCCAATGATTTGACGACGTTCATTTGAACATACATTGAAGTGCTGGTAAATGTAACTTATATAAGCATGTGGATCTTATCTAAAACTGTTTTAATATTTTTATGCAATTCTTTAAATTTTGTCTAATGAACATTTGGAACAGAAACAAAACGATTGCCATTGTGCAGCTAAATACATTTTAATCTCATAGTGAATATGTCGATAAAAAAACACTGCTAAAAGGTTTTAATTCATGGAAATTATACGAAATTTTGAGGTTTATATCGTGAATACAGTTATTTTCATATGACAATAGACGAATGGTGAAATAAATTTCATCGAGTAAGAAGGATGTTATTCTACTGTTAAAGATAGTCACTTTTAAAGTTCTGATCGGTCTAAGATCTATTAGAGTTTTACTTGTTTTATTTCAAACATTGCATAGCTTAATTCATAGAATTTTTTTTTGCTCATTCTTTACTAAAAATACTTTCAAATATTAACACCGAGGTAAAGTTAGTAATAGGTTCTAGCAATCGAAATTTAAAACAACGTATGTATGCGAAAAAGGAAGTTTTACTACACTGACATATTTAAAATACCATACGATCATATAAATTTATCCTCTAGCAAGCCATGAAATTATTTCTTCAAAATATCTTGTTAGCAGTAAGTGACAAAACAATATACATTTGTCATGTGTACTGTATTGGTTTATTAGCTGTCACTAACGCTACAGAATAAGTCAATTTACACGTTTTTAAAATTATTCTACCAACTTAAGTTTAAAGAAGAAAAACTTGACGGTTTGCTAAAGGATAAATTTAATCGATCGTATGGCATATCAGGGGATACCATTATTGACAACCAAAAACATAAATATCTTTTTAATAATTCTTATATCTATGTAGTTAAAAACTAAATGTGGCTGTGTTGAATATGTTGGTAGATTAAAAAAAAACATTTTTTTGAAACGCTCGTTGCCTTTAATACCGAATTTTCTTATGAGAAGCTTAAACCAGGTGATACCAAAGAATGTTGGGCCGAAGCATGAAAATGATAATAGTCTCACAAACGTTTTTATAAGCAATTAAAATTGCGTAAGCGCAGATTATTGCGCCAAGCCTTAAAAATATATTTTCCTGACATCGTTTGTTACCTTTAATTGCACATTTTTCCGCAAAGGCTTGACTAGATGAGACTGAAGAATGTTTCATTGAAGTATGAAAAAGACAATATTTTTACAACTCCTTTAGTATTCCATTAAAGTTGCGTAAGCATAGATTATTGTAGCGAGCCTTAAAAATATGTTTTTCCAACATCGTTCGCTATCTTTAATTGCAGATTTTCTCGCAAGGTTTTGATTAGATGATACTAGACAATGATTTATCGAAGTATTGAAATAACAGTATTTTCATTTTTACAACTTTCTTTATAAATAATTAAAGTTACTTGTGCATAGATTGTGGTGCCGAATCTTAAAAATATTTCTTTTGATATATGAGGGTAACCTGAAGTGTTTCCGGAATCGGCAATAGATGGCGCATGAAAATTGAAGTTCACCGTAGCTAACCCCTAGTGACTTTTTCCTATTCCCAAACCTGAAAAAATCACTGGGAGGAAAGAGGTTTGCCTCAAATGAGGAGGTCATCATCGTTACAGATGGCTATTTTGCAGGCCTCGAAACATCCTACTTTTCCAACGGCTTGAAGAGACTGGAGCACGGTTTGAAAAAGTGTATTGATCTTCAAGGAGACTACATCGAAAAATAAACATAAAAAACCACACTAATACCGTGTTTTTTTGTCGATTCCGGAAACATTTCAGGTCACCCTCGTACACTTGCCACAGCGATTTAAATGCGTGTTCCAGCTCATTTTATGGAATTGCCTCTAGTGCTTGTGTTGCAGCTGTTATGATAGTTGAAATGTCTTTTAAAAAAACATCCATTCAACTAGTTCGGTGTCCCCAACCAGGTCTTCTGGGGGGGTTTCGGAACTATCATCATAATCATCAGTAACATAATATTCGATAGGGGGAGACCGTTTCTTCACAAATATTGTACGATAATATTGATAAAAGTCCCGTTTATAAGTTGTACGATGCAAAATTGTACTTGTAATAGATTTTGCTTGATTGTTCAGAAGCGTTTAACTTAATTAACCTATTGCTAGACTATATTATTTCAGGTTGTCTGACGATTTAACGTCATTTTTATTTGCTCGTATTTCAATGGTTGCGATCAGGCTGATAGGCAACATAAGTCAATAGTATGTATTATTTCACTTTAGCAAGCATCAATATGTTGGGTCCGACAAAGATACATACTGGAACTGCTGCGCTATATCCATTACACAGTTGACTCTAGTTGGATATAACTTGTGCTATTTTTTCATGCTGATATATTAATATTCTTGAAAGGATAAATTTCATTGCTTTTTCCAATAAAACTAAAAGCTGAGGTTTATCGCCTGATTTTAATTTGCAGTTTATTTTTTACCTTAATAACTTAATATAGACATAGTATGGCATACTTGGGTGTTTATCTGCTCGAATTTTCTCGTGTTTTTAATGCTAACGTTAGAAAATGCCGTGATTTGTCGAAGTTCAACTATTGCGATGTTATCCCTGGTCAATGTGTACATCAAGACGCATTTTTAACTTAAACACAGGAAGCCACATCGTCATTTATTTCATTTTCCAATTATTCTCTATTATCATTATAATCTTTTAGCGGCAAGGCCGCAGATACATAGTTTTATGTAACGCCCACGTTCTTACAATTTTGCAAGTTGCCATGCATGAAAAGTATGCAGCTGTTACTGTTTAAAATCGCGTCCTCGACAATTTCGAGAAAAATTTAAAGCAACATTTATTCAGCTTGCAACGATCTCACGCCTACTTCCGTGATTACTTAGCACTTTTTTCGATACTTACATAATTCTGATTGAGATAAGATCTGTTCACAGTTTAACCTACATATGTTTTATAAGAAGTTAAAAGAAAGATGTCTTTGTTCTGTTTATATGTATTGCATAGGAAAATGCTCGTTCTCTTTTTCTTAATACTGAACAGTAAACAAAATAAGATACTATATATTCCACATTTACACATGAATCCTTTTCAATTTCAGTTGTTCCACTGTAGGATTGTTTAAAAATTGGTATTTAGGGAGCAAGAATACAAGTAATACTGCATTAACTTCAAGTAATTTTATTTATTTAACTTCATTAACATATCTTTAACCAAAATAAATACCTATTAAATGACTAAAAACGATAAAAAACAATTTTACTACAATGTTTACTACCGGGTAACATTACTTTATTATTATTTTTTGTAAACATAGTTCAATTAAGCCTTGGCAAAATTCTGATGCGAACAGATCTTAAATTTCCTAAAGCTTTTACTTTAGTTCAGGGCATTTCTGTAGCACCTTTTTCACTTCGCGCCACAATTTTTTTTTGATATCAAACCGGGACAACTATAAACCTATTCCATAACTGGTACATTGTTGCCTTCCATCCATTTTAGGGCAATTTTTAAGGTGTGATATGCTGCGCCATTCTGCTGGAATAGAAAATCTTACCTTAGTATTAAATACTCTTCCATGATTGGTAAAAGCAATTCTTCTAAAATGTCAAAGTATTTTATTTGTATCCAGAGTTCTATCGATAGAATAAAGCTTTCTTGCCCCTCTGGATGACATGCTGCATCAGAAGATAATCGATGCAAGAAATTCAACTTTTTTTTTGAAACAATTAAGATGGCACTTATGTTTTTTGCGAATAATTCGACGTCTTCAGTCTGCAACACACACCTCATCGTTCCATTGTGTTGCATGCCATTGATGAGGTGTACAATTCTTATGTTCTTAATCTGCCTTTTTTGCCTTAAATAGTGTTGTTGTATTATTTTTATGAGCTTTCCTTTCGCACATAGATTTCGAAATTCCCCCTCAAACAGGATCTCGCTATACGGGGCACTTAACTAAAGGTAATTAGCACGCTAATTTTCGCAATAATTCTTCTTAATACTGTTCTATCGGCACTTGAAAAAATGAAGGGGCTCATACGCGTACATTACTGTGCAAAATAATAGGTGTTGATGATATTTTTGCATTAAAAATCATTTTAATACTACATTGGTGTAGTTGCGCTAGCTACATCTCACGTCCAAAGCAGCAAAAGCTTAGTTTTTGGCATATGGAGTGAATGTTATGGTATGGCCAGCTCAATTGCCAGAGCCGACTCCCATCGCACATCTATGGGGTGATTAAAATTAGGTCAGGTCAACCCTTCGAATGGCGAAGGTTTGGGGCGAGAAGTATGGAATTGCGTGGTAGCCAATTGCCATTAAGGGGTGGCAAGAGTTGGTGGAATATAATATCACGAAATATTAATTTTTTTTTGTTGATATGATTATAAATCTAATTAATTTATGCAAGTTATTTCGAGAGCTGCTTCCTTTTTTTTTACTTACAGCTGTTATTTTGCACAATTTACTTTTCGAATTTGTTTCATTTTTAAGTTATTATTTATTAATTATATTTTTGTTTCAATGTTATATTTTATACTTCATATTGTCCCTTATACAATGTAAGTGCGGTTTCAATAGTGCATTTCGTTTATAACAATTTACCTAATCTTTACATAAATTTTGAAGGCACACCTATTTTTTCACACAGTCCAACTCGATCATAAAGAGAGGTTTATAACTTGCTTAAAAGGGCTGCACAAAATTTTTAATTTGCATGTCAAAACTAGCACAAAAGGATGCCGTGACAAAAATTAAAAAAAATCGGGGTGGGACGATCGGTAAGTCCCCAGATAGATCGCAAAGAATCACTAATTATTATAGGTGTCAGCCCAAAACTTTTTATTGTTAACATAAAACGACACAAAATGAGCACAAAATTGTTATATATATAAATTTGTTGAATTTTTAAAAATTTGAGGACATGCACCCGGTATTTTGTTTTTGTTTTTGCTAGATCAAAATAACTACTTCAATTACTTTTTTTTCTGATTCATCTTCTAGATATCCTACTGACAAAATCGATTGCATTTTAAATGGGGGAATGTATGTAGGAAGCTTATAAATATTTCAAATCACATAAAACTTTACAGGTTTATTCATTGAAGTTTTATAGTATTACTAATTAATTTAAAAGAACGCACGTAAAATATTGCTACTTTCCATAAAAGAAAACGCTTCGAAACACTAGTATGTAGTTTGTTATTACAATAAAAGTGGACTAAAAACCTAATTGAACTCTTAATAAAATTGCGGTCTTCTTCGTTCTTGTCGAAGCATTTAAGCAGAATTGTTCCTTATTTAACGAGAGTAAATTTAATCATGGTACATCTGTCGATCCGCATTACCATATTTTCTGAACTTCACGCGCAACTGTTAAATTTAAAATTACGGAGAGTACAATTACGTTCATCGGACTTAGTAGTCAGTTCGGAAACATTTTCTTCTGTACACCACTTTGAATACGCGCTGCTGTAAGAGCATTTTTATGACAAACTATAAAATTCGCTAAAATGTAAACAGTATTTCGATCGTAGAAAGAAACTATTAATGCAACAGCATGAGACAGGGATTGGTTTGTTTAATTGCCCGTCGTACTTTCAAGAAAAGACGCTCGCTTTCATCAGAACTCATTTTGGAACATGGTGTATACGTATTTTTGGTATTAGTCACGCTGTTATGATTTAGGGAAATGAAAGCAATACGCACATTAGACAATACAATAATTTATAGAAATATTCGTACTATATAACGATGATTAACGTGATATGAATTTAGTAATTGCGTTTATAAAGTACACATTTAAAATTAAGCGTTAAGGCGCCTCCATGACGCAACAAATGGTCGACATCCTGGTTGGTTATGAATAAGTTTCACAGTAACTGCTATTTTAGTTGATCAAGATTCGATTTTCTGATTAGTGAGGCTGTATAATACGGATTTCTTCTTCATCGTACATGTTTATTATTTCAAACGTTAAACAATTTCTCATTATTAAAAATTATGCTTCTCTTGCGATTATTTTTTTATATGTAATATATTTAATTATTAATTTCCTGTTAATATTCTTAGCTCTGTGGAATCATAATATTTTTCGGGATGCTAGCTAGCACGTCATATTTCCGTATATGTATTTATTAATTAAACTCGGTTCTTGTTGCGCTTCGTTGGTGATGACTCAAGTTTTGTTTTTTCCTTTTGGTTTGATTATTTCTCTTCTGCTTAATTGCACATTTCTACATACTACACGTATATAAATAATGCATCTGCTTATTGAATTAATTTTCCTTTTCAACCAGGGATTGCTGTTAAGGATGTATATGTATATGTATATATATATATATATTGATTTTGTTTATTTAACATTTCTAATTTTAATTTGTCTATTTGGCCATCTCTTTAATTTGTAGTGATTAATTGGACTTTGAAAGTGATATTCTTGCTCCTATTACTTTTATATGACTCATTTTACAAGGTTTGTTCAACAGAAACCAATTTAAATACTGTAAAGCAATTTTACGGCTGCTGGTTCTATTAAGCATTCTTCGTAATTTTCCTATTATACAATATACAGTTCCTGTCCAATTTATTAGGACCACTTACTAAAATAGCGATTTTGTTAAAATATATAATGAAAAACGTATTGTGCAATCATAAGTTTATTCAGAACTATTTCTAGACACTGTCACAACTATATAATTAATATTTTGTAATGTCTCCTTTGGCTTTTATAATTGCTCTTATTCTTTTTGGCATATTGTCTATGCAAGCGTTAATGGTATGTGTAATTGTAGCTTCATTTTG
Source organism: Trypoxylus dichotomus (assembly GCA_023509865.1). Taxonomy (NCBI): domain Eukaryota; kingdom Metazoa; phylum Arthropoda; class Insecta; order Coleoptera; family Scarabaeidae; genus Trypoxylus; species Trypoxylus dichotomus. Next base: position 13,600,370 of record CM042081.1, on the reverse strand, counting down.
CCACACATCCTCAATATTTCTTACTAATTACTCTTTTGTAGTGTTTCTTCTCGAATACACACGTTTTCAATTGCGTTGAGGTAGGAAGAATTTCCCGACCAAGATAACACTGGCAGAGCGTGCGTTTCCAAAAAACTTTGGATGGATTTGGCCATGTGACATGGTGCCTTATCGTGCTTGAATGGGTATTCATTCGAATCTAAATCATTGATATATGGCATCAAGACATCCTCCAATACACACTTATGTTGGTGTTGATTCTTGGTGCCTTGGCAAAAATACAGTGGTCTAGGACGTTTAACTGATATACAGGACTATACCATAACTGATGGAGGGTGTTTCGCCGTTTTTTGTATACTAGCTTCACCAAACTGTTCAGATGGACAGCGTCTAACAAATTCAGCTCTTTCGGTTATGGCCATTCATAACGTGCTCTCTTCATCATCGCTTTTAATCTTAGCTTTTTGAGGGGGCGTCTGTATTTTAATCCGGCTTCGTACTGTACCCGTGGATATTTGCACTCCTTGCTGAGACATTACATTACCTATTTCTTTGGCGGATAAACTTCGGTTGTCAGTTGTTAGTTGCAGGATACGTCGGTCATCTCGATTAGCAGTGATCCTCTTCTTTCCGAAAAACGCTGCCCTGGTACTTGTAGTGGGTATCTTTTCTTTCATTAAAACGGCGAATGGCTGTACTGTTTGTCGGGATACTGGTTCTTTGTTTGCAATTGTGCGTTGTGAATACACTCCTGCATCAAACAATGCCTCAATACGCAGTTTTTTCGCATGCATGTTTGCGCAGAACAGTTATCAAGATCCTTTCAAAGGCAAAATTAGCTGTTCCCCAATAGTATGAGATTTTTTCCTGATTTTACTATGAGTAATGTGATATAAGATGCCCGTAAACTATCATCGTTTCTTGTTGGCGTTGAAGCAAATAGACTATCCAGCATTGCTTCCAAGTATGTCAAGTCTTTACTCGTTTCACCGGGGTGACATCATTCTCAGGCGATTCTCCAGCTTGGATGGTTTTTTAGCACGATTGCTTAAAACAGAGGCACATGGAACATATAATCAACGCTAACACTTCTTGCCAAGATTTCCTTTCAACCTCAGCTATGTTGAGTAGTAATCTGTCGACAAATAAATGTCTATAGTGTTACGGTTTTATGTGTGTACCAACTTTAAAAAAATATATTGTATATATGTAATAACCCGCTTTTGTTTTTGCCACACAAAACGTAATTTAAATTGAAATGATGTCAAGCAAGTGGTATTTCAATTCAAAAATTGATGTCATCTAATACCTAAAGTTATAGCATTCTAGTTTACTTTTAATTCCAAGAATTTTTTGGGGCAGAAATTAAAAATAACTCAATTTGAAATGAAAAAGAATCAAACGCGTTATGACTTGATAAAAAAATTAAAATTATGATTTATCTATCGTACAATTAATACTTAGATATAGATAAACTAGATGATATGGTGAATTGTCGCTGATTTATTTGTTATTTATTTTTCATGTACTGAGACATTTTAGTTTTTATGCCTCAGTGTAATAATAATAATAATTCAGTATCTTAAAATCACACCAGAGTATGATTATAATACATACTATTATTTTTATATTGAGATATAACCAAAATTCATAATCTATTTTCTATTTTCTATTCTGAATCAAGTTGAATTAATTTTAATCTCATTCGAGGACAAAAGAAATTGCATGAGTTATTGTGAATACTATGGCACAAATTAATTTCGAAAATCCAAATTTATTTGAATATCAAATTAAACTGTCCAGATATTATTATTAGAATTTTAATTACGATTTTTCACAATATCGTACTACAATAATAATTCAACGACTACAAAAATATGTATAAAGGTTAGTACGTATTTATCTTCTTATTTAGATATTCTTGAACAAGGTGATCTTTCAGTTTTGTGCCTATTTATGTTTTTAAAATACTTTCAAACCATTTTTCTTCTCAAAATTCAGAAAACAAGTGATCAACACTCATGTACGTAATTGTTTCTCAACAACTCTGGGCATGTTATGTGTTATCCACGTGCAAAAATGTAAACACGTATACATAAACATCTGTAGGACATCACAAAGCAGATACCTACATAAACAGTTTTATGAAATTTCTAATGTCTACTATGCGCATTATGTGCACACAATCTGTTAGGTGTATTACGTCATTTATGAAACATTTGAATGTTGATCATTACTTGGTAAATTTAAATCTTGTGAAGCCTCATATTTCTCCCGTTTACTAATAAAATAAATATAAATAATAAAATATCGAGAGAAGATATTTGTCACTTTGTTTTGGCTGCGAAAGGCAAATTAATTTGGATTTAAATGTTTGGAAACGCCTTGGATTAAATAAGGAATTATTTGAAAGTGATTTGTAATTGTATAAAATAAACAGCAGCCTTCAAATCTGCAGATTTTGACTTTTTTTTTTTAAACTGATAATATCCTATTTATATAGTCGTAACGGTTGTCGGGTTCCGCCATGTCACTAGGTTTTTGACGCCTAACGTTTCGCGAACAACGGCGGTTCGTACTGAAGTACCTTCGAAAATGCGAACCGTAGTTGTTCGCGAAACGTTAGGGACAAAAACCTAGTGACATGGCGGAACCCGACAACCGTTACGACTATGTCAAACGGCCGTGAAAATCTGAGATACTATTTAATCCTATCTACTTTTTGCTACTTTGGAATCTCTTAAGCTTTTAACGCCATTTCAAATATCGCGTGAAAATGCCTTTAGTTTATTTTGCGAGTAATATCTGCTCTTTTAAGAACTAAATGTAAGTTATCGAGCAGGTCTAAGTAAACTATTAGTATCACCCTTTTAAAGAATGCTTAACATTAAGGTATATGCTTTGCTGTTATTATTCGTATGTCAGCTATTTCGGGGTACGTATGGGACAACAGGTACCCAAACATTGTATATCGGTTTGTTTTGGAGACAGAGAACTTTAAATTACCACCACTGTTTCGTGTGATAGCCGTTGACAGTTCTGGGTTGTTTTGGAGTTAGTTTGGTTTGGCAATTCAACACGGATAGACGCCGGAACAACGTTTGCAAATTGTTCAAATTTATTTTGAAAACCATAGTTCAATTCGAGAAACTTATCGGACCATACGTGCATTTTATGGTGCTCATAACGATAATGTGCATCCTGTAAGATGTACAATGTGCGCACAACAAGCGATTGATGGTATGCAGTGTAGTGTTGATAATGATCCGAACGTGTCAATTCGTCATCGTGCTCAACAATTAAACTTGTGCCTATCCAGCTTATGGAAAATTTTGCGTGAAGATTTTGGTTTACCTGCTTGTAAGATTCAACTTGTACAGGAATTGAAGCCATGCGATCATCGTTCGCGCCATACATTTGGTGAATGGACCGAAGAAAACATTGCCATTGATCCACAATTTCAAAAAAAGAATTTTGTTCAGTAAAGAGCACATTTTTTGATTAAATGGCTATATTAATAAGCAGGATTGCTGCATATGGAACGATGATAATCAACAAGCCATTGCCGAAAGCGTTTGGTGCCCTTTATGGGCTAGTAGAATCATCGGTCCATATGTCTTCAGAAATGATGATGGTATAGAGAAATACAGTCAACGGTGAGAGATACAGAGACATGATATATAACTTTTTCGTGGCTCAATTGGAAGGCATTAATGTTGCAGACATGTGATTTCAACAGGACAGCGTCATTAGTTTATTTTCTCTGGGGATTGTAAAGCCGCATGTTTACGTTAATAAACCAGAAACAACTGAGCAGTGGAAACCAATATTTGACGCGCTATTGCCGAAATACAGCCTGATTTAGGAGTGTGCGAAAATTGTGCCTCCAGATGTACGCGGCAGTCGCCGCGGACACAGCCGCAGTCACATTTAAACGTTAATCCCACAAAATTATCTTTTAAATAAACCCAATTTCATGGATATTGAGAACATTTCTGAGTGTTTTATTTCAATATAAAGTTCTCCGTCTTAAAAAAAACATTCGTTATCATGTAAATATAGAGTCGAGTAATTTACGCGGACGAATCCAAGTTTGAAGAACTTGGCCTGAAACGACAACAGTTTGTTTGCAAAAAATGTCCTTCTCATGTTCAAGTTATCTGAAAAGACTACGGTATATGGACGTCGTTGAATTGGTCTCAATTTTTTGCTGCAAGAGGACGAACGACTTTTCATATTTGAAGAAGCCACCTTCTCCAGGTGAATGCTGGAAATGGCCTGAAGACATTAAAATTTCAAGAACAAATTGTGTCTTCAACGTTATATAGCAAATGTACTTAAGTTTCAATTCGTGAACAATAATTGGTACCATATATCCGGTTTATCATGCATTTTTAACGTATCACAAATGAACATTGTCAACTTATCTGAATCTTCCATTAAAAAAAATCACATTGATTAATATTACATTAAAATTATAATTAAGTACGTATCTTATCTCATTCACTAATTCTTAAATGTTTATAAGTTTAGATACATGTTTTTTTTCCACGATACATTGAGTTTAAGTAGTACAATATAAACTATTCAATATAAAGTAGCAATAAACACTTGTGGAGTCTAGTGCTTTTGTTTTAAATCAATCCGACGTTTGTGCATTATATATTGTTTCAGGGCTATTTCAGGCACATTGTACTTCTATCATTGTCAAGCCGTTATAAATTCAGACACATCCATTCACTTTAATCCTATATTAAATGCAAACTGGATCGTGAATGTGGAAATTTGCTTGTTTTACTCTGAATAATAATAGATGTTCATTCAAAGTAGTTTATACAGTTGTAACCTAATTTTAGATGAATAAAACAGCAAACATATATATATTGCATTCCTTACTTCTATACTACATATAAACGATAATAATTTATTACAAAATATATTCTTATGTAAGGAGTTTTATTATCGTTAAAAATTATCATTTTCTGAGGATTTCTATATCCAATGCGATGTATGAATCACCCTTTAAATTTGTTCATTTCGCGATAACCAAATTTGGGATAAAGCATCCTCAGCGAATCGTTTATGTTAATCTTTTCTTTCTATATGGTTATTTGATCATTTATAGCGTTTACCTTTATTATTTCCAAGGTGTGCGGATTAACTCGAGAATAAAATTACGAAATCCTAACGTATATTCTATACAATAACAAACAACAATAAATAGTGAATTATAGCTTAAATTTTTACGTTTTTATATCGAATTACAACCGCTATATTTGCAAGGTAAACCAAATGAAAGTAAATACATAATTGGCAACAGTTAAACATAAAATTGCTTTTATAAATATTATATTTTCTTGTAGTTGATTTATGCCAGGAATTCAAATCGGTGCCAAGTTGCCAACATGTGAAATATTTTAATTGAAATTGCTATTTTTATATTTGGCTTTTTAAAAATATAATCGCAACTTTTTTTTTTTTAGAAATACATGATTTAAATACATTCGTATTTACTCAAGAACAATGCAGCATTTTGTATACCCCAAACTGATTCATTAATTTATAAATTTTATACAGAAGGTCTTATCTTTTTGGTACGTGTTTATTTTTCGCGACATTCGGTAATTGTACAAAGGCAAGCGATTAAGATAGATCACAAAGCTTAACGAATCTAGGTTCTAACATATACGTTCTAAGCGCGCATTGTATGCCCACGACTATGACGGTGGGAATAGAATTCGTCATACCCACGTTTTGTTTCGTAGACTAATTGCGACAAGCGCTAAAGGAATAAGATTATACATACACTTACATCACTTCTTATCGGCGATTGTTTCTATTTTAGGTCTTTCAACTTCAATAACAGTGATAATATTTGTATTTTGTAAATTTATTTTGTTTGCGTAAACGAATAGATTGAAAGATATTTTTCGAAAGCAGTAATCTTTGTTTATGTGAATTAAAATGAAATTGCTACGACACGTGGCGTACTATTTGGAAAAGGCGTGCGTAATTAGGAAAAAATATCTTGCTTTTATGATGCTATACTTTTCAGCATAGTTTCAGCAAATTTATTAGGATTATAATAGTAGAGTTTGAGTAAATTCATATTTTGTAATATCCATTACCTTGGGCGTTTTGTTTTTAAACAGTTTTATTTTAAAGAGAAATAGAACTTACAAAGGAAAGAAGTTACTGTGTGATAGTAGTTTGGTGTTGATGTATTTGCCTCAGGTTTTTTGTAGAGAGTAACAAGTCCAAGAAAACACGCCATAGGTGATAAATGAATGGTGAAGATGGAGAAAGTATAAACAATTCAAAATTAATTTTGTAGTTTAGACAAATTAAATTGTTTGTGAGAGAATTTAGAGTAAACTATTTCTATAGTTATTGTTGCAAGTATTTATGACAGTAATGTATCAAAGCATTTATTTTAGGAAGCAACATTTATATGTAGTAATTGTCAAAACCGCGAACTTGTTGCAATGTACATAACCAAAGAAAACTCTATACAAATGGTATAACGATTCAAACCTCAGTTCAAGTCAAAGTTCAGATTTATTTCATGCTACATACCCTAATTGTCCCGTCTCCAATTGATAAGAATTTTGGCTAAGCTTGGTACCAACCACAAGTCGTGTTGCAAAATATTAAAAGAAAAACAGATCACAATATCTACTCAAAAACTATGGAGCAAGCAACTGTCGGCCTTATAGATAAGGCAAGTGTTTTTATTTACTACAATAAGACTTGCTGAAATGATCATATACTCAGAACTTTTAGATACGTAGGGGAAGCATCTATTCTACAGAGTTAGACAGAGATCCTACAAAATCAGGCATTACCTTTCAGTGTAAAAAACCTTTTAAACATCTTCATATATATATAAAATTATATATTAATTATATAAATTGTTATAAACAGGTAGGATTTTCAAACCGAGCCATAGATAAGAAAATAGGACAATTTTATAAAGTTGGCAATTTCTACGACAAAAGTCGCGCTAAGGGGCATATAACTCAAAGGCAGCACCCATCGATATTCGGTTAGCCTCTTCTGATAATGTAATCGCGCAACAAATAAAATGTAATTTAAATTTATCACTAACAAACAGACGTGCAGAACAAATGTTATGCGACAGCAAACGTTCTCAGTGATTAAAAACAGGTTTCAAAACCACCCTTATAAGAGACGCATAAACGGACAAGATTGTAATTTGCGCAAGATGGTATGAGATGGGATCACAGACGTCATATTTTCTGACGAGAGGAAATTTTACTTGAGCGGGCCTGATAGTTTCATTGTATACAACATGTCTCTTACATATATTTTTGACACTGATTTTCAGGACATGTCAGAGTAGGGTTTAGCTTTACTTATACCTATGCAAAGGCAACACTGATCATCATTAATGCATCTGTCACTCGCAACAATTGATTTAATTATAATTGCATCTATTCATGGGCAAAATCAAATTTTACAATCGAAATACTGGTAACACTTTTTGTTATATATTGATTCATGACATAAACCAGTTCAAACATAGATACCGGAAATACCGTGGTAGTAATGCTTTTTCTTCTTGTTTGGACTAAATGATATACGATAATCTTTTATCATTTTTCACTACATTACTGCTTGCAATATTACTTTAAACGCAGTGCTTAGATTATATTATACCAAGAATCCGCGTATCCATATTTTATCCTTAGGCTTGTATATGTAATTAGACATTTTATCGGAACTTATTAATCAATGACGGAACGCTAAACTCTGTTAATTTTCAGTGTAAAGCATGAGGTTTAGAACTTGAGTTACAGTTTTGGATGTGTGTTATGCGCGGCATATACATACTTGGGTATCTCTGTTTGAGCACAGAATCGGCTACCCGCACTTCGGGTGCGTGTCGAGTACAGGTTTGATTGAGTGGACCCGCGCAGGACCATAGCCCACACTCCTTAGCTCTATTATTGTCTGCAACTAAAAATCATTCATCGGAGATCGAAGTTACATAGTTTTCATTTAAAGACGTTTCCGTTTGATATTATGACGCTTAAATTAGATTTCATACAAAAACAATTTAAAAACCTTAGTTCTGATGTTAGTTATTACTATTTTTTTTTAGCCAGTTCATGTACTGACTTATAATTATCAATTATAATCAATTGAATGTGGATTTTGATATAATTCCATGAGCTTTATTCATTAACTGCTAAATTGTTTAGGCTTGATCACAGTACGGTTAAATACATAAAGTGGATATTTTAATTAAATCAATTAAATTACAGCAAAGTTTCAGGGTTGGAAAACTTATTAATAGTTTTCTAATTTAATCTTTACTTTGCTAGATTAATTTGTGAAAAATGTCATAATTTCAATTCATGTTATGGTATTGAATTGGATCGAAGCATTTTTTATACATTATTAATAAAAGGTTTCTTATTTGCATAGTTTAAGTTTGAGAATTTTAAAAAACCTATCAAATATGTAAAAATATGTTAAAAGTAATCGTATTGATGTGCTCATTCATCTCAAGTGATTCACTTATCAAAAACTCTTCATAAAACAATACGATTCCCAGTGTATTCTTTGGAGAATTTATGTGTCATCACAATATCAGTTTAGACATTTAGTAATGCTTAGAAAAACCGATCACTATATAGTTTTGAATAATTTTACATATCGAAGATGTATCTATTTAACCAAGTCTTTGTTAAGCTTTAAATCGAATTATACGACTTTTTTCTTCTCAACGGAAAATGGAAAACAAGGTATAACATTTAATATCGCATTCTCTGTTTTATGATACTCGTAAAAGTTTTTTTCGTAAGCCGACAGAATGTGGCTCTAAAACATCGTTCTACGCGATCTAAAAATTTTGATGGTGCTGATGGTTACCATTAAGCCGAACGACTTGTTGCTATTTTTTCGCGAAAATGCGTAATTCGGATCAAAATTGTTATTAAAAAGTGTAGTACGCACTTTATGAATTCTAACCAGACTACCGCACATTCCTCGGATAAATAAACACCCAAGAGAATGTTAAAAAGTATTCAACGTATTAAGCTTTTGTTATACGTATCTGCGTTTACGAAATTTCAGATTTCGGGAAGGAAAAGCAGCAAGAAAATTAATTATAACTATAATTGATATTTTCTAATTATTAGGATTGATAAGATGTTTATCTCAACTGTTGTTTATTGAACTTTGTATGGTATTTCAGCTAATTTTTTTTAGAAATCTTTTAATAGATTGGAACCCCCGGAGCTCTGAACAATTTGGATCATTTATCATTTCAGGCATTCTTTTTTGTATTGGGACGACGTTCCTTAGGACTGTTGATATAATACGCAGTAGCTAGGTTAGACAGGAGTAACAAGTTAGCCTCATTCAGGATTCAGATGACATATCATTTAAATAAAATCTGAATTTATAACATGATTTCAATGAAAGTGATTCTATTTTTAACAAATATCTTGTAATAGTCTTTTATGTGTTTTGCACTAGGTATTCATATAAATAATTGTTATATAAAGGAAAAATAAAACACATAAATTTTACATTTATTTGCTGCCGCACAATACATTGCTTAAAATGTTTTCTAAATACAAAAAAAAAGAGAATGATCATTGGACAACGATATGTTTTATTAATACGTTTTTTTTTGTTGTAAAACTATAATTTAAAAGATGCTTCAAAATGTTAACTATTTAAGAAGTGTAAAAATATTTTTTAAAAATCTTATAAGGTTTTATTATAACGTTTACAAAAAAACACTAATTTAGGTACTTTTTTACTACTTGTTCCATTTCTTAGTTTTAAGTGGACAAGTCCATACGATGGAAAGTTCTTTCGACATTCGCAGAAGAACCATGTGCAACCAAACTTGGGATGATGACTACCTGATTAATTTCTGAAACAGTCTTTTGAAATCTCCAGCATTTATTTCCATTTCCTTTCTGTAATATTTCTTGCGTGAACGTTGTTTCATGGAACCGATGCGATTTAGCTTCTAAGTAAATGACTAGTCGTAAGAAGAAGTTGTTACCATCTCTGTTGTCGAAACTGCACAAATTACATTACCCAACACAATTTTTGCTGACTTCTATATGAGACTTGTTTTTTTTTACTAATTTGGTGAATTTGCTGAATTCGAAAATCATATTAGTTTGTGCATATCACGTCAATATTTAACTTTATGCCCTACTAGGCTCTTTGAAGAACCGGGAAGATATAAACCAAGTGTAAAATTTTAATAATTTATTTATTTCAATACGAGTATAGTACATGTATTTATTTTAATAATCATTAAAAAGTACTTTTAAAAACACAAACAAAATCGGCGAATACGTTTTCATTTGCTGCACTTTCTGCTGCGTATTTCGGTTTCACAGTTTCTTTCAACACTCCAATAGTAGTCAGCCATCATATGGGGATCCCATATTCCTTGGTACCGAGTTTCCATAATTTTTAAATCTTTATGGAATCTCTTGCCTTGTTCATCGCTTGCAACTCCTAAATTTTCGGGAAACTTAATCGAGATGGCTATGAAGGAAATGAAGCTGTAGGCTCATGTTACAACCTAGGCGGTGGAATTTTTGAAGCGTTGATTTCACTAGATTTTCGTAATTGGAGGCTTTTTTGTTTCTAAGAAAACGGTTCGCAACCATAGTGAGTGAAATCCAGTCTTCTTTCTCAACTTCGTTCATAGAGTTGATGAAATTTGGATCTGTCATTAAGGTTCTAATTTAAAGTCCATCAAATACCTCAGCTTGAATTTTTTCGTAACTTAGTCGTGGAAACTTTTGACAGATGTACTCGAAACAGTCCCTTTGCAAGTCTAGAGCTATAACATATTACTTTATAACACCCCATTTCGGCGAACAAGAAATGCCGTAGAAAAGGAACGTGACGTGATAGGGAAAAATGGGTTTCATATTTGGCATTAACGTACCTATATTAAAATCAGAAAGACATTTATTTTTTAGTCAATGATTCATTACATTCATTACATATCACCATCCATATTAGAGACATATAAACAGAGTTATTGGTAGATTTTTACGATATTTTGATTTCCGCTTTTCATAATATTTTCATTTGAAAGAATCGATGCTAGCTGAAGTGTAGAATCTGGAAAATATATTTTAGCATTTCAATTGCTTTTAGAATTTCTTTATGTTTCGTATCTTGATTAATACTTTACAAATGTGTGTCGTTACTAGACGTGGCAATTTGTAACGCAGGTCTCTTCTCTTATGATTCTGACTTTAGGTTGTAGACTGTGTGGATCAGTCGGTAACACGGTTGACAATGAGAGCCCACGTGCTCTCGAAACGCTGCGTTCCGCATAATTAATTAATTTGTGTGAGTGGAGTTTACTGCAATACCTGTGAATTAGGTTGTAGAGTCTTGGATAAATTGTTTATTTGCGCTTTTATAATCCTCACTGAGTATTATATTAGAAGCGGCCGTTTTTCCCATTACAATGATCAATTTATCGATTGTTTATAATTCTTGCGTTTATGATAAACATGTTTACTAACAACTGAGAAAAGTGAGATATGGTTAAATGGATGTAAGTACAAGAAAAATTCAAAATTCACTAATTAGGAACACAAACGCTCATAACTGTAAAGCCAGCTTGAGCAATCTGTATTAAAATTTAATTAAACAGAAAACAACACATTTGTAATCAGAAAAAAACCGTGTATATTTGTTAGAAATTATACATAAGTTATTATTATTACACACACGCAGCCAAATAGTGTTTCGTTAGAGAAAATACATCCATGATTCATTACAGTTCGGCACAATTTTAACATTTTGCTAATTTTTAAAAAAATTCTGCCTTAATTTTAATCCGTACAGAATAAAAGCACGTCGCTGGTATTCTGTGTGTTTTGCGTGCCTTTGTGTCTTTTTTTCTTTGATTGATCACTTTGTTAATTTTTTTACTATAAGTGAGATCCTCATAATGAAAATTGGAAACAACAATTTGGCATTTTATACGTTTAGGAAAACAGGTAACATCTAAACGATTTGTATTTGCCATGTATTCCTTTGGACTAAATTGTCCTAAAGTTATGTACTTGATGTCTTGGCAAAAAATTATCCGTTAATATTAACGTACTACTATCTTGATTTGCACTATTCTGTGGTTATATTTAAATTTGCAACATTTATTACACGTATTTGTTTCTGAGGATATTCCCTAATAAATAATAATCAACCCGTGATTTATTAGCTATTTACTTTTCGCTCTTACCTGTGGCACATGAAATGCAATTTATAACATGAAATAATATTAAATATTTACTTCGGTAACCTTATACGGGATATAATTTACCACCACGCTATTGAATTAAACTATCATAATTTAAATAATGTATTTCGGTCTGTATATTGGAAAACATTGTTTGGATACAATCAAGAATTTATCTTCAAATCACCACTTATTGCAGCGTGCAGTCATATCCTTCTAGTTCAGTTAGTTGTTCTCATTCATTAATCCTTGTATTCATGACGCAAATGGCTATTATCAAAGTTCAAACCTGTCGCGTTTTGTTTAATATGAACGAGTACTCTAACATTTTTATCTTTTTCATTACATTCATCATTATTTGTTTTTGTTAGCTTTCCCGGAGCAACTAGTGAAACCCTCCTGCAAAAATTCCACTCGGTGCACAAGGAGAATAAATTCTACCAGAAACCTCAGAAACGGGAAGGAGCTTTCATAGTCGTTCATTATGCTGGAAAAGTCAAATATCAAGTTTCGGATATGCGAGAAAAGAACTTGGATCTCATGAGGCAAGACATCGTAGGTGTACTGAAGAATAGCTCCATGGCGTTCGTTAGGGAGTTAGTAGGCGCCGATCCCGTCGCTGTTTTTCGATGGGCTATCGTTCGCGCCTTCTTCAGAGCCTACTTCGCGTTTCACGAGGCCGGGAGAAGGCATAGGCAAGGAAGGGTAGATGGTAACAAAAATAACATACAACAACGCTATAGTAGAAACCATACTCCAAATGAGAATATCATAAGGTGAGGATCTCGTTAAGAACATTTTGAAGATGTACATGTAAATAATTATTTTTAAAAGACACTGCTTTATTATTTTTCCGAAAACGCTTCATATACATATGTTTTTTGTGTTTCCCCGTTTTCTGTTAGTTTTATTTATTATATTACTTCGAAAAAAACTGAGGGAAGTAAAAATTTTGAACGAAATACAATTTGTTACTTCCGAAGATGATTTGAAGCAATTCAAAATTTTTACATATTGGTATTTGCAAATGAGTCACATAATTTCTTTTAAGTTCTAAATTATGAAACCTACAAATTGCAAACGTCGTAAAAACATTTTCTCTTGACTGTTTATAGCCATCTAGTGACAGTGTCAGCAGTCAACCTTACAGTTAACAGAATAGCGTAAGTTTGCTGACTTTTTGGTTTTTCCTACATATTTATACATATTGTTTTATATTTACGAATAAACTTTCTCTTGATCAATGAAAGAAGATACGTCAGTAGATTATAGTCTTGATATTATTTTGAGTTTCGTTTTGATATTTCCTTTTAGCTTTTCGACGTTTTGTTTTTCAATAATTTCTTCTGGTTACTGGTTTTGGATTTGATGTTATCTTTATGCAATTTTGAGAATAGTGTCCTTTTGTTCTATTGTAACTGTTTTGTGTGATTATGTATGTTAGAGAGGGCCGATTATGAATATATTACATATTATAGTTTACAACTATATTAACGTAGTTAAACTTAAAATTGGCAAGGGTAGTACAAAAATATGCAGATGATTGCTGAATGCCTAGTCCCGTAATATACTCTGAGACGCTGTTACGTGAGGAATTTTTCTTTTGCTCAAATATTGCTTTATTCTTTGTACTGTTTCTACACGACAGTTGACGGTTGAATAGTACAAAATACTGTATGGAGATTTTGCAGCTACTACACAATGAAAAAACAACACGCTAAGTTCGATAATAAAAATACTGCGGTCCACCATTCTTGTAAACACAAGGGTGGTATAGTTCCAAAGAGAAAAATTGGGTTAAGCTTTGGTTTCCAAAAATTGAATTTTACGTGTCATATTTCTGTTTGGCATAATATACACTTCTTTGGTTTCCAATAATTTCTTGTTTAGTTTTGATTTTTAACAAAACCAAAGTGAATGCGTCGCGGTAGGGAAAATCTTAGAAACCCTTTTCGATACCTCCATATGGGAATTTGGACAACGTGTTCACTGAGCTGATAGTAGAGGTTTTGAAAACCAAAGTTTTAGACGCTGTCAAAGTACGTCCAGTTCGTTTTTGCTAGATTTAAATACAAAATAAGTTATTACATGAGTATTGATGTTCGTTCATCGTTTTAAAGCCTTAATAAATACTAATAAATAATTATTAAAGCGGTCTATCTAGTGATCTCACGTCAAATACGATTCGTTAGTTAATGTGTACAAGATATAATATCTAAACAAGAAATTACTGCTAATATTAATAGTGACTGCTATAAAGTTTTCATCAATAAGGAACATTTATTATTCCCACTTTTAAAAAAACACAATTATGACGTTAGTTTGTGAATTTTAAAACTAAATGAACCTAAATTAGATTTAGCGAGTTACTTGTTTTGGAATAAAATATTGCCATGCGTTAAATGTTAAACAGTTCCTTGTCAAAACAAAAAAGGGTTTATCAACGCTTTTCAAAAATCACTTCTATATTTTTTTCCAAAATTCAGAGACCAATTTTGGATTTTGAAGTTGCAGTTTTGTTTAAGGTTAGGTTACGCATTTGTTTTTGCAATTTAAGTAATTCACAATAATTTGCGCAATTAAATTCTTGAATTATTGGCGTGAAAAATAATTTGACCTTATTTTTAATGTTTTTGGTATAAAGTGCTCTTATGGACTAACATAGCATTATATTTTTCCTGATTTAACACAAAATTTATTTAAAGTTCTAAAGCAGGGAGTTTTTCACATTAAATCAACTAAAAAATCAGCTCATTTTAATCAATGGTAACCAAATATAAATGCGATGCATATAATAATCGAGAGAGTTTTATATAAATGTGGGGATTCGGACTCTGTAGAAAATAAATTTAATTGGGTTATTTTAGAAGACAGGCTGTGCTTGAAATTCCAGAAGTTAACGTTCGAAAAATAGCACAAGCTAATGATACTTTACTACATCAGCCCGGAGAATATTGAGGAAAAAATAAATTAAAGACATACAAGCAATACATACAACATAGCATACAACATTTTTACACGCTCTAGAGGATGACAGTTTTGACAAGTGGGTAGATTTTAGTTTTTGGTTTCAATACCAGTTAGAAGCGGGTAGATTATTTGCTAAATCGATTTTGTTTAGCAATGAAAGAACATTTACACGGAACTGAAAACATCTTCCCAAAAATGTAGATGGCGAACTGATGAGAATCCGTACCTCGTTCTTAAAGTTCATGACTAACGGCTGGTGTGTGGTACTTAACAATGAATTGATGAAATTAAAGATATATCCCTTTGAGTTGCGCAGAGAAATGTTTTTTTCAATACAATGGTGTTCCAGCGTATAATATAAGAAATGTTGGTAATTTTTAAGATTAACTGGAGATATCTTCAAGATGAAGTTTTAAACAACGAAATTTGACAATTGAAATTTAACAACTTATATGGCGATTTAAATAGCGATTTGTTCACCAACGGAAGTTCTAAGTA
The DNA here is from genome assembly GCA_023509865.1 of Trypoxylus dichotomus. Classification (NCBI taxonomy): domain Eukaryota; kingdom Metazoa; phylum Arthropoda; class Insecta; order Coleoptera; family Scarabaeidae; genus Trypoxylus; species Trypoxylus dichotomus. The sequence continues at coordinate 13,584,637 of CM042081.1, read as the reverse complement.
ATTTAATTGCTAATGCAACTTGGCGTTAACATTAAAATATCGTGTCTGCTTTGTTATCAGGGGTATATCTGCAGCCACTATTACATCTAGGTATTAAAATTTGCCAATTCAAAAATTTATATGGCGATTTGTTTTGACGGTCTCCGTGATGTAAATGGATTCACACTGGTCTAACGAACTGAAGCTGAAGGTTCAAATCCTACCGAAAACCATGAAATTTTTATTCATTAAAAATTTCACAAAAAAAACTAATCCAATTAAACTTGACGTGGGTAATAACAAGGAAATTGAATTATCATTGAAAAATCAACGGAAGCTATTGTAAATAGTTTAAAACTTGATTGTTTTGAAAGCGCTTAATTACGTTTTTAAAAAAAGTGGAAATAACAAAATTTTCTTATTTGTTGCGAATTTTATGGCGATCACATTACATTCTAATGCAATAGCTTCTTGTATGTTATATTTTGACAACACTTCATTTCTTCCAAGAATAAATGTTGATTATGTACAACCACAAAATGTATTTGTTCTGTTAAGCAAATAAAATTGAAAATAAAAAATACTTGCGATTAAATTAATTTGGAATTAAGATGAAATATTACAAAAAGAAAAAAAGCCGGAGCAAACAACATTTACTTGGAATGCAGAACAAGTACTACCAAAATAAAATTCTAAACTTTAAAATACCGAATCATCCTGATCCTTTCGGTAGCTATTAAATTGCAAGTTAAATATAAATTCAGTGCGTATACGCATTTATTTTTATTTATTCTACAGGTATGTGAATATTTTGGTTACTCGTCTTGCGTCTTCTTTTATGTTATTTATGTGGTTTTCAATTTAATTCCAAAAGTTACGAAAACCGTCGGATCTTAATACTCATTTCCAGGGTGTCCAAAAAGTCTTTTTCAACATAAAAAATTAATAAAATAATGACCGGGTTTAATGAATAAATGTTTAATTTTTGTGAAAATACAGGATTTCGGAATGTATTTCTTAAAAATTACCTCTTCTAGATGTATTATTTTGCTGGCGCTTTTCTAAACGTGAAGCAACATTTTCGGAGAACTGCTCGCTACATATTCTCCGTGATAGCCGCCACTTCTCCTCGAATATTCTCTTTTAATTTATTCAGAGTGAGAGGAGTGCTGCTGTTTACCTTTCATTTAAGTAGGGGCTAGTTTCTAGCTAGTTTATGTTACCACGTTTGGGTATCTATTTTCCAGGGAGAATTTCACGAACAACTGAGATCTTGTTCCATCTTATTAGAACCAAGTTTTCCGATTAAAACCATTAAAATCTTGCAAGGCTGGCATAAAAGAGTTGTCAATCATCTCTACATATCACTCGGAATTTGCGGTTAATTGTATGACTTCATTCATCTTCAAAAAGGTACGAGCCGATAATTATTTACGCTGACACTGCAACCCAAACATTAACTTGTGGCAAGTGAAGTGGCCCCTCGTGGTTTTGTTTTGTTGTAATAACGGGATTTCTGCCTGTTTTACATGGCCCTTAAGGTGAAAATGCGCCTCATCTGAGAAGCTTTTGTAGAACTCGCGGACACAGTACGCACGCTCCGCTCCGGAAAACGGTACTCCCACTTCATACTCAACGATTATGTTCTCGCAGTGAAAAACAAATCGGAAAAGACTTTTGGGGCACCCGGTATAAGAGCGAGTAAAAAGGAATGGAAGTGACATTATTTTAAGTAGTCAAATAGACCACATTAGGCAACCTTGTCATGTTACCTCTGTTAAAAACCTCTATTAAAAATTGATAGTTTTAGTTTTAAGTTTAATTACCTCCTTTGTTTATAAACGCTTATTTTGACAAACCTCTTACTAATTCTACATGATATAGAAATTGCAACATTTAGTAGGAATTACTATCTGAGTAGTTCATTATTCAATGTAACTTTTTGAAAATCCTCCTAAATGTGTGTCATGCGCTCCTCTATTCCAGAATAAATGGAGTTGAAGCTGAGATATTGGCAGGATTTTTCTGATACAGAGACGTGCCATTAAATCGTTTTTTTTTGGAATAAACTTGAATCAGAATTATTGAGGTGGTTTTAAATATAGTAATATGTCAATGTTCCTGTTAAAGAATCGACAATACTTTTGGAATTCAAAATTTAATCACGAATATAATACACTACAAAGAAATTTCTATTTTCTAACTATAATGCGTATAATGCGTTTCTACTATTAATCTCTACAAATGTACAACAAATTACTTGTATTTATAAATTTATCGCATAGACTAAATGCGTTCAAAAAAATGACTTCGTTCACTTTTGGTAGATTTGGAACCTGATATATTGTTTAAATGATTATTTTAAATTCAAATATATTTACGATAAGGTAAGTAAAGATGTATATATACGAGGCTCGTCCGGAAAGTAAGTACCATTTTAGAAAAAAAACTCAAAAACATTTTATTCAAAACAAAATTTATTTCTACATGAAAAAACATTTATTTTTCTATATATTTTCCACTAATGCTCAAACATTTTGTCATAGCGGAAAGCCAAATTTTTTATATCCTCTGCTTAGAAAGATGCCGTCAATGACGATTTGTGACAGCCCCATCGAAAACTTTTTTTGAAATGTTTAGAAACTTATTACTAAGCTTTCTTATTGTGAACCGTCCGTTTTAACGAATTTTATGATTAACTCTTTCATCCAAACATTGACAACAGAAGGCCACCTCATTCCGTGCTTTCACCGTAAATCTCTACAAGTTCACGATGAATTTCAGCCGGCTTGATACAGAACGCACTTTGCAGTCGGCGGGCTCAGAAATTGTCTTAAATATTTTGAACGATTGCTACTACTACAAGACTGTGTACCAGAGAGATAGATGTGCATGCACGGAACAATGACAATAGCGCTGCGGTGGTGGTAGAACGAAACTGTACTTAGTTTCCGGACAAGCCTCGTATATAAAAAATATATGAAATAAATGTTACCATTATTATTACAGATATTAGGGTAAACTTTCTTTGCTTGGAACCAATAAAAATCAAGAGCATGTTCGCGCGATATTCGAATCGCTCCTGGATTTGGGAGAAAGTGTAGGTGTTGCAATTTCTATACTACAGGACATATTACCAGCAAATAATTGGATATCAAGAAATACACTGAAATCAAATTGTTAAAATATAGTTAGAACGTTTGTACATTATTGTATGTGTAGTTAAAGAGGTATGTAACAAAAGGGCAAAGTAATTTACTCGAAAAATGAAATAAAGCAAACTAGAAATGTTTGTGACATTGAATCTAGTAAAACAAGGACTTAGCGTGGTCGTTTAGCTAAAATTCTTTTATGCGTCCAGTTTTTACGAAATCAGAAACAACATGACTTATAAAAAATCTGTTGGATTTCTCGAGAAATTACTCTATTTATTATTGGAAACATTTATTAAACACGTTAAAATAACGCGATTATTTTCGTTTTGTCGGTGTTTTTCTAACGCCTAGTAGCTTACATCTGTATAAAATTGAGAAGATTTACACGGGGTATAAATAGAATTATTTACATAATATTCAAAATTGGCCCCTTGCTGCGTAGGTTCTCGTCCAATTGCATGTAATGTTTGTTGGCAGTTTTTCGCATGCATGTTACTTTGATCTGTTCGTACTCCCTTTTTTTCTATTCCTAATTGGAAGATTCTTTCTGACCAAGAATTACCATACCAGATACGTAAATTTACGCACACGTAACCCAAGATGCCAAGTGAATAGTTGGTAGTAAATAGTTTTTTCTTCCTTAATTACAAAAAATAGAACGAATCGTATTATTTGGATTTTTTTTTTATTTCTTTACCTAGCAAGCATCAAAACATGACCGCTTTTAATCGAGCGGGTCATCCCAGCAGAAACAATAGCGAAACAGATGTCAACAATCACAATAGACTTTCGTGGCCACAATTCTACCAACGCACTAGGTCCGTATCGAGTGGTGGTACTAACTATGGAAAGAATGAGGATGATAGAAGGCGTAAAGATTCTCTGACTAATAATAATCCTAATTCTGCGGCTTTAGAAAGAGTTCTGTGTCCGAACGAAGCTAGAGTAATGCAGAGGGCTAATCAGATAGTCATGTACGTAACACCACCATTTTGAGCAGATGAAATGGTGTCTTTCTTTTTTGTTATTCTGCCTAATATGATCCGGTGGTGGTGTAACTACGGTGGTATCCTAAACAATGGAAATTTAATGGTGGCGGGTATTTTTGGGTCTTCTTTCATGATCTTCTTGCTACCTGTGTGAATTTTGTATATCATGGAAGGGAGAGTCTTGAAATAGACCGTTTTTTTTTTGCTTCAAATATATACAGTTTATGCTTTTTTATTCTATTGGAAAAATATTGCTAGGTGATTTTCAATTATCATGTTATTATAATCATACTTCGAAGCATAATTTATCTTTGCAAACTCTTTACAACCTCGCTTATGCCTGTTAACAAAATATTCTATTTTCTGCATTTCAAATCACTTGTGCTTGGGAAACAAGTTCCGATTATTTTTAAAGATATTAGTTTGAGGGTTATACGTAGTGAGCATGATCTTTTTGGTTTTCAAATATAAGTAGCGTTTTTCCTTTTACTGTAAAGGGGATATGTAAAAGTCAGTATAACTCTAATTTTCAATACAAATATATAAGGTGTAACAATCGAACTGTTTGTTGTTCATCCAGTTTGAAAAAAATGACTATGCAGTCACTAAAGCTACCATAAGCGTTACTTTTTAATTCTTAGGTTTAACTATAGAGAAAGAGTTCTTTTTCTATTTTGAGTTAATTAATAATGAATTGATTTATGAAATATTTTTTTTCCAAACAGACAGCAATTAAATTTCAGTTTAGAATTGCTTTAAGGATAAAATAATTTAAGATCCACATTTTATCCTTAGAAGTTAGTAAAGTAGAGGGTTTTCCAATCAGAATGGTATGATTTTAAAATGATAGATAACATTTGCCCAAAATATTCTCAAAAAATTATCGAAATGCGAGAAGTATCTAAAATATTACTAACAAAAAGGATATTGTTGCAGATGTTGCAAATTTGAATACCCTGCGTGATTATTCGCATTTCAAAAATGACAATTTGCGCGATTTTTGTGAAAAGAACCGAAGCTACTTGCACTGCAAATATACTGGCAAGGTCTTAAAGCAACCGGATCGTCCTGGTTTTAGTCTAACAATCGTCTTTGAAAACGAAGTTTATTTTAGTAAGTGGGTTTATTAACTAACAAAATTATGTGTCAACAAAACTTACAGGAGGTTCACAAGAAACTCTTACGTTCGTAAAAAAGCCAGTGTATGGTGTAGTTTAAGGGAATCTTATTACATTTTCTTTCAAAACGAAGTAGGATGTGCAAATACAGTAAATGATGGACGATATCGATTTGTGTCAAGAGACTTTTTGTGCTCAAATTTAGATAACATTGATTTAGATGACGTTCTTGAATAGTCGATGAAATTGTACTTTAATTCGTTAGAATTACTTTATATGGAGTTATTTGAAATCAGCGGTCTATATAAACATTATAAGCAATGGATATATTATAATTCAACACCGTATTTATGAAATCAAACCTGATTTATTACTCAAATTCATCGACAATTGAGCACATCAAACTTGATCCTGCGCATAAAGTCAAGGTTATCACTTACATGACATGTTATTAACTTAGATCGTATATGGATAGTGATATAACTTCTGAAGTATCCCGGTATGCAGCACTCATCCCTATTCGAACAAAGAAGACGCGAATTTTAAATCGATGTAGTACCATTTTATTGAACATCCAGAAAATCGGGATCTAGAAAAGATTATATAGGGAAAAAAATTACCGTTGAGGGTGCTGTTATCACAGGTAATATGACGGGCGACAGAGAGGTACAGTTTGTATAGCAATTCCACAAGCGGATGTGTATTTAAGAGACTTCGTTCGTTTTTCTTTAAATATTTCAGTTGTTAAAACATTTGATGTTTTTTTCAAAAAACTAAGTAGATGTGCAAACAGTGAGTAGGACCTTGTTTTACGAATTTAAATATGAATTTAATCGTATGTAGATTCAACAACATGAGTAAAGGAGGCAGTCTCATTAACTGTTTTGTTTTTGGATGTCATATTATGAAAGAAAAAGCAAACTGAAATAAAATATAATTAGCATGAACTGTGATTGTTTCACTGTAAAGATTTTTGAGCAAAGCATTGCATTTTTGTATTGATTTTTTCAATAGCAGCGATTATATATTATATTAATTATACAGATATAATCTGAACAAAGTCAATGCTTATAATATGCATCCGTTATTTTTTCTCGCCGCAGTATTCCCATACAATCAGTCTATCAGTCATTTGCTCAATGTTCGGTTGTTATTTTTACATTCTACATGCAGGGATACTCGACCATACGTAAGCAATACTTCCCTGTTGCTCTACTATATCACGGTTGCAGCTATAGTGGGGGAACATAGGATTGTAGATACCTCCCCGTCGTTGACGTTGCTCAGATTATGTCTGTATGCCTTGTACACAATATTGATTTAGCTGCTACATGTTTACATCATTCAGAGATACCACCTTGGCAAAAACAAGCTGTCGTTGACATTTAAATTTCACTGCTGAAGATTATAAATGTTATTCTAATTTCATGTGGTTTTTCTGTTAATGTAGTATTTTGCAAACAAAATGCAAATATTTATATTATACGTGTACTTGCATCCAAAATACAACAAGAAATAATATGTTTGGCATTAACAATTGATTCTGCGTCTGAATCTGTGATCAAGTTAAAAAAACAAAATATAAATATAAGCACTTTCGTTTGGGCAGACTTGAATATATTAGAGTCAAATGCATACATCAAAAGTAAATTCTTGCGTAAACTTGTAAGTTATAAACAACAGACAGTGATGAATACAGATAACTAAAACGAACTAAAACATCGCGGACGTTAGGCTTTGAATACACATACGCGATTTTCGGGGATGGTTGCTGTAATGAAAGCATGTTGTAATGATGGAAAAAGCATATGTTCCTATTCTTCTACAATATGCATGTAATATATGTAATCTAAGGTTATTTAGAAGATAATCTAATCAGATGAGTTTCAAAATAAATTGGAAAAATTTATTGTATTTTAAATAACTTTTGTTATATTTCCTTTTAAAATCACAATCATTCTTATGGAAAACAGCATTACTATTTGAACACATTTTATTTCCCTTTGAAGAACTTCTATTTTCGTTTTTGTTCACTCTGTATATCCATAATGTTGTCGACTCTTAAAAAAGACTTTCTATAGTCAATTTTGTACATAATACATTTTAAGAGAGTATAACTAAGAAATTTAATTATTCATAACGTTCTATATTTTTCAGGAGACATTCACTTCAGACATTCTTTTCATTTAACAAGAGAGACTCAAGCTTGTGAGTGATCAGCTGAATATTGTTTTAATTATCTTATTTGAAGTGCTTTAACCTATAATCACACTAAAATCTACACAGCTGAATAGTTGCCATTATATGCATTATTAACTTCAACAATATGCTTGATTTGATTTTTTTTTTTACTTTAGAAAATACTGTTTTAGGCACAATTTTTAAGTTTATAAACTTTTAGAATGGTAATTTGTTTTGTTACACCCTGTATATATGCAATAAATGCCTATTTTGCTTATTATACTATTAAAATTATACTAACTTGCGTTTCTATCCCGTTTGATTATTCTTCTTACAGCACTAAAGATCGCTTTAAAAATGGTGATATTTTCTATAACAGGAAAAACAAATCGTTTCGACCGAGGGAGCGTGCGAAAAAAGGCTTGAAAAACTTGCAATCCGTCAAAACCCTAGCTGGAAGAACTGGGTTATCGGCTGGGAATCAGAGTCAACCGGGGAAAGCCCGGAAACAACCGATGACAGTAACGGCGCAGTTCCAACAATCGCTCCATTCCTTGATGGAGACCTTAAACCAAGCGAATCCTTTTTTCATACGCTGCATAAAGTCCAACAGTAATAAATACCCTAACGAATTCGACGATGAGACTGTACAGAGACAGTTACGATATACCGGCATGTTAGAGACAGTCAGGATTAGACAGGCCGGTTTTAACGTTAGATTAACTTACGACGAATTTATCCAACTTTATAGGATTCTACTACCCAAAGGACTGTTAAGTTCGCAAATCGATGTGAGAGATTTTCTATATACTTTAAATTTAAATCGTGATAATTATCAATTGGGGTCGAGCAAGATATTTTTGCGCGAATCGGAGAAATATAAGCTGGACTGCAGGTTACACCAGCAGATTATGGCTAGCATAGTTACGCTGCAAAGATGGTTCCGTGCTTGTCTGGAGCGGAGACGATTTTTGCGCATTAGAAACTCGGTGGTGATTCTGCAGTCCTTCTGTAGGATGTATTTGGTGCAGAAGTATGTGAGAACTGTAACCGCTGTGATCAAGATACAGAAAGCTTGGAGAGGTTATAAGTGCAGAACGTTGTTGCAAAAATTGAAGACTGGTATCGTAAATTTTCAAGCTCACTGTAGAGGTTTCTTGACGAGGAATAAGGTGGCTGAGATGAAAATTAAGGCTATGAAAAAACAGGTACATCCTTATTCATGTATGCATAGGAGCTTTTTATTTAAATATAACGTTAATCCTTTTCGATTCCATGACGTTTTCATTGGTAGCTTTCCTCATTTGTTAATGTACACATATCCTTCAATTCCATACAACTCCTCAAATAAACGAATTTTATAATTAAGCATTCTCTCGATTTGGTATGCTACACTATAATCGTTTAGCACAACTTATTTTAGAATTATAATAAATTTAATTGTAATAAATTTATCATTACAGAAATTGTTAGCATCACAGTCGTATTCTAATGTTGGTAGTACGTTAAGTGTAGAAGATGTATTCTGCTCTAGTAAGGAGTCAAGTCGTGAAGAATTGGAATATGACATCGACCAGGAAAAAGAGCGCCATCGTGAGTCCAGCGAGTAAGTTTGGGCACTTCTTGGACATTTTTCAAAAGGGTTTAGTTGGTTAAGCATCGATTAGATACTGTTAATATCTCAGTATTGGTTCTCATTCAATATTACTTGAACGTTTAACTTCAGATGTATGACGAATATGATGATGTGGTGTGCACCCTCGGTGTGCATACCACGTGCCAGGGGTGTCCCTACAATTTTCGAACGTTCTTGGGTATAAACATATGAATGAATGGCATGTTTTGTCCGTGCTTCTTCAATTTTTTCATTTGGAGTCCTCATAGAATGTATTTGGTGCTCAACAATCTCATGTACATACTTCCCAGCCATATATTTTACTTGCATTAATTTTCCATCTATAAATGAAATTACATCGACAAGCTTTTAAGACAAATAAATCACTGACTTGAAAAGATGAAAAAAAATGATTTTCTGCAGATGTATACTAGGGACGCTTGCAAAGAGTCACTATTCTAAAAACGATAATCTATAGTAGTTTTCAGGAAAGTTTATCAATCTGATTAGTCTCCCAGACGTTCACGGCCGTTTGTCATAGTCGTAACGGTTGTCGGGGTCCGCCGTGTCACAAGATTTTGTAATATTTGTAATATTTAACAGAAAAATGTGCATATACAACGTTCAATCATTAGTTAAAAATCTCCTTTTTTATGATTTTTTTGCGTTAGGTTTAGAGGAATAGTCTCGCTGATGATTCCAACAGTAATCGGCCTTCATATGGGTATCCGATCTTCCTTTTTACCTTTCCTCCGTAATGCTAATGTCTTTGTGAAATCTTTCCCCGTCCCTCACTAACATCACGTAAGTTTTCCGAAAAATGATCCAAGTGACTGTGAATTCAGTTAATCTTGATATTCATCCTACACCCGAGCATGTGAAAGTTAGAAAGCATCTCTTCCACTAATAAATAACTGTGAAATTTAATTACGTATGAGTAATAAATTTCACCGTGGTGTATCTCAAAAACTAGAGCGGCTAGGAATAAATTCCAGTTATTCTATTAGTTCCTATTTTACAGGCACCACGACAAAGAATTATGAACTACACACTTCGTCCAGACTTTTTGGGAGCATCGAGTCAGTGCTATATTACATATAGCGACAACTATTTCATCTCTGTTTCTAATCTTGCCAAAGTGATTATTGTATCACTCTTCGGCGTGAACCTACATCATTTCCATATCATTAAATTCAGATTGAGGGTAGGGCGCTTGGAGTTGGTGGACTGTTTGTATGTGATGGACATATGATAAGTGCTCGGTATGCTGAGATGCTGGTGGAAATGTTGGAACCATCGATCGTAGAATTCTTCGAAGATGATTGCCGTGATTTTTATTTCTAATAGGATAATGCATCCCGTTATTGTATTCAGAGAATAATGTGTTGATTTGGGCAAAATGAAGTACGGCTACTCGATTGGTCCACATAATCTCCGAATCTGTCTCTTACTAAGCATTTGGTGGTACATTTTAAAAAGGAACAATGGCTAAATGTAATTGCGTGTCTAAAGAATGTTTGTGTCAAAAACTCAGTGAGGAATGGGACGCTACATGCCAAAAGTTGCGTTTTAATCTTTTGGCTGTTATGTCCAAACATCTATAATTAAAGCAGGGTTACACAATATTATATTTCTTAATAAATCATGGTACAGAACGCATTCATATCCTTTTATTTCAAAATTGTGTTCTTCCGTTCATTTATTTCAAAATAGAGGGATGCCTAATATGTACACTAGGGTGACAGAATAAAATAGACACCTACTAATTAAAAAAAAGATACTATTCTCGGTATATATTTAAAATTTTTAAATTAGACTAATATTTTGTCGATTCACCTTTACTTGCGTGAAGTGCTGCGAGTCGTCGTGGCATAGAATCTATTAAATGATTAATGGTGTCTTCTGGAATATTTATCCACACTTCTGTAACAGCTGCCACGAATTCCTCCTTATTGCTGGGTTTTCGGGGTCGTTTCGCCATATTTGTCTGGATTATGTGCCAAACATTGTCTATCGGATTCATGTCTGGTGATTGACCTGGCCATGGTAAAATCCGAATCTCCAGTTCCTCTTTCCATGTGGTTGTTGTTCTTGCTTTGTGGCAGGGTGCTCGATCCTCCATAAAAGTGGCGTCTTCTTTAGATAAAAGGGCGTTGTCGAATATCGGTGGTAGTCCTTCTGTTAATATTTGGATATATTTTGCCGCATTTATATTTCCGTCGCAGATTACTAATTGCGATCTTCCACCATACCATATCGCGCCCCACATCATGATGTTCACACCGCCGTATTTCACCGTCTGATGCAAAAATTTGTCGTCCAGTTGCTGTGACGAACGTCTCCATACCCACGTACGACCACTATCACTGAATTGGCAGTATCTGCTTTTGTCTGAAAAAATGACAGACCGCCAAAACTCTTCGGGCTTCGTTCGCATTTCGATTGCCCAAGGCATTCGGCGCCGTTTTTGAAACGCCGTAAGGAGAGGTTTTTTGTTTGCCACGCTTTTATACATCCCCACACTGTGGAGGTATCGCAGAACGGTACGCTGAGTTTTCTGTGAAGTTGCCGCAAGCTCAGCTGTACTTTTTCGCGGTTCTCTTAACACTTCGCGCACAAACACCCTTTTACTTCTTTCAGAAGCTCCGGCACGACCTGGTCTCGGCTCCGCTGTTGCTTTTCCTTGCGTTTAAATTGTGTAATCACACGGTTAACCGTGGACAACGGAATATTTAAAAATTTACTTATTTCACGTTGCGAAGCGCCGCGTTTACTCTGGCCAACGATGCGACCCCGGGTGAAGTCGCTAATATCACTTGAACCGAAGCGAGGCACAGTTGTAACGATACTAAATGACGAATTCCTTCCGATACATCTACCCCTACCCTAATGATAAGAGAAAGTTCTTAATTCGTTCTTAGAATTTAGCTGTTTACATATTTATACCGGTTTACCTGATGTCTATTTTATTCTGTTACCCTAGTGTACGTTTGTACATAGCAGTATTAATAAATGTCTTTCCTCTTTTCGTTATTGAGGTAAATTTATTTAGTAACACTTTACTGCTGGAATGTCTATCAGTTTAAATCACGTCCGCCACTGGTGGCTTTAGTTCAGTAATCTACGTTGACATTTCAATGACGTCATATGCATTTCTTAAATTGAGACTACTGTATCACTTCATACCATTAGAATTTAATGTTCCAGTATTTTGAATAAGGACTTGTACACAGGAGTTAAGAGTATCTAAATGACGCTAGGAGATTTATGACTGACTTAACTAATTAGATTCTATATAAATTGGAAGTGACCGGAGCTAGTTGATACAATAAGGAATAATATATAGTACAATATAGGGTATTTTTTAACAATACCTGCTTTGTTTTCTTTTTCGACATCTTTGTAACTGATTTTTAGTAGGAATATCTGCGGAAATAACAAATTTTGTTTTGTACCATTGTGATCATACAAAACGACTACAGTAAATCTGTCAGCATAATTTCAATGTTTCCCAAATTGTGAAGATAATGATGAGTAAAATAAGTGAAACAAAGAAATGCATATAAAACAAACAACAAAATAAAAGTTTTTATTAATATAATATTTAGTCATTTTGCCATTATTATCTAAAACGCTAAGAAGGCGTTTGAATAATTTTATTCTTGCCCGCACGGTGTTAGTACACACCAAGTTCTATAGAAATATTTCTAACGCTATCGGCATTATGCATTCGAGTTTGCAAAATGGTTTTCTGAAAAGTTATTAATTGTGGTATTTTCAGTGTCATAATGACGTTATTGACATAAAAATTAAGTCAGGTACAAATAGCGCAATTCCTAGTGTAGTCGTTCATTGTGATCACAAGTGTACATTCTGTATGGCGGTTTTATTGGTGCAGCTTTTGGGAATAATTTCAATTTTTCAAGAAAGATAGACATATTTAAAAAGTAATTAGTTAGCATAGCATCTTAAAAAGCTTTTCTCATATAAAAGCGGCATTTCATAATTTCTTGGTTAATTGGAATTGTATTAAGCAAACTCGGCGAAAATATATTTACTAATCATATTGCCATTGACATATTTATAAAATTGTACATCTTCAGGTGTTACTGATTAGGTATTTGTTAAAACATTACAATAATGGAATATGATAGTATCAACTGCATATTATTAAATATAAAGGTGTATTTTTACTTATGGAAGGTTAAAACACAAAACAAATACCTCTACAACAGCAATAGCATTTTCTATTGCATATTATCGAAAATATTAACACTATCCTAACTTACCCTTATACTCAATTAATCTCATTCTATTAATTAAATTCTTTGTTTATAGAAGCAGTGGTGTTGTAGATGATATAGGGTCTGATATTTCTCATTCGAAGCTGTCACTACGATCTACCCTTTCTTTACCTACGGTTACTTCATCATATTTACCTCCATTGTTACCTTATCATCCACCAAGGTAAGATTCATTAATTTTACTTGTAATATTAAAAAATGTAATGTATCTTATTACCTTTTGATAATTCTATTTTCCTCTTTCAAAATTTATGTTTACATGTGATTTTGTTGCAATGTTTGGTTTTTCTTTCGAAATTCCTATGAAATATAATCATCTTTGTTGCTGGGTCCATTTTCATTTTTAATGTTTTAAACCTAGTTTAAACTATGCGCTAAAAGCTGTATCTAAAACTTAATGTGTTGCTTAAATTTGCTGAAAAATGTTGTAAATAGAGATCGGATTATATGCAAAGTGCAAAAATTACGCTGATTAAAGTTAATTAACTTCAATGAGTACAGCTTTTAGCGCATAGTTTGAGCTAGATTTAAAACATTGAAAATGAAAATGAACCCACCAACAAATTTATTTATTTATATTTTATAGGAATTTCGAAAGAAAAACCAAATATTGCAACAAAATCAAATGTAAACATAAATTGTCAAAGACGAAAATAGAATTAGAATCAATTAACGTTAATTAACTTTAATGAGTACAAGACATCTACAAATAGACGTAAAATATAATAAATAAATTAAATTAAACTTTTGCACTTTGCATATAATCCGGTCTCTAGTTATAAAAGGAAATTAAATTTTCTGTAGTGTCTCAATTATTTAACTCGAATAAATAAATGTCGTATAAATTTATTCTTTCACAAATGAAATCTACTCATACGCGTTTTTATAGACCAAAATTAAATAATTAATAGTATTTATAATCTAAAATTACCCTGGCAGTTGCTACCAGGAAATTCAACCACAAAATCTAAAAAAAAATCTCACGTGAAATTAAGACAATTTCAACACGTAATTAAACTGTTTAAAAAAGTATGTAACGAGAGTTAAAAATTGTTATGTTAGAAATTGATTAAAGTGTTATATTCAAGAATACACTAAGAATAAAGGCAGTATATTTTTCGCATTAAATTGTAAAGTTCCCAGTCAAATTATGTTTTTTTTCTAGCTCTAGCAAAATTATTCCACAATAAATTTGCGTTATTTTAATAATATTTATCCTGAAATTTCATCCATTTAAATTAGGGCGATTCCAAATTATAGTGTATTTATTTATAGATTATAGAACGTTTTTTTTAAAGATATTACAAGAAAATCTATTTTCATTACTGTGTATTGCAGCATTATTGAAAACAACATATTTCCATAGAATTATAAAAATAAATTCAAATAACAATGAAAAAAATTAAAAAAGTATTCCTACTATAAGATAGACACAACTATATAATTGATTTTATTTGTAATAAGTAATGTATTAATTGTTGAAATAACCAATTTATAATACGGCCCAAAAGCCTATTTAACGAATTGTAGAAGTAAATTTTTGATATCCCTAATAGTACTTTTAATAAAAAATATTTTGTTATAATTGTTTCTCATACGTTATATTTTCCGTGTCGTCAGTATATATACCAGCCATATCGCGTTAGTATATCGGAGGTGTGTGTCTGTGATGGCACAACTGAACATTGATCGCTTTAGTCTAGATCTAGGCAGATCTGCTCAGTCGGTGGCGTCACGTGGTCGATCCAGTAGCCAAGGACTCTCTACCGATGCCGGGGGTCGGTCCCCCTCAGGTATCTACCCGCTCGTCGCACGGTAGTCATCCTGGCTCCTTGAACGTCCGCCATAACCAAATTCACTTGGGGGGTCACGGATAGATTACTGTATTTAGAACACCTCCATATTACAGGCACTGCGAAAGTACGCAGTTTGCCATTTTTTTAAATTGAAAACGTAATACGCTTCTTAAATAAAATTGCTTACGTTAAATTTTTTCTAATATTTAGTCTTTCTCGTATTTGTATTTTTAAATTCTCTGTTTGTATTTTATTTTTAGTACAAGGAAAATTTAACATTTCACGTTATACAGCTACGTACAAAAGAATATGACACTAGTAACAGTAAATTTGATTACCGATTTAAATGAATAATAAAGACCGAAAGTGTATTCAAGTCAATTTTTTTTGTTTATTTTTGATTAATATGGTATTATTTATTAATTGTTGTTATTTTAACGTTATTATTTATAATATTTGTGTCAAATTAACCGTTTTTCTTCGTATCTTTTCTTTTCAATTCCAATTTTACTCATTCAAAACTGTAAATATTTTTAGAAGATAGAAAGATTTTGAACTATACAGCTACGTTCAGAAGAATTTGACGCTAGTAACCGTAAATTTGATTACCGATTCAAATAAGCAATAAAAATGGAAAGTGAGTTTAAGTTTATTTTTGAGGACAATGAAATTATTTATTAATTATTGTTATTATTTTAACATAATTTTATTTTTATTTTCGTTATGTTTTATAAGTATCCAAATTATTTGTGTCAAATTAAGTTTTTTTCTTATTTTTTTTATTATATTCTAATTTTATTCATTCACACGCGTAAATATTTTTAGAGGATATTGAGAAAGATTTTGAATTATACAGTTACGTTCAAAAGAATGTGATATTGGTAAGAATAAATCACTGAAATGAGATAACGAGTGAGTTATTAACTGCTCTTTTTCTGTTTTGTTGTTTAGTTTTTTATAGAATCTTCTGATGAAGTAAAACAACCTCTATATTAAATCCATAGAATTAATGGGTATTTTTTGCTTCGAATTTATATTATCTCTAGTTTTTCATGCTATTTGATTAATTAATATGAAGTTGAATATAATTTAAATCCAATTCATTTAGTGGGTTCCTGAAACATGAGTCAAAGCTTTGTTTTTTGTTTTTGAAGAAAATATTTTACTTTTTCACAAAATTTTGACTATGTAATTCATTCTTTTTAGCAGATTTGATACATCAGATACAAAATATGAAGGTATCCTGCTCGACCAGTTAAGCAAAATATCTCCTACGAAAACCAATCAATACGAAGACCTCTTGTCTTATCCTTCATCCAAAGGCAGTAAAAGTTCTTTGGGTTCTCAGCGAAGTTTCGATTCTACGAAATCTCACTCGAGCCTACCAGCGTCTACACGTGATAGTAAATTTAGTTATCTAGCGAAAACCGATCAATGGTCGTCAAGCAGTATTCGCAGTGAAACAGATTCCGAAATCAGTTATGCATCATCAGTACCTCCTCCTTCTGAAGAATCGCATACATCGTACGACATTAACAGCTCCACCGAGATATGGCAGAAACATAGTCCGAAAAGCACCAAGAGTCCTTTGTCGCGAACGGTTCAAAATCGAACGCCTGTTAGCATCAAGAAGAACGATTCTGGACTCATCAGTCTGCCGCCTGTGAGGAGAAGTAGTCGAGAAGATGTAAATTGGAAGGAGAATATTGGAAGCAAAGCGGAGGAGATTTTAGGGAAACCAAAGGTTCCTTTAAGAAATTTAAAGAAGCAATCTAAAAGAAGTCATGTTAGAAGCTTAGGTAATTTTGCTTTCCGTTTTAATAAACCAACATAATTTATAATTGTCCGTTTATTTTGCAGGCGAGGAAGTGCCGGACAGTGGCGCCACGCAATCTGACAAAAATTCCTTCCAATTACGTACAATCGACGAAAGCCTAGTTCAAAACGATGATAAAAAGAAAGACGAGAGTCCAAAACTGAAAGAACTTGATTGGAATAAACAATCATTCGCAACGCACACACCGAAACGACAGAGAAGCGGTTTGAATACTTTGGAGTTGAAACGAAGAAACAGCGATCCGGCTACGAAAACGATAGGAGTTCTAGAAAACCCAGAAGCATCACCGACGCCGCCTTCCGGCGATGATATCCAGTGGATTACGGATAAACAGACTAGTTTTACGATGGCAGGGCACGTGTTTCGTAAATGCAAAGGTTTCTCGAAAGATGACGTGTGTGCGTTTTGTAAGGCGCAAATGGACGCGTTCATAACGCAAGGTCATAAATGTAGCGCGTGTAAAAAGATATTCCATACAAAATGTATTCAGAATCGGAATGTGATGAGAATGCCTTGCGACATTAAAACATCTGGAAGTTTAGATAGTGCTAAGCCGAGTAGTCGAAAGGCCCGGAAACAACACTCCAAAGCACCGTTTAGTTTAACAAAAACGTCAGAATTTACAGACAGGGCCGATCAAATTATTTCTGATACAAAGGAATTGCAATTAATGCAGACATTTATAACTGGCAAGATATGTAAAATCGAAAGCGAAACCTCAGGAGGAAAGCCCAGCGAGGTAGATAGATTATTTAAGCAGGCTCTGAGAGAGTTTAAGGACAATCTAGTACAAGTGTACAGCGCAGCGAATCGTAACAGCGAAGCCTACAGTATAAAGTATAAAGATCTAATAATGAATTTCATGCAAGCCATGGAGACCGTTTGCCAAAAAGAACAAACCGATAAAGATTTTCCCGTTACGATGGGAGTCAACGCCTTTCGAGGTTTCATGGACGAATTCATGACGTCTAGACCGGAAGGGGATAAGACCAATAAGGTCAAGCGAAAAAAGGACAAAAAGCGAAAAATCGACGACCTAATAGAACACGCCGGTCATACATTTTTATTGACCATAATCAATATACCGACGGCGTGCGAAATTTGTAGCTCTTTCTTTATGTGGCCAATCGAAAGGGGGTTGGTTTGTCAAAATTGTAAAGTTACCTGCCATAAAAAGTGTTACTTGAAGACTGGAACTTGCACCAAAGGTATGAATTCGGCAGATAAGAAACTATTCGGGGTTCCGTTGGTGTTGCTGATCAAGGATGATTGTTCAATCCCGGTTGTTATCGAAAAGTTGTTAGCGGCAATAGAATTACGAGGATTGTACATTGAAGGTATGCTATTTCTGGTTGTTTATTGTTTCGTTGTTTTATTTTTTAAAGTTCGGGCGTGTACTTTCTAAATACAATATTGCATTCGGCTTTGGCCAGTTGTATTAGACGCTCTCATAAATCCCATTAGAGTAATATTGAAATCGGAACCACGTGACATGAAAATATAAAGACCGTTCTAAAACTATTGGACACAGAGACATATACATATGTTTAATGCCATATATATATATATAGATTTTCGACAAAACTTTTAAGGTGCTTGGTCAAGGTAATAGCTTTACCATAATTTGATTTCATCTTCTAGGTCAGATGTATCTGGTCTTCGCTGGTCTTCACTTTGCATATTTACATGATTAAATCCTGCTTTGCGGAAGCAATTTTGAACTGTCTGTTTGGTTACTTGGTCCCAAGCGGTTTTTTCCAAATAAACTGCATCCAGTGGTGTAATTTTCTTTATTAACTTAAAAGCTGTACCAGCAGTTTCAATGTTTACTAGCAGATGTTTGAGTATTAGACTTCGGTAATAAGTTTTATTTTTTTTTATAATCCCCTGGTCAAGTGGTTGACAAGCTGATGTCAAATTAGGGGGTAAAAATAATATTTCTATATTATTTAAGCGAACGTCTTTCGGATGAGATCCCGTATTGTCTAAAAATGACAAAATGTTTCTTTTTTCTTATCCATTTTCCAATCTAGGTCTTGCAACCACTCTGTCATAATTTGTCGTGTCATCCAAGGTTTCTTATTGCATTTCCAAGTTACAGGCAGGTTATTTATATTAATGTTTTTAAAAGCTCTGGGTTTAGCTGCCCTACCAATGACTAGGAGTTTTTCTTTTTCACTCACCATATTTGCACATTGCAAAATTGTAAACCTCTCTTTGGGATACTTACCCCAACACATTTTTCCTTCCTTAATGTGAGCGTTTTGTCGGGTAGAGTCCTAAAATACATGCCTGTCTCATCGGCATTAGATGTCTCTCGGTGAATATCCTTTAATCAAAGAACATTTTTTTAAAAACGATGAAACATCTTCAGCATTAACCGATGCTTCTTCTCCCGAAACCGCTTTAAAACTTATATTGTGGCGGATTCTAAATTTATTGAGCCAAGCAGAAGAAGCACTGAGTGTATAAGGTCCCAAATAAGCGGCTATTCTCTTGCTTTACATCATATTAGCGGACCTAAAAAAAAATAAGTTTTTTGCGTTTTTGTCACGACAAACCTATTGGTAATCTCACTTTTTCTTCTATTTTAGAATTTAATATGAAAAGAAAATCAACGCACAAGAAAACCTTATTCAAAAAAAAAACATATGCATACCTGTTAAAGGAATCCCCTTATGCCGAACTGCTGTAAACCAGTCATAACACAATTTGTCAATTTTAGTACCATCACCCGTCAAAAAGCTTCTTTTTTGATTCAAATTGCTGTTCGACATCCATTTGTTTAGAAGGATTTCGTTATGTTTAATTATATCTGCAGCTTGTGTTTTTCCGATATTAAAACGCTTGGATAAGTTCCTTACACTTAATTTCTCTTTACTGTAAACTTCAACAATCTCAATTTTTTTGTTTAAGCGTGAGAATTTTTCTATTTGGAGCCATTTCTACAATGAATGTGTCGCCCACTGTGTCTTTTCCGCATAGACATCAGACTAATATTCAAAGCAAATTCAATCGAAAGCGTACACCCAAAGAATAAAAATGGTAAATCCCCGACCAATTTGGGGAAGTCCCTAATTCACACCAGGCAGAAATGCACGACATAGACTGCGTTTGTACCGAAAGATTAAAGTCGGTAAATCTCCGGTTTACTCGGGGGAAATCCCAGCGAAATTGGCGCGCGGCGCGATTGAGAAATGCAATAGCAATACTCTATATAAAAATAAGATAAGGCGTTTCTTTTTGTTTTATTTTTTGTCCGGTTAAGAGAACATTTTCTCGTGTCCGCGTCCGTTCAAGAGAATGTCCATCCAAGAAAGAGTTAATACAATGGAAATTATATAAGAGCCGGTCGGGACCATGAGAAACTGTCCGTTTGAGGGAGGTGTCCGTGTAAGAGGGGTGTCCGCGAAGGGGAATTTCACTGTAGATTTATATCAAATATATATATTTGACATTAAACATACGCGTCATATGTCACATGTCGCTTGGTATACATAACCTTACTAAAAATGATACTTTGCACACTAGTTTTGTTTTATAATTTAGCTTATATCAATTGTAATGTGCAATGATTTTGTGTGCATCATCTTGGAAACTATTACGCATTTAACTTGTAACTTAACAATACTTATATACCTAACAGTATCCTCTTCTAAATTAATAATAAAATCAGAGTAATTATCCATTATGTCTTCATTATTAACATATATTTTTTTAAATATTAACTACAAAACAGTAATATATGTCTCGTTTTAAAGAAATATGAACTTGTATACATTTACTCCCTATGCACACACTTTTCCAGTGCACCAATGGTGCGCATCTAACACTTGTTGATGACATAACAAAATGGCGTAGTATCAAATCTTTATAGCACAAACTGCATTGGTGTTGCTCTGTTGTCTAAAATCCGTATTTCATACTGTATTTCATGAATGGGAGGAAATATCTGTAGATGAATGTTATCGGCTTGTGGCATGTATGCCAAAGAGAGTCCGTGCTGTTATAAAAGCAGGTCTCCACTTGCACCAGCATTGAATATTAAAAATTCTAATATTTTGTAAATGAATTTTTATTGTGTACATTTTTGTTCTACCAGTTTTTTTCTATTTTTTACTATTTGGTCCCAATGTATAAAAGTGAAGGGTGTCTAATGCAATTGACCAAGGCTGTATTAATGAATAGCTTCTCTATAAGTCTTTGTAAAATAATCGTAAATGTTGCTACCTTTTTTGATATCAGTATTAAACAAAGATAAGTTCACGGTTCCTCTGCATGTGCGATTAAGTAACGATGTGCGTATAAAAATAAAATTAAACGTTCTGCTATTTATATGCCTTTATTTTCATTTTTGTTGTTTAATGATCAATTTCAACTATTACCAATTCGCTCTTTTAATAAAGCTAATAAATCTTCGTTCTTATTTCTATTTTCTTTTTCTTTGTGTTTTATAGGTATATATCGAAAATCGGGCGTGAGTTCGAAAGTTCGAGAGCTAAAGAACAAAATGGAGGAGGATCCTGAAAACGTGAACTTCGACAACTATCAAATTCATGTCCTTACCTCCGTTTTAAAATCCTTCCTTCGAGAAATGCCTGAACCTCTCTTAACGTTTGACTGCTATGAAAATTTCATCACAGCCGCTAATATGTCCGACCAGCAGGATAGGGTATCGACGTTATACGATATCCTAAAGAAATTGCCCAAGACGAACTTCGATTTGATGGAGAGATTAGTTTTTCACCTGGCAAGAGTAGCTCTACATGAAGAGGTTAATCGTATGAGTGCTGCCTCTCTGTCAATCGTCTTCGCGCCATGTATCCTGAGGACCAATAAATTTTTACCCGCCCAGGATAGCTTGCACGATATAGGAAGTCAAACTCAGTGTATTGAAACGATAATTACCGAACAGTTAAGGAAAGTACGTAATACGTTGGACGATATCGATACTTTGGATACGGCAAGGCAGGCTGCAACGAAACGCTTAACTTCTTTGAGGAGATCGAAAATATTTACTCCAGACGAACTGTTACAAGTCGAACCGATGCCTACTAACGTGGATGACGAGGAAAATCTACTGCAGGATCACATAGAGGAGATTCAAAAGGAGAAAGAACATCTAACTTCGACGTTGCCAACGTTAAGCCACACCTCCGACGATGACATGTTATCAACGGACGGTGACGGCAGCCTGGACGATATCTCGAGTATGGGCGAGACTAAGAAGCTCAAAGGACCAATAATTCGCTCGATATCTAGCGGTGAGCAAATGCCGAAACAAATGTTACCTACTCAGAAACTGAAAAGACAATCTTCCTCGGATGTTAGCGTTAAAATTTTAGATGACTGTTCGGAAGATGCTCCCATAATGGTGTGAAATGAATCGTAGTAACGTGTGTATATATTTAATTTAAAGAGAGAAATAGCAATCTGATAGAAATCAACGCGATTTGATTTTAATGTTAAAGTAAAAAAAAAGAGATGGTAAAAGAGAAACATAAGATTTATTTTTGTGTAAAAAATAATATGAATTATTGAATATACCTATATTATATATATACATTCAGTGTGATAAAACAAACAAAAAAAGCTACTGGCACATACTTTAAAATTATGTAAGAGACTTTTTAAGAAGAAGAAAAATTGCAAGAAATAATACAAAGGAAATAGATACTCATCATAACGTGTGCATAAAATAATAATCCTTTTGTAAATTTATTTTCTTACATCTTCTTACAATAATCTTCTACATGACAGATGCAAATGCAAAATAATAACAGTAGGAGTATAATAACTATAATAATAATTAAACAGTAATATTGTAATATTATCAAGCATTGACAGACTAATGGAAAATATACCGAACGTGCTGTTAGAAAAAAAAAGAAGCGGAAATAAGAACGAATTATGTATACAATTTTGGAAAAGAATGGTAAAGATGTAAAAGATGGAAATGAAACGACTTGCCATCATTGTTACAAAAAACAATCACCCTTGTATTTAAATAGAAAGCGGTTTTTAAAACTAATACGGTGTGATTCATTTTATTAAATTATAAAAATTCGTATATGTGGTGCGACAATTGTCGTGATTTTTTCTTTTTGGCAAACAGAAATACGTCAGTGGGAATTTGTAGTCTAGTAAATGTGTGTCTCAAATGATTTTTATGGTGGAGATGGTGAGATTTCAACCTTAGTAGTTTGAGTAATTACCATTTTAAGGAGGCGCACACTGCGAGATTTCAGGTGACGTTACATGTTGGGGTAGGCCATAGTCCTATACTATTTCTTGTGAAATCAATTTTAACCCTTTAACGGGCAAAACTCTAGGAGTATGAGTGAAATAGCATTGAATATGAAGAAAAATAATGTTAGTGGTGTTGTCACCGGGATTTCATGAAAGTAGGCATATTTATGCCAATGTACCTCTAAAACAATATTGTACAGCAACACTTATTATTCTAATATTTTTATATTGAACTGCATGTTGTTGTTGCTGCTTCTTATTATAGCAATGAGCACAACCCCTGCGAATACCCTTCTCTAGTAGGTGATCACCTACATCTATATATGACATAATGTTTATCGGTCATCTGGACAGTTACTTTGCAGCTGTGAAGGTGTCCTTTTCTTAGGTTCCTCGACATTTAATTTTGCTCAATAAACAATGTAGCTATTAACAAGACAAGAATCTATACAGTAGTCCACCACTTTCCAATTTTCCATGAAAGTTTGTATATAGAGAGTAACTAATTGAAATGATTTACACCACTCATATATTTGATATAATCCTTTATTCTGGAAGAACAACTTACTAGGAGTCGAAATCCATCTTTTTATGTTACTCATATGGTTGCAACTGAATCAAATGATAACACAAAACCGATTTTCTACTACGGTGTACCATTTAGATAGAGATATATTTCCTCCGATGCAGCCATTTTTACAGCTTTTGAGAAGAAATGTTGATGTTCTTTAATGTTAACGCATAAGAAAATATTCTTTCTTCTATAAGAGATTCCCCACTGGGATTATAGATAAAACAAAAAAATGCCTAAAAGTAAGCAATATCCCAATTCATCAAAAATCGCTGATAATTTATTGTAGATTTATCAAGTATCCAATATCCGTTAACACTGTATATATATATATATATATATATATATATATATATATATATACTTTGAAACCACGTTTTGTAGGCGTTATGGTCGCGTATCATTTTACACTCTTGGGTTCTTTAAATTTCACTATTGGCCATTAACCGATTGGCAGACACCTTATTGGATCGAAAATAAGATCTTTCGCTACATCATCTAAAATAGAGTTAATTTTTTCAGCATAGCTTCGTTATCATGGAAGTGTAGATACCATACAATTTTTAGGACACGTTTCGAGAAACTGAACTCCATGGAAGGATGCCAAATACAATTGGAATTCATATGAAAACGTTTAGTTCTCCAATTATTGAATTTAATGTTGTATGATTTTGGGTCGCGTATAGATGGTATTGTCCGGCTACAAATTCTAAGAAGTCAGGAGACATTACTGTAAGAAATATACGCAAGAAAATTTCGATCAGATATACAAAACCGCTTATAGAAGATGTTCCCACGAAATATCTTTGTAGTTCTTTTTATGTTCTGCCACGACCTTTCATCTTCATCTGACGAAACTGAATTAGACTCGCCATCTTCGTCAGAACGAGGGTAAGCCTGGGGTTGCTAGCATTGATCGTTGAGTTCAAATCATCTTGTAGAAATTTGAAGTAAATGCAGAAACATTTATATTAGGTTTATATTTATATAGGTAAGATACATTTTTGGATTATTCAAATTGAAACAGTTTTTTTTCATATTATTACTAAAATAATAATTCGACATTTGATCTTTCTCAAATCACTATTTCCACCTTTGGGATAATTTAATGTTTGAAAATAGCTCGTGGAGTAATTATTGTATATTTTGAGTGATATAATTGTGAGCTTCTTCATTTCCTTCTGCTTCAAAATTCACAGCTATGCTGTTGTTCACTTCTCATTTGTGCAGTAGATAAGAGACTTCTTTTGGTTTATCCAAATTGCAATAGTTTTTTGTTTTCATATTGACTACTAAAATAATAATTCAACATTTGGTCTTTTTCGAATCAGTATTTACATTTTTGAGATACTTGGTGGTTGAAACTAACTCATTGAACAATTATTGCATATTTGTTAAAATTATTATTAGTTAGCAATTAATAAATAGAAGTCTTTATAACAGTGTGAATTCTACAATAGAACCTTACCTTTGACATACTACATATAAAATTACCTTCCATCAAAACATTATTAACAAACTAATAAAACTATAATAGAAACCGGGTTTTTAGAGGTTTTTTAGAAAATATACACACAGTAGTGTATCTCATCCGTGCATTTTATTTCACTATATGTCCAATCAGTGGTATATACGTTTATCAAAACAGACCAAAGAATGCAGAATAAACGAATGTCAAGTTTTAAATTCAGAAAGATTGTCATTTTTTAATCTTGTAATCAATGGTAATATAGTTGCTGAAGTATATGTTGTAGGCTTGCGCGGTATTTGATTTCTTTTAAAGAATTTAGGTTTCTGACTTGAAACCGCCTCGTAGTTGCGTGAGTCTACCGACGATTCGCTCTCAGTTGCATGGAGCTTCTGCGCTGCTGCATATTGATGAATTCATTCATCTTACAATAGCGTTATGATATACAGCAGTCCAGAAGAAGTTCCATGCAACTGAGACCGATGTAACTACGACGCGGTTTCAACTCCGAAACCTAAATTCTTTAAAAGAAAACAAATACCGCGCAAGCCTACAACATTCTTCAGTAACTATATTGAACATTAGTCTATGCTGTTTATTATTTCTCATAATCACTGAAAAATTGTAATGTTCGAAGATACAAGTGGACTTAGACTAAAAATGTTTTTCCTAAATTTTACTTGGCAATACGAAACAATGCATTAAAATAAAAATGTAGAAATAGAAACCTAACTTGTTTTTGAGAAAAATAGTCTTGTGTAAATGTATTAAAATGCTTAATGATTTATCGAAACCGCTAATTTCTAGTCTACGTTAATTTTCTAGTTGATATCTTATGGACATTGATTTAATGCACAGTAGGAAGGTGAAGTAATTTCAAATTTGGTGTTTGTTGTCAAGACTTCTTCAAGATCGAAAAATCGTTGTTTAATTTTAGTAATCGTTAGTATTTTTTTAATTGCTAGTCATCTGCCTTATTTCCGCTGCAGTTAGAACATGCGCGTACACAAATTTTCATTCCGTGATTTATTTTCTCGAATATTACTATAGTATATAACCATCGTACTTTCTGTGTTTTATTTCCGTATGTATTAAAGAATAATGTATGTTATAATTCGATCATTTCTTTGCCGAGTGGCTTGCGTCTATTGGTAAATGTGTGACAATAATGTTCAACTTTCAACTGATAATCCATGGCCTTTTGGGACTCTAAATTATTATTACCAAGCTAGCGATGAAGCATATTCGCAAGCTCTGATGTAAAAATACTTTCAAGTAAATATTTCACATTTACAAGTGTGTTAGGGTTTTAGCAAAATCTTTAACCAAGTATTATATGTATTTCCACTCAATTATGATGAGAAATTTTAAGTATAGGTTAAATTATATAAATTTTTGTTAGATTTTATAACTAATTATATCAGAACTGTGTTTATCATTAGTAGAGACCGGATTATATGCAAGGTGCAAATACTTTATTTTATTTATTTATTATATTTTACGTCTAAATATTCTACATATATATATTTTACACTGATTAAAGTTAATTCACCCTAATTTACTTTATTCAGTGTAATACATCTACATATGGACGTAAAATATAATAAATAAATGAAACAAAATACATGCACTTTGCATATAATATGCAAACCTATGCACTTTGCATATAATCCGGTGTCTAGCCATCATAAATTAAACGCACATAACACTTAGCGGGGATGTAAGCTGTTATCAACGAAAGCTCGTACGACAAGCAACATTTTATCGAAAAAGAGCGCCAGTATTTCCTTTATAACTACAAAAGAAAATAAAATAGAAGAGGCATGCTTGTAAGGCTAGTGTGATGCCTTTATAGATATATTAGTCAAATATATTTTGCAATTAAATGTTCGTTAGTATGTAGATATTTCGCATAAATCACTTTGAAATAACTTTTTAACTCGTAAATTTCAGTGTGGCTGCTGTTTCCTACCTCAGCGTGTTACGTCAGAGAAATTACACAGAGATAACGTAAATGCGTTTTAGTATATTAAACAATTCTTTAGAGCAATGATTATATAGGAGACCTATGTTATAATTCCATTTTAAAAGGATTCTTTTTAATTATTATCATTTCAATCTTGCTACATGAAAATCATAAATATATTAAAAAGTTCTCCATAGTTAAATTAAAATAAACAAGATATTTATGGTTATGAATTTTCATTTAATCGTTCTCCACCATATCAAAAGAGATTTTTAAACAGATTCTAGAAAAATTTCTAAAGACACACATTTATTTCAGATACCAAACGCTGCAGTACCTAATAAAATATGCTTTGTCATAGAATTAACTGACAAAAGAATTCGATAAACAGAACTATTCGCTCTTTATACGTTAAAACATTAAAATCACGTCATTTTTCGCCCAATATTCTGTTTGTTTCCCCCTTTATTGTACGTGAAAAACGAAACTGTTCTTGATATTTAATATTTCTGTACATTTTCTGTAAGGTTTTGCCCATATATAAATATATTTGTGTCTTGTTTCTTTTACAAACGATGTTCTAGTCAACTATTTCATGTTCTAACCACCATTTATTCTTGCCCCTGATTGTAAATGATGAACGTCCTATGCAACGGAAAAGATGCACCTTCTTTTAATGGTAAAAAAAATAATCGCGGGGGTAGAAATGATATTTTTCCATTGTAAAATTAAGTCCCTTTTTTATATAGTCGTATAAATAAATAACCTTATTCTTCTGTACAGATGGATTAATTTAAGAAGAGTAATAGTTCGAAGAAAAAAAATTTTTGTGCAATCAGCGTAAAAAAACCATCGGAGGAAGTGTTTAGAAATATGTTTTTGTTTTTTCTGTATTAACGTTGTAATCTTAAGTAAATTTTATAAATTATACAAATTTTTTCTACTTAATATATTTATAAGGATTTTTTCGTTTTTTTTCTTTTTTGTTTAATACTCATCTTGTATGTATATTCTTTTTAAAATAATGTAGTAATTATTACGATTTGTACTGAACTAAATTTATCTATATTTGCTCGTATTTAATGTGTACATTGAATTTTACACAATTAGTAAACATTTATACGGAAATAATTTAAAATTACCACAAGTTACGTATATATACTAATAAATAGATTTTTTTTATTTAAATTTGAAGCTTTTTGTTTTCTTTCTTCTTTTTTTTGAATTGGATTTTTGTCGTATGTATTTTGAGGTAAAATTCAATTCCTACAACCCTGAAAGTGTAATTTTTCTAATCAGAAATGAGTTAATATTAAGATATATGGATCCCAATACACATACACAGTCTGACAATTACGGAACTTTTTAGATACAGAGTGAAATACGCATTACATTATTGTTGAACAATTTCTTTTATCCGAAATATGTTCCTGTAGACTCAATACAGCGTAAGGCACGGGTGACTAATACATGCGTCAATTTTTTGAAGCCTGGTTGTGGGATGTTTTTCAGCACCTGTGTCACGGCTGTTTGAGTGACTGGAACATTATAAAAATGTCCTTCCATTGCAGTTTTTAGTTTCAGAAACAGAAATTAATGGCAGGCTGATATGTTAGGCGAATATGGTCAAGATGAGCCGACAGCACAGATTTATCTTTCATAGGAGAATCCCAGTGATGTGTCCAAATCTTCATCCCAGAAAAAAAATTCCACCTTTCTAACATGATCGAGTTTTCTTGAAAACTTCTTTTCTTAACAATTTCTACTTAGGTACAAGCAATCTGAGAATCTACCGTATAGTTACTTGATACCAAAAGCGTGGCAATGGGAAACACTTGTTTTGAACATCCAGACTTGACGCTGTAATAACAGAAATTTAAACACAAATTCTTTAATTTCTACCGGTGAGATCTTGGGTCGTTGTTAATTCTCCTACTCCGTCGAAAGAGTCTAGGACAAAATTTAGCTTGAAAGTAAGAGAATTATACACCTCATTCGTGAGTAATTTTTGGTCCATTCTATTATTTTGTTAGAACTTATTTTATCAGGAAATAAACCGTTCTGAATTTTGAAACCATACAAATTAAACATACCCTTGTTTCAGCCAAGTGTGTCAGAATAAAAAAAATTACCTATCCACGTACTGAATAACTCCTGATTGCTTTGAAAATTGTTACATCTAGGAGATGCCTGCATCCATCTTTTTTTTTTTTTGTTGATGCCACGTTAATTATTTTTATTGCCTCACTCCCAGATTCTCTAAGAGAGTGTTGACTGTAAGTCTTCAAGTAAGCAGTAAGTTTTGAAGCAGAAAGGGCCTACGATTATTTTAAAGAACTATAGTCAATGTTCTTTTCTTAAGCGGCGATGCACACCTAATATTTTCGAATATATACCTTTTTGAATTCAATAAAGGAGTTATGGTTTGCGGCATTTTTCAAGAAACAGCTTCTTGTAGATAAAGTGAAGTTTAAATTGGTGTTGGAGATAACAAAATAGTTTTAACAAAACAGAATATTTCTCTATATCAAAGGTATCGTCTTTTTGCTCAGTGCATTTGTTTAATCTTTCTCGTTATTGTATTTATTAAATCTTGAGTAAATATGCCGTATCTTTCATTAAAAAAAAAGTATTTGTGCAAATACCATGGAAATAACTGCTTTTCGGTTATCATTTTCACCAAATAGTAAAACTAGACATGCTAAAAATATAATTTCTAAATGTTCTGTATAATAACAATAATATAAAAACTCAAACTGTTTTATATTACAATTAATTTCTCTACCTATGAGTGATGGAAGATTTATAACATACTACAACAATTCACAATGTTATCCACATTTCTCTTTTGATTCTTTCCTTGTAGTAGTAGTTAAGTGGATTATACTAAAAAAATACTATTGAGAAACTTGAGATTGTAAATTTCAATATTTATATTATATTAGTGAGTG
Organism: Trypoxylus dichotomus; assembly: GCA_023509865.1. Lineage (NCBI taxonomy): Eukaryota > Metazoa > Arthropoda > Insecta > Coleoptera > Scarabaeidae > Trypoxylus > Trypoxylus dichotomus. Next base: position 13,554,458 of record CM042081.1, on the reverse strand, counting down.
GTTATTATAAAACAAATACTTAATAAATTCGAATTATGAAAATACGTACACTTAAAACCATGAAACTTTGTAGTTACGTCATAGTTGGTTATGATGTATGCTTAAGTAGCTACGACTTATATACTTCTCTATCGTTTGTGTATTTGTATGCTTCTGACTATTATACATAGCGCTTGTCTTTACTTTGTCGATGAAACAATGATGTAACTACAAATTGTTTTTCATCTCTACGTTTATATATCATGAATTTTTGTTATTCTTAAATAAGTTTTCGATGCTCTGATACGACTTTTTAAAACTGAAATAGGACAAAATTTGTTAGCAAATGCCAGGAATAGTAAATGCAAATCAGAACAGGACTGCTGTATAAATCTTCCTTAGACAAAAAGAGAAAATCAAATATTAAAGTTAAATATTACTTTACAGATTTATAGCGGCGAATACATGTTGAAGTTAGAAGATAGTTAGAAAATAGTTAACGGAAACGGTGAATAGCTATTAAAAATTTTCAGTGCTGGAGGTCTTCGTTTTTTTTTTCTTTGTCACCAAAGAACTCGCCTATATAAAATGTTTTAAGGGAATAGTAAATGTTTTAGATGATGATAGTATGGACTATTTTGAATAAAAACAGTTCATATAGACATATATCCAATTCCTAATGCTTACAGAGACACAGCTGTTTCAAGTTGGCGTTTATGTATCCGATGCGAAACACTCAGTACTCTGTACATGTGGCAGTTGTAACCTAACACTATTAAGTATTAGAAGTTCTAATAACGCTGCACCTATTTACACATGCTGAATTTGCCGATATGGTATTTGTTTATGGGTTTTGTTATCGTAATACTCTTGCTGCTTATAGTGAATATAGTCTACCACTTCTTAACGGTAGAGTGGCAGATTACAGAGAGTTGTAACTGAAAGAAATGTAGATGAAGTAGAAGACATTATTCACTCGATAGAACGTAGACCTTCGACAAACACAAACATATGGGTGTTGCACGTAAAAGAGTATGCATAGCTTCTATCTTTATCATTTACATCGTATTTACCATCTTCACATAGGAGATGAAGCTAAATGATTGAAAATTTGAATCAGTAGCTAAATGTTTATCGCCGTGTTATTCCATTATTATTAATGGATGAAGCTGCTTTTGATAGCACCATCGGTGGGTCAATGAAAATTCATGTCATTGAGGAGAGTAATTATCAACCATGGCTCTCTATAAGTGCGTGATCCAGATTTCCTTGAAAACGTGGTATTGTCAAGAGAATTCGAAAGTGGATTGAAGTCGGTTGGGTTTTTGAAAATCAATTTTGAATTTAATTCATGATTGTGATTTATATCAGTTAATTAATAAATACAATCAATTAATCTTTCGCCTTTGCTTAATGTCTTTTGTATTTCTTTTTGTAACATTTAAACAGTTGTACCTTTGTACCCGTTAAGAATTGGACACAAATCAATAGGATTTTTTTATTCAAAAGAGTCCATACTGTCATCACCTAAAATATTTACTATTTCTCTTAAAGCACACTGTATAGTCCAGGCTTCTCAGTTAAAAAAAAAAATGAAGAAACGTCAAAGCATGGAAAACAGTATCCAGAAAAAATATTTGCATATTAATTCAATTTTAACATTTTCAGTTGCTATTTTAATAAAAGACACTTATATTATAATATACAACAAATAAAACTATATTTAATACAGAAAAAGTATATATAAACCAAAATCATAAATTCGTATAAATAACAATATATAATAAATTATTGTACAAATATATACAAAATTAACAACGAAAAAGTATTTGCGCGGTTTTATTTTGAGTCGAAAAAAATTGTATGTTAATATTTTGTGCGATAACCATTAGTGTCTAACACGGCTGGTAGGCGTCGTGGTATAGAGTTAATTAAATTTTCCATTATATTAGGGTTTATTTTAGCCCATTCTTTCGTTAAAGCAGTTATTAGTTGTTCCTTATTTTTTATTTCGCGCAAACGAACTTGCTAATCCAGTATATCCCTTAATGGCGTTCGGTGATTGTGGAAGTATTCTTCACTATCTTCGACGTATGTTTAGGGTCGTTATCATGCTAAAAATGAAATCCACCGCCTAAATTTAATTCTTCAGCACTTTGCTTCAAATTTTGTTTTAAAATGTTCAAATATCCATATACCTTGAATCCTAACTCATTTGCCTCAAAACAACCCCACAAGCTTCTCCTTGGTTTTCGTAGATCCATTTCTTGTGATCTGAGCCAGAAACCATAAAGTTGCTTTCGTCAGAAGAAATAACAAATTTCCAAAATTCTGCAGATTGATTGCTATACTTTCTTTCAAGTTCCAGTCGTTTGCGTCGATTGACTTTGCTCACAAAGGGTTTTTTTCGGGCAGTACAGGTTTGATATCCATGTTTCCTTAGTAGATTTTTGTATAGTATCGGATGTACATGTTTTCCAGCAACATTATAAAGGATCACTGCTAATTTGGACGGACTGCAAAAACGATTTTTTTGAATTTCTCTGATTATATAATTTTTATCCTTTACTGTTAACTTTCTTGGTCGACCTGATCGCAATGAATTGTTAACTGTCCTATATTTTTATACTTTGTTATAATGTGTCCAATTGTTGAAAATGATTTATTTAATATGCCACCAATTTCTCAAGATTTTCCTTAATTATATAATTTTATTACTAACTGTCTCTTCAATTATACTTTATCTTATTTTGCACGCCATTTTTGTTTGTAGTCACTGCAAATATTAAGTAGTTCAACATATCGTTGAGAATCAACAACCGTATGGGATTTTCCTGATTATAGGTTGGTCTTTTCGTAATTTTAGCAAAGTGTGCAATAGTTTTTCCTATAAAATTTTTGTGTTGTTTACATTATTTTTTTTCTTATTGCGACGAATAAAAATTTATGATTTTGGTTTATATATACTTCTTCTGTATCAAATATAGTTTTTTGTGTAATACAATATAAGTTTCTTTTACTAAAATTGAGTTGCTGTGCAAAGACTTTTTCTAGATACTGTGTTTATAGTTAAAGAGAATGCGTGATATGGAATAACGTGTATTGGGAACAAACTAATCTCAGTATGATTTCAAAATTACACTTCAACGAAAACACATTTCACAGGTATATCAGTAAACTCCACTCACACAAATTTATTAATTATTCGGAATGCAGCGTTTCGAGAGCACGTAGGATCTCATTGTCAACCGTATTACTGGTACTGTGTTATCAGTCGGCAACACGGTTGACAATGAGAGCCCACGTTACGCTGCGTTCCGAATAATTCATAAATTTGTGTGAGTGTAGTTTACTGATATACCTGTGAATATACAACCACACAGTCCTTGCAATCGTTAATTGAAAACACATTTGCTTCGAAAATGTACTTCGATGCCCTACATTCATAGCAGGGAATTTCCGGGGAGAAATCTAGATTCTTCCATTTATGCTGATTGATCAAAAAATACCAATAAAGCTACAATACCGAATCCACCATTTCAATAAAATGACACTTATATACCAAGGTAAAATTCGGACACTCATGTACTGAATTACTTGCTCATTGCTTTGAGAATTGATACGTATATATTTAGAAAACTAATTGTGATGATTGTAATCGAAAAATTAAATTACCTATATTTCGTCTTTTCTGTTAACGCCACAATAATTATTATTACTCTGTGTTCTACGTGTACGTTGTATAACATATATAATCCTTAAGTTTAGCTGTTATATATATATATAAAATGCAGTTGTGTATGTATAACTGTTTGTTGTTCAAAAGACAGAAAAAAGTTGATAATTTCGGACAAAATCTACAAAAAAAAAAAACTAATTGTTAAATTGCTGTTTAGTGTTTAAGATAAGTAAGCAAAAATAACATTCAATGCCGGAGCTTTGTGTAATACATAATATAAAAAAGAAATATGTTAGTGGAATAACTTTTCGTTTGAAAGTAATTTAAAAAATTGTGGCAGAATTTTTTTTTTTGAAACACTTGAAAACTGGCGAAAACTGTTATACAGAGCTGGTTGTAACCACGAGACTCAAAGGCAATATGAATATATACCACAATAAACTTGTTCCTGAATATGTTTGCGTATGATATACGCTGCTCATGCGTAGTAATAATCTGAATAATTCTTTATATATTCTACTGTATTGGACTATTTGATTGATGTTCAAAATGTATACGTAATGATCAATGTGGAAGCATCTAAAGCTGTTTCTGTGAAACGCCAATCATACTCAACTGCAAATATATACCTACATGTATAACCAATAAACGATTCTATTGACCAGCCTGTATAGCAAGCATTGAATATTACAATACAAAGTATATCTTGTTAGTTTATTAAAATCTTGGCAAACTGTGATACTTTTAACATATTCTTGGTCTATTCAATTATCTGCGTTATTGTAATACCCATACTATATTGATAATACACATATACTTTTTAAAATATTGGTTATGCATATATAATCTATGTATTTCTATACATGTATACACATAAATGTTCTTTAAATAAGAAAAAATTGAAAAAAATATTGAAACTGATTAGCATGTATCTTCTTATTTATGTATTTAATGTGCTGCGAAGGATATATGTATGTAAAAGAAATTGTTTTTTTACTGTGAAAATCTTTCATGGACGTTTTCTGTAATCGCGATACAGTTACTGAAATAATAAAAAAAATCTTTTCCAGCTTGTGTTCTCTTGAATTTTCTCATCTTATTTTTATAATTAAGAAAAAAAAATGTAAAACTCTGGTTTTAATATTGTAAATATTGTTATAATAAACTCGATGATATAATACTATGCTTATTTTTCAATATTCTCAAAAAAATTTATTATTATTTTATTTATATATACTGTGTATTATATTGAAACTAATCTACTCCATCGATAAGAGCTAGGTACGCGTTATGGTAAGTAAGTAAGGTTTCAGTTTTAACCCAGTTAATCATCCTAGTCAAACATTTTTCAATCTAGCAGACAATTTAGGTTGGTAGTTCCGGCAATAAAGACCATATTTGTCCGTATTGCTTCAAAAAGCTGTGAATTGCTTTTGGAAGCTTTATTGCCGAAAATCTCAACTTGAATTATCCGCAAGATTTAAAAATGGTTAACTGGGAAGCAAATAATTTTCAAACGATGATCCTTAGTTTACAAAAAACAAGAAAGTTTGAAAGCTACTGTTCTATTGCATTTGAGATCTAACTGCGTAGTTCTAAAGTTGAGTGGTTCGTACTATATCTAATTTAGTGCTTTATATAGAATTTAATACGAGGGAAGATCATTAAGTAAGTCACAAGGTGCTGTGGGAATGCTGAAAATAGCAGTGAGTTATTTCCTTATATGTAACTAGGTGTCAGCACAATCCAGGTTTATGACACTCAAATGACAGTTTCTGACTGTAGCACAATAATATCAGGCCGCATTCGGCCCACTTGACCGAGGCGAGAATTGCAGAATTGGGGTGAGAACTTCTTGAAGATCCGGCTTACAGTCCCGACCTAGCCCCAAGCGACTATTATTTATTTGATCCACTCGAAAAGCACCTTGGCGGCAAACATTTTGAGGATAATATTTAACAAGAGGTACACACGTGGTCCAGACGGCAAACCAAACACTTTTATGTAGTAGGCATAATGTAGATGGCGAATGGCGACTTTGTTAAAAAATAAAACTTGTTTTTGGCCAACTATTTCTCTAATTATTTTTATAATAGCTTTTTGTAACCTACTTACTGATTTTCCCTCTTACTAAAAACATCAGAAATTTAAATTCAAGGGTAATAAGTGCAAATAATACTGAAGAGATTTTGGTTTTATTATACAAGCAATCAATGAGATTATGTTTTGAAAAGAATATCGTTTGAGTGATCTCTTGTACTATATTGAATTGAATGGATTCTTGTGACCTAATTTCTGTCTACTTTTTCAAACATATGGCGTGATAAATTTTCAGTGAAGCGTCATGCTATGTTTAAGGTCGTGACTCGTTCGTGGTTTATTATCGTAGACGTCAGATTTAAGTTTGCCCTATAGAACAAAATTCAAGAGTAAGAAATTGTACGACTTTGGCGGCTAGTTCATATTACCATTCATCGAACTAGGTAACTTTTCTACCAACGATTCATTGCCTCGAGAAATGTACCGTCTTATTTAAACAGAATGGTTAAAGTCAGTATTTAACAATCCCACAAATATTCTATTATCATATACTTGTGGCGTTCGCCATTGACAGTAATGTAATTTCCTTCTTCGTCTTCAAAAAAATTACTTGAACCCAAATACCAAAGAAATAACTTCTTCAGCATGGGAAAGCAATTCTTGAATCACTTGAGGATTTTCCTCAGCTCAAATACTACAATTTTATTTGTTCATAAATCCACTGAGCTCCAGCTGCTCCAGAACCCAAATCGGCAGAGTCCAATGCGCACGACGTTCAAGTTGTTGAGTAAGCTGAATTTTATGAGTCTTTAGGTGAAGATCATGATGTAAAAAATCTCCGTCTAGTCGTCCGAGAAAGGCAAAGTTTTTGAGGTCGTCATGAAACAGAGACATTAGGATCTTCTCTTACACTTTGGTTTACAGCAGCGATACTGTCCACTGAACGAGGCTTTGACAGCATACACTGAGCCTCTTTATTCAATTTCATCAACGAGCCGGCAAATGGAATGTTCAGTTGATTGATTATGTTGATCGTAAGTTTTTCGCAATGAGCGTTCGTAGACCTAACCGCTATGGCAAGTAGAATAGCTGTAGATGCCAGTAGTGTCGAGATGAAAGATCTGTGGGGTTATAACTGTCAACTTATTAAAAATCCTAAAGAGCGTTAATGATTCCGAGCGTATAACTGTGGCACTGCTGGCACAGAACTCGATAGGAAGCTGTGGGGCAAATTAAACAAAGGTTGAACTGGGTATGGTCGATGTGCGGGCTCACTTTATAAGTGAGGTTCTGCAGAGTCTCCGGTTTGTTATTACGGGGATCCGAACCAGACAATCAAGCACATAAGGGACGGGGCAATTGAAGCGATTTTGGTTGATATTTAGTTTTTTCTGTCTTTCAGTATTCTTGTTATGTGCAAATACTATTTGTTATATACTTTTTATTTTTACACTGCACGTGAACCATACGAATAAATAAATAATATAACATTATCGAACATAGAATCAAATTGATTCATGATCGATTATATTTTAAACTTTTAAACGATATATTTGTGATGGATGAATTAGATTTAGAGATTTCTATTTAATTGGTTAGGTTATCTAGTGATTGAAATTGTTATTAAAAAGAGAGTCCAGTACAAGCAAACAGCCGAACATAACTATGAAACAAATAAAAATATCAGGAATATTCAAGAAATTAACTTTCAACATATCCAAATTACACAAAATTTAGCATACCAAAATTCATGCCTAAAATGAGTGATAGAAACATTTAAATAAACAACCTGTAGGTCAGCGCATAGAAAACTGAAATGAGATCGCTGGTGATTCTCGTAAACAAAATCGAAGAAAATAAACAGATTTTGGTAAATGACGTATTAGAACATAATAAGTTGTAATAAGAAATGGGTGGGTTCCATTAAAAATTTACAAGAATATTAAAATAGTAGCCAAACGATAGTACCACACAAAAGATAGTTTCTAATTTCGAATTATTTGTTGCTGACGTTAGTTGTTGTACAAATTATAAAACTAGCATGTTTTTTCTGATCAAATCAAGCAATATCCTCATTCATGTGTGATGTTGTTTTCATAGTTGTCGTAACCATCAAAAATCGTGTTGACGTGACGCTCAAGAAACAGCACCCAAAAATGTAGAAAAACACTAAACAGAATTAGTGCTGTACCGTGTAATACACACAAGAAAATACTGAATATATATAACTAACCATTTCGGCATCAAGAGAGGATACTTGGAAATTCGTTATTTATATAGCAACACACTCATCAAAAGGAACATTGTTACTGTGTAACTTCCATGTGAAATTACAATAATAAGTACTTTCATTTAAAGCGTTTAGATCTCGTTTAGAAATATTTAAGGACAGTCTTTAGGGACCTTGTAAATAAATTGATAGTACGAGTGAAGTTTAATTATATAATCTTGTAATCCTTATAATTTGCAGCCGTAAAGATCTACAGTTAATTATTCTATATTCTATCCTGCAATTCCTGTATGTGTACCTACATTCAATGAAAGTACTAGACAAATTGTTTCCATGATATATTATTTCGGCTAAGACAATCAATGGTGTTAGTCTTTTTTCATTTTTGACTAAATTGGACGAGGTATCAAAATTGAATGAATTCTGAAAAGCACCATATTGGGAAATTAAAAATTTCTGAACTTGGCAAGTTTTTTAAGTGACTTAAACAACTTTGTGCTTTCGTTATTTCTATATTTCACTACAGCACAGTGCTAAAGATAAAATGGGTTTTTGTCACTTCTATAACGTGAGGCTTCGGATATTGGAAAAATGTATTTGCTTTCATATATGTATTCTTCGAAATTAATTGCTTAGATCGCTGTTCTTCAAAACCGCAAACAATGAATACGAAGCTCTGCTTATCTAAAATTTTTAAAAATCAAAACAGTAATCGTTTCTCGATTCTTCTTTCGTAAATTTACCGTCAAGAAAGTTGATAAAGTCAAGGGTGTAAATTTACCAATAGTGAAATAAATAGGTCTCTGCATCCTAGCCATTGTAATTAACATGCTCCTCTTGAAGGACGTCGACGTGGAATACCAATCACCGTTGTATATTGAATTTGGAATGTTGCTACTCTACAATGTTGCGAGTTTCAACACTGTAATATGATAGATATTTAATTTTACTTACGCTAACTGTGACTTTATTGCCAAAAACACAATAAATAAGCAGCTGGCATTCGATGGCGATTAAGTATATCATTTCAGCTGCAAAATTTAAGCTCATCATTGGTAACTGCAATACTTCAAAAGTTTAGTCCGCCTAATGGAATAAGACAAACATAATTACTAACTAGGGATACTAAGAAGATGCAAGTACAGAAAACTATTAAAGATATCATAACTTGTGCTAGTATGACGTTAGTATAGATCTCTTCCAATCTTCTACAGATACTGCAAAAATAAATCATTATTATTTCTCAAAATGAAAGCACATTTTTCTATTAAAAAGTGCTTCAGAATTTCACTAGTTGTAGTTAACAAGACGACAGTAGATTGCTGTAAAAACGTTGTATTGAATTTTAGATACACTCCTTTGACACTGCATTCATAACTACAACTAGATCATTCGCTAACGAAATTCAGAAACAAAAAAAAGAGGTTGGAATTGATTTTACTTCAAGAGAACTTGAAGATGGTCGACAATTTTATTCATCTCTTTGTTCATGTCTTCCATTAATAAAGGCGGGTCCTTTAGAATGTCCGTAGGTAGTTTTAATCCCAATCTGGCTATACAACGTGGTCTTATAGTTGAAAATGCCCCTTGTATAATGTCCAATTGAGCAGAAACGTAGGCCAAAATAGCTGTGTATAATGTATCGAAACCTGCAAAGATTTGAATGGCTATTAATGGAACTCGGTAAAAATTTAATTAGTTGCTTTTAGAATTATTTATTAAATGACTTCCGCTTTTCACTTACATTTGATTTTAATTCTTTTAAAAGTATCCAGCTTACCAATAATGATGTAAGCGTAGTTTACAGCTGGAAAAAACTGGTAGCATATTGCTAATGTAAATCTCGGTTTGGATGACTTATATTCAAACGGTATATAGCTAAAATAGGGTAATTTTAAATTAATTTGTTCTTCATTGGATATTTCCGCATTTACAACATTAAGAATACACGATAAGGTGCCACTAATCCCAGTGAAAACCCCAAAAAGTAAGAAGCATATAGAAAATATATCTTTAGTTTTTTTAGCACTTCGTATTATTTTATTAGCGTCGAAACTAGTGTAGGATTCGTATCTTCTTACATAAATTCCAAGAATTTTTATAATATTCATTAATTCGCTTCTATAATAGAACCACATGCAAACTTTGATGTCGCCCAGCAGATGGGTCATACCCACGTTAACGTTTTTGACTAAATCGTTCAAATTCGGGAACGTCTTTGCGAGATATAACAGTTCTGATGGACAATAAATTAAGCAGGAAAATGTTATGCACATTGTGTTGTACAATAAGTATAATAGCTTGACGATTGGTGTAGATTCTCGGTTTGGTATCCAAACACCGGCTATTTTTAATAATGTAAAATTTATATCGAAAAAGTCATCCATGTTCTTAATTTTGCTGTGGTAACCAAAACTCTTATTCGTAATGAAATTATGAAAGTACTAACGAAGTCTTAATGACACAAATTTTAATTTACTAGCAAATACTGTGTGTATCTTGAAAACTAGGAATTACCGTAAACGCTTTTATAACTACTTAAAACTTCCTAGATGTAACCTTATTTTCTTAATTGGTGCAAATAACAAGTTTATGGCAAAAGTTATAATAGTTGTTCAATAAATACCGTACAAATGCCAATGTAAATATACAACTTAACCGACAATGCAATTATAGAAAATTGTATGAATTATAACAGAAAAACAGCAATTTGTATAATAATTGATTTTTTAAATCTATTGTACTGTGAAATAAAACGTAAAGAATCGTAGAGACACGGTGGAACCAGAAAACTATTACGACTTGAAGGTGATATTTGAGTTAAACAATACTCTAACATCCCGAAATTCTGATTTGCAGTTTAAGGCTCACCATCACCATATAAAATAATGGGTGATTGTAAATTAGATGACTACGCAGCATTTCTCAACGTTTAACAACAATTTAAATATCCTACACCATTCCATTCATCTGCATAGGCAAGGGTAGGGCAATTAATCTGCAGAAGTCATTAATGTATAGAACAAACAGGAGTGGACACAGATTAGAACCCTGTGGTACGTCAGATATTACAGTAGACACATCAAAGAAATATTCATTATAGAGTCGCTGCGATAAGCAGGAACGTGCTGATTGTACAGTAGAAAGAACAAGCCAACATCATTCAATTTGTGATGCAGAATTTAGTGGTCAACCAGAACGAAAATTTTAAAATATACTCCCCAAAGAAAGTGTCGCATAGACTACAATAGTAACATTGATCAACACATAATTTGGTGCCTCGGATTTTTCAAGTGCAATTAAGCAATTTTGGGGTGCCTAATCCAAAAATGCCGTCAGATTTGGTCTGTCAGATCTAGTTTTCGAAATTCACTGTTTCTACCCTATTTGGGAAAAATTCGCCAAAATTTTAAATATTACTACTGAAACACAAAAAATGGGTAGGTGGCATATATTTAACCGAAAAATATGCATATACAACTTTCAATCATCAGTTAAAAATTTCCTTTTACAAGATTTCCTTGCGTGAGGTTTACCGGAACAGTCTTGCTGAAGATTCCAACCGTAATCGGCCATCTATGGATATCCCATAGGGTACATTTCCTCCATAATGCTGATGTCTTTGTTAAATCTTTTCGTTTCTTTTTCCTGCAAAACGATTTAAGTAGCTGTGAAGGCAATGAATCTTGATGCTCATGTTACATCCGAGCGCGTGAAAGTTAGAAAGCATCTGTTCTACTAATTCGATGTAATTTGCTGCTTTATGATTTCCAAGAAATTTTTTAACCGCTTCAACAAAAGAGCACCACGCATTAGACTTACGCTCGTTCATTGATTCCGTGAACTGCGGGTTGTTTACAAGTGGCCTTATCTGACGACCATAAAAAAATTCCTTCAGTTCCTGTGTGCTAAGCCTAAGTTTTGTTTCAAATACTCAAAACACTGTCCATTTCAAGGTAATGCCTTAATAAATTGCTTTATAAATCCTAGCTTGATATGTAGTGGTAGAAAGATGATTTTGTTACTGTCAACCAACGGTTCGTTAAGAACGTTGTGTTTTCTCTTTGAACTAAAACATTTCTTAAAGGCCAGAGTCTCGTAATCTAGTGCAGGGCTCTGCTGTCTCAGAGGCATAAAAAACCAAGGATACTTTGTGTAACCACTTTGTTGTCCGAGGAGAAAGTTTACCATGTTTAGATCGACACATATCAGCTATTGATGCTCTTCGTACTTGATATTGTCTCGTATTCCTGTTTCATAGTTGTGGAATGTCTAATAGGTATAGAACCATGTTTATTACCATTGTGTAGAAGTACACATTTTAAACTTCGAGATGAACTGTCCATAAAAAGACGCCATTCAATTGGCGTATATATTTGACCCCAGGATACCTCTTATATCATTACAAAACACTAACCTTTTTTCTTAGAGAAATACGGCGGCAGATCTTTCTCTCTGGCAAGTAAATTTTATTATTACTACCTGAATACAGTAAGTTCCTTTCCTCTAATTTGGAAGCAAGCAATTCGGACGACTCCTTTGGGAGGTTCAGATCTCTAACAAGGCCATTAAGCCCTTGTTGGCTGAAGCGTTGGGGACTCCCTGTTGGTCTTTCGAAATTACTATCACCTTCACTTTTCTAGAACTGTACCTCGTCAGACGATGTGTCTGGGTCATCCTCCGGAAGCATAGGTATGTTACTGAATAGGTATTTCTTCAGAATGTGTAAGTGGTCTCCTTGCTGGCTCGATGTTAGGGATACCCATTTATGCCGGTTATTGCGATAAAAGCCTTTGATGTTGACAGAACAAAAATGGCAGTCATCATGATGCTTTCTAGGCTCCCTCCATACCATAGGTACTCCAAATTTTAAGCTCTTTCTCTTTCCGTTTGTCCACTATCGCAAATATTCTGCGCATGTTTTCCATACAAAATGTGGTGCCCAAGATTTATTCTGGTCTCCTAACCGGATGCCAAAATAGGCCTAATATGCCCTTTTTGTAAAGGGAGATATGGGTTTTCTACTTTCGTTAAAAATGTATTCAGCACAAATTTAACAAAAAACATCTGTTAAAGTCTTATGCTACAAAAATGAATTATGCATTTCTTTCTTTGCGGGGTGTAGATAAAGGAACATTGTTGACTCAGTGTGAGTTCATTCTAATATGTAACATAATGAAAAAGGACCATTTTCACAGATTTCTTAATTTATTCAAATAATAACCACCGGTTTCGTAGGACTCTGCACATTGTCAGGCCAAGACACTCAAGAAATTGACTATAAAATTAAACAGATGCATGCAATACCTATAACTAGCATCACGTCAGCAAAATTACATTTAGTGTTAGTTATTGTTCATGATAATTATCACGCACCATTCATATTTATTAATTTCAGGTAAAACGTAGGAAATAAAATAAATCTAAGTCAACAAACATACTTTTGCACATAATTTATTTAAAAATATTAATATTTATTTTTTTTCTCGGCATCCTATTATTCTGTGAGAGACGATTTTCGGAACATATCCCCCGGCCAGATTACACAAAAATCTTCGAAACAAATATTACGCGGGAAAATTCAAATTATTTTTATATTTTTGATATGAGTATGTAGTTGATAGACTAACTGTCAGAATTGAAGGTATATATCGTCATAATTGTGCAGTATCATACAATACAATGAAAAATAGTAGTATAACATTTGTATAAAATATGCAACAATAAGATATTTATTGCAAACTTACACTTTGTGCAAAAATTATGTTCAAATATTTTACAGAAATGCACTTGTATAATGGAAGCGTTTATTATAAACTAGTAAACTTTCCATAATTAGTAAAATTGAATTCGTATATTTTTACTGTGATGATTTCGAATAACAATCAAAATCTTCAATATCGCTGTCCTACTCAACCGCAATAATGAATGGTTTGATCACATCGTCAGTGATTCCATGATCTTTCATATTCTTCTTTAATAATATGGTGGACGCATTTTTTGCCGGGTAGTAGTGGTTACATTTTTCAATACATCAAGTCGTAATTACTTAACCTCGAATAATTTGAAAGTTTTATTTTAAAAATATTTAGAAAAATTCATACTTGTCTTCTTAGAATGGCATCTATGGTCTAATGTTAATAGTATATATTAATAACAATAAAACATTTGCAAAATCCATTCAAACACAACATTGGGAACGAATGCGTTATGAAATAGAATTCGGGAGGGGTGCTGAATTACATGCCCGATAATAAAGACCCTACTTCACATTGTTAGTTTATTTGATCGAAGGATATGCCAAAAAGAAGAGAATTGGATTTGGAAACACGCACCAGAATATGCATTTTACACGAAACAAATGTTTCAAATAGAGCAACTGCTCGAGAATTACATATTTCTAATTGTTATGTGCATAGGATAATTAAAAGAAAGGAAGAGACCGATATGCTTCAGAGCAGAAAGCGAAGTGGAAGACTCAGTTCAACGACGGAACGAGATGATCAATACATCCGAATGATTTTTCTAAGAAATCGCCGCCTTACCAAGTAGAGTTCAATTTACAACGCCGTCAGCCAATAAATGTGTCGACAGTAGAACGGAGACAAATAAAAGCCGATCTGAAGGGTCGTATAGTAGTAAGAAAACCACGATTAAGTTCTATGCACAAACGGAAAAGACTGAATTGGGCAAAAGCTCACGCAAACTGGAGCGTAAATGATTGAAAAATGTGTTGTGGCCCCTGGAGAAAGAATATTAGACAAGTGTATTTCAAAAACAGTGACGTATGGCGGAGGAAACATCATGGTATGGAGTTGCTTTGCAGACAGAAGGATTGGAAAATTAGTTAAAATAGATGAAAGAATGACAAAAGATGTATGTTTGGGAATCCTAGAAAACGATGCGGTACCAATTGGATATGAATTAATTGAAGAGGGGCTTATTTATCAGCAAGATAACGACCGCAAACACACTTTAAAGTTGGCTACATTTGTGTAACAACATCGCAACACTACAAAAAATAGACAATATTGCAAGGTATATTTGATAGGCATGATGAAATATAGTATTCATACGGGTTATTATTTCTTAATGTTAATTTTCATTTTCATCAGTACTTGCGTATAAATTTGCACAGTCTTTTTCTCATTGTCGAAAAAAATTAAGTTTATAAATGCATAAACGTATGAAGTATTAAATTGGAATTAAGTAAAAATAAGAACAAACATTAGGTAAGCCATTCCTAAGGAAAAATTGGCGAAAGGAAGACAACTAACAAACGAAATATGATATTGACGGAAATTAAAGAATTAACAGAGAACACAACTAAATGGAAGGAGTTTCACCAGATTTTAATCGTGGACCAGCACTCATTAACCTTACACCTGCATTAAAGGAAGGAATGTAAATAAGTAATTTCTTTCTGACAACTTTTGCAAAAAGCGAGAATATTTGCTGTGCTTCTTACGACCTTTTCTAATTTATTAAAAATTTTGATGTTTCAAATTTAAAAATTGAAGTAAAAAGCTTTTGTTCTCTTTGTAGTTGACATCCATGGAGTAGCTTTGCTCTGTAGCTGCTCCTTACAAGCAAAATAATTAATAGCTAAAGTGATATACTTACCTACAATAATATAGGCATAATTGAATACTGGAAAAAACTGATACCATATAGCTACAGAGAATACAAGCTTAGAAGCTTTATAGTTGAAAGGTATATAGCTAAAATATGGTAACTTAAAGTCAATATCTTTCCCATCTGGTATCTCCATTCTCAAAACACTTAAAAAACATATCAAACAACTACTGATTGAGGTGAACATTGCGAAAGTCAAGAATAAAACAGAGAAGGTGTCTTTGAATTTTTTGGCTTTCTGCACAATTTCTTCAGCGCGAAAATCACCAGAAGATTCGTACCTTCTTCCGTAGGCCCCCAATGTTTCTATAATGCTTATTATCTCTTTACGATAGTAGAACCACAGACATACTTTTATGTTGGCTAGAAAGTGAGTCATACCCATATTCACGTTTTTAACTAGATCCTCCATGTTACTGAATGTATTGACCAAATATACTAACTCGGACGGGCAGAAAAATAAGCAGGAGTAACCTATCCATAGAATGTTATACAGTAAATACATTAATTTGATCGAAAGTTTCGTCGTTGTTTCTGGTATCCAAATACCAGACATTTTTAATATCGTAAAATTTACGTCAAAGAAGTTATCCATTTCGTAGAACTGTAATGTAAATATCACGACTTGATGTTTACTTATGTCTGTGTAGGGATTGGACGTCCTTTAGCAACTGAGATGTTTTGAATTATAGATTGATGAAGCAGTGGCGGAACAAATTTGTCGTTTTAACGTTAAACTTCTGTTCCGGATAGTTTGTTTAAATTGTAAATTTAACTTTGATAATTAATCTATTTTATGAAGGTCGATTTGCATAGGAGTTGTTATAAATATAGCCGCACATTCCAGTAAAGTTCTTTCATTTGCTTATTTCTTTGTTAATTTAGCTTAAAAGTTGTGTAGATTCGGTTCGGTTAATATTAATCGTAGTAAGTAAAATATCTTTGGAGTTTGAATTATTAATTTAAAGCGGATGGATTACGTTTAGAAGGTAAAGTAATTTTATTAAGAGATGTTAATGTCTTCATGAAACCTTAATCCAAGTTTTGATATCTCAAGATAGCATGGATTCTCACTGAAAATATACTGATTTTCACAAGGTCTTACTATCCTATAATTTTTAATTATACACAGTTCACTGAGTCGTTGAATGTTGCAATGGTAACCATTTTTAAACTATTCTGTTAAATTGTACAGATAATAGTAACCTCTTATTGATAAATTTACTTATGTGTAGAGTTATACTGAGGTATGTCTCAGAATTAATGAGAATGACTAGTTTTGAAGTGTTTAATTGAATGCACATAACATCTCCAGCGAGTTTTTCATTCCTGGTAATAAATCTGGAAGTCTTGTTCCGTTAGGCCGTTTGGAATCTGCGTCGTGACTGTTTGGCTGTTGTTTGTTGTTCCATAATGGGGAACTTTTAATTTCCGCTTAAGCGTTGGAAGAAGAAAATAAGCATATGGAGCCATTTTTGGACTGTAGGGCGGGGGTGAGAGTATTGGAACGTTTCTGTTTATCAAAAATTCTCTAACCTACAATGAGCTGTGACTGGAGGCATTATCGTGATGCATTCTTGTGAAATTGTCCACAAAGAATTCGTATCACAAGGCTAGACAATGAATCAAACCTTTTATCGCGAGGTACTTGAATAGAGTTTTGCGTGTGCAACCTGACATTGCCAGCTCGTGGATCTTGCATCACAATAACGGCTCTAATCAAAGCTCATTGTCAGTTAGAGAATTTTTGGTAGAGAAAAACATTCCAGTACTTTCACACTCGTCCTACAGTCCAAAGATGGCTCAATGTGATTATTTTCTGTTCCCAAGGCTTAAGCAGAACAATAACCAACATTCGAAGAGTCAAGACGCAGGTTCTATACAGTCTAATAGAACAAGACTACCAGAATTGTTACCAACGATGGAAAACTCACTGGAAACGCTGGGGGCATTACAAAGGAGCATAGCTTGAAGGGGACAATATTAAATTATGGATATATTCAATTAAACAATTTAAAACTAATCATTCTCTTTAATTCTGAGACATATGTATCTCGTATAGAGAGAAAATGGACTACCTATGGTAGACGCCTTTTATTTGGTGTATTCATGAGGAGATAAGTATGGATTCTCTATATGTTTACTATTAATACTATTGTTGCAATAAAGATTACCCTAATTAAAACAAAATAAGGTAAGGAAAAGTCAGAAATTCTTTTAATACTTAAGAGAACTAAACCGAAATAGAATTTAACATTTTTATTCTTTTTTAATATTCATAACTATTTTCTAAAACAAATGACTCAATTTATCGAAGAAGATTCTTTAAATAAAGTTGCTCCCGATTGAATGTATTCCATATATTGTCGTAACGGTTGCCGGGATCCACCGTGTCTCTAAATTTTCTGTCCCTGACGTTTCTCGAACAACTGCGGTTCGCATTTTCAATGGTGCTGTGTACGTTGCGACAATGACAAACGGCCGTGAAAGTCTGAGGAACTATTTATATTCGATTATCTTATAGTATATAATATTTACTATAATGGTTTTACAATATTATTCTTCTTAACGGGAAGGTTACAAATTGATCATTACTTAAAATAAATGATTTGAAGGAAATACATATTTACGAGGCCTTTTTTGTACTCCATAAAAATTCGCACCTTTCCAAGTAATATGTAACTATTATCTAACTGATCAGGTATAAAGTGTCATTTTTGCTGTACATTAAAGAAATTAGGTTAAGCATTGTGCTAATAAGACTTATTTACTTACGTACATACCTAATTCTGGTCCAAGTATAGGGTTATGCTGTCGTTAAATTGTTGACTATCGCTTTACGTATACCTTTCCATCTTTGCTTATCTTCTTGGGGTGTAGAGTTAGTTCACCTCCACGTCGTGCACCCTGGATAGCGCTTTTTGCGTAAACCAAATGAGGTAGCACATACTGGCGACCAGACAATCTTGAGGATCTCCTGGTCAATATACACATCAGAAAGATAGCAAAATAAGATAGAATACATATATTATTGTGTTCTTGTTATGATATGTGTAGCCATACGATAAATAAATTATAATATTTGATTGATTATTTGTCTGTTCCCAATTTATTCCTCTTTTATTGGTTGTCATTCTTCTTTTTCGGCCTCCAACCTACTTCCTTAGCTTCGAAGATTCTTTTTATCTGATCGACTCTCTTCATGTTCGCAATGTATCCCAGCAATGTTAGCCGTTCTTTCTCACTTATCATTTCGAAAGGTATCTTGTGGGTGTTTCCCAAATGTTTGATTGTTTTTTTCTTTTTTGTTTCGCCTTTGATTTGTTTTGTGGATCGCACTTTAATAGTTAGCAGTTCATATTTTTTTGTTTTAATATGCATTGTGGCAATAAGCCTTTGACCGAGTTCATCACGAGCTACTTTTATTGATACTTGCGCAGAACGGCTTTTCACCCAGACTTGTGTCACTATTTGGAACATATTTACTAGGGAAAACACAGTACGTCGCATATCTTGGTCGTACATCTGATAGGTTTTCTTCCTCCTCTGGAGTTACACAGGAAAGTAATCTTAGTCCCTCCTTTTTCTAGTATTTGTTAACGATCTATGCAGTCAGTTGGATTGTGACGAGTTGTTGTTTGCCGATGACATCAAGATTTATGCCAGGACTAGTACCATTTCTGATTGCCATCTGATGCAGCATAATCTAAATTAGGATCCTGATGTGTCAATAATAATCTTAGGATGAACATCGAAAAATGAAATATTGTAACTTATTCACAAAAGTTCTGTCCGCTTATTTATCATTATCGATATAACGATGTCCTTTTCCATCGTTGTTCTTCCTTAAAGAACTCAGGAGTTCTGACACTAAATTAGCTTTCAACGACCATATCAGTAGTGTCTCATTCTCCTCGTCACTGAGGGCTCTTGGATTTATATTAAGAGTATCGAATCAGTTTAGTTCTCTTGATGCAATAGTTGCACTATATTTTGTGTTTGTGCGTTCTAAACTTGTGTATGCATCCATAGCCTGGCCGCCTTTGTACGGATCATATGTATCTTTACTTGAAAATGTGCAGAGAGGGATTCTTAAATATGCACATTTTAAACAAAATGGGGTATATCCAATACGAGGCTATGATCATAATACTTTGCTGTAGTCCTTACAATCACGACATCGTCAAGCTGATTTGAGATTTCTCTGCAATCTGGTGGACAATAAGATCAACACTCCCTCACAACTTGAACGAGTTCACTATATTGTGTCGCCGTAGAATACTCGCCTGTCCCGGGTTTTCTGTTGTTATTGTGCTAATACCAACGTTTTAATTAAATCACCAATACACATAATGTGTACCACCGTTAATGAAATTAATGCTGATGTTGGTATCCATTTTCCCCTCTGACAAAATTGATAAATTTTTGTCCGTAATTTTAAGTTTAAATTAATTTTTGGTTTGTATTTTATTATTGTATTCTTAGTTTATATTCATTGTCCTGTAATTAGATTCGTCTGTTGGGCAATAAAGGCAAAAAGTATGATACATCAGGAGTTTGTAAGGATTAGTTTTGTTGTTTTTATAGTAATTGTCGCTTTCATTTTCTGTGAGTACTACTTTTTGGTTAATTGTGTCCACTATTATGCCCTTTTCACTGAAGGCAGTTTCCAGATATTGTTTTTGTCTTATCTTTAATTTCTTTAGGGTTTTCTTTTTTAGTTCCTATTTGAATGTGCCAATATTTCTATATAAGTTCTGCTCTGATATAGCGCTAAATTTGTTTTGCAGTTGTTAGACGCTTCATCCAATATTAGATTAAATAATAGATATGCAGCACTTGTGATATTTCTTTTTGGTGGAATATTTCCTAATTAATCAATGATATTTGCTCATAATTCTTCTAAGGTATTAGGACTGTTATCTAGGAAGTTCCACGATGTAGTATTTATAAATTAAAGTATGAATAACTGAAAATCCATTTTTAGATTTGATTTAATAATACGAGGGCAATTCCAAAAAAAAGGTCTCCTATATTTTTAGATATACAAAGAACCGTTTATTTTCTATAATTGCTACATCACTTTAAAGATTGAAGAATGCTTTATTTTTCAACATAATCGCCATTTCGGTCGATGCATTTTTGTAGACGCTGTGGTAGTTTTACAATGCCCATGTCATACCAGCTTGCCGCCATGCCCGTCAGGAAGCGTTGAACCTCATCTTTCACCTCATCATCGGAGCAGAACCACCGTCCAGACAAATGTTCTTTCAACTTAGGGAACAGGTGGAAATCAATGGGTGCCAAGTCCGGACTGTAGGGTGGGTGTGTGATGACGTTCCAACAAAAATTTTGCAGGAGATCGACGGTTTAACGGGCGACGTGAGGACGGGCGTTGTCGTGGAGAATGCTTACACCCTTGCTCAACATCCCTTTTCTCCGGTTCTGAATTGCCCTTCTGAGTTTCTTCAGTGTTTCACAGTACCTGTCAGCGTTGACTGTTGTCTCAGCAGGCAGAAAGTCGACCAACAGTACCCCCTTCCTGTCTCAAAACACAGTTGCCATTACTTTACCGGCAGATTGTGTTTGGTTTAATTTTCGTGGCTTGGGCGAAGAGGGATGCCGCCATTCGCGTGACCGTTGTTTTGTCTCAGGTGTAAAGTGGAATGCCCAGGTTTCGTCACCCGTGACAATCGAGTCCAAGAAGTTGTCCTTTTCGTCTCCATAGCGGCGAAGAAATTCGCGGGAAGAATTAACCCGTTGCCGTTTGTGGTCTTCTGTCAGCATACGCGGCACCCATCTTGCACACACCTTCCGATATTGCAACTTTTCCGTTAAAATCCTGTGGATGGTGCTTCTGGAAACCTCAGGAACCAAAATCCAGAGAGCATCCAGAGTGATCCTCCGATCTTTACGCATGAGTTCCTCAACTTTCGCGATTATCTCGTCAGTAATTGACGGCCTCCTGTTCCTTTCTTCGTCATGAATTTCAGTACGACCGGCTGTAAACTCTCTACACCACTTGCGACCGTTTTTGACATCCATCCACGACTGTCCATACACTTCCGTCAATAGGCGGTGAATTTCAACCGGTTTAACCCCTTTTGCGTTCAAAAATCGTATATGTATATGTATATGTATATGTATATGTATATGTATATGTATATGTATATGTATATGTATATGTATATGTATATGTATATGTATATGTATATGTATATGTATATGTATATGTATATGTATATGTATATGTATATGTATATGTATATGTATATGTATATGTATATGTATATGTATATGTATATGTATATGTATATGTATATGTATATGTATATGTATTTGTATATGTATATGTATATGTATATGTATATGTATATGTATATGTATATATATATATATATATATATATATATATATATATATATATATATATATATATGTATATGTATTTGTATATGTATATATATATATATATATATGTATATGTATATGTATATGTGTATATATATGTATATGTATATATCGTATTATATAGTTCAAGAAAAAGCTTTCAGATTTATGATATCCCGTAACATTGTACAAATTATAGATGACAAAAAAATAGCGTAAAATCTTGTAATAAACGCTAATCTCAAATCAAACATTTACTTTGTTTGTCAGTAAATTCTTTTTCCAATTTCCAATATCCATAATCATAACTCGTACAAATTTGTGTCAATTTAACCTACGCCAATGTCCGTATATCCTCGGTATATATTCAGTAACCGTACATCTGTCAGTCCGTTAATTACAGCCGTTGGACATCAACAATACGTCAACACCTAATAATTAACAGCTTTCGTTCTCTGTAGGAGAAAAGCTGTCGAGGACATTGCGGTGGCTGACGTGCGCCTAGTTTTGAATCTTTAACATGCGAATATTAGAAAGTGCAGAGGGCCATCAGTCCTTCTGCGATACGAATAATTAATTTTAGATGAGGAGAGAATTTCCCTGACGCTAACGGATTGTTAAATCAGGTTAGGAATTTTTATTTTTATGTGTAATCATTTAATAGAATGCACGTATAACAAATAAAATAATGTAAGATTGTAGTTTTTATAGCAATTTTGAAGAACAGACTGTTTCCAAAAAGGAAGACAATTGTACAGCATTCATACAGAAAAAGGATTAATATATTTAACAAATCATTATTTTTTGAAGGAATCTAATTAATGGGATTAGTTTTTCATTTGTTAAAAAAAAATTGTACCATTTGCAAGTTAATAGGGTGCCATACGGTTAGTAGTGTATTCTTAAAAAAACAGTTGTTTCAAGAAAGAATTTTTACAAGCAAAGATTTGTACATTTGCATAGAGGCTTAATAGGTGGTGCAGATGGTACTTCCGGCGATGTGTACAACAATTGTTTTTATGTATGAACCGTTTGCTTCTAATATACATATTTGCTATATAATTCTAAATATGTATGTTATCATCAAGGTAATCCATGGTATATTAATTTAAGGTATGGTTTATATTTGGTAGTTACTATTACTTCACACACACTTATCGTTTTGCATATAAGTATTAGATATGCCGGTAGCTGTAACTCATGCTATTTCTATAAAAATTTAAGCTTTGTTCAAATTTGTAGAAAATTTAACAGTTTCAAATAATTCTTTAGACAACTCAAGAGGCCAGAAGTTACGGTGAGTCATTAACACATTCTTGAACACTAAAAAATTCTTACTAGCAATTTGAAATCCGTTATAATTTAATTTTTTGTGGTTCCAGGAAATTTACTCAATATTTTTGGAGCTAAATATTTCTAGCCAGTTGGAGTTTTACACAATCGCTTATAATCTATGTAGATGTTGTAATTTCTGATGTTGCAGTTGAGTTTGGATGTGAGATAGTGGTTTGGGTAACATACTGTGATATCATAAAGTTTTTAGGACGAAGATGGCATTGGAATAGAAAATATATGTCTGAACTTAAGCCATATTATCATATTCGTAACACAACCTTAACTTTTGAAAATTACTTTGACATTGTCATCGTATTAATCAAGAAATATGTGATTTGATTTACAGATGCAACAGAACAAGCTGTGCTAGTATTCAAGATTTTATTAATAAAAAAGGAAAATTAAAGCAAATATTGAAATTGTTGTCCATTATTTCCAATCCTAAAGTTTATACGCCGTCTCATGCTGTTAAAGGCATTTTGCAACCTTGCGGGCGTTATTAATGCACATTTTTCAATAATTTTTTGCTGCAGATCTTGCAAATTGGCAACAGGAGTTTTAAAAATTCTAATCTATAAGTGAAGAAATAGGAAAAAGCCCATAATTGTCAAATAAAGTGATCATGGTGGAAATTCCACTTGCCTATGTAAGCTTATAATCCGATCGCCAAAGAACTCACGAACAAAAGCAATATTTTCTTGATTGCATCTTATACGGATGCATGTGTAAGTTTTTTCTTTACAATTCTCTAGCATGTTCCATAAGAAAGTTTAATCTCTTGAGAAAGATGTATCAAGATTTTTGTAGCCTCAATTTCCATTCGTTAATGGTAACATTGATTCATAACTTCTTCCGAACGAACAGTTGGTCTATCAGTACGTGATTTATGGGTCACAGTACCAGTCTCGTAAAATACACCGAAACGATTCAATAAGAATATGAGGATTTTCACTACTTCACATCCGAGTATTTTGGAAATTGACGTACCCCGAAAGATGAAACAAAGCTTCATCAGAGAAAATTTCAAATTTAGCTTGTCATCATCTTCCACTAAATTATTTGCAAACCACTGATAGGAAACAAGACGTCTAGGGTAACGTAATCCACATTTGAATTTATTCAAACTCAATGTTCAAACTTGCTTTCTCTAACACATTAATTGATGACAGTCAATGTCATTGAAAAAAATGTTCAAAACCGTTAAGTTATAATACCTGGCTTAAGTTCAGACATATGTTTTTTTTATTTCAATGCCACCTTCGTCCTAGAAACTTTATGACATCACGGTTTAATAAATAGTAAATATATAGAGGAGGAAACGTAAGAATTTGTAAGTGAGTGAAAATTAGCTTTTCCAACTTAAAATATAAAAATCCAATCTTATTTTCATTAAATGTTGGACCTATTTAAAAATTTAATTTAAGATTTAAGCCCGAAGATTTTGGCACCTAAAATCGAGATTCTCGTCATCCTTTTACCTACTGGAATAAACGGCGTCTAGCTCTCCTTAAGGCGAAATGCGTACCTTTGCTGAACAAGCGAACTACTGCCGGAATTGGAGCGTATCATGAAGCAGTAGTTCTTCGTTATCCGATACAGGTCTAGAAGACAGGTTAATCACGATCTTAGGTTTTGGACATGGGCGATGTTTAGAGGGGATCGTTTGGAATTTGCGTCGGTGATTTTCCGTCATCTCTTTCAAACGTAATTTGGGACTGAATATAGGAGATTTTGTCAAATAAGGACCAGTCCTCAGAAGGAATTACAGGTGAAAGTTGTAAATGGAGTTGAAGAAGCGATCGGGAAATGATATCGAGCTCTCAACGTGTACGATGAATGCGTTCGCGAAGAAGAGCTAAACCGATGCGGTGAAAGATATTTTGGGAAGCTGGAGTAGATATATGGTGACGAATTTTTGCGAAAATTGGGGATTATTTGCTTATCTTGACAGCGACACAGAAAGTTCAAGGTACAAAGGAGTTTGGAAAGTTTATGACGTAGTTTAGGAAAGGATAAGGTTTTAAGAGTAATTTTCTCTCCGCAGAGGTTGTTGAAATGAATACATAGGCTTCCACCGTCAGAGTCAGTAATAAACGAACTACTTCCGGAATTGGACCGTGTCTTGAATGTGTGCGCCTACCATAGGTGCAAGAAGTTCTCGTTCAAGTATTTGAGATATGATTCTCAATGTAGCTTTAAACGCAGAAAGAAATGTTTTATTAAATAATCGCTAATGGCATCAACCCACACGTCTATCGAAAAATAGTGTTAATGGTGAGATTATATTTAAAGCTAATCAAATGTAGCAAGTAGCTAATAACAGCTCGTGCTAGAAAGTTCCGTTTTAAAAGTTACTGAAGACGAATATGGTAAGTATACAACAGTTATTATCTCAAAAATCTCTAAATTGTTACGTAACTGATGTTTAAATTGTTGGTGGTGCAGTTTCGTCGGTATGTTGAAGGAATTATAACTAGCGTTGAGCAAATACGTTAACAGCGAATATAATGTAATAGAGTATCATGCGATAGGGCATGTTTCTTCCCACTGATGTTTTCCTTCCAACGAATTTTCGGTAGTTCGACTAAATACAAAGCACATGTGAGCCAGCCTGTTTACAGTAATTTTACTGTTTTAGGCTTTAAGGTATTTTTATAGCAATTTTGAATGAAGCTCATATAGTTGTATCGCATACCATTTCTTTCGAATATTATAGCCTCAATTTTTATTTATTCGTCTATGGCTTTGTATTAACATGAATCATTGCTACATTACAAATGTTATTTATTAGAATAAATTTGTTTAAAGGAACTAGTTGACTGTTTACAGGCAGATATTAGCATATCCCATTTGCTTATATCATTTCCTGTTGTGAATTTATCTATTAGGCGGATCAATAACTGCTCTATAAAAAGAAATTAACTTAATAATAAATACTACCATTTTATCTTTGTCATACGTAATTCAGTACACAGATAATCGAAAAGAGGTGTTTTGTCGATAATTCAGTTTGCGTTATGTTTGTGATATATTTTTTTTTTGTGAAAAAGCGAATACGAAACATAACCCCATTTGTGACAAAAGCTCACAAGGCATATTTCGAAATTAAATTAAGTGAATAATTCACGCTTGGGTTTTTCCTGCCATGCGCAGTGTTTGTGTTGAAAACTTACAAGATTGAATAAAAGGAATCAAAGAATTGCTACATTTTGGGCGTCAACCTCAAAATCACAATAGTGACTGTTATTTTTGCAGTGAAAGATTTTAATGAAAACTATAAAAACAGAATTATATGACCAAACTTGGCATCTGCTATGGACCAGTGGCTCATAGTTCTATACGGAACTTACCCACAGACAATAGTAAACTTGATACAGGTACAGCCATAACAACGATCATCGCTTGGCTTCAACAAGTTTGTTTCTGAAACAAGCATTATCATAAGTCAAGCTAAATGATTTACTAAGGGTTTTAAACCTTCCTAAGGCTGCCGCTCTGTTGTTGGACTACAAGAATACAACCAACTTCCTGTTGGCACGTCAGTGGCTTTCTACAGTTCTAGTTTACTGTACTAACATTCTAGTCCTAATAAACAACCTAGGTTCTGTTAAATATGATTCAAATGACTTGAGGCTATTTATAAATTATAATAAAAGAAGTTTAAAAGGTGTACTGCTATAGAATGGTAATGCATTTTCTTTAGTAGAACTATGAACATTTGAAGTTTGTTTTGGAGAAAATTAAATATGTTGAATACCAGTGGCGGATTCCATGAAAATTCGTTTGTCACCTCCCCATATAATATTGAGTGGAATGTGACAATTTATAAACTGCTTTACAAAAAAAAGCTGCTTTATCTCACCGTCAAAATTTTCTCCTCTTTCTGAAGCACAAATAGAAGAAGAAATTTGTGTGTGTCCGATGCTTGCAACTCCTACAGGGATTCAGAACTTTATATACAATATGAATCTCAAATTACACTGTTTGTATTCATGTTTGGACCGATTTTAAAAAAAAGCAAGGAGAGAAGTTTCTCCAAGATATTCGAGAAATGGAAGGGGATACCTGGAACGATGGAATACTTCAATCATTGCAGATTACTGTTGGATACTGCATAGGGATTCTACGGAAACACAAAAGGAAATCCAAACAATCCAGACCAAAGCAACATGATTTTACTGATTTTTACTGTTGACAACTTTTTAATAAGTGTTTTAAGTGAGTTGACAAACAAGTTTTTGCTTTTGTTATTTCTATATTTTACTATGGTACAATGTTCAAGATAAAATGCTTCTGTGGCTTCTATAACGTAAGGTCTTGCATATTCAAAAAACTAATTTGCTTCTATATGTGCAGTTGAAGTCAATTGCTTAAATCACTGTTCTTCAAAACCGCAAAAAATGAATACGAAGCTCTGCTTATCTAAAATTATTAGAGATTAAAATAGTAATGTTTCTTCTGTCTACTTTTAGGTATGTACGTATTTACCGTTAAGAAAGTTGACAAAGTTAAAGGTGTAAATTTACCAATAGTGAAATAAATAGGCCTCTGCATCCTCGTCATTGTAATTAACATGCTCCTCTTGAAGGATGTCGACGTGGAATACCAGTCACCGTTATATATTGAATTCGAAATGTTGCTACTCTACAATGTCGCAAGTTACAACACTGTAATATGATAATTAACTCTACTTACACTAACTGTAACTTTGTTGCCGAAAACACAATAAATAAGCAGCTGGCATTCAATGGCGATTAAGTATATCATTTCAGCTACAAAATTTAAGCTCGTTACTGGTAACTGCAATACTTCAAAGATTTAGTCTTGCTAATTGAAATAAGACAAACATAATTACTAACCAGTGATACTAAGAAGATGCAAGTGCACAAAACTATCAAAGATACCATAACTTGCACTAGTATGACGTTAGTAAAGATCTCTTCCAATCTTCTGCAAATACTGCAAAATGAATTATTGTTATTTCTCAAAATGAAAGTCGTGCTTTTGTATTAAGACGGTATTTCAGAACTTCACTAGTTACAGTTGTTTACAATGGTAAATTATTTCCAAAACCTTAATTGTTCACTAACGAAATTCTGAATCAAAAGAAAGGTGTAATTGATTTTACTCCAGAAGAACTTGAAGGTGGTTGACAATTTTATTCATTTCTTTGTGCATCTCTTTCATTAATAACGGTGGGTCCTTCAAAATATCCGTAGGTAGTTCTAATCCCAATCTGGCTATACAACGTGGTCTTATAGTTGAAAAGGCTCTTTGTATAATGTCTAATTGGGCAGAAACGTAGGCCAAAATTGCTGTGTATAATGTATCGAAACCTGCAAAGATTTAAAGTACTATTAATGGAACTCAATGAAAATTTCATTAATTTTCTTCAGAAGAATTTGTTAGATGATTTCCACTTTTCACTTACAATTGATTTTAATGTTTTTAAAACTATTAGGCTTTCCGATAATGATATAAGTATAGTTTACGACTGGAAAGAACTGATACCATATTCGTAAATCTTGGTTTGGATTACTTTTAAGGAATTAAGAACTTCCGATAACGAAAACCCCAAAAACTATGAAAGAGTTGAAACTATCGTGGGATTCGTATATTTTTACGTAAATTCAGAGAATTTCTACTATGTCCACTATTTCGTTTCAATAATAGAACCACATGCAAATGCGTGATGCCCACATTAACGTTTTCGAATAAATCGTTCAAATTCGGGAACGTTTTAGCAAAATATTACACTACTGATGGGCAATACATTAAGGAGGAGAATGTTATACATATTGTGTTGTATATTAATGATGAGTGATTTATATTGGAGGATTTAATATTGTATAATTTATATTGAAAAAGTTATCCATGTATCTGCCGCATGTAAATTCGATACATTTTCAGCAACCAGAACTTGCTATGAAATTAAGGGTATAAAGGTAGATTCATATTGTCGAAGTCTTAATGATATTAATTTACTAGCAAACACTGTATGGATCTTAGTAACCAGGAATTGTCATGAGCGCTTTTATAACTACTTAGACTTCCTAGATGTTTCGTAATATGTAATTTGTTTAATTATGCAAATAACGATTTTATGGCAAAAGTTATAATAATAATTGCTCAATCAATAGCGAATAAATGGTAATGTTGATGCCTAACTTAAATGTAATGTTGTTATGGAAAACTGGATGACTTACAGCGGAAGGTGTGTAAGGTAAAGCGTGTTTCAGCTTGAGATTACTTAAATTATAGAAATTTTCGTACGGAATCTGGAAAAGAAAATTATCCATCACGTATGCTCATTGGAAGGGATATAAATTTTGAGTCAATTGGTATGATGAGGGATGTAAGAAGCAAAATACATGGTTGTTTAGAAGAAAATATTGCAGATGTAAGCATTAGTGCTACTGACCTGAGACAAAACCATGTTAAGAGTTAGAGATATACGAATATACTGTTATAGATTCTGGAACAAAAAACCTCGTATACTTTGGCAAAATTAGATTATTGTGGAGATCGGTCTATAGTTACATAGAATTGCATAATCACTTTTCATATATACTGGGACACGACGATGTTTAACCATAAATAATGTCAAAACATTTGATAGAATTTAAGCAAGATCGGTACAGTGTCATTTGGTTTTGTTTTCCACCAGTGAGAATTGTCTTCAGAAATTCGTTTTTCTACATTTGGAATGAGATATAACTACTAGATTATTACAATCTTCGTTCTTTAAACTATTCCACGGATCAAAAACATTAACTTTTAATTGTTCTTTTGTACTACATTTAAATTTAGATACGTTCACTTTAAAAACCTGGCAAACGTTCGATGGATGGCACTATTTCGGCCGCTTTTTGCTATATTAAAACACGATCCGATTTGTTGCACTTCATTCTTCTTGTAACTGCAGTTAAAGACACGTGTTGTTGGTGTAGTAACACAATTTTTGCACCTTCTGCTGGTGTTAATTCTCATGTTTTTGGCATTGTACCTCATCTTGAGGAGTTAACATAATATAAAAAAGTCCTTCATTCTACTCATAGAAACTTACAAATATATTCTTTTTGATAACTATTTTTTTTTTTAAATGAATATACCTTACATTTCTTACGACGTTTTCAAATTTTTTAGTTTTTATGTTTATAATATAGAGATTGAAGTAAGGTTTTCTTCTCTTCGTAGTTGACGTCTAGGAAGAAATCTTACTATCTAGCGATTTTCTTCAAGCGATAAAACAAGTAGTTAAACTAATATACTTACCTATAATAATACAGGCAAAATTGAATACTGGTAGAAACTGATACCATATAGCTGCAGAGAATGTAAACTTAGAGGCTCTATAGTTGCATGGTATATAGCTAAAATATGGTAACTTAAAGTCAATATCTTTCCCTTCTGGTATCTCCATTCCTAAAATACCCAAAAAACATGCTAAACAACTGCTGATTGCGGTGAATATCCCAAAAGTCAAGAGTAAAATAGAGAAGGTATCTTTGAATTTTTTGGCCTTCTGCACAATTTCTTCAGCACGAAAATTACCCGAAGATTCGTATCTTCTTCCATAGGTCCCCAAAGTTTCTATAATGCCTATTATCTCTTTACGGTAATAGAACCATAGACATACTTTTATGTTGGCCAAAAGGTGAGTTATGGCCATGTTCACGTTTTTAACTAGGTCCTCCAAGTTACTAAATGTGTTGGCCAAGTATACTAACTCAGACGGGCAGAAAATTAAGCAAGAGTAACTTATACATAAAGTATTACATACCAAATACATTAATTTGATCGAAAGTTTCGTCTTCGTTTCTGGTATCCAAATACCAGCCATTTTTAACATCGTAAAATTTACGTCGAAGAAGTTATCCATTTCGTTGAACTGTAATGTAAGCATCACGACTTGGTGTTTACTTATGCCTTTTATGCGGAGACTAGACGTCCTTTAGCAACTAAGAGGTTTTAAATTATAGATTGATTGAAGCAGTGGCGGAACATATTCATTTTAATGTTATACTTCTGTTCTTAATAGTTTGGCTTAAATCGTAAGTTTGAGTTTGATAATTTATTGAAATCTATTTCATGAAGGTTACTTTGCATAAGAAGTGTTGTAAATACAGCTGTATAACCCTGTAAAGTGCTTCCTTTTTTATTGCTTTTTTATTTTATGTTAAAAGCTGCGCACATAGGATTTGGTTAATATTGAGCGTAAAGTGAAATATTATAGCATATTGAGTTATTAATTTCAAGCACATAGTTTAGAAGATAAAATTTTATTAAGGAAAAAGGCTTTAGTGTCTCCATGAAAGCTTAGTTATCTGTATAAGGATGAAAATTATTTTCACTGAAGATGTAAGTTGCAAGTTAATAACAATTTTATAAATATTCTTTTTAGAAAGAAACTGATGTACACAATATTACGAGGGATGGCAGACTCCAGAGGCATGCTGTCACGTCACACCGCCCATTTGAAAATTGCACGCATTTTAGATGCATATATGTACTGCATGGGTGGCTACTGTCATTGCCCTAGATTCAGTACAACGTGTGCACTGACAACCGCAGAGTGTCAGTTTCGATCGAAACATGCTCCAAGTTTGCTCACAGAGTTTTTACCACCGAAAACGACAACAGCGATATTTATTGCCAAACCTTCTAAAAACTAGTCCAAGCCATTTTACAGAAATGAAGAGGAAGGTTAACGAAAGATTTCAGGTTGTTGCAGGAATTATGCAATACCGCATACTTCAAATCAGACGAAGGCCCGGCTTCAAAAATATAATTGGGTTATTGCCCATTCGCTCCATACTCCAGACTTGGCTCCTTCTGACTTTTATTTGTTTGGGCAATTGAAAGCTCATTTGCCGGGTAAAAGGTTTGAAGGAGACGGCGAACTAACACTACGTGCTTTTACTTAGTGTATGTTTGATTTCTATAAATAAAGTAGTCTGTCTGTAATTCACAAATATACCTTAGTAACCGGACATACCTCGTATTATATTGTACAGTAATTAATTTACTCTTTACCATTATTCATAAATTCACTTATACACAGAGAAAACGTAGTAATTGTGGTCAACGCTTTGTATGTGACGGATTCATAGAGAGATTAGTAGGAATTTTCCGTATGTTGGCACAGCAATCTTCAAAAGCAAATGTTGTAATTTAACCCAGAACATTCTCTATATATTTGAAATTGTTTCTGATTAAATATTTGCTGCAATTGCAAGTCACAAACTGATATTGTCCCAATTACAAATTAAATTAGATATAATTTGAAAAAATATAAAGACCTCATTTGCATTCCACAAACATCTCCTTCTTCACGTTCCTAGGCAATATGTAAATACGATCTGGCTCCTCAGGTAAATGAATCCTATTTATTTACATATATACATAGATTTACACATTACCATTGCCTTCTGTTTATCCTTCCATCTCTGCCTATCTTTGATTGTCTAATATGTTCCCATTTTATACCTACTTTGCTTACTGCTCTTCTTTCCAAGTCTTTCATATTTCCTTTGCTATGAAGATTCTTTTTATATAATTGAGTCCCCTCACTTTCGTAATATATTCCATTCACGTTAACTGTCCTTGCAACAATTTCTGCTTTCACTTTCTTTAGTGTTTCTTATTTCTCCCGAGAAAGATAGTTTTTATAGAATTAAATCGTTTTCTGTGACCACTACTTTTTGCTTAATTTTTATTATTGTGCCTTTCTCACTGAAAACAATTTCCAGATATTTTTTTTGTCTTTTCTCTATTTACTTTAGGATTATTCTTTTTTAGATGTCAATATTTCTTTGCAAGTTCTGCTCCGATATATCGCAAAATTTGTTTTGAAGTTCCTAGACACTACATCCAGTATTAGCCTTATCCTGCTTGTAGACTCCCGGGATACTTCTTTCTGGTGGAATATCTTCTACTTAATTAATGATATCGTCCGGGAAGTTACAGATTAATGTTGATTAAATTACAAGTTAACAAAATGCAATTTCGAAAAATATATTATACTTTTTCGAGTTACATAAAAATTCTTAGTGCTACAAGTAATATGTAACTACTATCTATCCATTGGAGCATAGGCCGAGACACACGTTATAGTTCTGTGCTAGCAGAGCATCGATCATCAGGTGATGATTTGCACAGTGAAATCAAATGTGTTTGTTTACCCATCACTGTGTGTACGTCACCGCGTTACATCAGTAGCATCAGCACAGCAATTGCGCAGTTTACTTTTTTGACAGTGATGGTGCAATCTTGGCTAGCCATACAAATATGGATAGCGGAAACTTGATTATGTGTGATCCCTAGATAATGAGCCGAAGCATGACGTTCCGGCCCAAAAGTGTTTCTAAGGCATCCCTGCATTTTCGAATATGGATTCCTGGCCATAGATCTTCTGTTTTTATTGTATATTAACGGAGTTGGCTTCAGAATATCACGAGTTCTTCAAGAAAGCTTGCCTACAATGAATTTCGTTTTGTCATAGAAATAACTTTAATTGCAATATTGATAAATTAAATTACCAGTTCTGCAGGGCAATTGTGTATCAGTATTCTCTACCCTTGTTTAATTACTACTACAAAATCCTATCCTCGCATCGATATTTTCTTTTGAATCGATTCAATGAAGCCCTCATTCCGTATTGCTGCGAGGCGAGGGGGACAAATCTCTAGATGTTTGATTCATTTTCCAGTCTCTCAGAATGCAATCTACAACTCGCAGCTTTTCACCCGGTATAAATTATTATCGAAAAGTACTAAAGCTACTATTGTATCTGACCGTTCATCTTCATAGTTTGTTCTTGTAATTCAATATATCTGTTCGGCGAATATACTATTATTTTCATTATTCCACTTTTAGATTTAATTTAATACTAAGACTAGTATATATGCTCTACATTGCGAAAAAATAATATTTCTGTTCAAGGAAACTTTCCAGGTGTATGACATCTTATAGACGAGAAAACAATAAAACATTTAGTTTCTTAGCCATGTAGTAAATTCTTTTTACAACTCCCCAATCTCCGTAATCATACCCGGCATAAATTTGTATTAATCTAACCTACGCCAATGTCCACATATCGGCAGTATATACTCAGTAACTAAATGTATCTATCGGTCCGTTAATTACAGCCATTGGACATTAACAATACGTCAACGCCTAATAATTAACAGCTTTCCTTATATCTGTCGAGGACACTGCGGTGCCTAACATGCAGCTAGTTCTGAATCTTTAACATGCGACTATTAGAAAGTGCAGAGGGCCATCAGTCCTGCAGTTCGAACAATTAATTTTAGATGAAGAGAGAATGTCCCTGACGCCAACGGATTGCTAAACTAAAAACCATGTAAGGTTGTAGTTTTTATTGCCATTTTAAGGAACAGGGAACTTCTAAAAAGAAAGATAATTATTATCTTTCGAAAAAAGCTGCTTAATGCAATTAATTTTCCATTTGTTAAAAAAATTGTACCATCCGTAAGTTAATAGGGTGTCATGCAGATAGTAGAGTACATTCTTAAAAATCGAATTGTTTCAAGAAAGAATGTTTACAAGCAAAGATTTGTACACCTAGCACAGATGCCTAGTAGGTGTTGCAGATGGCGCTTTCGGCTAATGTATGCAACAATTGTTCTTATGTATGCTACGTTTGCCTTTAATATACACAATTCCTCTATAGTTTTAAATATGTACGTTGTGATAAAGATGATATACGGTATATTAATTTAAAATATGGTTTATATTTAGTAGTTATCACTACTCAATATAGACTACTTTGACATATACATATTACATATACCGATAGTTCCAACTGATGCTGTTGCTATAAACATTGAACTTTTGTTCAAATTTATAAAATTAAAGTTTCAAATAATTGTTTGCACAAGTTAAAACGACAGAAGTTACAGTGAGTCATCAAAATATTTCTGAACACTATAACATGCTTCTTCAAGAAAAATCTTCATACTCGTAAACTTAAATCTGTTATAGTTAAAGTCTTAAGCTAAATATTTCAAACCAATTTGAGTTTTATGGAAACATTTATATTTTATAGAAATGTTGAAATTTCTGGTATTGTAGTTGAATTTAAATGTGAAAACTAGGGAGGGTGCGCATCAACAGTACATAGACTAGCTCTGCACTTGTGAATGATCCCTCAGGTTTACCATGATGTAGTAAAAATACTTCGAAAAACGCGTAGAAAACAATACCTAACATAGTAATGCTGCTAAATACAAATAGTTTAGCAGTCCATGAGCTGCTCGAGAGAAGGGTTAGGAAACTGTACCCGTTTGTTTCGCTGTGTTAGAACCGGCAGACGAGTGTTATTTTTGTGACACTAGATAGCGACCAGAATGCTCACTTAGGCTGTTAGTTTAAATATGCTGATAGTAGCTGAGAGGGAATTGGAAAGTGTTGAGATAAAAATCGCCTAAATCCACGCAAACATGACGGTGTGTTAATGTTCTTTCTCTCCTCACATTGTCTTTCCCGTGAATGATTCCACTACTACACTAATGAGTAGCTGTATTTAGCAGCATTATTATGTTAGGTTCCCACAATTTTTATTGTTTTATATTTTCGATTTTTCTCGTACAGATGGTTTCCGACGTGGTAACTTATTATATATTTATCTCAGAAATCGAGGAATTATGGTAGTTTAAGTAAACTAGATGGTAGGTTACACATCACCAATGTAAAAATAAGTCAAACAGAAATTCAATTCTTGGCTTTAGTCCATTTGTTTACCTTTGTCTGTGCACTCTTTATATGTTATGTGTAAATTCCCTTACAAGCCTAACTTACTTAATTAGTAAGTACTCGTCTTTTATTTTTACGTACGCTTGATATGCTTAATTAGCACTTTGCAAGGTAAAAGCACTGGTAACAGGATACACAGTACATTACTAACTGTTCAGTAACTACCGTGAAAGTCGATCGATTTAGTAGAAAAGCAGATAAATGCGCTTACTCGCTGTCCGCATATATTGGACGCCGCTGATCTGCAGACAAAATCGGGAAACTAGTTATTTCTGAAACTTAGTCTTTGTTATATTCATTTTCATAATTTTGGACTATTGTGCAGGAAGGAATATACTGACCCAAGTTATACTGCTCATTTGTGTGTAAATGTATTCATTATTAGTCTCGGCAAAGAGGACCAAATTTCACTGCCGTGCGGAAAATAACGCGGAGGGGTGTAGGGCGAGGCACGGAGAATCCGATACCCGTATCAAAGCAGGCTTCTTAAATATTATTCGATTGGTCGTTGTGAGTGCTTGTCAGTACTTAGAAAATGTATGTGTGTATTGACGTGTAATGGAGGTGTGTAGAGTGCGACAACTATTTGACGTGTACCAGCAGGTGAAAGTGTGAACCTAAAAAGTATAAAATACTGCTCTGCAATCTGTGGCAAACGATACAGCGAACAATTAATATTTGATGGTAGGCGTTTGTTTTATTCTATGTAATGTACCGTTCACTTTCCTAGACCAACAAGCATTTAGCTCCTTCTGCGGCAAGTATTCGGATTATACATTACCAAGTCGGACATTGTTAAGGAACTTTATGCTATCTGTTCGTGACAATCTTGAAAGATGGATTAAAACAGAATTGAGAGATAAAAAATTCTGGTTGTGTGTGGACGAAACAATGTGGTAAATGAGATGACTCGTACAATGGAAGAGTTTGAATCGTCATCCCCTATCTTACTTGTCTCCAAAAGAGTTGCAGCTAGTAATGAAATTTTAAAATTGGTGTTGAGGGCATTGAACAAATTTCAAGTTTCAACAACCCAACTTTTAATATTTGTGAGTAACGGTGCGGCTAACATGCTTTCCTTAGGCCGAGTTCTTAAAGAAGAGAGCGCCAATCTGTTATATGTAACATGTAAAAGTCATGCTTTAAACCTTGTGCGGCAATTGATTCCTAAATGTTATCCACGAATAAAAGCTTTAATAGCTCATACGAAGGCAGTATTTCTAAAGTCCCCAAAACGTACAAAAAGATGTCACGAACTGTGTCCCAAAGTGCATGAACCACCACAGCCGATTACTACGCTTGCACTGCAAGACACACTAAAGCTATCAAGAAAAGTCAGAAAATTTTCAAGATAGTTGGGTAAAATGTGATTCTATCGGGCAAGAACTACTATCAACTAATGGAGGAAATTGAAAAATTACAAAATAATTCGATGTCGTTTATGGATTTTGTTGAAATTGTGATGATGTTCACTCACACCGATGCACAGCGGAACGTGAAAAAAAGAAGAAATGAAAGTGTAATACGAAAATCTGAAAGTGTTATTAACAAGGATTCAGAGTTTCTCATACTAATACAAATTTGTGTAGGTGCGTCGAAAGATCTAATAAGTGGTCATAAGGATTACTTTAAATTTGCAAATATGTGGAACCCTCATTTTCATCATTAAAAAATATTTATTGGGCACGCCGTACTCATTTGATTGAAACAACTGTGGAAACATATTTAATGATTCTAATATTTAATAGAGGCCACCTAGTTTGTGATTTCGTGGTAACTTCTTAAAGCAGTAAGTGTTTCAGCAAGCTATATAATATATTTTTTATCATTACTTTATGTGTAAACATTCCTGTGTCCGTATTGCCTATGCTCACTCATGAAAGTCACGATCATAAATAATGCTAGTACGTAAACGTTACTGAACACTTGCCTTGATACGACCGCTCGGCCACTCCACATTCTTCTTCGTACTGCACTGTAACTTGCCCCACTTTGCCGGCACTATTCATTATGTCTACAAATTACCAGCATAAAATGTAGTGCAAAAATTTAATGGAAACGTGTAAGTTAATGTGTTACTTAAAAAGAACGCTAGTATAAGTTAACATTGCTCTATACAGAGCTCGAACTTTGTTAAAGAAAGGTGGGTATTAGTTTTTGGTATTATGTAATTGAAAATAATTATATACATATTTTCATCATTGATACATGAAGTAAAATTACCTACTATCAATAATATCAAGAGCAGCTTCGTATATTCATGAAGCTAAAGATTATACTATCCATTCACATGAAAGAAATAGAAACAGCTGTAATTTAGTATCATTCACTAATCGAAATAAGAAATTTATACAGTCGGGCAAACGGTAAACTGAAAGCAGCAGTGCAATAATGAAAAAGGACTTCACTGGAGCATTAAATAAAACGTTTACATGATTATAATTCAAAGAACCCGTAACATACAGTTAGTAAGGCTAATACGTATGTATGTATGGTGCGCTGCCTCTGTGTAATTTAGACTGGGCGTCACTATTGGGGGTAGATACGGGAGACTTCCGTACTAATTTTGGATTGCCTAATAATTTTATGGGGAATTGCAGAATTGCCAGGAATGTACGCCTCTATCTTTCATTATATAGGAATTTTCAATGCCCTTTTCGTATTCAAGAAGAGAAGGGTTATTATTTCTAAAAACAATATCTAATTTCAATTTGCTATGAATTTAGTGCGAAACTTTCATGTCATAAATTATAGAGAGAAAAATCTTAGTATGTGGTAGAATATATTGTGAATTTAACTAAATTAGTGTAATTACTAACATTATGTTTTAGCTGAATATATGAGGGCAATTTGATGACTGAGTAATTTGTCAATAGACTACCTGGTACCTAAAAATATACTTTATTTTACACACATTTCGTAGCAATTCTTCTCCTATTCTATACATTTTTCATTTTGGGCTATTACCTTCCTTATTTGTCCTGAATCTCTTTCCACCAAGGTATCTGTTTAACTTTGGGAACAAGAAGGAAATTACTTGGAGTCAGACCTGGTAAATGTGGTGTATGGGACAGCAATTCGTATCCATTTTCAACAAATTTAACGATTTTAATAACGGCTGATGTGTTGTCTTGATGGAACAAAATTTTTTTCTGAAGAAGTTCGGTCACTTTTTTCTTCAGTTTCGTATCAAAATCTATCAGTGCATTACAACTTGCAGGTATTGGTTCCAACCCTTCAAAGGTGATGATTTCGATGTCAACGACAAACAACGCGCTTCAATTAGCTTAGGCTAAAATTTTCAATGGGAACTATAAAATTATGCAGAAGTATAAAAATTTCGCTAAGTGTATATATATGTATATATTGTTCAGTCACGAAGAAGATGGTACACCGCATGCAAGAATGCATCGATCTCAACGGCGATTATGTCGAAAAATAGGAAAAAGTCTAAGCTTTCCAAAAATGTATTATTAAATGTCATGTTTTTCATTGCGAAAAATCATTAGGAAACTTATTTTATGGTTTTTTTGTATTTTGTTTCTGTTGCGAGATATTATTTCAATGTTTCTTCAACAAGAAGCCAAACCCATCAACTGTAATTTTGCTGCTAATTTAATAAAAAACAATGTCTCAAATTTCTTTTCATGGATTATTTTATCCGTTGGTGGCAAGTTATGTTTTAATGCGTTCTAAAATGAAGATATCTGGAAATGTTGCGTTACAATTACTTTCTGGAGATTTTTATAATTCGGTGGGGATCTCTACAAATTCATTCCTTTTGATAAATGTTTATTTATATCTTATCGAATATAAAAAAAGAATTTTGCTGAAAAAGAATGTTATTGATATTGTCGGTAATGATAATTTCACGAAATAACTTGTTTAGCTTTTTTCTGTGTTTTATGTTATTCCGTTTCTCTTCTTTGCTTTGCCCGTTTCAAGCTTTATTGATTACTCTTTCTTCTTTTGTTCCTCTTTTTCAGGTTCTTTTGGTTTTTCTTCTTTTTTCTTTTCAGATTCCGTTGACTTTTCTTTATTTTCCTCTTCCTTCTTTGCAGGTTCCTTTGGTTTTTCTTTGTTTTCTTCCTTTTTTTCAGGTTCTTTGGGTCTTTCTCTATTTTCTTCTTCCTTCTTTTTAGATCCCCTTGGTTTTTCTTTATTTTCCTCTTCTTTCATTTCCGGTTCTTTTGGTTCTTCCTTATTCTCTTTCTTCTTCTTTATTTCTGGAAGATTATCTTTTTCCGTAGACTTTTCCGTAGTTAACTTTGGAACGTCTCCTTCATCTTCATCTTCGTATTCATATTCATCTTCATCATCGCAGAGACTCTCACAAACTAAAGCTCCAATTACGGTGTATCCATCATCATCGCATAGATCTTCACATATCTATAACGAAGAATGCAAATGAGTTTTAATTGTAATAAATAATGGAAGTGTGTATTTTACATTTCGCGCTTTGTAAATTGGGAGGTTTGTAGAATAAATTGTTTAATTATATTGAATTTAGGTATAGCAACATTACAACATGCAGAAGCTCAGAAGAAACTCTATACAACTGAGAATGAAAAGTCGGCAGACTCATGCAACTACGACGCGGTTTCAACCACCCTTAAATTCCTAAAAGGAAAACAAATACCACGGAAACTTACGACAACATACTGACTACGTTGGATTGAAATCAAAAATAAGATTCATTTAAGTAGTTTAGTAGAACAAGTCAATGTTGTCAAGAAATTTAATTTTTTGGTTACTAATGCAGGTTCGCGATAAATGGAAATTAAAAGTAGAACGGTTTGAAATAGCGGATGAAGAGGGGATACCGGTTTGGATTATCTAAAATTTTTTTGAGATGAAGTGCTCTAACATAGCTGAATGAAATTTACAAATTCATTTATACATATATAAACTGTGCAAATGCTGGTGTTAGGGTCTATCCATAATACTGCCAAGTTATAACTTAATACCAAGTAAATTATACACAACTTTTACTTACATTTAGAGCATTAATCAAAGGAATCACTGCAACTATTATCAATAAACCGAAAACGCAAATTTTAGCCATTCTCTGTTAAGCAGATTCCATCTAATTCTGATACTTGTTGAGGATATATTGTTTAAGAAACCTTCTTTTAATTGTTTATTTGGTCTCTTATGTAAGTTACTTTAAAACATTCCACAACATAGTCACCTGCACGTATTGTATGAAATATTTACAATAGATTGTATTCGGAAAAGTTGTTTGCAAAATAAAGTCGTAAAAGTAAAATCGTTGGAACAAAGATGTTTTTGTTTCTAAAAAGGTATTAAATCAGTAACGATGTCAAGATCATGAAAATACGCCCTGCTTAAGTGGAGTATTGAGGAATACAGGTAAGTTCATTGCGACGGAAATTCCAGACCTTAGTTCTGGTATTTCCCTTTGGGTTAGAAATTAATTGAAGTATATACGAGTTGATTACGGGTATTAAATTTAATATATTCCAAAATCCCATTTATCTCAATGCAATCTGCAATATTCGTTTAAATTAGGAAAATGACATATTTGATATTTTGTAACATGCAAATTGCTTTAGATCAAGTTCACTATAGAATTACTCATATACCACACCTAGAATGAATGTAGAAATAATCAGGAAGCATTCATTTATCATCAAACATGATAAATATGTATAATACAATACAGATGTATCTCCAGAACAAATATATGTGTGAATGTTACTGCATATTCTACGCAAATGCAAATCTCTAGCGAATCCTCATTAGATAGGACTTCGCTTAAAATTTACGGATTCTATTTGCGGTATATTTAAGAAACTGAATTTGCGTGCTATGCCGCAATTGTTTATACCATTTGAATTTTTATTAGTGAAAAGTGAAATGTTTGCAAGGTAAAAGGTATGTCGGTTATAAATAGTGTAACTTAATTGATCTTTTAGGAACCTTTAGCATCTGTATTTATGTACTAGAGTTGTATTATGAAATCGGTAATAGGTAAGATGCTTTCTGTACGTATACAACGCGGATCAAAAGTCAGAGAAAAATTGAAGCTACTAATTGATTATTGTTTGTAATATTTAGTGCTTAAAAGTGGAGAAATCATTTAATTTTATGGGTGGATTTTTCTTTTATATTATCCATTTATAAAAATGCTATTGTGTTTAATAAAATAAAAGAAGAGTAGTTTATAACAATAGCCAAGTACGATAGTATAATACTTTGCATTTAGATCAATTCTTCTGTTGTTCCTTTCAGCAAATTACTACCTTCGGTAATTTAGTTGATAGAATAGATAAGGTATTTACAGCCTTGGCCCCAAAAATATTGTACACCTTATATATTTTGCTCGCATGTGATAACCATAGCAGTAAATAAACTATGTTCTTTTCAGTTCGCTACTTTCGCTCGTTGTGAACACCTCCTGTGATCTAGAGCATTTCAGTGTTTCCATTAGTGACATTTAATGATGAAAAGGCACGAACTTACTTTAGAAAAACCTGTGCAGACAGAGCTTCTGCACGAGTGACGGATATCGCAGATAGAGATTTCGAAAACTGTGAAATGTTCGCGCCGATTTCTATAATCTGTTATGGGGCGATACGCCATGACTGGATCACATGTTAATAGACCCAGAACTGAGCGCAAAAAGATCACGACAGGCCGTGATGACCGAAAGATATTGAGAGAGTTATTAAAAAAATAGGAGGAAAACTTCATCAGACCTCGCTGCAGAGTTGTCAGAAGGTTTTAACAAAACAATATCTGCTCGGATCATTCGCAGACGGCTTTCAGAAGTTGGCCTAAAAGGCTGCACAACCAGGAAGAAGTCATGGCTGTCCGTCAAGAATAAAAAGGCACGATATGATTGGAGCTTTAAAATACCAAAGTGTCACCGAACAAGATTGGTCAAATATCGTGTTGTTAGACGAATCAAAATTTGAGGTAAGTTAGTCAATTTGGCGTTCTATCAGCTTTTATCAATTTGATTAGAAAATAAAATTTATCAACAAAAAAGAAATAATGAGCGAATTCCCTGCAATATTTATTCACATTTCAGATTTTTGGTACACCGGGTGTGGCGTATCTCCGTCGATGGATAGGTGAAGAATTTAAACCAGAGTGTGTGGTACCGACCGTAAAATACGGCGGTGATAGCGTGACGATCTGAGGCCGCATGAGCGCTTCTGGAGTGGGACAAATGTTCGTGTGTGAAGACCATATGGATTCTATAAAATACATGAACGCCCTAGAATCTACATTATTGCCTTCTTTTATATAACTTTTTAGCGAAACAAACTTAAGTTCCAAGAGGATAACGCAACCACCCATAAAGCTGTCTGCACAATGACTTGGTTTCGAGAAAATAATATCTCGATGATAGCTCCTGGACTGACTTGCCCAACCACCGGACCTGAACCCCATAGAACATCTATGGGTTTTTTAAACCGCAAAGTCGAGCGTCACACAATTACTTCAAAAGAGGAGTTGAAGAAGCTTGTGGACTCTCCACCAAAAATAATTTCTGTTAAAATTAAAGTAAAAGGTGGACCCACTAAATACTGACTTTTCAAACCTATACAAATTATTTCAATTTACTTTGATTTGATATTAAAAAAAAAATTCAAAGTTAACCTGGCTGCTCAAAACTTATAGCCAAGCTTGTTTGTTTTTTCAGGTCAGGTCACTTTCTTTATGGAATGTTTTTAGTGTACAGTATAATAAAACACTTTTCTGTATTTGCCATTGTTATAGTGATCACTAACATTACAAGATGAGAAGTAAAAAATATTAATAAGATTGTTTTCGGTTATGAATCTGCAACTCTTTCAATGAGGATTTTATCGGAAGAATTGAGCATGAGAATAATAGCACCAAAATTCGGCTTTTAACAAACAAACAAAAACAACATTATATGAATGCCTGTTAAGAATTGGAAGAACAGCTTCAAACTGAAGTTGTTTTTCTTTATAAAGTCGTCATAGATAATAACAGTTTAGGTTATGGATGCGATTTCGAAATAAAACAACAATCGTCATAAATGAAGTGTCCATTTTCATATGGATCAACGAAAGCCCGTTAAGTCACAACCAAAACCAAGTCCTTGGTGACCTGTTTCTTTGGTATAGATGGCTTTAACCGTAAATAGTTCGTATTTCCGGGTCAGGTGATTAATGTAAATCTCAATCGTGATGACTAAATATGGGTAGTGGCGCAGGAATAATTGGGTTTTCCTCCGTGGTAATGCGAGGTCGGATACGGCTTTCATTTTCCAATTTGGCTCTTTGTGAGTTTTTCCCTTCCCAAAAATGAAAATCAAGTTGTAGAGACGAAGATTTGACACGATAGACAAAATTGGAGTTGACAGTGTTGATACAATAAGAAAATAGGACTTCCAGAATACATTTCTTTCGTGGTGCAAACTCTAGGATCACTTACAACGAAGCTACTTTAAAAGTGGATGAAATTCTGATATTTTGCAATTTTTTTTTGTCATCACTTTAGGCATCACTAAGGCACCATTAAGGCGTATGATCCATGCAGATAGCAAAAACTCCCCCGCATCTTGATGTCACGGTGTGGGTTAGAGTACTGAACAATTTTTGGAGAACCATATTTCATTCGTCCCTGATT
This sequence comes from Trypoxylus dichotomus, assembly GCA_023509865.1. Classification (NCBI taxonomy): domain Eukaryota; kingdom Metazoa; phylum Arthropoda; class Insecta; order Coleoptera; family Scarabaeidae; genus Trypoxylus; species Trypoxylus dichotomus. Next base: position 13,509,762 of record CM042081.1, on the reverse strand, counting down.
ACAGTAGTTTGTAATTCTTGAAGTGGCAAAGCATGATTCATTGGGTCACCGCCTGAGGAATTATTTGGTCACACCTACGTAAGAAAGCAAGATATATTCAAATTGAAATTATTTTGAGAATTTGTTTCTCTAATGGTAACGGGCCTAACACATAGATGACGCTAGTTTTATTGCAGTCACCTTTCTCTCAGTTAGTACTAACCTTCAAAAGACAACTGTTAAAATTTCATGATATTCTATTCATTAGTTTGTGAGTTATTGTACTAAGAGTCACGCTACTTTTGTTATTTTCAAAACAATGGATCAAAAAGAATTTCGTGTTTAAATTTTACACTGCTTCTTGATGGGAAAAAATACCGTTCAAGCGAAGCAATGGCTTGAAAAGTGTTAGGGGGACTCCGCTCCATCAGAAACAACAATAAAACGTTGGTTTGCTGACTTCAAACGTGGTCGTAGAGACACCGATGATGCAGAACGCAGTGGACGTCCAAATGAGGCGGTAACACCAGAAAACATCAACAAAAAACCACAAAATCGTTTTGAATGATCGAAAAGTGAAGTTGCGTGAGTTAGCTGACATCGTAAAGATATCAAAAGAACGTATTGGCTTTATATTGCATGAGCATTTGACTATGAGAAAGCTCTGTTCAAAGTGGGTGCCGCGTTTGCCCACTGTTGACCAAAAACAAGAACGTGTTGATGATTCTGAGCAGTGTTTGGCCATGTTTAAACGTAACAAACCGGAATTTTTTGCGTCGATATATGACAATGGATAAAACATGGATCCATCACTTCACTCCGGAATCAAAACGATCGTCATCTGAGTGGACAGCAACTGGTGAACCTCGTCCAAAGCGCCCGAAAGTACAACAATCGGCTGGAAAGGTTATGGCCTCGGTATTTTGGGATGTGCGTGGTGTAATATTCATCGACTATCTTGAGAAAGGAAATACCATCAACAGTGAACATTATGTAGCGTTATTGGAGCGTACATCTTTCTGAATTCTAATCAATATATACAAAATTAGTGTCTAGCATTATCCCCAGGAAAAAGTGTTTGTATTCTTTTTTTTGAAATGCATTGCGTAGTAAGATACAATCAAATCATACACCAAAACTCTTATTGAGTTAAGAGAGTGTACCTTAGAATATACTAATACATTAAGCTCCTCTTCTATTAAGTGAAGGTTACATATTGGAGACTTTTCAGGAGAAATCGTGGATTATTGTGTCTATTGGATTCATGCTAACATAGAAAACGTCGATTATCTGACTTAAACGTAAATCTGGCTTTATCACTGGATAATATACGTCCTATTCATTACAACCCCAATTGATACGTTCATTAACCCACGTTCAACAGGTTCTTTTATACTACGCAAACGATTTCTTATTGTTTGTGTTGGTAGTAGCTTTCCAGTGGCAGTAGCAAACTCACTTCGAAATTTACTTGCATTGACAATGGGATTTCTAGATGCCAGTTGTAACAGGTGCCAATTACCTCTTGGTCGATATCGATCAACTTTGCCCACGTCTTCGTCGTACATTTTTAGTTTAGATATTACGTTTCAGCTGACTGCAAGATCTTCAGCAATGCTTTATTGTGTTCCTCCAACTTCCAAACGATTTAGAGTCATTTAAGTCTGCATCTCTAATACAAGAGCTGTTTTTTCAAACTCCAATAGCTCATAAAAACAAGACAACTGTAAATAACGAAATGAATATATTATCCAAAGTTATTGACAAACATGGCTACTTTTCTACATAATCTCCGTGAAGATCGATTCATTTGTCATATATATGATCGAGTTCTCCCATACTCTGGAAGCTCTGCCCTCCTAGCCACTTGTTCAATTCATGAAAGAGGTGGAAGTCCTTTGGCGCTAAGTCTGGGTTATACACCGGGTGTTCAAAAACTTCTCATCCAAATTGTTTAAGAAGTCGTTGCGTTACAGCAGCAGTGTGAGGGCGGACATTGTCATGAATGAGAAGAACTTTAGAAGTCAGCATACCTCTTGTTGTAGTTTGAATGGCTCTCCGCAATGGTTGTAAAGTCTGATAATAAACAGCTGCATGATAGTCCCTGGTTCCATAAATTCAACAAGCAACATGCCCTCTTAGTCCCGAAACACTGTAGCCATAACTTTCCTGTTGTTGGGTGTTTGTTTGAACTTTTTCGATGTGTTTGGCGAGTTTGAGTGTATTCATTGTTGTGACTGTTGTTTTCTTTTGAGGGTGAACTATTGAATCCGGGAGTTGTCTCCAGTTACAATTCCACAGTCACGTCACTGATGGTAAACCTCCGTGTTTCTCGAACCATTTTGTTGAACTCGTTGAACCATGTTTTCTGATGCAACGAACTTGCGTCCTTGTCCCCCTTCATCGTGAACACTGACTCAACCTTCTTTAAACTTCCTACAACATTTACGCACAACACCATCCACTAGTTATCCAAGTTTTCGCTGTATACTCGGCCCACTTTTCGATGAATTTCAGCTGCACTATTCTCTTCTGCTTGAAAGAACTGAATTATACTACACAACTCGCACTTGGAGGGTGAATCAATTGTCCATTCTAAGTGGCAAATGTTATAGTGGGAGAGATGCGCAATCTGCTTCGGCGCATGCTGGTTTCCTTCCGCTTCCGTGATTGTTTACAGGCACGAACGGAGGTTAAAAAAAGAACAGCTGTCGAGGATCATGGTGTGTTCCCATTTCGGTCAACACTAAAAGTTGCAAATCTCCACGTTTAATCACAATGTAAAGTTTTTAGGTACTGACCGAGGAGTGCGTTGGAACGTGTACCAATATGCTAAAATACATCTATGTATTTAGCTTTGTGTTTGAAAAGGTTGGCACTAGTTTTACACGAATAATAAGTGACACTACTTTTTATTATCAACTATGTGGAATATCCGTTAATTATTCTGACAGTGTTTTATAAAGCAGGAACTGAAACGAGAAATTTACACTATTTGAATAAACCTCAACATTTAAAGTACTTACTACAAGCAATACGCTTACCGAAGTTTAACTTCTCCATTGGAATTAGTATGTGCTACAAAGATTACAAGCTTGATTTTCCAGGAAATTTCACAAACGCGTTAGTCGTTTAATTAAGCAATATTACGGGCTTGTTATTTGAGTTTATATCCATATTTAGGGAAGCGCGTTCGGAACATTAAAGCGAAACGCATGAAGTGGAATCGGAGGCGAATTAATCTAAACACGAATTTGATCAAAGCTCGGTTTATGGTTCCCGTTTTACTATATTAGATTTGTCTTTATGTGTCTTATTAGAAAATTAGGCTTCTGTTAAGTAATGTAAATGTACACTACCCTCCATATTAGTTCGGACAGGCAAATACATTAAAAAAAAACGAGAAAATTTTCACTCATTTTTCCAAAACTTAAAACTTTTATTGCATTCTATTAATAGAAATTAAAGTTAAAGTATGTATAAAACTAAAAAAAAGTGTATTCTAATAAAAAATAAACAAAAACTTCTTAAACATTTCATTCATCAAAGATACTCCCTTTTGCGTGAAGGACTTTTTCAAGGACTCTATTTGGCATATTAGTCCATTCCTCTTGTAAAATGTTCCTCAGGTGGCCTATGGAGGTGGGGAATACTTTTCAAACACTCTTGGCCAATTCATCCCATAACGGCTCAAAGAGGTTTAGGTCGGGGCTTTGCGGTGGCCTCGTCATTATTTGTAAAGTGTCAGTGTCTTATTCTTCATTTAAAAGATTTTTACATATCACGGCTGAATGTCGTTGTCTTGCATGAATAAAAAATTTTCGCCGATTAGACGTTGCCCAGATGGTATTGTATTTTATTACAGTATTTCTAAATAACCCTCATTTCACAAAATATCTTCGATTCGCTTCAAGTCCTCTGCACCGGCATAAGAAAAACAACCCCGAACACGCACAAAACTTCTTCTTTGCTTGGCAGTCTTGCAACATTTTGCCCTTCTTACAAAAAGGCGCCTTGATTGTCCGAATTTTCCAATTATCCGCTGTCCAATTTTAGTGTTTCTGTCCATTGTAACCGTTTTTGCCTGTTTCCTCGTCGAAGTAGTTATTTTTGTTGCAATGTGGCCGTGAAGATTTGCAGCTTTTAATCTTCTTTTCATTGTAGTAACAGAAATTTTTCTTGCGCAGTCGCAATTCATTTCAGCGGCGATTTCTGGTGCTGTCACTCCTCTACTTCGCAGCAATTTTATACGAACATCGCCGTGAATTGTTATTCTCTTACAATCTAAACGTACCCGATCTCTTAAAGTACCCGTGTATTGATGTTGCCGAATGATATGTCGATTTATTAAGTATTTTTTGGGAAATTTGACGCACTGACTAACCTTATTGATGAAAAGCAACAATTACAGGGTGCTGTTCTAAACTTGTCAGTTTTCCTTTCGGCATTTTAAAACTTTAGTCAGGTTCACACAAAAAGATACGCCCTTAACACTAACGCACGTACAAGCAGGTTTATTTAGAAACTAAAGCATTCACCAATGCACAGTACACTTTTGGGTGACCTGTTCCCACTTCAAAGAGTATTGTAAATTTATTACCTGTAATATTGTCCCAAAAATAATACTATTTGTGGCGATAATGATTATTCTGAAAATTACTATATTGGGTCATAAAATAAATGTAGTAGGTTTTTGATCATTCCCTAATCGATATTCTTGGAAGTTTGCCTGTGTAATTAATAAACAATAAAGTTCATAACGGATGTAATATAAAAGCAATTATATTATTTTCTAGTAGAGTTTGCAACTTTTTACCGGGTGTCCGAACTAATATGGACGGTAGTGTACGCTAGAATTCCCTTTCTTTGTTATTTTATAAAAATGGAAATAAGTGGATTTAACTGGGAATATAAAGGCTGTATTAACATGATAATACGTTGTATTAGATTTTGGGAATATTCGCAAGCACTTCATTAGTGAAGTAGCTATAAATTTAGATTTATAGTTACTTGCTATACTATAACCTAAATATTGTTGTCGTATATTTTCGATTAATTAGTACTATATCTTGTTTTCATATAGGAAGAACAAACTAGAAAGCCATATTTAGGCAGGATTATCTAATTTTACGGGGGAAATTAGAAGAATGCTATATTAATACACCAATGAAAATATAAATTTAGTTTAAAATTTTTAAAAAATTAATAGTGCACGTCACTTCATTTCTTTGTGTTGTATTTGTAATAACACATGGGCTGAAAGGTCCCGGGCCTAACAAAGAAAATACGGTCTTTTTGCTTAAAATTAGCTTTATTCATCAACGTAATCTCCATCAAGAGCAACGCAATCATTCCAGCGCCGCTCTAACATTTCAATACCACTTTTGTAGAACGATTTATCTTTTGCCTCAAAATAGGCCTCAGTTTCAGCGATAACCTCTTCATTCGTGCGAAATTTGTTACCGGCGAGCATTTTTTTTTGAGGTCTGCGAACAGCCAGTAGTCGCTGGGAGTCAAATCTGGCGAATACGGTGGATGTCGGAGCAATTCGAAGTTCAATTCATGTAGTTTTGCCATTGTTTTGATTGACTTGTGACACGGTGCGTTGTCTTGATGAAACAACATTTTTTTCTTTGTCATATGCGGTCGTTTCTTTGCAATTTCGGCCTTCAAACGCTCCAGTAACGCTATATAATATTCACTGACGATGATATTTCCTTTCTGAAGATAGTCGATGAATATTACACCACACACATCCCAAAATACCGAGGCCATAACCTTTCCAGCCGATTGTTGTGCTTTCGGGCGCTTTGGACGAGGTTCACCAGGTTGCTGTCCACTCAGATGACGATCGTTTTGATTCCGGAGTGAAGTGATGGATCCATGTTTCATCCATTGTCACATATCGACGCAAAAATTCCGGTTTGTTACGTTTAAACATGGCCAAACACTGCTCAGAATCATCAACACGTTCTTGTTTTTGGTCAACAGTGGGCAAACGCGGCACCCACTTTGAACAGAGCTTTCTCATAGTCAAATGCTCATGCAATATAAAGCCAATACGTTCTTTTAATATCTTTACAATGTCAGCTAACTCACGCAACTTCACTTGTCGATCATTCAAAACGATTTTGTGGATTTTTTTGATGTTTTCTGGTGTTACCGCCTTATTTGGACGTTCACTGCGTTCTGCATCATCGGTGTCTCTACGACCACATTTGAAGTCAGCAAACCAACGTTTTATTGTTGTTTCTGATGGAGCGGAGTCCCCATAACACTTTTTAAGCCATTGCTTCGCTTGAACGGCATTTTTTTCCCATCAAGAAGTAGTGTAAAATTAAAACAGGAAATTGTTTTTGATCCATTGTTTTGCAAATAACAAAAGTAGCGTGACTCTTAGCACAATAACTCACAAACTAATGAATAGAATATCATGAAATTTTAACAGCTGTCTTTTGAAGGTTAGTACTAACTGAGAGAAAGGTGACTGCAATAAAACTAGCGTCATCTATGTGCTAGGCCCGGGATTTTTCAGGCCATGTGTTATGTAATATGGTTGTAACAAGATACCAAATATACGTATTTATTCCTGCTAAGCTACAAAATATGCGATGTGGCATGTATTTATGAAATATAAGACAATAATTCCGTTTAACTAAAATGCAATTATTCACTTACATTTTCTTTATTCCATGTCACTATATACACTGCCATTCTCACTAGAAGCACTAGTGTGAACAGGAATGATAAAAGGCAAAAGGATAACATCATCAATTGGATCATCTTACTAACATACTCTTTGTTCACCCTAATAACAAATTCAACACATTCTTTTTTCAATTGGTGACAATAACAATTTGAATTGCTGGTAATTTTATCTAGTTTGAACGTTGTGTCTTTAACTCTACTTCAATTTCTAGCTTACACTCAGCGAAATTTCTATAGTTCCATATAATTTTGTGGTTCCACCTATCAATATTTAGCAACGGTATGAGTTGGGAATTACCTAGAATTACATTTTTGAAAGTAAAGAAGTAGCAGAGACATTATTTCGTCAATATCGCAACTGTCAGATATGTAGAAGTATTTGTCGTATCAACGTATATGTGTGAAATTTCTATAATGCCACGGGGTTAGACACACATCCTACTAAATCTTTATACCTTTCAGTGTAAGAAAGCTTTCAAATATCATCAAAAATTTATTTATTGTTGAATATACGCATATATTATTGAAGCATACATATCAGTTAATAAAAATGTCGAAAGGTAAATTGCTATCCAAGGAGGAAAAACAAAAATAAATTATTGTAAAGAGGTAGGGTTTTCAAAACGAACTATAGCTGAGAAAATAGGACGTTCCCATCATCTCATCAATAATTTTTTAAAGTTGGGCAATTCTTACGACAGAAATCGTGCTAAGAGTAAGTAATCAAAAACTAACTCGAAGTTAGTCATCATTGTTATTTCGGTAAGTCTCTTCTGATAATGTAACCGCGCAACAAATAAAATGATTTCAATTTTATTTATTAACAAATAGACGCCTACAATAAATTGTATTCAGGGATAAACATTTTGGGTGGCTAAAAAAAGTTTCAAAATCAACCTTAAAAGGGACACAAACAGGCAAGAGCGAAATTTGCGGAAGATCGTATATGGGATAGGATAATGAGTGGAACAATGAAATTTTTTCTGACGAAAAGAAATGTAGGCTTGATGGTTTTAAATATTACTGTCACGATTTGCGTAAGAACACTGACGTTGAGATGAGCCGAAATTTTGGTGGCAGTAGTGTAATGGTTTGGGTGGCTTTTACCCATAACAATAAAACCGCTATATGCTCGCCCAATCTGAACCTGATCAAAAATCTTTGGAGAATATTGGCAAGAAAAGTATGTGTTAAGAATAAACAATACGACAGCTAAAAAATAATCTACAATAACGAAGTATTGGAATAATATTCCAGTTTTAATATTGACCAAATTGATATACAATATGAAAACCCGGATGTTTGTAAATAGAGAATCTAACACTCACTACTAAGTTTGGAAAGAATTATATATTTTTTATGTATTTATGTTTTGAGTTACCATTATTGTAAATAAGCATGGTGGCAATTTAAAAAAGGTTTTACCGTTATTTATGCCTATTTCACCGTTTATATGGTAATTGTACCTATCTTGATTGATATGAATCAAATAAAAAAGTTTGGATCGAAGCATATCTGTACTATAGGTATACTCTTTTGTTTCAATTAAGTCTGCCTGTCTTGTTTACTTGCTGTGGGTATTTTTTGTGCTTTATAGCTATGGTACGAAACAGACTTATCTGATAATAATTTTTACATGCTCTCAAATTATTCTTCGAAAGCAAAAGCTTTCATTTCCTCATGGTAATCTGTTTTTTCTTAACTCCAACAAGCAATAAACCACCTGCTATAAAGCCATTACCAGATCCTATATGTTAAATAATAAGACGTCTGTCTTTCTCTGCGAGTCCGCAATCCTATACTTGATCCTTCATTAAACGGCTTATGTCGATTCTGAATATCATTATCTGCCCAAATATTTTTTTGTATGGTCCTCATTGAAGCAAGTCCCATCAAGATAATATATTGGGCGATTTTCTCTACTCTCTTATTGTACTTAGATACCTTCGTCTCCACCTAATTATATATTCACGTTCTGTGAAAACACTTTTTTGATCTCTTTTGATAAGCCTGTAATAATTAGTTTTCATAACGTACGATACTATATTATAATAGCAGTGTCGTCCTGTGCTTTTCCTAGGCGGTGTAACCTTTCCTTTCTCTTTATACACTTATATACTACATATCACATATTATAGATTCTGCTACACTTAACAGTAGAGTTTATTTTTTAACACATAACCATAGTATTGCGTAACAGTTGCTACTATTTCACAGCAACAGTAACCTTACTTTTCGATGTATTGGTTCGCATCTTCTTATACATGCTTAATATATTCCGTTTTTCAAGCACCGACATCTCCCTTTCGTTTTGTGGTGGTGATATATTTATAGTTTATGCCGAACTATAAACTTCTCACTATGTATAGGCCTTCCGCACCTTAAAATTCACTATTGAGTGTTAGGGGATGTTATTCTTCCTTTCTATTGACAGAGAGTTTATGTATGTGCATTTCTTTTCAACCTGGGTAAAGTTGCACGATTTTGTAGTAGTGACTTTTTTGGCAGTAGCATTCCCGATGATTTCCATGGCATTTACATTTTTGGTTAACTTAATTTCGTATTTCACTCGTGATTTCTATGTATTTTGGGTGTCTTGTTTGAAACTTTATTATTTCCTTTTCCTTACGTTTGATAGCATCTATATCTACTGAACCTGTTTTTTTTTTTTTTGAGAACCAACTAGTAATCAATGGTTTTCAAACTAGTAAGTAATAGATTGATAGAGGAAAATTGGTACAAAAACATTTTATGTTTATATGTGTTTTACAATATAGATTTTGTGGTGAAGAAAATGATTTTGAACGTCTTCTGTAATTTTAACAAGACGATTAATGTATCTGCTGCTGCCAAAGAAACTAGCAAAGCTATGGATTGCAATGAAAGAATTGTAAATTCACTTCGCACCCAACAAGAAGCACTGAAATCTCTACCGAAGAAGGATTGCAAGTCCAAACACTGATACGTCGTAAAGTGCATTGCTTCCTTTTAAGTAACAATACCCCAACGCTTAAGCATATACTAACTTAAACTTTAAGAGAACGACTCTTTATGTTTGAAAAGCTTGAGAAGAAAGTATTATCAATGGACGCGACGAAATTATAAGATGGAGATACAGTTATTTAAAAAATACAGACAAGAGGGTCGACATATTGTGTACACTGATAAATTGTAGGTGAATATTGGTCTTTTTGCTGATCTTGTTCTGACATCACAATAACTTCACAGAGACCGGCACTAGAAGAAGGTGTAACAATGGGAATAACAGTGCCTCGTGGTCAAAGGTATGCATTAATTCATCCGGGCAACGGGAATAGATTTGTTGCCGAAACAAAACTTACATTCTTATGTAAGAAGCACACTGCAGATGTACGTGATGAAGTTTGTGGGGATGTCTACGCAAAGTGCTTTACAGAGCAACAACTACTTTTTCTACAACCAAACTCTGTAATTGTAATTGATAATTACAGCCGAAAGATTGGGAGGATCAAATTAGAAAAAGGATGATATTCAATTTTAGTTGGAAATCAAACACGTTCCTGTAGAATATGGATTGTTAACGCGAGAATTGCTTTATGTTTTATCACAAGTGAAGTCTATTTGGGATAAATATAGACTTGGAGACATTGCAGCAAGATTTGGCCATGTAAATTTCGCTTACCACCTACTAAATCCTATTGAAATGGTTTGGGCGTAGGTGAAGCAGTTTGTTCGTATGAAAATTACATTGTTCATATGAAAAAAAGGTATTCACAATATTGTTTATGATGATCGCTACTAAAAATAATATTTTTTACAATGGAAGATGAAATGTGGAGAGTAGATGAAATTGGGAATGTTGTCGAACAATTTATTATTCGTTTGAATGGAAACTCTAGCACTCTACATATGAATTCAGTTCCGAATCATCTGGTTTTAATAATAACGAGTAACAATCCGTTTAAAAATCTCAATGTCTGTGTAAAAATTATTGTGGGTGCAATAATTGTGATATTTGTTAATATAGTTAACATTTTATTACTGCCAACAAATAAACTGGTGTTTAACTTTTCCGTATTGATTTCAGTTGCTTTCCCTTAACACGAAAAACCTTAGGTCCGTCTTTACTATTAATAGCTTTATGCCTGATATTCTTAAAGTATGTTCATTTCAAAACTTACCGCTCTAAATTTCCAAAAATCTGGAAATTTGTGAAAGATTTACTGAAACGCTTGAGAAGTATTATTAAGGAAGACAACTTTTAATGCTAAAGTTAACTCATCCTCTTTAATCCTCTGCCCCTGCTCCGTTTTTGAGATTTTTAAGTAAATCTTTTGGTTTGGCTGTTCTGTATTTCCAGCTGGTCAATCTATATTTTCGGAGCATCGGAACAAAAACCAATGTTAAAAACTTTTAGAAATTTCATTTACGCATTTTCAACAGAATGGGGCTCCTCCCCACTATGTACGGCACTTTTGTACGGCAATGGCTAGACAATGTACTTCCAAATAAATGGATAGGACGAAGACGACCGGTATGGGGTTATTTAAAGTCTCTTGTATTTACCCTTCAACCTCAAAATTTGGAAGAACTCTGTCAAAGGATTTCTTCAACCGGTCGTTGAATTCAAAGAGATGTTTTACAAAATATGTGCGATTTTGAACAACGGCTACACCATTGTTTAGTGAAAAATGGACAATATTTTGAAGAATAGCTGGATTGATTTATTCTGCAAAAAATATTTGAATTTCAACAGTTTCAAAAAACTAAAAGCCAAAATGTATGTGTCAAGAGACCATTAAAATGAGGTAATACTTAATGCCCCTTTCCATTTAAGATTTTCAAGGGAGTTATTCCCGGGAGTAAGAAGTTAAAGTGGGTGAGTCAACTTTTGCATCAAAGTTGTTCCCCTCGATAATATCTTTTACGTGTTTCGGAAAAATTTTCATAGGTTTCCAGACTTTCAGAAATTTAGGAGGGGGGAGTTTTAAAATTAATACACTGTATATAGAAGATCATTATTTATATTATACCACTGCAGCCCTACTCTCAATAAATAAATCAGTTTACTAGTCTTATTATAGTCAATTGTGCCTACAATCAGTTCTAAGGCAAAGAAAATATCAGATTTGTAAATTATATATTAATAAACGTCGTTTCCTACAATTTGGAAAATATAGAAATAACTAGAAACTGGATTAAAGGCAAAGTGCAAAAATTTAACTTAATTTATTGATTATATTTTACGTCTATTTGTAGATGTCTTACACTGATTAAGGTTAATTAACGCTAATTAACTTTAATCAGTGTAATACATCTATAGATGGATGTAAAATATAATAAATAAAATGAATTAAATTTGTGCACTTTGCATGTAATCCGGTCTCTGGAATTAACTTTGAATATTTATATTAAATACAAAATAAACATATACGAGGGTGACTTGAAATGTTTCCGGAATCGGCAAGAGATGGCGCACGAAGGTTGATTCATTGGTCGGCGAGGGCAACCTTTTTTGTGGCAGCTGTCAAAATTTCAGACATGTACTATCAATAGTTGTTGTTTAAGAGTGTGTTTTATATAACAAGTAAAGTGGTTTGGCAAAAATGGATAAAATCGAATTTCGTGCAGTGGTAAAACACTTCTGGATAGCTGGGAAAACGGCCGCAGAAACTCCGCACAAGTGACGATCCACGCAGTGGACGCCCAAAATCCGCTACCAACGATGAAATGGTCGATATAATTCATGTCGTGTTAGCCGATCACCTGAAGCTGAAAGAGATAGCAGAGACAACAGGCATCTCAGAAGAACGCGTTGCCCATATCCTACACGATTGGGTGTATGAAAAAGCTTTCGGCGCGATGGGTTGCGCGTTTGCTCACACTGGAGCAAAAACGAAATCGGGTGACCGTTTCGGAGGAGTGTTTGGCTAGGAACCAACGCAATCCAAGCGATTTCTTCATGCGTTTCGTAACCGTGGATGCAACTTGGATCCACCACTACATACCGGAGACCAAAGAACAGTCGAAGCAGTGGATTTTTCCGGGCGAATCGGCTCCGAAGAAAGCAAAGGCCGTTCCATGGGCCGGAAAGGTCATGGTCGTCATGACCCCAGCGACTTTTTCCTATTCCCAAACCTTAAAAAGATCACTGGGAGGAAAGAGATTTGTCTTAAATGAAGAGGTCATCACCGCTACCGGTGGCTATTTTGCAGACCTCGAAACTTCCTGCTTTTCCGACGGCTTGAAGGGACTGGAGCACCGTTGGAAAAAGTGTATTGATCTTCGAGGAGACTACATCGAAAACTAAAAATAAAAACCACGTCATTACCGCGTTTTTCTTGTCGATTCCGTAAACATTTCAGGTCGCCCTCGTATGTGAAGTATTAGATTCCATTTGCCATTTCTTCATATAGCCAACTGTAGAGATTAAAGCGTCCTAGGTATATAATTTCGACACAATGTGGCAACCATCTTTGCATTTCTCGCATGGGCTATACTAAATTTTAAGATGCGAACGGACTATAGATAAAGTTTACGATCTTTAGATAAATTAACTGCAATTAAGTTAATTCATTAAAGTTAAAATTATTATCGCACGAATAAAATGTCTTAGAGATAACTTTTCTAACACCTTGTATTCTCATAATATCTTGCTTGAGAGGAGATCTCTTCTTCGTTTGTGTTAGTTTGTGCTATGAAAATTATTCTATTTTAAATTTAGCCAGGTAAAAATCGAAACATTCCTGGATGATCTCACCTCTTGGCACGTAAAGTTAGAAAGTATTTAAGTAAAAAAGCTTGTCGACCTCGCTGTAAGCATGAGCGAAAGTCGCTTGAGGACCTCGCGTCAGAGTTTCTGGACGAAAACCCTCACTTGAGCGAGTTCAATTGGTTCAAATAATCTGCATATGTAATTAGTCATTGAACTCTGCGGTAATGAAAGATATATTAGCAGTGTTTACACGTTCACGTTGATTTATGATGATCCAGTTAATCTTCACAATGAATATGAAACAAAAACGCGTCTACGTCTCTATGGAGAAACACACCAGTTCGAGACTCTCTCTCCTCGTAACGCCTAGCTACTCCTTTTCGCCTGTTGTTGTTGTTTGAGTCCTCTCTCAGCAAGCTCTGGAGCGTTTCTGTGTCAAGTTTAGTCCGCAATTGTCAGTCTTTAGCGCGAGGCGATGAAGATCGGTGGCCCAACAACTAGCATGAGCTGTCCCGCTATTCCATCTAATAGCGTTAGTGGTAAAGTAGTGGCGAAGAGGAGCGGTAACATCGAGTTGGCGACGCGTTTGCTGGTTTTCGCGATATTCGCCGCGATGCAGGCGTCCCTGGTGCCCGTTCAAGCGAAGTGCAGGTTCAAGCACGCACAAAACGATCCGATATTGTTGACGATGTGCGAGGCGAGGTGTTTAAATGACAACAAGGACAAATTACCGGTAGGTTTATCGACAGAGTCACCAGTCTATTTATGTCGTGAAAACGTCTCTTTACGCATATTTAGACGCTATACGTTCTTTTAAATAGAATACGTAATAAAATTTGATGAGGTTTTGAATTTAATTCGTCGGGATGTAAGTACTATTTCAGATCTTATGCGGAGATACGTAGTCTCTTTTAAGCAAAAGAAAGGACATACAGAAAAATATTATTTTGTCTAATTTTGTCTAATTTTTGTCACTCTTTTCGATAGTATAAAACAAGTTGCGAATGTATTTTTTTTAATTCAAAGAACTCCATAGACTAGAGTTGATTTCATTAAATCAGTATTATGAAGATAACATCGTTATAATAAACGCTTTTGTGCATAAAGAGTAAAACAATATATAGGATGAGGTGTTGAATTGAACGGGACTTTATATACATATCAGAAATATTGAATTTTTGAAAAAATCAAATAAAAATATTTTAGTATCGAAGAAGAAACAAAATAATGGTGTAATAAGCGGACTGGCTTTTATAGACAATTTAGTTTTCTCAAATTAAACCTAGTCTCAGAAGAAATAAAAGAGAAATACATACAAAGGATATTTGCCAAATCCGAATTGTTGAAATTAAAATAATTTTCAATTGAGTCGGCCGATACTTGTTAGAAATCCATATAAATCATGGGCGAAGAAGTAATACACAATTTTACAAATATTTCCAATACAGTAGAGTCGCTATTTACTGAACTAATTTTTGCACGGCGGATTCACTATATCGGGGATTTCACTATTTTGAGGTTGAAAAAATGAGAAGAAAACGTCCATATTCTTTGTTAGTAAACATTTATTCTAAACTTGGCTGAAATTGTAAGATAAAAGAATACTGAAAGATAAATAAGCACGTACGTATGTATTGCCGAATTCTTCCTAAAAAGGTACATGTTTTCATTATTGAGATACAAAAAATTATGTTACGTATAATTGCTGCTGTTTTTTGTGTAGTTTACTATTTAATATTTTTTGTCGTAAATTAGCCGAAGCAAGTGATGTGGAATAATCAATTTCTAGTTGATACCACTGAATCACTTCATTTAGTGATATTAGAGCTTGATTCCTTTTGACTTGAATTGAGCTTCCTTTTCAGATTCTGAATTAAATTCTTCTTGATTTTGTTCTGTGTTGTTCAAAACAACGTTTTTATTCCAGTCTTTCACGTCGGTTTCCTCATACACAACCTAAAATAGATATTTTTATTTAGTTACATGTATATGTTTCTGCATTTTACGATTCCCCTCACATTTGGTTCAATACGTTGCAAATGATTTGAAACCATTCTGCCTGCATTATGTGTTTCATCACCGAGTAATCTTAATCTCAATTCACTTAGTGGGATATCTTCTTCGACATCCTCTTTTGTACGCATAATATTGTTCTCTAGGACAGTTGGTTTCAAACTGTTCCATGCCATTATGAGATTTAACACAGCATCCCTTAAACTGTAATTTTGTAATAAGGCACTAACGTTTGTTTCTTTTGCTAGCAGTTGTGTTAATAAGTTTCTTCGATAGTGAGGCTTGGTTATTGTTATTATATTCTAATCGAAAGGTTGTATGAGAGAGGTAACATTTATCACACTAATCAAATTGTCATTTCTCTTACCTCCTCTTCCGGTGAATGACTGGTGGCGGTATCTAACAATAATGAAGCTTTATTAGGTAAATTATTATTCTGTTGAACTTTCCGTACCTCTCCGAGTCTCAATGATTCTATAAACTTTACACTTACTTCCCAAATAAATATGGAACCAGCTGTTAAATATTTGAGTCATCATCTATGCCGTCTTGGAACTTTTATAATAAATGGGGCGATTGAAATTCTGAAAGCATCTTGTGTTTCTAGATTTGGCACCAAACGCTGCAGTTTATGGTTTCCTGTTGCATTCGTACACACTAAGAATGTAATTCTTTGCTTTGAAATTTTTTTGCCCGGTGCATTATTTTCTGTATTTGCAACTTATGTTTTGCCCGGTAGAAGCTTCCAATAGAGACCCAATTCTTCGGGGTTATATATTTGATCTGGCAATATAGCGAGCCTTTCAATTTTAATTTTTAGTTTTTGTTTAAATAGATCTACCAACTCTGGATGAGATGATAATTTTTCGCCCGATATTGTTAAAAGTCATATTCCGTAGCGTTGTTTAAATCTATTCAACCAACCATTACTGGCAATAAACGACGATGTTTCACCCATTTTTTTTGTAGAACTTTTGCTTTTTCCTGTAGCATAATTCTACTTACTAGCACACTCTTCCACCTTTGCATAGATAGACACTTTTTAAGTGTTCATTTTACCGGTATCAGCAAATGTTTTCTTCTTTATTCCGCATATAGTAGACTTTGCTACTCCATCTTTCTTCGCTAATTCTGTTACTGTGTTCCCTTTTTTTAAGCACTCAAATATTTTAAGTTTTTCGTCCAATTTTAAATGTTTTCTTAGCAAAATTTAAAATTAAAATGTCAAATAACAACCATTTTTGCTAAAATGCTTATTACTTATATATGTACTTACTTATTTACAATGGCACCGCTAATTTTATTCAGCGAGTGCTATTTATACACTAAAATACGTTAAGGTATATATTTAGGAAAAAATCCCGATATTAAACATGCGTTTTTATAGTGAAGTGTTGTTCATTGTAAGGGGGCTTTTCGATGTTCGTTATATTGTGACGTAATGCAAAATTTTGGTAGTTCATTGGAGCGGATAGTTCATTCGAGCCGAAATTCACTAAATCACGACTGTACTGTATGTATATTTAACACAACGTAATACATAACATGTTTTGCTATCACTGTAGCTTCGTAATTAGTAGTAATACAACATTTGATTCGGTTTCAGCCCAATTTCTTTAAAAGAAACCAACGACTGTGGAAGTCTATAACAGCATATGCAATCCTTCTTCCTTGTTCTGTACTGTATTTTGCATAATATACAGACCTACAAGAGTAGGTATGACAAAATTGTACTGTATATCAGAATAATTTTAACCTGTAATTATTGTTCGATTGTCCTCAAAAAGGCGTTATACTATAATGAAATAGATGATACGTGAACCATTAGTAGTAATAGCAGCAAAACATGCCATGTATAATGTTATGTTCAATACATTGGAAATATTTGTAAAATTCTGTTTACTTCTTAGCTCATGATTAAAGTAATTTTAATTTTTAATTTTCAACGAAAGGGTTTTGAGATTGCTTTTTAAATTTATAATAGAACACACAAAATATAACAATCATTTTAATTCAAATTAATGCTGGTGCAAAAATTGCGGTTTAGAATAATGAACAATAATATATAAGCAACTTCGTACTGCTGGACGGTAGCCCTCCATCATCTAACTAAAATTTTTAGTTATGTTCCTGCGTAACCACAATTCAATTTCACGAATAGAAGAAAAAAGGAAACATTCAGATGCATTAAATCACATGATTAAGTAGCCCAATATATCATTGAGAAATTATTCGATTAACGAATCGCTGGTGCATAATGCCTATTGTTTCTGCGGTTGTATGTATAGTACCTTCCTACTGAAACCACGCGTTCTCGACATTTGTATTTTCCATTTTATTAAACAAGAAGTTTGTGATCGTGTTACGATATCAGACCACAGGTACATCTTTATTTGTAATGAAATACATCCTGATCACAGTACCAGTCCAGAAACTACACCAGACTGTTATTTTTTGTGAAGACAAAGGTTTCTCAATTTTTTTCCCTTGGACTTCGCTTCAGATTCAAAAATTTATTTACACATTCACCTAGATGTTTCTCGTCTGCGAAAGATGATTTTGTTGAAAAATTAGCATTTCCTGTTGTATTTTGTGTTGTTTAAAATAATTTTTCATCATAATGATGCATTGTTCATTCATCCAGTTTTACATTTTTATTACCTGCAATGTGTTTACTTGTCATCTGTCAAATAACGTATCGTATTCTAGTATAAAAAATATAAGTGGCTGTAAATTTTATAAGTAGTAAGTAATCGCAAATTGGAATACAGTAAGGTCGCAATTTAAGGAACTAATTTTAGCACAGCGGATTTACTATTCTAGGGGTTTCACTATTTTGAGGTTGAAAAAATGAGAAGAAAACGTCCATATTCTTTGTTAGAAAACATTTATCTTAAACCTGGCCGAAATTGTAGGATAAAAAAAATGATAGTTGTGTTAATACGTTTCTTCGATAGTGAAGCTTGGTTATTCTCTATTGCACTCTGATCCAAATGTTGTGTGAGAGGGGTCACATTTGATGGTATATACGAGGGGAGGTTCGGAAGTTCTTGGAATGGAGGGGATGGAGTGGGGATAGGGGCGTTCGCTAGGTATCATTCTGATTGGCGACTCATCATTAGTATATAAGTTAAGTTGCAGCCCTATAGCGTCAGTCGTTTACGAATAGTTGCCTGGTAAACAAGTGAATCCGGAAGAAAACTGAAACTATGGAGGAAATTGAACACCGTGCTGTGATAAAGTCCCTTACAAAGCAAGGAAAGAACGCCCAAACCATATTGAATAAAATGGAAACCATTTATGGGGAACAGTGCCCTAGTAAATCAATGATTTATAAGTGGCATGGTCTTTTTAAACATGGTCGGGAGTCGATTGAAGACGACCCCCGCTCAGGACGGCCAGTTGAGGCCACCACATCAGACATCGTCGAAAAAGTGCAAAAATTTCTACTGCACGATGCCCGTTTGAAGAAAAAACAATTATCTGCATTAGTTGGAGTATCAGATACCACCATTTTGCGTATCCTACATGACCACCTGGGTATGACAAAAGTTACTGCAAGATGGGTACCGAGAATACTCACGCTGCTGCAGAAACAGCAGCGCGTCTGTGCGTCCAAACAATTTTTGGAGCTGTGTGGAGACAAACCTGCACAGATTTTGGAGCGGATTGTTACCGGAGATGAAACATGGGTTCATCACTTTGAGCCTGAGTTCAAACAGGAGCAATGGCATAAAAAGGGGACACCACCGCCAAAGAAATTCAAAGTGTCAGAATCGGCTGGAAAGTGGATGGCTACTGTTTTTTGCAATTGTGAGGGGATATTATTGATTGATTACAAAGAAAAGGGTAGGAGCATAACCGGAGAATATTACGCAGCGACATTATACAAATTAAAGAAGGCCATCAAGGAAAAACGTCGAGGAAAATTGACCAAGGATGTGTTGCTCTTGCAAGACAATGCGCCGGTTCACAAAAGCAAAGTAAGAATGGCTGTTCTGCAGAAGCATAGCTTTCAATCAATACTCCATCCACCCTACAGTCCAGACCTGGCATCTAGTGATATTTATTTGTTCCCCAATTTAAAAAAAAGACTTACGTGGAAGAAAGGTTTTCGACGACAATGAGGTAAAGGAGGCAACTTTGGCCCATTTTGAGGCGAAAGATAAAAAATATTTTTATGATGGTTTAGAAAAATTAATTCATAGATTTAATAAATGCATTGTGCTTAAGGGTGATTATATTGAAAAGGAAAAATAGATTTATTGTTTTATTTTATTTAAAACCCTCTCATTTCACGAACTTCTGGACCTTCCCCTCGTATATCACACTAATCAAGCCGTCATCACTCTTTAACTCCTCTTCCGGTGAATGACTGGGGGCGTTGCCTAACAATAATAAAGCTTTATTAGGTAAATTATTATTCACGAGAATTTCTGGTGCCTGCCTCGCACATTAAAACAAATAATTCGACAGGTTTTCAACACCCTGTATAGGATTTAAGTCATCAACTAATTTCCAAGAAACTGTGCCTTTCTGAAATAGTTGATGACATTAAAAAAAAAGAGAATCGGTTGCCAGAGTAAAACAGAAAAAGTAACGTCAACACAGGCAGCATGATACGTAAAAATAAATACTTCTATACATTTTTTACACCCTGTATAGGATCTGAGTCATGGATTAATTTCCATTTTATTGACGTCCGTGTTTTGTTAACGTGTATTAACAAATATTGGAGATAAAATTAAATTACATTTTACGATTTTTTTTTCCTTCGCCTTCGGTAGATTTGCGTTAGCACTTCTGTTGACGGAACTGTTTAATCTTCGTTGAAATTAAAGGGAACGTGCGCGCATTCGTTCGTTTACACTCCTTACGACATCAGATCTAATTCACCGTTGATTGTTTACTGAAATGTCTGTTTAGAATTCCAACTGGACTGATTTAAAAGTGCAAATGTGGCGGCATCTTCTCCTGATTTATCCGTGTATTACTTTATCGATAGAAAATTAAATTATCGTTAAATACTGTGTGCGACGCGAAATATACAATTAATTTCACCACACCTGTAATATGCGTCTATTTTACAAGGAACCCTTTATAACGTTTCTAATTAAAACCTATGTTTAATGGTTGTATATAGATATACACAATATACGCTACGGTACGACTTGTTTTTATTGATGGCCTTAAGCGGAAATAATGTCCGTTTAGATCCCATGATTTATGTCTAGTTTTCAGTACATGATCGTAATTGCGATTCTGACTCAAATCGCACGTTTTATTGACTCTACAATTACGGTCCGATACCGCAGATGCTCCGTGTCGTTGTCGTTACAACTTCACAACTTCGCATACCTATAACATCGTTTTTAAATGAAGACGTGTAGACGTTATTACATATATTTTCTTACTAAATGTACCTGGTTAACGTCAATAAGCGCTTAAAAGTATCCCGCTGATAGCATGAAATGTCCATAATTAAGCGTTAAATAGATGCAGTAATCTTTTTTTTAGAAAAACCAAGTGAAATAAAACTTTTTTTTTTTTGAAAATGAATACTACTGAATCTGTTAGGAACTGACGATAATGATTATACTGTTGATAGCTATGCTAATTTCATATGTAGCAATGTATAATGTTTTTTTAGCGAAAACTTGTAGTGATTGCATTATTTTACTGATTGTTAATCTTTTCAGCATACGAGGTAGGCGCCATAAACTCTTGTCCTGATATAGAAAAAGGAACAATATAAGAAATTTTATTTTACAATCGAATCTCCCCCAACTTCTATACATTTACTACAAAGATTAGTCAATAATTCAATACACTTTTAAAAATAATTTGAAGTTTTTCCGTCAAAATGTTTTATAATAGCTGCTTGCAACTCACTGTCATCCTTAAACCGATATTCCCTAAGGTCCTTTTTAAATTAGAAAACAAATAAAAATCACAAGGAGCTGGACTATACGGTGGACGTTCCAATTCTCGAAAGCCATATTCGTGGATGGCAGCTTGTGAAACGGCGGCAATTTGTACGGAAGCATTGTCGTGCAATAATCGCACATCTTTTGTCAATTTTTCACGACGTTTTACACGAATACTCTCCCTTAATTCATGATTGAACGAGGTTCGCGTTTCTGGGATGAGGTTCATTAGGTCTCCCCAATTCCATGGACTCCCTATTTGATAGAGGATCGTAAAACAGAACCATTGTTTCATACCCTGCGACAATGGACTCCAAAATCGGTGTTGGGTCGTCTTCAAAAACGTTTAAAAATTGCCGTGCACATTCGACTCGACGTTCACGGTGGAGAGCAGAAAGAAGTCGTGGTACCTACCTTATACTAATTTTATTCATACCCAAATGGTAATGGAGAATTCGGCAAATATTTGTTTCGGATATGTTTGTTGTCTCTCCTAATTCCTTCACTTTCAAATGACAATCTTCTAGCATTAAATCTTCAATAATTCAAATTTGTTGAGGTGTTATTACTTCAATTTCAAATTACTTCAGACATTTGCATGCGCTACTCACGTTGGTTGGCTGGCTACTAAAAACTACTACTCTTCGAACCGTCATATTTATAGCATAGACCTCGCGTATGTACATGCATGTCGTGGCAAAGTTTGAACACGCTTGAACCTGTATAAGCCTGGTAGGCTGAGAATTTATGGCGCCTACCTCGTACATGGAAGTTGTTGGATTAAATGTTGGTATCTTACAATACCTTTTATTTTATTAAAATTCCTTTGATTAATAATTAGTCTCGGCAAAGAGGAGCTGTTTCAGTGCCGTACGGAGAACAACGTGAAGGGGTGAAGCTCACGGCACAGAGAAGCACGCTTGTGCAGTATTCTTCCACTGGTCGTTGTGATTCAAACCTAGATGCATATATATACTAACACTATTATATATTAACATAATTGGTGACAGAGTGGTGGCGCGTATTATAAAAAATGAATTAATTCCTACTGTTAAGCTTCGGTATATACAAATTCAAAAGGAACAGCAAATCCAAAACCAGTTGATCGCCATTTAAAATCTTGAAAAAATTATTTGTAATCTAACACGATGAACAACCAAAGAAATAAATGCAAATTCTTCTAAAAAAATAGTTTTGGTAAAAACGTGCCGTTTATGGAAATATGAATATTTCAAAAATTAATGTATTCATGATATCCCGGATTCCACACAATGGAATAATGCAATATCTTATGACTATATTACAAATTTAAGTTTACATACATCGTACTTATTTAGTTTGAAGTTTAAAAATGCCTCATTCTGCGATTAGTTAAGTTCTGGTATGATTATTTATTTATTATTTCGTTAAAATTAATGACGAAGTTATTATAATCAGTTCAAATTTATTCGTAAGACCAGTTTGACTTTTACATTTTTAATATACAGTGGGTAAAAATAATATTTGCACATCTATACTCCTTCTTTTAATTAGGAGGAGTAAAATAAAAAGACGTGCTTACACAATGGAATTTTTGAAAGCTACTTTTTGGCGGCAGTTTTAAAAATAGCTAGAATTTTCTATAAGTTGTAGTTACATAATTATTATTACAACTCAAATTTAGGGAGAAAAATTAAATACAAACGCACTCAGCCAAATATACGATCTAAACGTCAATCAGTTGTTGCAACAATATGGCAGCCGCAATATAAACGAATTAAAAAATAGAGTATAATATTTTCAATAATTTGATAAAATTACTAAAACTAATTTTCACAAACTTGTCAAAATATTCTTTATTAATAAAAAAGTTAATATGTATGTACTCATACAAAAGGGAACAAACTGATAAACAGTGTATATATTAAGAAAATTACAAATTTTATAATCAAAAAATCTGTGCACACTTGATTACAACTATGAATAATAATTGCCAATGCAGGCAAAGAGATACTTAATATAGAGTATGTAGATCATTTGAATCAATAACGACCTGCAGTCACAGCGATTTGTGTCCATTCTTGTGCGATAATATTTTTCAGGACCGTTTTATTCTGAATTTTGTGTTTCCGAATGTGCAAATTTAAAATATACCACAAATTGAGAATTTAATATGAATCCGATTGAGAATCGTAATAAGCCGGCATCGCACATTATAGAGCAACCACTTTTGAGTTTTTTTGGTTGTATGTTTGGCTGTTTGTTATGTCTTGTTGAAACCAAAATGTTTCGACCATGCCCAATTTTATTGCACTAGCCAATAAATTATCACCCATCACGTCAGTATAGTTTATGGCATTCATCCTTCAATAAATACTAAATTGCCGGCACCTACATGAGCCATTTCCATCGCTGTGTTTGGCAGTGGCCTGTACATTTTTAGCATTCAATTCTATGTTCGGTTTGATTTGTGAACTTTGATTCGCCAGAGAAGATGATGTTTTTCCAAAATTCAATGGGTTCGTTGACATATCGTCTGGCAAAGTCCAAACACTTCTGACGATTTACTTCGCTTATAAACGGCTTCTTTTTCTGGGCGATCTTCCCTATATTTGTGCGCCGTGCAGGACATTGCGTACTGATTGTCCACTGACAGATTTGTGCACCGTGGTAGCGATATTGTTGGCTAGACTTTGAGCACTTAAAAGTGGTATTTCAAAACTTTTATTAGAACTTGTTTGTACGCTCTCGCAATTAGTACTGTTGGCAATCCTGATCTGCTACATATCGGACTGTCTATTAATTTACATTCAAACGTCTACCTATCATTCTGTAACTTTGGTTTTGTGACCGTAACAAAATAATTTGGTCGCGCACGCTTCTAGGTAACTCGGTTATTTTGGGAGGCGCAGCGATACAACTGATACTTATAACGGATGAAGTACTATTGATGGGCAACGCAGGGAATATCATGTGAAGTAGATGCTGCTGTGCAAATATTTTTTTACTTTTAATTTTATTTAGCAAACTGATTTGTTCAAATATTTATTACAACCAAGTACGAAGGCGAATGAAATATAATCTGGACTTTGGTTTTAAAACATTTATTGGTACAGTAAAAAAAAATACCTTGTTTTTTCTATATAATCTCTTCTTTTATTGTGGCCACGTCTATAAGCAATTGCGCACAAACATTTCCACACCTTTGTCGTCGCCAAATTGGTGACCTCTCAGTTCTTCTTTGAGGGTGCCAAACATGTGTTGATCGGGACTGTAGAGTAGGTGTTCCAGTGCTTCCCAATCAATTTTGTTTATCCAACTTAGTTTGGGCTAATACAGCTGCCGAGCATTGTCATGGAGCAGAATCGCACTTGGAATAGCCATATCTCGCCTTTTTCGTCAATAGGCCAGTTTCACTTCATCAAGTAGTTGACAGTAGTATGCACCATTAACTGTACACCTTCAATCAGCTTACAGATCGCACGAATATTCGCCTCATTGGTGCTCGTTCACAAATATTTCCAGAGAGAAGCATCTGTGCAATATTTCACCTCTTTCATATTAACAAATCAAACATTAATGAACAAAATCATTAGAAAATAAAAATCTCAAGAAAATAGTAGCATAATTGTGTTATAAACAGCAGCAATATCTCGTTCACATTGGAAATGTGTAGTTTTATATTACCAACAACCAAGAAAAATACTATCGGTTTTTCTGTTTCCAAATCCAAAAGAAAAATCTGGACACCTTTTTGCAATGGGTTACTGGAAACGCGAAACTGCACCGCGCTTTGGAGATTGATGTTTACGATAAATATAGAAATGCGCGTTGCCCACTCTAAAGGACATAGAAACTAAAATGATGAAAATTGGTAAATTTTATAAGAAATAAATCTCAATTAATTATATGAATTATTTTTTTGTTCTTTACCTACGCCTAACTTATCTAAACGTTTTTCAAAGGTACAAATATGCAATAAAAGCAGGTAACCTTAATGAACGAACTACTTCCGGAATTCGACCGTGTCATGATGAGATATATAGAAATGAATATGAATAAGAGGAAAAAGAAATAAAAAAAAAAGAAAAAGAGATGAAAAGAAAATGGAAAAAAGGGAGGAGGGGTGAAAAAGAAAGAAAAGGTGGAAAGATTAAGAGAAGGAAAGATAGACAGAAAAAGGGAGGAAAGAAGGAAAGAAAAAGAAGAAAAGTTAAAGGAGGGATCTCGATGTTTCGTCTCCGTCATAGGAGGCTTCTTCAGGAGAAACAGGGAAACCAAAGTGGTACTCTAACTCGACGTGTAAACCACGTGATCGTGGTCTCACCATTCTCCTTTCTTCTCTTCATTTTTCTTTCCTACTTTCGCTTTTTTTTCTGTCTCTCTTTGCTTCTCTTATTCTTTTCACCTTTTCTCTCCTTTTCACCCTCCCCCTTTTTCATTTTCTTCTTTTTATCTCTTTTTCTTTTTTATTTCTTTCTCCTCTTACTCATATTTCATTTCTATATACCTCATCATGACACGGTCCCGGAAGTAGTTCGTTCATTACTGACTCTGGCCGTGAAAGCTTACGTATTAATTGCGGTTAACCTTGTATTCAAATTTTTCTGTACCGGTTTAATAAATACAAGGTCCTTTTATTGACATTTTCGAAAAAAACCTTAATCTATAAATGTTATTATTCTTAGTTATTTGTGCCACCCATGATAGATGGCGCCACTACGGTCTTACTTTAAAGTATGGGATATTTCCTTCCAGAAAGGGTTTTCTATGTACATAACTTTACTAATAGCCCATCTGCTCTGGCGAATCGAACCGGTTGACT
Source organism: Trypoxylus dichotomus (assembly GCA_023509865.1). Taxonomy (NCBI): domain Eukaryota; kingdom Metazoa; phylum Arthropoda; class Insecta; order Coleoptera; family Scarabaeidae; genus Trypoxylus; species Trypoxylus dichotomus. The sequence goes on along the minus strand of CM042081.1, from coordinate 13,483,637 downwards.
CCCCCTCCCTCTCTCCAACACATATCAAAACATCACGCCACTCACTTCACCTAGAGGGCGTCCTAGGAAAAGTCCAGTTCATATTTGATTCGCCCTCGTATTTACATTCTCAATAACAAATAAACTGACATATTCTGAAAACAATTTACTATGTATGATTTAAAAATCTTAGTGTGTGCAAATAGTCTTTTTATCTACTGTATTTCCTTACAAGTATCCTTTTGAGGTATAGAAACACCAATTTATCGCTCTATAACCAAATACTATACTTTTTCTGCGTTAAAATTGAAATAACTATGTTAATAAGATCCCCGGTACGTCGATAAAAATTAAACCATCGTTTTCGATAACACGAACCGCTCTTAATTTTATATTTATTGTTTTATAATAAATCGACGCGGGCATAATAAATTAACGCGTAACAAAAAACAAAAGACTACCAAGAACGACATTGTTTTGTCTCGACAGGTAGGAAATTTAATACTAGCGAAGCAGTTTAAAGCCAGTTTAGTCGTAAAGACTTGTTTTTTTTTCTCTCTTTGTGTAACCTGTTGAGATATATGTATCTGTTTGTACGCGATATATTTATGTATGTGTAATTCAACAAAGACAACACTCATTCTTGATAATTATCATATACACGCGGTATTATTATGCTTATCTTAATGTGTCGGATAAATTAGATTAGATCGTACACCTAGATTATCGCTGATTTATGGCATAAATTAAATGCGAATTTTTTATCTTTTACTACTCTATTATTCTAGTTGCGTTTAGGCAATGAGTCTGATTAATGGAATCGATTAGGTGTATTGATTTAAGTAATCGTAATCGACAGCTTAACAAATCAATACCTTAGAATTTAAATCTCATTTAAATGCGATTAAGCTTCGAAGTAGTTCGATTTTAATTGCTCCATTTTTTAGTTTATTAAAGTTTTATAGGAAATCTGAGGTTTATTCCAAGAAAAAACCTATGACTAAACACCGTCAAAATTATGCATACATAATTATTGCATATTGATTGAATAAAATCGAAGATGACATATTTAAGATAAATTTGAATTTCAATATTATTTATTTTTATTATTTTTTTTCCCTTAATTTCGTAGAGGTCATATTAAGCATACAAACTTATATTAATGCCTTTGTATGTACTGCTGGTGATGATGGAATTCCGGGCTTCCTAATTCGCGACATCATATTTGGCGAAGCCAATAATGGACGTAATCGATCTCTCCTTGACTACCTCTGTCGTTTCAGGTCTCTAAAAACGTGTCCATTTAGTATCAGTGCATAAAAAGGAGAATCCTTGTATGCTTGATAATTATGGGCCTATAGCAGTTATAGCTAATTTTACAATGAATATGGACATGTTATCTATTCCAGTGTACTTAATAGTGTGACATCTATACATTCTGAACCTCAGCATGACCTTTTACCTGGAAGATTTACAGCAACTAACTTAACAATTGTTACTCAATATATTACTGAGATACTTGATGGCCGTGGTCAAGTATTATATACAGACTTTTCATGTGCATTCGATAGAATTGACCACGGAATTCCGCTTTGGATTTATTTCCTCGTGTTTGAAGTTTATGAGCCCTTGTTTGTCGGAACGTATTAATTACATCTTTTGTAATGGCTTTCGATCACAAAAATTTGTACCTACATCTGGCGTACCGCAGGGCGCCAACTTAGGATCGCTATTGTTTATATTATTTGTTAATGATCTGTTGGTTAGCCTTTCCTGCTGATGGTGTTAAAATCTATTTCGCTGTTTCCAACCAAGATACTGCACTTATTCAGAAGCACATTGACTTGGTAACCACTTAGTGCATAACCAATAGATTACAACCAATACATCAATAAATGCCGGCGTACCACCTTCTTCCTTTCTTAAGTACGGTTGTAGTTCGGTGGATCTTTCAAACTCTCGAAAAAATTGACGTACGTATCTATCGTCGCTAAGTGAAATAACAGTGTATGGGACCGAACAGGTGCACAATGACGTACCGAGAAGCTCGGGACTACCGAATCCAGTTGTCATATTTGATTTAAGTCCTTTGGTATTGTTGTCCACATCTAATTCAGTGAAGGCATGAACACAAAAATTATTATAATTAAGAGAAGAGTTGAAAGATACACGTTGAACAGTAGGTTTATACACACTTGCAAAGACACTGGAAAAGGCGTGCACGATTTCGATTGGTTGGTTAAACTCTTTGCCGTGATGTTGCATACTTCCCGAAATACTGGGAGAAGTTTTCTTGTTGTTAATGAAGCCCTAGAACAACTTAAGGTATCTGTTGATATTAATTTTATCATCGGCCAAATTAGCATTGTATGCGTCTCTGATTTCATGCTGTATGAGAGATCTCATTCGTTTGAATTTATGAAGATGGATATTGCTTTTGTTCTTATCCATTTCCTGGAGTAAAATTCTTTTAATTTAATATATTGCTTTATTTTAGTACTAAACTATGGAGGAAATGTAGAGGTAGGTCATTTAGTTTTCTCAACATAACGATTATTATTTACACTATGCATGTAATTATTACAGGCATTTCGTATTAACATTTTAGATTTTTGACGGAAGAATTTATAGAAATTGAGATCTGATACTAATCGCGAACGTTTATACCTGAGAATTTAATTTTTTTTATTCGATAATATTCATCAAGTCGACTCTATACTTGTAAGATACGTAAATATAGAGCCAGAATTACTGTTGAAATATATTTGCAATAATAGCATCTACAATGAATGTAAGTAATATCAAGTTAAGAATGATAAGTAGTATCTTCGTTTGCAGGTATCACATTACCGCACTAAATCGTATTTGGCAAAAACTAGGTTTTATTTTGTTCATTTCAGTGTAAGTTTATTCACATATAATAGCATAAATAAAGAAATATATAGAATCTATTTATTATTTTCTTTAGAAATTCTACTAGTACATTATAAAAGTTGTGTCATACTTGTAGTCCAGAGATACGTATACAAAATTTTACTGGGTTCGAAGTCTTGTTGGGATTTTTGGTAATGAAACTGTTATGTTTCGATAAAGTCAGTTGTATTGATGGATTAATTTACAATCCTATCCTTTCTTGTGGAGAGTGTTTTGTAATTTGCAAACGGCAGGTGTTGAACAGAGAGTGGAAGATTTGTAGGATAACTCAGTACGCTTATATTCGTCCATGTATCAACATTAAACCGTGGTATTATACGAATGATAACATATCTCGGTATTATCGTGCAACAATAGCTCGTATTAACTTTGGACATGGTCTTTACCCAGCCCATTTGTTTAGATTGGGATTGGTGGAATCGGCTGCATGTCACTGCGGCTATGAAACGGCTGATCTAAATCACATTTTAGCACTATTGGCTCACTTATTAATCGTTTAGTCTCACTAAAGTTCCCACTACGTACTTCTATTATTGCGCTTTTGCATTCTAACAATCGAGAGGTGTAGAATTTGCTTATAGAAATGCTGAAACGGATGAAAATTCTGAGCTCCAGTAGAAGTAACAACCATCCCTATTTCACCTGTGTGGGTTAACCTGTTTTCCGATGGCCGTTTTCTTGTGAGTGCATACTGTGTCAGTCATCCCGATAGGCCCCGGGATGTGAAATGGGTGTCCCTGTTTTACATCACCGTGCTTGCTTTCACTGGAGGTCAATGACATTACTTATTCCTAATTTAAGATGTATTTTTTTATTATTATTATTTCCTCCGAGATGCATGGGCTGTGATCCCGTAAATATCATAAAAAAAATTCTGTAAGTATTTTTATATAATAACTAAAAATAGCAAGAAGCTGTCATATTTGTTCTACTGTAAAAATTTTCATTTGGCCAATATGCATCTAATATCGTTTATTCATGGTCTTAACATATTCCAGGTTCAATATATCAACGCAAAGCATTTCTAACTTCGATAATTTGGTAGCTAAATATAAGTTGCTCTAAAAACGAATGACTAGCTACTTAAGAAAGAGTAATGTGATTGATTGCTACTTGTGGATTATAGTAAATGCACTAAAGAAATCAAAGAAGGCATATGACTAATTACCAGAACACGTTAAAATAAATTTGACTCAATTACATTCCAATTTGCAGGCCTTATTATAGAGTATATACACTAATCAATCAATCAATATAAAAATGTTTCATATCAAGGGACACACCTTCTGGGAATATTTTAAAGGAAAGTCGTAGGATGAAGCAGAGACAGAAGATCTTGGTTTATTTAAAAAAAAAATAGAAGCGATTTAAATTGTTTGGAAGAAAAGGTTTAATGAAATATGGACTAAAGAACTAATATGTATATCAAATAAACGTGAAAATAACAGAAACGTTTTTTACAGAGAATATAAGAAGCTAAAACTTTGCCATTAGTACTGTCTTCAATGCCCTAATATGGATTAAAGGATTAGATGAAGTAGCTAGAAGAAGTCTCTGTACACTTCGTTAATAAAATAACCTATAAATTCATTTTTAGCTAAACAAATGATTTTTATGGGAAATCGTGAGACAAGCTCGTATTTGTTCTTAATTTACGATTTTTTCAAAAAAATTTTTAATGTGAAAGATGATTCGTTGGAGTAATTCATATTTGTTTGAATGAACTGCCAGATTTATGCTTCTATTGTATTTTTAAATTTTTCATCAACGGTTAACTCCAAAAAGGTATCACAATGCTAAAATGTGTAGAGGATGGTTAAAAAGCGTATAGAAGTACGTCTATTTCTAAAAGAAGTCCTAAAAATTGATCTTTTTCCATATGCACATATTCCATTTTTGGTACGCATTTGCCATTGCTTGAAATAAACTGTGTTAATGAAAGCTTGGCTTTGGTCTTTGCTGACGAAGAAGTGTACTTTCACTCCATGGAGTATTGTTTTCATTTAGGGTTTTTATAGGAGACCTAGGACCTAGCCCCAGTGACTATACAGCTTAAGAAGGCGTTACTATTCACGTTATACCTAGTCAAAAATCAAGTCAACCTCAACGCGGTGAAATTTTCAATTTGCTTAAACGTTCTAGTAAGCGATGAAATGTTTCTTTTTTAAACTTAAGTTGGTAGAATCATTTTAAAAACGTATTGACTTATTCTGTGGAGTTAGTGATAGTGCTTGGGTGTAGGTGGTTCAGTTTATGTAACACCGTTGACATGCGGTTGTCAGACTATGTGTCGACGTTTTGACAAATAACTACACACAAAAATGGAAAAATAAAAATTTTGGGAATTCTGATAGAAATTCATCTATACATGGTCGCAAAGAGTATGTCCACCCTCAATTTTCTAATTTTATACCACTTCTAAAGTATGATTCGATAATTAAAACCTTGTGATATATTGTAAACATTTTTGTGTCAATAAACCAATACAGTACACATTACATATGTACTTTATTTGTCACTGTCAATTCACTATTGACTACCAACAAGATATTTTGAAGAAACAATTTCTTGGCTTGTTAGAGGGTAAATTTATATGATCATATAGTATTTAACTACATCAAAGCCTACTATGTCGTTGATTTAAATAGAAAAGAAGATAAGATACTGCTGAATTGTCAGGAATACCTCACCAATAACAGTAATAAAATAAGTAACCATGACGTGCTATTAATATCTAGAAAATTGAAAAAATATCTTCGGCGAAATTTAAAGTGCTTCTACATTACTAGGAAAGCGTATTGATAATGTCAAGGCCTACTAAAGTTTTGATTTAAAGGAAAGTTGTGATGGTGTAGAGATATTGTTATCAAAAAAGTATGAAATTAAATCATTTGTATGTACATTCGCTGTATATATTTACCTACCAGTTACACTGAATTGGGGCTACTTTGGACGTGAAAACAAAATCACCCCGTTTCATATTGTTATTTTATCTTTTATTAAAGTTGTTTCGACGTCCCTGTTCCTTTGATTCGTAAAAGAATGTATTTAATAAACTAAAGACAAGATACTATATGAAATCAGGATGATATTAAAACTGTTAAGGAACAGTAACACCGTATAAGGGCAACCAATCCATTCTCAGATCACGTTTAACTGTTACATTACTTATAGTTTCATCATATAATAGGTAATAATGGAGTTCTCAGGAAAAGCCATCCCACATTTGGAACGTAACGTCATCGTGAGATCAGCGGGATTAGAGCGATAATATATCTTAGAATTTATCAGTCTTTGAATCAGGAACATTATATTCTCCTTTTACCATTGTGGACGTAAGTCGCATATTGCATTCCGATTCTTCCGCGGCCGTCACCGTTTATAGAGGTAATAACGTCTCAAAGAACATATACCATTACTCCGGTACGTTTCGCGTTTTCTTATCTCCACTTTGCTCGCCGAAATAGGCGAATTCGAATTTATTTGCACGTCGGGCGCCTCCTTTATTTAAGCATTTTTCAAAGGTCAACTTTGGCAAGAGACGTTAACAAATAGGTATGAAACCCTAAGCTACGATCTAACAACGCTGTCGTTGTCTACGCGTTAATATTATTACCTCGATTATTCACGGTAATTTGCCGTGCGTAAAATTATGATTTAGCGTACTTTATGGGAGTTTCTGGATACCTTTAAGCGTATTTTACGGCCGCTATAGGTGTAAATACGACTGTTCAATCGTTTTTAATGGATTGCATTGTGAAATGTGTAAATAAGTACTTCCCGTTTTAATTTATACTTCCTCTCTCTTTTCGCAGTGCGTTAAGACGTGTTTACGCAATGGCGTAGAAAAGCCGGGTGTCTGTCCGGATCTTATCCCGTACGTCGGCAACGCTACGCAATCACCTTTTGCCGCCGTCTGCATGGAGACTTGTTGGAAGGATTTCGAATGTCCAGGCGTGCTGAAATGCTGTCGCCATAAATGCGGCGTAACCTGTCAACATCCGTTAGAACTTCAAACTATTAAAGGTGAGTAATAGGCAAAGGTTTGCTTCGATGTATGTAAATAATTTCCGATGGTCCAAATTACTATGATCTCGTGGGCGGTCGAATGATTCTTTGGTTTCAACGGTACAAGTTTAATTCCCAATTTTATTTAAACCGGTTGTAGAAGCATTAGATTTACTCTTAACGTGATATTGTTGACGATGGATTCTCGTAATAACTAAAGTTGTTGTTTGGGCTATTTCCATTGTTTGTTGTACTTATATAGTCCGACGTTTCGGCAGTCTGTCTACTGTCGTCTTCAGGAGTGCCCTGAGAAGGGCTGTTGCTTACCAGAGCAATCATGCTTCAATGATTTTTTGTCTGACGTACTTTCCTTATAAGCTACAATTTTCTGCGGGGAAGAGGATGCACATTGGACCTGTGCGGGGGTGGCACGCAGTAGGTCGACTTTTTGCGCATGAGCGGTCGCCGGTCTTCGACTAATGCTTTCTCTAATCACAGGGAGTCAGACGTTCTTTATTTCCAGGCTGGGTGTGCTGATGGCGGTTGGTGTGGTGGCCATATATGCTGCTTCCAACAGTTTTCTTTTCGTGGCCTTGTCTTCTTTATCCAGGATTGCTACATTGTTCCATGCAATTCTATGTTCCTCTTCCCAAGCATGTAGTGCCAATTGTGACATCCCCCAACCAAACCAGTCTCTGGTGTTCTTTGGTTCTGATTGACAGGGGTCTGCCGGTTTCTCCTATGTACAGCCTTCCACATTCGCATGGTATTTTGTGCACACAGTTCTTAGTTTTCTGATTTTCGTTGTCGGGCTTTGTTTTTGTTAGCTTCAACATGTTCGTGTTTGCGATTTTGATGGCCGTTCTGATATTACAATCGTTGCCTATCCGTCTGATTTTTTCCGATAGGCCCTTCACGTACGGAATTGTTGTAGTACATACATTCGGTTGTCGTTCTGTACTATCATTCCTAGTTGTACGCATTGTTTTCGAAAACTAAGAACTGTGTGTACAAAATACCATGCGAATGTGGAAGGCCGTAAATAGAAGAAACCGTTAGACTCCTGTCAATCAGGGCGCCCCTGAAGACGGCAGTAAGCAGACTGCCGAAACGTCTGTCTATACAAGTTCAACGAACGATGGAAGTAGCCCAAACAACAACTCTAGTTATTATTAGATTTACTGTAAGGAGAAAATATGCATTATGGTCTCTATTTCCAACAGATATGTATTTACCTAATTACAGAAAAGATTGCAAATTAGCATAGTACGGCAGAGAAATATAAAAAGAAATATATAAAACGAGGGTCCTGCTATATATTTTGAGATACAAGACAACTACAAGTCTTTTTTACGAAAATGATTTTATTTATGTTAAAACAGTCACCTCGTGCATCAATGTACTTTTTAAGCTTCTACGTTGTAGAAGCTTAAAACAAGTCCTATTTAGGAATGCTCTCAAAAAATTGATGAATGGCTTCATATATCTCATCCTCCGTCATGGAACTTCTACCATGTAAATATTTCTTTAGGTTAAAGAACAACCAGATATCATACGTGGCTAAATTAGGGGAATAGGTTGGATGTTCAATGACCTTTACATTATTTTGACATAAAAATTCAACTTTCTGCTGGACATTATGTGACGATGTCGTGATGCAACATTATCTCACTGACTTAAGAACTGCAGGTAAACATTTTGTGGTGTACCATCCCTCAGTGCAGAGGATGAGACACTACTGATGTGATCGTTAAAAGTAAAAAAAGAACAGCTAGGTCCTTTAAGGAGGAACAACGGTGCAAAAGAAAACCGTTATATCGATAATGATAAATTAGTGGACACAACTTTCGTGACTAAGTTACAACATTACATCTTTCGATGTTCACCCTCAGATTATTATTGACACACCAGGATTCTAGTTTACTCACATTCTGCTGCATCAGATGGCAATCCGAAATGGTGTTTATCTTGGTATAAAGCTTGAGGTAATCGGCAAACAAAAACTTATCACAATCCAGCTGACTCCATAGCTCGTTAACAAGTATTAGAAAAAGAAGGCGGCCAAGATTACTTCCCTGTGCAACTCCAGAGAAAGGAGAAAATCTATCAAATGTATGAGCAAGGTATGCAACGTATTCCGCTCTTCCCAATATGTTCGAAATAGTGACACAAGTCTAGGTTCAATAGAAATAGCTCATGATCAAGTCGGTCAAAAGCTTTCGCAAAACCTGTATAGACTTCGCGAAAGCCATATTGAAACAAAAAAATAAACTGATAACTATTAAAGTGTGATCCATAAGAGAAATCCAAGGTGAAACAAAAAGAAAAAAAGAAAAAGAATCAAACATTCTGATTTCTTGAAAAACCGCTCGGTGGAAGTTTCAATAGAAGTAGCTCGTGTAGTAAGCTTAATGACAGTGGATCGCCCACGCACTTAGCCATGTTGGTCTTCAGCTAAAATTGTACTAAACTGTTGATATATGTGATCCTATAGAACCATTTCGTATACTTTGGCAAAGTTATTTATTAAAGCAATAAGTCTGTAGTAGCTAATTAAAGTGGTATCGCCTTTATTGTGAACTGGACATAATTTTGCCGTTAGTATATAGACGTAGAATACATTTGTAACAGATTTTTAACTTTGATGCACCGTCTTCGGAGAAAAAGTATATAATGTCCAGACTGGAACTACAAGTTTTGCATTACTTTGATAAAGTGATCAAGACCATGAAATATTCCAAGGGTACCCTTCAATTAAACTAATGTTTATCCTTTGCTCCTATTCGAAGCATATTTGCGAGAGTGACCAATTTATGTAGGCCATATAAGTTATTCGACAGTAGATTCGAAGAAAAAGCGGTCCTAGAAATCAATCTGAACTATAAAAATGACTGTAATTTATATATGTTAATATGATAAAATTGTTTATCTGCATTCCTTTAACGTTAGGTTAGGTGTTACTGTTTTATTCAATAAAAGCTTTAGTTTAGCCCTGATAAAAAATGAGCAATAAATATTTTATTTTGACAGACAGAAATTAACCGCTTTATTAGTAAAATTAATGATTGATGATTGTATATTCAATTGCACACGAATAATTAATAAAACTTAATTGATTAATACCTACGATATTGGCATATTACAAAATCACAGAAGTGTTCCTATAGTTTGTAGTAACTTCTGAAATTTTTTTTATCGTATGTGCTTTGTGCGTTAACGTTATTCCTCTATAGTTTAAGCATTCCTTAGTGTCTCCTGTTTTTGTACATGAGCATAATTATTCCCATATTCCACTCCTTAGGTATTTCTTTTTTTATAATGATGTTGTTTAAGAGGTCAAGTAGTTCTCATTTGTCTCTCATATATTTCATTATTTCAGCTGTGATTGCTAACTGCTTTTCTGACTACTTCGTCACTTATTGGTGTGATACGTTCTTCGTCATTTTTTTGTTATTTGCTCTTTTTCCCTTATGTATCTATCTTGTTCTATTTTTGTGACTTCTTGGAAGTAAAATTTTCATTTGTAATTCCTACAGTACCTACAAGACTTTTTGTGTTCAATGTGAAGGAATAACGAATGAAACAATATTATGCAAATTACATAATACTATCTTGATCTTTTTAATACAAAATTTAACTAAGGCAAGTTCGATGTTTATAAAATATTTATGCAAGTTTGGACTTTTTCTTACTAATAAAAATAATTTATTCATTTTAGATAGTGTTATATAGTGAATGTGGAAATTAAATAAGTTCTAGTTTCATTGAACCACGTTTTCTCTAATACTTGTATATTTACATATACATATACCTATATCCATAGGTATAATAAACGTATATAATATTGGCGTCCTGAAAATCACAGATTCGAAAACGTAATTTATATCACGGTACGTAATTTTTTCGTCCGATTTCATTTGAGAGTTAAAGCCAACGATCGTAAATCAGATAGTATGATTTATCGGAAATTTATCGAGATTTCTCGCTACGTAATCATGCCACCATAAAGCAGGAGCGGGAGCAAAAAAGAACGACGAAAAAAAAGTAATTCCAGCCGATTCCGGCAACGACCGCGCATTAAGAGTAACAGCGAGAAAAAAGAGCCCGAAAATTAAAAGAAATTAAAGGAACGTCAATTATGAGAGAGAAAAGCGGCCAAAAAAGCAGATATGTTTGAACACATGTGGAGAAGATTCAATACAATTAAGAAAATTACAGAGCGCAAGGCTGATTTAAAAATATTCCACTATAAAAAGGAGAAAGACTTATGGGAGCAGTGCAGAACAGTTCGTATACAGGTATTGGTTAAATAATCGATGATCTAGTTTGGTAAATTTGAGAATAAAGTCGAGAATTAAACTTAATAGACGATGAATATAAAGTGATAATTACAGGATTAACAAAATATTAATAACTTTAGTGCTTTAAATATTTATAAGTATATTAATATAAGTATATAGTAATCTGTAAGGTAAGAATCCTAATTAGCACATGCAATCTTATAAAGTAGACACGCTTCAAAATCTTTACCGTACTTTTCTTTCTGTAGTAGATATATTTTTTTAGAAAATTGATAAGAATAACTGCTAGAATTGTAGAGGAAATGTGAAAAGGTTCCATGTGTTACATTGACACTAAAGAATTATTAAGGAGAATTAAGATATTGATATTTGATTTTCTTTGGAATGGTATTGTATTCATTCTGCTCCAAAATAAATTCCCTATTTTAAATAGTATTCAGAAAGAATGTTTATTAGAAGTATGTATTAATTAACATGTTTCATAATATTAAATAATCTTATAAACTATTTCAAACAATTAACTTGAAACATTTTAATAATAATAATAATAATAATAATAATAATAATAATAATAAGATTTTTTTTGCGGAGGTGAAATGCATTGACGCATACTAGCATATCCATCTATACTAGTTATGCTGGACTCCTTCTGAAGGAGGACTACCAGCTAAAACACCCCCTCTTCTCCTAGGCACCAGTCCGGAACCGTTTATCACACTACTTCGGGCTGGATCTATGTAGTTGGCTGTACAAAGGCCACACTCCATTGTGGTTTGGAATTATAGCAATTCTCTTTCCATGTTGCAATTCAAGTCGCCCTTCTTTTTGCGTAGTACATATTGCACATACCGCGAAACTAATAATAACAATAACAACAATAATAATAATAATAATACTAATTATGCTAGATTCCCTTTGATGGAGGACTACTAGTTAAAACACCCCCTCTTCTCCTAGGCACCAGTCCGGAACCGTTAATCACTTTACTTCGGGCCGTGTCTATGTACTTTGCTGTACAAGGGCCACACTCCACTGGACTTTCGAATTATAGCAATTCTCTTTCCATGTTGCGGTCCAGATCGCCATTCTTGGTGCGCAGGATATATTGCACGTATCGCGTTAAACTTGTCCAGCAATTTTCATTGTCTGATATATTGGTTATAATGGTGTCGATCGTAAATTCGTCGATCTCCATTTCGAGTAACCGTCTTGGTTCCGCCCACCTCTCACATAAGAAGAAGGTATGGTGCGCATCATCTATGTCATTTGGGCAATACAAACATGCTCCAGTCTCCATCTTACCTATTCGGTGCAGGTATGATTTGAAATAGCCATGACCGGTCAAAAACTATGTCAGGTAACAGTCCACCTCCCCATGGATTCTAGAGATCCAGGGGCGGAGGCGCGGAATCAGTCTCGCAGTCCAGCGCCCTCTTCCGTCCGTCTCCCAAAGTCGTTGCCATGCTTCTAATGTGGCGTCTCTTTCGTTGGCAACTCGTTCTTCACCTGCACGTCTCTTCATATATATGCACTTCCTTTCCTCAGCAAGGAACGACACTGGGATGACTCCCGCTAGCACTAGGACCGCCGGTTCTGACACAGTGCGGTACGCCGAAGCAACATCCAGTGCGGCCCTTCTCTGCACCTGGGCCAGCCTCTTACGATACATCTCCTAGCTCAGCGCGTTCGCCCACACCCCGGAGCCGTACAGTAAGACCGACTGAACTGTCGACATCAATAACCTCCGCTTCTTTGGCCGAGGACCACAAACGTTAGCCATCAGCCTACTTAAGTTGGCAACCACCTTCACCGCCTTATCGGCAGTACGTAAAATCTGGTGACGAAAGGTTATTTTGCCTACAGTAACGAAAAACCAATTAACAGGCAACCAACAAAATACAACAAAAAATGTATCTCACTGCACATGTTATAGGCCACAGTAAAGAAATAGACGGATACAAAAACATACATATTTACACGGCTATATATTGAAGTATGATATCCTGCTTAATCAGGAATTCGAATCAATCATTTGCGCAAAAGAACAATTAAAAATGTCACACTCATCTCAAACACTATTGTACGCAGAGCACATAAAGTAAATAGGTGAGCGTAACAGCAGATTAGACTTGGCTGAATCCAAATAAAAAGTGTTGAATGAGCGAGAAGATTGTCGTAGCACTTTAAACACCGTCTTTGAACTCTCTCTATCATATTTTTGTATGTAACATAGTACGGATTCCACGCAAGGGATGCATACTCGAGTTTTGAGCGCTCTAAAGCAAAAAAAGTGATTTTATGGGGGATATATCTTGAAAAGACCTAGTGTTACGCGGAACAAAGTCTGGCATTCTGCTAGCAGACGATGCACCATTTCGAACATGCTCGTTAAAAGTTAAACGACAGTCGAAGTACATCCCCATGCCATTAACTCGTGCGATTGCGTCCGAGTTCAACGCGTAGTTGAAAATAATTGGTTGTTTTTTCATTGTAAACGATACGATTCTGCAGTTAGATATATTTAAGTTCAATCTGCTCGAGGAGCACTAGTTAGAAATAGATATCAAATTCGCCTGTAGTGTAATGCAATCTTTTAGAGAAACCACAGACCGAAACAATTTAACGTCATCGGCAAACACCAAAGCTTTGCAATCAATGTACTTCAACAAGTCATTAATAAATATTAAGAATAATAACGGACCGAGATTAGAGCCCTGTGGAACACCAAAATCAACCGGGCATACTTTGGACGTGTAGTCGTTGGAATATACAAAAAATTTTCGCTGATGAAGGCAGGATCGAAGCAACCTAACAAGAGAGTCGTTAAAGCCAATGTTTTGGAGCTTTCTCAAGAGAATACTATGATCTATGCGATCAATGGTTTTGGATATATCTGTATATAAGACATCGATCGATTACTTCAGAAGCATACTGAAGAAAAGTGCATAAGTTCGTCATGGTCGATTTTCTGTCTACAAACCCATGCACTATCGAGATTGGTCTATAATTGGATACGTCCGATATATCACCGTTCTTCAATACCGGACAGACTCTAGCAAGCTTCCACCTTTCAGGGAAGGTACAGATTCTCCTTTAAAGTAAGTAAAGTAAGCTTATTTTTCAGTGACTTGATGGCTGAGAGAATATCGGACTCACACAGCATATTGACGTTTACCGCAACAAGACTACAATTTGAGGAAAATAAATTAATTAATAATTTATAATCGTTTTGTCTTCTACGGAACATCCTGGTTTCCATACATTTTTGTGAACACATTGTCCAGTTTTTCGCTATTCATTTCACCTTGAGCTTTTTAGAACAGCATCAATAAGTTTGTCGATATTTTACGGAGTAATAATTAATAGCATTAACACCTCCTAAGCCAAGCATGTTAAATTCTGAATAATTTGGTAGTATTCATGTTCCCATTTTCACGAGTCATCGATTCCATCATCACGGCATTAGGAAATTATCTTATTGAATTTCTGTTCTTAAGTTCTTACTATCAATTGGTCAGTTTCACGTTTATTGTTGGAAGTACTTTTTCTTTGATTGCCTATTGTTTGAATAACTGGTTTTGTTGCAAAAGCTCCACTCTTGCGATTTTTGCAATTTCGTCTTGCTGGATGTTACAGAAGAAATGACCATAAATCTATTTTTTCCGTTAAATCCAGACTTTCTATTAGGACTATATGTTCGACGTTGTTCATACTTTTTTGATTAGATATGTATTTAATTACTAAAATTGCAAAACAAGCTTAAAGAAAGGTTTAGTAGGTTGAAGCGTTAAATCTGAAAACTGTCTATCTTATCTTAATTAAATACAGATAGATCTACATATATATCTAGCTAATGTCTTAACCGACTAGATAAGGTGCCGTAGTCTAGTTGGTCAGGAAGTTCCGCCGATAACGGATAGGTCGTGGGTTCAAGTTTTACAGACACTATTTTTTCAGAAATTTAAGAACTTTGGTAAAATGTAAGAAAATTGTAATTTTATCGTATATATGTATATATAACATGTATTGGAATAAATTTTACCTCAAAGTATCCTTTGAAATTATAAGTATGTCTTAGTTTGTTACTGAAACTCTGAATACGAGTTCTGCTTGGTATAAGCGATTTAAATTATATAACACATGCCAAAATTATAAATGTTTAATTGAATGATATATTTTTATTTGCAACAAAGAAGTAAGTTATTATATAAAGATTGTTGAAAGTTGCCTCCACCTTGTTCGAAATATTTTCCACATCTTCAAATTACAATGTTTTTATTATTATTTACTAGAGGTAAAATTTATTTGAACGCTATATATATACGACCAAATTCTAAATGTTTAGTTACATTTCAGCATTAAAGGCAATAGTATAAAACGAGAAATTCTTGTCCGTAATACATAGTTTTTCATATTTACCTTAAGTGTATGTTGTCCCCCTCAATTAAAGAGTGGAAAAAGAAGAAAAAAGGAAGAATTAGTTTTGTTTTTGTTAGTACATACATACAGTGCATGTGTATGATGGCTCCCTTCTATTTCGGTCTTTATTAATGCTTGACAGATTGGTCAAAATGAATGAATCTTAACATAGGTAATTCAAATAACAAAAATAATGGCTCTGTTGGTGATTGGTGAAATAGTCATCAAATAGTTTTGAATATTATATTTAAATAGCAACAGAGTGTAAATGACACCTCATTTAGAAACTACTATATGTATATGTTTATTCAACCACTGTTCTTTAGATTCCTAACTTTTGGTTCGAGAAAATCTCTTATATTTAATGTAGATATAGCAAGAGATCACAAATAAAAATGTTTTGAAACAGACTAAATAATTTAATTTAATTTTATTTTAGTAAAAGGTAGCAGCAAAGAAAAGTAAGTTGCAAATAAGGAAGTAAAAATTCTCATATGCATAAGTGGCATCTGTTAGGTACAAATATATTTAATTCGTATTTTTATAATTTTAATTTTCTCTCCAAGCTATTGTTAAATTGCATTATGTTATCTCTAAATAACACTTTTATATTTTTAAACAATTTAAATATAAAAGTTGCGCTTCAAATTGTACACAGTGGTAGTCTTAATTAATATCTCCCCCCCTATAACGGAGAAAATATTAAAACTACGGTCCGTGTGATGCCGCAGATAGTTCGGCATCTACTGGTTATTGCAGGTGTAGACCTTATTTAGAGAGCATATGCATATATGGTGTTTGCTGCATCACAGGGACAATAGTTTTGGCGTTCTCTCTGTAATAGGGGGAGATATTAATTAAGACCACTACTGTACCTCCAACTTGTTGGCAGTACCTCTGTCACCAAACTCTTTTCTTATTCCTTGTAATGTTATTGTAGGAACTAATCTGCATTTTTGTGGACAATATTTGTTATGGCATAGGAGTACATGGCTCCCATGTTCTATTGAAAAATTACTTCCAACTATTCGGACTTCCTCGGAATTGTATTCGCGAATTTCCAGTATGCGATGTCCAATAGCATATTCTAACTCTTACAGGTACACTTCTCTGGTTAAATTGGTATCTAAAAACGCAGATCCAATTATGTGTAGGTTATATTACCTCATAGTCCTTGCCATCCTTGATAATTAACATGTTATAAAATACATTAGGGCTTAGGTGTTGTTTATTTTTTGCGAGTGTATGGTGGGTACGCTTCGGTACTTTACTCATAAAACATTATATCAAAGTGAAACTTATCGAAGGAATGTTGTTATCTCGCTCATACAATCTCACCCAAATAGAGATGAAAAAATTGCAATAATTTAGGTTTATCTACAAATACGTTGTTTTCATACACATGTTTGTCGGTTCGTAGTTCGTTTGTGAAAATACCTATATACTTACCTAGATCAAGGATGTTATATATTAGAACAAATAAATCTTCGACTTGGTCACCATCGTCTGATGAATTTAACTCACCCGAAGATCATTTGCCTACAATATTCATCACTTTCTTGATTAAAGATGTCTGCATTTTATATATATTATACTCCACTCCAAGCCAATTAAAGGATATTCATGTAATTGATAATAGAAAGTAGTGCTAATTAATGTAACACTTACTTTTTTGAACAAGAAACTCAATATACAGATGTGTTCCAACGTGTCAGTACATGTTTTAAAACAATCGTCAACATTCTCATCGGCGAATATGTAAAAGTTAGTCGTTATAGTTAGTAATGGAGATTTGTAATTTTAAGTGTCGTATGAAAGGAAAACACATCATAATCTATCAGTAGTAGAGATTGAGGGTGGGGACATAGGTCAATTGAAAAGTGGAGGAACACAAAGATCTTGTAATGGCCTAAACTTGTAAACCTCAGAATCGCTTTTTGTAAACGGAAAATGTTCGATGAAGACAAAGTTAAGGTTGGTGAACATCAACAACACCAGAGACAATCAATACCTATCGCAAATTTGTCATAGCAATTGGGTAGTTAATACATCCTACCGACGAAGTGAGTTTAGTGCTGCCACTAGAAGGCCAGTATCAACCTAACTAACAAAAAATCGTTTGCATGACCATGGCTTATATGTATATCTGAAAATTGCAAAACATAAAAGAGCCAATAGAATGAACACATCAATTGGAGTCATAATGAGTGAGAGCAAGTATTATTCAGTGACAAATCCAGATTTACATTGCAAACCTGATTTGGCGTGAACAGTGGGAAAACAATTATTTTTTATTGACGATAACATACATGAAGTTGGTATAGAGAGAAGGGGAACACCCTAATACCAGTCTATGCTATTAAAATGCCGAGCAACTTTAGTTTGAGGACATCATGCGCTCTACTATTTTTTTTTCTATAGCAGAACTGAATATTTTTTTAGTTTTTCTATATTCTGTACTACTTCAAGAAGATTACATTGAAGCTTGTCCGTACAAGTTTAAAATACAATTAATATGTTCAAATGCACACAAATATTGAAGCGAAAACCTTTTTTTTAAACTTATCATTTTTATGAAATATTCGTTAATCATTTTGAGCAACGTGTCAACACTGAAGAAATAGCGTAGTATAGTAAATATGGTGTAGACTTTCATAGTCGCTTTCTGAAAACTTCTTTGATAGTGCTATCGACATGATGCAGTCTAGAGGAAGCTTCATGCGGCATATAGTACTATTATTATTGTAGTTATATTGTCGTATTTAACATTAATATTAGAACAACCGTCCGTAACAAAAAAGAAGTTTAATATTAATATTAATTTAATTGCTAAGAATTTAATAATATTGTGTCTGCTAAGATATTACGACAAATCTACAGATAGTGTGGCATCTAGGTATTAAACTCACGTTCGGTTTCGAGGTGTAATAGTATGGTGGGCACAATATGCCAGTAACGTAGAGCTCGTGGGTTCAAATCTTACCGGGACTGATATGTTTTTCAGGAATTTAAAAACGTTGGTTAATTCCAAGAAAATTGTAATTTTATCATTACTAATACCAACGGTGGTATAATATTAGTATTAATTTAATTGGTAAGAACTTGTCTTTAATAATATTGGGTCTGCTGAGATATTACGATATATCTAATTAATTAATCGCAAGGATTTTGTAACTTTATCGGTTCTGTATATATAGAAATAAGTATATATATAACAACATTCCCTGCATTATAAAAGAACAGACACCTTTCTATATCAATCGGTTCATATTTTCATTGATTAATAAGCCTCAACCGAATTCCATTAACGACGCCATTTGCGATGTTCGATAGTTTTCAACGCCTTCTTTTCGATGAATAAGAGCATGAACAATATCACGTTTTCCACCTATTTCATTCTGATGGATAGAAATCATTAATGGTGCATTCTCTATTGTACGCCAGAAGTTGTATATGCGTACAAAGTAATACAAACAATACGTAATAATTCACTAGTTTTAGGAGTGTTAAGTGTTTGTTTCATACGTCATTCTATATGATAATCATTACAAAATGTATATTATTCATGGGTCATTGTCCATATCATAATAAAGATTCATTATTTTTATTTGCAGATACATACCTGTATATAGAACTAAAGAGGAGTAACATTGTTGATAACATTGCCCAAGCTTTCATATATACTTTGAGAATAAATGCTTCTTGTGATTAATTCAAATGATTATAAAAAAACATAGAACCCATGATAGAAAGTAAAGTAAAACAATGATGAAAATCTAAATCAAATCTCCGTAAAATGTAATCGAATATTGCACATTGACGATAGTTTGTGACACTAACATTTGTCGGATTACGCTGACGTTGGTGGTTACAGGTGTTTAAAGGTTTTGATAGACCAATTAGATGAAGAAACTAAAATCGAAATAAAAATGAATTGGTGGGAAATGGAAAAATTAGAATGTTATTATTATGTTGCAAATGGACTTAACAGGGTGTAGCGCTATCCACATACATACTTAAAATCTACATCTTAACAAGACGTATAGTTCTTATGAAAATACTTTACACGTCAAACATATTTTGAATAGTGAATTTTTAATTTACTTCAGTAGTTGGTTTTATGGCAAGTTCATTGACTCGCCATATGACTAGCTTATTAACTTTGTCACCTAACTTGTAATTATTGAAAAGTCAATTGATATTAATAACAAGCAAAAATTGCAATGTCAATGGCTTGTGACAAGTGTACATTGGTAAAACGACCTTAGCAAATCTCTATTAAGGTTTAATTAATAAGAAGATGTGACATGTTTTTAGTGAGACATTATAAAGGGCTTGTCAATAAGGGCATGTCGATGTTAAAATGGAATAAAACAAGCTACGTGTGAGGTGTTAACGAAATTGTTTATTTATTCTAAAAGCCCTTGTACATGTGTGGAATATAACTTCGATCAAATATCCGGCACGGCTTCTCACAGTAACACGGTTCCGAGTGGTCCAATTTTTAATGATTCTACCGCATAAATCCAGTCTGAATTTGAGTGATGGCCTGAACTATATTATTAGTATAGACCTGCGACTTCAGAAAATCCCACAAGAAAAGATCTAGTGGGGTCAAATCGCACGATCTTGGCGGTCAATTCACGTTACGTCTGTGATAGATAATTATATCCTCAAATCGTTCACGCAGAATGTCCATTCTGGCGTCCGCTATTTGGTGCATAGTCCTGTTGAAACCGTATGTCGTCCACGTTCATAATTGGGGGTCCCCCTCCAAACGCTCAGAAGCCCAGGCAGCAAACAAACCGCGTTGTTGGTGGTTATTAACTTCGAGTTCTTGGGTCAGTTGAATCTTGTTCACACTTTTCTGTTTAGGTCATCTTACAACTTCTCCATAGGATTTTGGTGATCATACCGCATTTTGTGATGATTCCCTCTTCTTCCCTTTGTGAGAAGTTCTTGCAGAGCTTCACTGTTTATTTGGAATCGTTATCGTTGTGAAAAATGTGTTAACTCCACACCAATGGTAAACCAGATAGAATCACCTGGTTACCTCCAAACTTTCTGTCTACTGTCTTTTTCTGAATATTGCGTCAGTACCTGCCAAGTTTCGGATTCATAGAAAAACATTTCCATACCACTATCGAATCTCCTCTGCGTTTTACAGATGCCACGGAAATTTGTGTTGATATTTTTTCTTTGGATGTCCTTCGAATAAAAATTCTGTATTTATTTCCACAACCTTTGAATTTGAATTCGTTGCGCTAAAGAACATTTACCCAATGGGCTTTGGTCCAATTTCTATTTTCCAAAACCTATTTAAACTGTTTTTGTTTCCTTTTGATCATTGTTTGACTATGGATACTTGAATGCAGTATATTGATCTTTCTCCGTGATTGTTACGCTGAGCCTCGATGGATGCGAGCAATCAATTCCTTTCCGTTTTATGAAATCTTTAGTTTATTTAAAAAAAAAAGAACAATAAGGAGGTAAGTATTTTATGCGAGAGTGGCGGTAAATATTTAAATTAAAGAAAAATATTCATAGGAGAATTTCCAATTCCGACAAATAATTTCTTGTTCACGATACTTTACTAATTAGTTTGGTATTGATCGGCAGGAATCTTTTAATTTAAAAGAAGTTATTAGTTTGGAACATGACATGTACAACAGAATTAAAGTTACTGGTAAGTTATCATTACGCAGTATATGCACTAATAGGATTTTAGATCTTGTCTTCATTATGACGACTAATTAGGGCAGCAGGTTTTCCAAGATTCAACTATTTATTTTTCTCCATAATATGCAAATAAATTTAACACAATTGTGAACGATAAGACCACAAGATTTTCTAAAATTATTTGAAGCACTAACCACTTTCATTAGAATTTGTGTTATATGTTTCCGTAAAAATAAATACGGTGCTATATTGTCGTGATATTGATTTTAAATATTTTGCTATATTTTGATAGGTGATTTTTGAATTTGTGGCCGATAGTGTAGTTAACTGTATACATTCTTTAAATCGTGGAGAAAATAACTCCATATAAGATCTCAACTTTTAACCTGAATTGTGAATGTATGTATATCATATATTTTATATTGCTGAACATACGGTTTCAGTACTTTTGTGCGGTTCAAGCTAAATACTGAATTCACATTTTGTTACGTTTGTTTTCTGGCTAATAAATTTACTACTTTTTACATTGTAGCATTGGGTATGCGTCGAAGTTAAACAATAGTGAATCATAATATTTAATTTCAAACATGGCATTTACTGTAAAATAATGATACATTGGAGATATTATTTTTATATTAATATAGCTCTTACAGTTTTGCCCCATGTTTAGTTAGAAAACACGCTTCAAAACATTGAAAATATGTTTAGGGTTATGATATTTCATCTAAACTTATAACCCATATAGAACCTAACAATATTAAAAAAGAACTTATACATAATAAAGATGTTGACTCGGTGTTAGTTCATGGTATTAAATGTAGATGAAAATTAAAAGACAATAAATTTCACAAAAACTGTTTTAATAAACTAGACGACCGGTTTTGTGTGGTTTTGTCCTCAGGCACAAGTGCTCTAGACTAGACTACAACAACAGCTTAGCGATCATTGGAAAATCTGAATAATCACAGAGAATCCTGATGTGTGAAATTTATACAAATAAATTTGAGATTTAGTCTCTTTTAATTTCTATCCACATTTAAAATTTACACAATCGAATACCTTCCTCGATATATATACCCAGCGAAATTTCTGTAGTTCTATATTAACTTCTGAACAGAATATTTGGTCTCTAAATCAATAAAAACTTTATAATTCTTTCTAAACTTAGTAGTGAGTGTTAGATCCTCTATTCAAAATAACTTCAGATATGCGGGTTTTCACATTGTCTATCATTTTGGTCAATGTTGAAATAGGAATATCATTCCAATACAACGTTATTGCAGATTTTAGTTCATTGACGCTATCGTATTGTTATCATTGATGTACACCTCTCTTGCCAATATTCCCCAAAGATTTTCGATGGGGTTCAGATCGAGCGGCCATTGTAATAAATTAATTTCCATTTAATAAAACAACTGGAATTATGGATAGCTGCATTGTCTTGCTGAAATATCTAGTTTTGTGTCGCCAATTCACCAAAGTCCATCAGAACTGTTTCCAGAAGTTGTATAGAAGAATTGGAATGCATTCACACAGAAATAAAACGTATAGGAGTTTCACTGTTATGGGTAAAAGCTGCTTAAACCATTACACTATCGCCACCAAAATTTTGACTCATCGCAACTTTATTGTTCTTGCGCAAATCGTGACAATAATATTTGAAACTATCAGGCCTGTCCAAGTTAAATTTCTTCTCGTTAGAAAATATGCCGTTGTTCCACTCATGATCCCATCTCATACGATCTTGCGTTTGTTTATGTCTCTTTTAAGGATGGTTTTGAAACCCTTTTTAGCCACAGAAAACATTTGCTGCTGGATAAAATTTGTTGTAAACGTCTGTTTGCTACTGATAAATTTAAATTACATTTTATGTGTTGCGCGATTACATTACCAAAAGAGACTAACCGAAATATCGATGTGTGCTGGCTCCGAGTTAGTTTCTGATTACTCCCCTTAGCGCAATTTTTGCCGGAGGGATTGGCCAACTTTATGAAATTGTTGTTACCTCTCGGCATTCTTATTAACTGATATGTATACTTCGATACTTATAGAAATTTCGCTGTTTCAAGTAAACCATTATTGTAAATGTTCTCTGTATAAAATATAATTCATTTGTTACATTTGTGCATGTAGTTCAACATTAATTTCGATGCGTAATTTGCCGAATATAAGAAGACCAAATATTTTGTTCAAAAGTTCGTATCGAACTGTGGAAATTTCGCTGAGTGTACACGTACAGATTTTAATGTTATTATACAATGATAAACTAATCTAAGCTCCGACTACTTGTTGAAATAATGGTAGTGGTATTTCTATATATCTTTATGCCTACGTACTTGTGTACGGATAATGTTTACGGTTGTTAGAGTATTGTATTTTTTCGTTCTTCGGTAGAGGAACCGCAACAACGCTTTTTCATTCTACCAGGAACACACCTTCCTTCCAGCAAAAATCCGTAATAAATCTCTAAACAAGATATTGTCTCCGCTATTTCCTTATTGCACAAACCTATACTTACGAACCATAAGCGACCACACCTCGTATACATGAGGAGATTATTCTCATCGGTTAGTAATTCAAGGTTGTCAGACTACTTTGTTAACGTCTCGTTACGTATTGAGATGTTAATATTCTCGGTTTTCTTGGTGGTCTCCCGGTAGACCGCTGCGCTACGTGTGCACCGTTGATTGAGCCAATGGCATAAGAAGGACCAGAAAAAAAGAAGAGGACCGAGAAAGAAAACAAGCGGAAAAAGAAAGAAAAAGGCGGCCGAAAGCGGGCCTTACATAAATGAGACCATAAAAACTGGGTCATTATTTTGATATCTGGACTCGTTCTGATAGATTCTTTAAAATCCATCGGTTCCCACCGGTCAGTGGCGTATCAAATACGCTTTTTCATTACTCGTCTTTTATATTTAAATTATAGGGGATGATATTCGAGTGGTGGATGCGTTCTTTGTGAAGCTCTGAATACGTTTCCCGTTATGTTCGAAATAACTGTACGTAAAAAGTATAAATTATATGAAATGGCATATAAAATATGTTTTAATTTCAAACGTATAAAGAGTTTCGCATAATGTTTCGAATGAATAACAAAGATTAATCATGTAATTCTAATTAAAAACAAAAAATTCTCCGAATACACTGATATTACGCTGCCGGGCAAACCACACGATCTCATTCGTGCCAAGCATGGAATTGACATAGGGTCTGTGATTTTACTTCCTATTCGAGTTAAAAATCATCTGCATGGGTGGTCCAATCGTAAGATTGGAAGTTGCTAACCATCCGACCACCCAGGCAGTCATTGTTATTTTCAACACTCAATTTTAGATATTGATGCTTTCGACATTTCCGAGAAAGTTACAACCTAAATAAGCTCATCTATCAGGTTTACAATTACATTGTTTATGTCATCCTGAAATTAGATTAGTTTATATAGGGTGTGGTCCCTAACTTATTAACTAATTTAGGCATGCAATCATAATTGAAATTTAAAAATAAAAATATGTAAGTGGTTATTTTAATTCCGATTGCATCGGAAAAAAATGTTAACTCGCTTATTTTAAATAGAATAAAATATATCGTCACGTGACTCTACTTTATTAAAATATATGGGGAGCGAGAAAACTTTTCTGCATTTTTGATTCGCGTTGAAGTTTGAGTTTCGTGATTCTGCAAAAATAGGCTGTAAATAAAAATTTTCTATACTTCATTTACGTTAAGAATGCAGTAGGTAGCGCTACGATCGGAGGCTGTATTACACTAGTGAAATTTAGCCGATGAAACTGTCAAATGATAACATTATAAACATTAAAGTTTGGTTATCAAAATCTTGTATAATGAATAGCAATGTTTTTCATATTTTATGCGCAATGCATTATGGTTATATAACCTGGGAAAATAATACCGCAATAATAAAGTAAAAGTAACCTCAATTGCTATATAAATGTATCCTTCCGTTGTTTCATTTACCAAAATAGTTGGAGCTTATTTAATTATGTTAGAAAGTAAATATGATTGCATTTGGGATTAATTGAAGAGAACATAAATGCCACATGACAAGTTTTAAAATAACAATATGACCATGGATAAACTTGAATTGAAAATATAACTTTGACACGAATGGTTATATTCACAGTGTTATACCAAGTCATTTGTCATGAAGTAAATCTCTCCGTTGGTAATCTGAATCAATTTCAATGGTATGGTTGAAAGTAAACAATTCAATATATACAAGCAAAAGCCAAACAAGGAAGAATGTTGCTGATTATGAACAATACATAATGGGCTCAACGGGACTGTATCCAAGTCCATCGAGTGGCTTCAGAGTACGTGGTAACACACAATATCCTTAAATCTTGCATAGAATTTGGTTATTATCAATGATGAAATTAGATGAGCTGCTCGGTGAATAAGAAGACAGCACTCCAAGTATACTTATCTACTGTACCCCGCTACTGCAGTAAAACCAATGTACATTTTCAATGATAGTACAGTCAATAAATAATTGCATACATATCAATGAGTACAATAAAAAACCAAATATACTAATGAATTATAACAACCTCTTAACTGCACATATTACAAATTTATATAGTTTTCTTCACTTCATATCTGGAATAAATTTAATAAAAAGATTTATTTACTGCTAGCATTTTATTTATACAGTAACAAATGAAATAAACATATGAATTTGATTTATAAATCAAAGGGTAGAGTGAAAAAGGTGAATAAATAATTTCAATTTATTATGCAAATGATATTAACGATATTTGAATCAGATTCTGATAATGGTGGTCTGACGAGGATCATGTATTTGCTATTATCATAAATTTTTCGAATATATTTTCAACAATATTATCCAGTTAATACATCATACTCTCTTCTTCGATAACATGTTTGATACAATAAATTTGTACTCATGTTCTCTTAAAATTACTATATTGTATAAAATACCTTAACTAAATGTATGGAATGCATAACGATATAAATGAGCAATCAAAGTATTCTAAGTGTATACACGCATTATTAATTTATTAGGCAAAATCAGAATCTGATGTATCTGTCGATGAATCTGCATCTGTAGTTATAATAAATTCTTCAATCATATCTTCAATTTAGCTTCTGTCTACTGCCAATATGCTTGCTTGAGGGTTCTTCGATGGTTCTGCAGCTGCATCTACTACTGCTTCTTGAGCCATACCAAACCAAAGCTGTAATTGTAATAGTAAAGTAGAAATTATTTTGTTTATATAATCGATTGTATAGTACCTTGAATTATGAAATGATGAGATAAAAGAACTCTGAAAATAATTATTTTTACCACAACTTGTTTATAGGTAAAAAGTACAATGAAAAACTATAGGAAACAATGACACGAAAATTGTAAACAAATTTGACAATTGACAGAAATTTCATATGAAGAAATTACATCTATTTTTCCAGTGTGAATATGCCTCGCCCATTAGCCAATGGCAAACCCGTATTTTAAGGCCTATCTATTCCAAGTCTGCATTCTTAACGTGAATGGAGTATAGATACATTATTTTCTGTAAAAAATTTAAATAAATGTTATTGAAGTAACGTCTAAATTCTAAAAGAAGAAGAAACAATATAGATATAAACAACAAGCATCAGAATTTCTTTTGTAGGGAAGCTTATCATAAATGTTTTGATACTCATTCAAGAGCCTTCATTTCAGTATCTCCAGGTGATCATACTTTTCCTTTTTTGATTTTTCTGCATTTACTGTGTAAAGAACGTAAGTTATCATATCTACAGACTGTAATCTTTTTGTCCATTCTTTGGTTTAAGACATGTCATGCGTCGAAATGTCTTAATTTAATATGAATTTCTTCATTCGCTAAATATTTAAGAGCCTTAATATCAGTGAGAATGAATTTTATACCATCAGAGTTTTTAAAGATCGTACGTGTAAGGTATTTGACATTGTAAGGTGAAGGATTGTGCCCAGTTTCCATGCGATCATAAGCAAAATCGGCTAAGA
Organism: Trypoxylus dichotomus; assembly: GCA_023509865.1. NCBI lineage: Eukaryota > Metazoa > Arthropoda > Insecta > Coleoptera > Scarabaeidae > Trypoxylus > Trypoxylus dichotomus. The sequence goes on along the minus strand of CM042081.1, from coordinate 13,456,305 downwards.
GGTTGGTTTTCCTATCGCGAATTGTTCTTTTTGTTATGACATGTCTGGAACCATCCGCCATTTATGCATGCCTTTTTAATAAGTACTTTTGGGTGATTTTGGAGTCTATCGTTAAATTTACAAAAGCGTTAGTCAGCCTTATATTCCGGCTTTGCCCTGTGCATCCCTTGATAAAAAAAATATTTGCTACAGATCATTATCTATCTCTATTTCCACAAAATAAGAGAGAATGCTCGAAAATTCATTAGCAGTTAGGTCTCCTTCGCCTTCATTTTAGAGGAAACAATGTCTTTCTTTTGTTTTCAAACTATTGATCCAACATAAATTCATGTACGATAACTTTTATAGCACATTGCAGATAGAGTCCATTTTGGAGATAATGATATGTATTCTAACTTGGTAGATGTGTCGGTAGAAGACTTGCGTCTTTGGTAATAATTGAAGAAACTTATCGATTGGTTAACTAAATTGTTTAAATTTTGTTTTCTGTCCTTCGTTTTTTTTCTGTTTTATTATGAGTGGCAAGTTTCATTGTTATCTGCCTCCAAACATATATATATATACTCTTATAGTTTCCAAGTTTACTTGCAGAAGATACTTCAATGACAAATAGCTTCGACATATTTCTGGGTTATCTGTTCCTGACCTTAGGCTTTCACATTGTACTAATATCTCTAGCTTTTACTCCAATTCATCTTGTTCCAAACCCTTTGAAATATTTTTAAACGTTCTTCTTGCATAGCTTGTGACATTGCATAACAGTTTGCTTCTTACTAAATATATATTGTTACACGGGTTCGATAAGAACTTTCGCGGTTTATGTGTGCTGCAATATCAAGCATTTCCAATTTTTTTACTTTGATATGGTAAGCGTTCTTATTTGTTTTCGTTATAATTCCATCAAGGGGGGAAGAGAGGGTATGACTTAAACATATTACCAGGCTTGAACTTATCGTTCATCAAGTGTAATGAAATCGATTTTCTACAAAATTTCACTCAAATCCATTATCTTCAAAAATAGCGCAAGAAATGAATATATCGAAATCATCATAAAACTTGTGCTAAATGATATGTTCTATTCTCAAATAATAAAATTGTAGTAGTTTCACTTCTGAGATGACAGAAAGTAGAACATATTCCTTGAAATGGCAAGAAAGGCGCTACACCCTCTACAAACTTATGTCATTGTTCCTGTTTCGAATTATAAACGTTGTCAAGTCATTTGGGAGGGTCATACATCTGTTTTGTTTATTACGTCACTTTCTCATATATATTTCCACAGTTTCTCTTTATTTATATTCATTTTTCGTTGTTTACATTGTTTCTTAATTTATTGTAAATCTAACGGTTTCCATACTTGCAGAAAGTACTACAGAAGATGAGTCCTGTAATTCATCTTCTAAACATTGCTTCCCAAACACCAATTTTTATTGGATGTAAGCTTGTTTCAAGAAGGAGCGTATAGATTTTCAGTTCACATAGTTCTATAATTTTGTGAATTCTCATAACCAGAACAAGTAAAATTAATCTTTATTAGCAAAGAATCTCTCGGTCAAAATGTCATCGTTATTAACATTATGCAGCACCATTTGGCAGTACTACATTCGTCCATTTAAATCTTGTAGAAGTAATTGTTAAACCACAGCCACTTGATATGGATGAAGTTATAATTGCTTCCGTACTGCCGCATGATAACTTCTGTCTGATGAGCCTACAAAAGAAATATTATATTCATTTTGTTATGTGAACAATAAGGCAGGTGATTTCTTTGCATAGGAAGATTATGAAAAATCTGAATGAGGTTATGTAGTATACGTTGGGATTTATCTTCCGTAACTTCAGGCAACTTGATGGCAAAACACTCCAGAATCAAGTGAATATTGAGGAATGGTATACCATTGTGTGAATACATACATATATGGTATTGTTATACCACGAAATAGCAATACGGTGTTACACAATGACAACAATAAGGCAATAGGAAAATATTATTAATAAAAAAATGTTACAAACTTAACAAGCCGAATATATTTGCTTTCTGATTTAAGACTCAAGATGTATTAAGTTGGCCACATTCCGCAAATAAAAGTAAAAAGTATCCAAACTGTTTTATTTCCTTCCTGATTTACTTATTTTTTCTTTTTTATAATTAAATTTATATTTATACAAAATGGTTTACAAAAATTTGTATATACGGAAGGTTTTTCTACTTTTAATATCATACTGATACATAGCATTGGTACGCTATTATACCTTGTGTGCTCTTCTGTCAGAAATCTGGAAACATCTAGTGAGTAGCTGGGTACTATGCAGACATAATCTGAGCAAAGTCAAAGACGAGGAAGTATCTACAATCCTACGCTCTCCCACTATAGCTATAGCCATGATGCAGTAGGGTAACAGCGAAGTACTTCTTACGTTGAATAACTGATAGCCTGATTATATGGGAATACTGCAGTTAGAAAGAATAAGGGGAGACGCACATGCGTGGTATAGCCGTTATTTGTTTTTCGAAAAAAATGCTCAAACACGTCAAATTTATTTTTTTGAAATATACAATTCTGCATTAGTTTTAAGTTTCCCAATTCTAGTTTTCAAATAATGATGTCATGGAGTTTCCGATTTCTTGTTATTTTAGTAGATCATTTTATTATCTAAATGGCACTATCAAAACTTTAGTACATTAGATGGCGGTATTTTCGAATAAAAGTTTTTTAAGACGTGGAAAGTATAAATTTTAACAGAAAACAATTAATTAAACAATTGTTCCTTTACATCAAATGTTTTGAGAGGTGAATCGGCCAGCTAGGAACAATAGAGTTGTCCCAGGTTCCTAGATCTTATGCCGCTTAATTTTTCCTATGGGAGATACTTAAAATCAAAAATCTGTTTTGATAATCCATAAAATCTAGACAATTTTGGAAATAGAATTAGATATGAAATGACATCATTGGCAATGTACAAAACGACTGTCTCCATATATTTGTCTATTGTCAAGAGGCAGGTGGATGGGGTCTAAAACATATGATTTAAAGCAAGTATGGGCCACCTTTGACATGTTGTGGACCAAACTTTAGTGTGCAAATACGTTCGCGGGCCACGTTTAAAAGTAGTGCATTTTAAAGTAGTGTTCATAATTTTTAGCGATAGATATCAGACAGGAAATGTTATTATAATGCAATTTATTAAAATAAGACAATGAAATGAAAAAAATAGGTACAACATTATAATTAAATCGTGATTTTTTTTTGGTTTTTCAAAATGTCTCGCGTGCCGGATCAAATTTTACAACGGGCCAGTTGTTGCCCACATATGATTTAAAGGAAACAATTATTTTATTTCTCTATAATAGCATTTATTTTTATTTTTTTGTTATTAATAACAATTATCACTCCTTACTCGAAAAATTTGTTTATGTGAGGTATTAAAATTTTGATGGTACCACTTATACAATAAAATGGCCTACCAAAGCAAAAAATAGATAGTTACCATTTAAACAATTCTCTATGACATCATTACTTGATGCAAACATGTGTATTTAAAGTAAAAAAAAAATGATCTGGGGGAACATTTCTTTCAAAAACAAATTACTTCAAAATTATTGAATTTATTCCACACCTTTGCCTCGCACATACATACATATATGTGAGCAATTATACAGTTATTACGCACAAACATGTACAGGTTGTTATTGATTCAGCTAACCTTTCAATATATGCCATTTTTTAAATGTTTTTGTATCCTTTTTATTAATGATTTAATTAAACCGATTTCAATTTCAAGTTACGCTACTGACAACGACTAAATTCGATTTCAGTAATCGCAAAATGAATTTTATCGTGCCGTAACAGCATGTGTGCAGTCGCAGTGGGGCTGGGCCACCCATCAATGGGCTTCGTTCTCATATAAATGTCATAACTTTTATTAATATTGTCGAAAGTTTTGTAGATACAGGTTTTTCGAACGCCCGTGGCTATTTCACGTTCGTTTACGCTCAGTGAAATATTGCACGGGACCTGAAGAAATTGTAAATCGTTATGGCTGCGATTAAAGTCGTTAAAATATCTCTACAACAATTGAATGATGTAGTGCCGATGTCGAAGATCGGAAAAAACTGCTACAATGTATACGCTTAACGTTTCGTAAATGAAATAAAGTGGATGATCTTTTACACCGAGAAAAAAGATTTGCTGATTCAACTAATAACTGGTCCAACCAACTAACTTTTGTATTTGAATATGTTTAAACCATTCCGACGTTTTTAAAACAATCATCCATACGTTACATGGGACAAACTTTAGAACACATTTATTAAACGGCAATAGTGTATTGTGCGAAGTTAGGTAGGCAGGTAGAATGAATACTTTTGTAGTTTTAAATTGAAACCAGGCAACTGTTAGCCTAGATTAGCCTCTTCGCTTAAGTAGAACGATACACAAACTATGTTAAAACAAAATACAGTAACTATTTTATTAATTTATTGATACTTAAATCGTATAATATGAAAAAGTCATATAATAGTACATTCTAAGAGCAGTTAGGTATTCTGATTTGCAGCTACCACAAGTGCCTATAACAATTTTTGTCACCCGTCGCATTCTAAAATCAATTCAGAAAATTAATGCTTTTTTATCTTGTATTTGCACATACACATCCATACGAGGGAAGCCTAAAATGTTTCCGGACTCGACAAGAAAAACACTCTATTGGTGTGGTTTTTTTATGTATGTAATTTATCGATGTAGTCTCCTCGAAGACCAATACACTTTTTCAAACGGTGCTCTAGTCTCTTCAAGCCGTCGGAAAAGTAGGATGTTTCGAGGTCTGCAAAATAGCGGCGATTACCTCCTCATTTGAGGCAAGTCTCTTTCCACCCAGTGATTTTTTGAGGTTTGAGAATAGGAAAAAGTCGCTGGGGGCTGGGTCCGGTAAATATTGAGGATGAGAAACTAATTCGTAGCGTACCTCACTAAATTTGGGCATGACGATGCTAGATGAATAAGCCGGTGCATTGTCGTGGTGGAAAAGCACTTTTTTCCGCTGCAAACGTTTCTCCTTCGATACTGCATCGAGTCGGGTTAATAAATTGCTGTAGTATTGCCTCGTGATCGTCCTTCCCTTCTACAAATAATCAATGAGGATCACACCTTGAAAGTTCCAAAAAATGGTCGCCATGACCCTTCCGGCCGATGGAACGGTCTTTACATCCTTCGGAGCCGATTCGCCCGAAAAAGTCCACTGTTTAGATTGTTCCTTGGTCTCCGGTATGTAGTGGTTGATCCAAGTTCCATCCACGGTTACGATACGCATGAAGAAATCTCTTGGATTACGTTGAATCCAGGCCAGACACTCCTCCGAAATGGTCACCCGATTTCGGTTTTGCTCCAGTGTAAGCAAATGCGGTACCCATCGCGCCGAAAGCTTTTCATACTCAAAATCTCGTGTAGGTTATGACCAACGCGTTCTTCTGAGATGCCTGTTGTCTCTGCTATCTCTTTCAACTTCAATTAGCAATGGACTAATACGACATTATGAATCTATTCGACTATTCCATCGTTGGTAGCGGTTTTAGGGCGTCCACTGCGTGGTTCGTCGCTTGTGCTTGTGAGGGCACGTTTGAACTCCCTCACACAGAAGCTGATGGTCGAAAATGATGGAGTATATTCACCATAAACCTTTAGCAAAATATTTCGAATTTTCGTGGCCGTTTTCCCAGCCATCCAGAAGTGTTTTATCACTTCACAAAATTCGATTTTATCCATTTTTCCAAAACCACCTGACTTGCTACACAAAACATACTCTTAAACAACAACAATTGACAGTAGACGTTTGAAATTTTGTCAGATGCCATAAAAAAGGTTGCCCTTGTCGACCAATGAATCCACTTCAACCTTCGTGCGCCACCTCTTGCCGATTCCGGAAACATTTCAGGTCTCCCTCGTATATAAGTACATAAAATATGTAAGTGCACAACTATCAAACTAGAGGTATAAAAATTATTTATCGTTTGTCTAGGACTAAGAATAGTGTATTTTATAAAGGACTAGCTGAATTTAATGAACTTCCTCCGACTGGAATATAAAAATGTATTAACATTTAAACAAAACTTCTTAAATTGTATATACTTGAAAATTGTAGATAACCACGTTTTTAATATACAGCTGTGGCCATATGTATTCGCCACCCTCTTTTGTTTTTTATTCCGACGAATATATAAGAAATAAAAGAAAATTGATCGATGAAAATGTTTCATTGTGAGTGTATACAGATATATACAGATATTGCTTAATATTTGGTAGCTCCTCCCTGGGCTTTTATCACCGCACGAATTCGTCGGGGCATACTGCTCACTAAGTTGTAACACTGTTCGGGGGTGATTTTATTCCACTCTTCGAATGTTTTTGTTTTTAAGCATTGCTTTGTGGTAGATGAGTATTTGGCTACATTTTGCTTTAAAATGTACCATAAATGCTCAATTGGCGATAAGTCCGGGGATTGTGCCGGCCATTCCAGGACCCGCACGTTATTTTCCTCGAACCAGCGCATTACTTCGCGAGATTTATGGCACGGTGCATTATCTTGTTGGAAGTAATACTCTGGCTCATCATTATCGAATAATTTTAACGCACACGGTTTCAGAACTTCTTCCAACATGTCGATGTACGTCCGACTGTTCATTCAGCCCTTGCAGACGAACAGTTCTCCGAAGCCTGTTGCACTCATGGAACCCCAAACCATTATGCTATCACCCCCAAACTTGACAGTCGGGATGATACAGTCTGGATGGAAGGCCTCTTCTCGCCTGCGTCGCACGTATTGAAGCCTAGGTTTACCACAAAGCTACCAACAAAAACATGAATACTGTTACATTTTGGAACCCATTAAAAAGAATAAAAACACCAGGAATTGAATACAGAATAGCGCAAATACAATAATTATGTATTACTTACCTCAATATTTGACTCATCCGTCCACATAACATTGGCCCAATTGTCAATAGTCCAGTCGCGGTGACTTTTAGCCCACAGCAGTCTCTTTTTCTTTTGTTGCGGAGACAACCGTGGTTTATCTCGAGCTTTGTATCCACCTAAATTTAATTCACAAAGGCGTCTTCTAACCGTGCGAGGAGAAATAGCAACATTATGTAGCCGGAAAAGCTCACTGGAAAGCTGTTTAGACTCTTTTTCCGGTCTCGCAAAGACATCCGCTCTAAGACTAGCTCATCTCTGCTAGTTGTCTTCCTTTTTCGACCAGTTTACGGTTTGTTTGTCAAAGATCCACTCTCTTTGTATCGTTTTATCGTCGTTCTAACTGTCGATCGCGCACATTTCACTTGTCGGGCAATAGCAGACACCGACAACCCTTGCTTTTCTAACACCACAATTTGTCTTCGCTCTACCTCCGTCAATTCACGTGTTTTCGGCATTACTTTTTACTGTATACTATCGTATTACACAGGCAAAATCGCAGACACAATATCTTCATTCTAACTAGCTCAACCTTACTCTTACAACTTTTAAGAAAGACGGAAGAAATATTCAGAAATTACAATTTTACATCTATTTTCTAATTTACTCAGAATGGCCCACAATAAACCATTAAACCCTCATTACCAGGTACCTAGTTAAGTCCGTCATCGACCCTGCTTCTTAGAAATACAATAATATTCGTGTAACACGTTCAAAACGAGAGTGGCGAATACATATGGCCACAGCTGTAGTTATTACAATTCTACAAATAGCATCGCTAAATAAACATTATTACTATTAATAATTTGTTACAGGTTAACCGTATACATTCAGTTAACAAAGTTTATATTTCTACTGACGTGCAAAGGATCATTTCAATTACAAGTATAAGTCAACAAAAATGTGCACTTTTCTTCAACGAACTTACTGTATCTGTATTAAATATTAATGTATTGATTTAAACTATAATTGCTTGAATGAATGCAAAAAGTTGAAAAAGAATTTTTTTGTTTTAAGAATGTCGACCTCTTAGCGATTTCGCTTTTAAGGAATACACCGTTTATCATATCGTTGAGTTCGATTTTTTATTATTTTAGGACAATCTAGTCTGTATTTATTTAATATATGGCTTGGCGGAATGATTCCATTTTTGTGCTGTGGTAAGTGCTTATAATTTATAAGGAAATGTGTACAACTTACTATTAGTAGTGTAATTTATTTTGTTTTTGTTTGGATGTGGTGGTTTTGCAAGCAACTTCGTAATTATAGATTTGATGTTCAACGAAACAAATTGAAGAAACCCATGATTGATGAGTGGTTATACGTTTAGCACAGAAAAACCATCAATGCTTGCTCCACATTCCAGTTTCTTTCTATTTGTCTCTAACGATCGAATTACTTATTACTGATTTAATACCTGCCAGTTTATTTGTCCAAGTTTCATTCCTATATAAATTATAAATTCAATAAATGCATCAAGGAGACCTGCACAACCATAGTACTTAGTATCTGACTCAAAAAATCATCAACCTAATTTGTTTTGAGAAATTTTCTTGGACAACACGATTTATGAGTTAGTTGTTTAAATTGGTTTTTATAATAGCTCTAATATATTAATTCATAAAACATTAAAAGCCAAGCATATAAGGTTACTCAAAAGTAAGATTAAAAGGGTTTCATCTTTTGTACATATTAACAATTTGGTTTGATGTGTGGTTATGGTTTGCATAGATTGGGGTTCCCTTCTATATACAGTGAACTTAATACTAAAGCCGTGGTTATTGTCAATTTAGTTAATATTATGGTTATTTACGTAAAAATGGCGAGTTTGATGCCAGTGAATATTTTAAAATTGTAAGTAGGAAAATTACGTATCACTTTAAGTTAACACACAAAATACATTTTTCAAAAAATTTGGACATATACACAGAATGGAAGAAGATCGAATAACAAAAAAGATTTTTGAAGCCAAAGAATAGATAGATCCCGAAATACCTGGAAAGGACAAATGTGGAGAACATTAGAAAAAGGTATGGAATGACTTGAAGCCAGACAATTGTCTCGGAACAGGAAGCTGTGGAAGACAAAAATTATAGAATAGTAGTGTCACTCAGCAAGGTATAAAGGACGTTGGATAAAAAAAATAAACTAATATTTTCTAAGTCCTTGTTAGATGGTCGAAAATATTACCATTCATAGCCAAACAGTATCCTAATCTAAAATCATTTAAACTATCTTCGATTTGTTGCTACCTAATTTCCTGAGAAGAATCCAGAATCCTATTCTTGAGCTTTTTAAATTCTTGGCTACAGAAGCATTATTATATACTAAAAGCTTCACATTTTCCCAGTAAAATAAATCCATTGGCTATAAGTCAGTAGATCTCGTTGCCCAACTTATTAATCCACCTCTTCCAGTTCAGCTACCAGGAAAGTGCTCCTTTAAAATTTGCGTAATTTTCCTCCTTTGGTATGAAAGTGAGTGTAAATTTAAAGAATTCATCGGGAGGGCGGGGGGAGAGTTCTGTTCCGTAGTAATTCCATTGATTTTCATAGAACTACGTTGAAGTTATGTTGTAGAAATATAAACTTGTTTGACTAGTACTTGCAGTTTTGTCGCCTCGTTAGTAAAAAGGATATTATTGTCAAAGTTATTAACAGCATTTAGTCGTTCAAATAAATTTTTGTAAAATCGCATCTTTCCTTCGTTAACACATGGTTTTTATTATTGCCGCTCTTCGAACTCGAATGATTTGTGGTTCTGCTTCTTTTAAATTTTTAAAATGGTGCCTTCGCTTCTGCACATAATTGAATCAATCTTCGCAGAAGTTGTTATTTTCCGCATAAACCAACAACTTCATCCCAAGTCCTGTGTCACTGCTTATGGCGTTATATACGTTTTCTTATTGCCACAATTTTTCAACCTCTCCATCAGACTTTCTATCATTGAATTACTAATATTATAATACACGCCAAGTGAATGGCGTCCGACAGTTCATCTCGAAGTTTAAAATATGTACCTTTACACAATAGTAATAAACATGATTCTATACCTATTGGACATTCAACCACTATGAAAGAGGAATATATATCGCGATATGTGTCGATCTAAAAATGGTAAACTTTCTCCTCAGGCAATAAAGTGGTTACACAAAATATCCTTTCTTTTTATGCCTTTGGGACAGCGGAGCTAAGGTACAGTACTGGATTACCAGAAACTGGCCTTTAAGAGATGTTTTACTTCAAGGAGAACACAACGTTCTTAACGAACCGTTGGTTGACAGCAACAAAATCATCTTTCCACCACTGCACATCAAGCTGGAACTTATGAAGTAATTTGTTAAGGCTTTACCTCGAAATGGACCGCGTTTTTAGTATTTGGAACAAAACTTTCCAAGACTTAGCACAGAAAAACTGAAGGCTGGAATTTTTTATGGTCCTCAGATAAGGCAACCCGCAGTTCACGAAATCAGTGAACGAACGAGAATGCATAGTGCTCTTTTGTTGAAGTGGTTAAAAATGCTCTTGGAAATCATAAAGCAGCAAATTACGTCGAATTAGTAGAACAGATGCTTTCTAACTTTCGCACGTTACATCCGGGTAACGTGAACATCAAGATTCATTACCTTCATAGCCACTTAAATCGTTTTCCAGCAAACTTAAGTGATGCTTGTGAGCAACAGAAGGAAAGATTTCACAAAGCAGGATGGGATACCTATATGATGACCGATTACTGCTGGAATCTTCAACGATACTGTTCCGGTAAACCTCACGCAAGGAAATCTTATAAAAGGAAATTCCGTTAAATAAATATCTCCTACCCGTTTCAGTTAGCAGTTATCAAATAGCAGTATTTACAAATTTACGTGCATAACAAAACATATCTAATTTTGGAGAATTTTTCCTAAATAGGGCAGAAAGAGTAAATTTCAAAAACTAGATCTGATAGAACAAATCTGACGGCATTTTTGGATTAGACACCCCAAAGTTGATCAAGCACACTTAAAAAATCCAAGGCACCAAAATGTGTGTTGGCCAGTATCATCAATGACAGGCTACAAGGGTAAATATGAAAAATAAAAAAAAAATCAAAAAAAGTTATGTTGAAGGAGGCACCAAAAAAGAAATTGCATGAAAAATATAGAAACGCAAGTATGGAAAAGCAGCAAATGAATTATCAGCATCAAATAGCGCAATAGCTTGCCTGTCTTTGTTTCGAAAGTTTCATTGACGTACATAACTTTCAGATACGATCTGCTATAGATTATCGGCTACCGTATTGGAACTAAATCGGTACGTTTTGTAAACAATTCTCCGAATTTTCCTTGCGGATTTGTTTTGGCGATTTCAGGTTTATTGACTTCGTAACGTAACGTTTTAATACAATCTATGCTGACTTACGACTAGCAGCTGCTATATTTAAGAACGTGCATTTCTTTAACGAATCATAAATCGTTCACGCAACACTCAATCCTGACAAGCTTTATTTTGAGAGGTTGATGTAGCCACTCATATACGCGTCGTATTTGTACTCTCCAGTATGAGTACGTGAAAACGTATAAATTTCATTGACTTATATTGATTTATTTGTTGAGTCTTCGGACAGGTCAATCGGCGTTATACGAGGATAGTTTTAAATGCTATAGGAGTGAAATTGATGAATTAAGAAAAAAAATGATTGTTTGAGTTGTAACAGCGCTTTTGTTCCCATAGAATAAGAATTATCTGAAGTCTTTGTAAAGGTATGATTGATATGTTGAGTTTAATTTGATGAATGCGCCGAAAAAATCGCTGTAAATTTATACTCGATTAACATGATCAACAATGTGATCGATCACATACTTGAAGAAATACGTGTTCATGTTAGTGCATAACGAAATTAAATTTGCAGCCCCAGCAATATAAATATTGTCCGCAACTACCAAGCAACATCTAACTTTTGCGATACATAACTATGTTTACTTGATTATGGGGACCTAAAAATAGCAGTGAGCTATTGTTGTGCGTTTTTTTTTGTCTCTGAGCAATAGCACTTCCTGCAAAAGATATCCATAAGGAAATGTCTCCTGTTTACTGTGAAAAGTGTTTCACGCGTAAAGCTGTGTATAACTGGGTCGAGAAATTCTCTCAAGAACGCTCGAAAGTTGTTGATAATCAGCGAAGTGGCCGCTTCCTTTAGGTTGCGACAGATGCAACACTTCGTCAGGTGGAAGAGATGAATAGACAGCACAGCAACCGTAATAGCGTCTAGCTTACGAACTGATACACGATCGTGTAAATTTTCGAAAAGTTTGCTCACGGTGGGCACACAAGGATTCCAAAGAGCTTGTCGTTACAACACTCCTCTTAGTACGCAGAAGAAGAGGAGGGCATGCTTAACATGATTGTTACTGGTGATGGGTCATCATAACCAATCCGAAACAAAAGGTGCTTTAATGCAATGGAAACATCTTTCGTCGCCGTCAACAAAGAAATTCAAGGTTGTGCCCTCAGCTGGTAAGGTTATGCTTACCGTGTTCTGGGAATCTCAAGGAATGCTCCTAGTCCATTTCCAGACTAGAAGTGAGAGAGTGACTGCTGAATCATATCGTCGAGTTTTGTTGTTGCTTCATCACGATAATGCCAGGCCGCATTCAGGCCACTTGACCCAGGCGAGAATTGTAGAATTAGGGTGGAAATGTCTGGAATATCTGACTTATAGGCTCGATCTAGCACCAAGCGACTATCATCTATTTGGTCCACTCAAAAAACATCTTGGCGGTATACATTTTGAGAGTGATAGCGTTGGTCAATAAGAGATAAATACGCGGTTCAGACGGCAACCTAAGCACTTTTATACAGCGGGCATTGGGACATTGTTACAGCAATAGGATAAGTTTATTAATGTAGGTGGACACTTTGTTGAAAAATAAAACTTGTTTTTGGCTAACTAATTATTTTTATTTTGTTACGACCTACTTATTGATTTTCTCTTGTAATACTGAGATGTACAATATTTCCAAGTAAATGTACATTAAAATGAGCACATACCTCCGCCATTGCATTTAATTAAGTGATAATGATGAAAGTAGTGCACGATTTTAATTTAAAATGTTATTTATATGTCATTTACTATCTATCATTCATAGATTTATAGCGGTATATTTATCTAGATGGCAACATGTGCCAGTACTGCTCCAGAACTTGATATAATATATAGGGATTCCCAAAAGTAGGGAAACTTTTTTTTTAAAATCATTGCACTAATGTTCTTTCCAAATTTATAATAATTTCAATTATACGCTGACATATACTTCAACACATTCAAAAAGTATATTCCATGTAACATCTAGACTTATTATTCTTAGTATTAGTTTCGTCGCTCAAACCATATTGAATGAAATGGAAACCGTTTATGGGGAACAGTGCCCTAGTAAATCAATGATTTATAAGTGGCATGGTCTTTCTAAACATGGTCGGGAGTCGATTGAAGACGACCCCCGCTCAGGACGGCCAGTTGGGGCCATCACATCAGACATCATCGAAACAGTGCAAAAATTTCTACTGCAAGATGCCCGTTTGAAGAAAAAACAATTACCTGCATTAGTTGGAGAATCAGATACCACCATTTTGCGTATAGTACATGACAACCTGGGTATGACAAAAGTCAGTGCAAGATGGGTACCGAGAATGCTCACGCCGCTGCAGAAACAGCAGCGCGTCTGTGCGTTCAAACAATCTTTGGAGCTATGTGGAGACAAACCTGCACAGATTTTGGAGTGGATTGTTACCGGAAATGAAACATGGGTTCATCACTTTGAGCCTGAGTCCAAAGACGAGTCCATGCAATGGCATAAAAAGGGACACCACCGCCGAAGAAATTCAAAGTGTCACAATCGTCTGGAAAGTGGATGGCTACTGGTTTTTGGGATTGTGAGGGGATATTGTTGATTGATTACAAAGAAAGAGGTAGGAGCATAACCGGAGAACATTACGCAGCGATATTAGAAAAATTGAAGGAGGCCATCAAGGAAAAACATGGAGGAAAATTGCTCTTGCAAGACAATGCGCCGGTTCACAAGAGCAAACTTGCAATGGCTACTCTGCACAAGCATGGCTTTGAATCAATACTCCATCCATCCTACAGTAAAGACCTGGCACCTAGTGATTTTTATTTGTTCCCCAATTTAAAAAAAGACTTACGTGGAAGAAAGTTTTCCGACGACAATGAGGTAAAGGAGGCAACTTTGGCCCATTTTGAGGCGAAAGATAAAAAATATTTTTATAATGGTTTAGAAAAATTAATTCATAGATCTAATAAATGTGTTGTGCTTAAGGGTGATTATATTGAAAAGGAAAAATAGATTTATTGTTTTATTTTATTTAAAATCCTTTCATTCCACGAACTTCTGGACCTCCCCTCGTATCTCATCATGACACGGACCAATTCCGGAAGTAGTTCGTTTAACTCTGGCCGTGGAAGCCTGCGTGTTCATTTCAATAGTGGATCTGTTTTGCTGAAGTCTCTGTTGCTCTTCGTTAATTAGTAGTGGTTTGATTTTCTCCAATATTATTAATATTGGGTAAGAGTTTCCTCCTATAGTTTCCTGGGTTCTCTTTGCTCAATCATATATTCCTTATAAAAAAATCGATATGTGATTTCTTTAAAAAATCATAATTTCTATAAATCCTCCCATCTTCACATTTTTCAGCTGATTGCTTATCCTAATATATTGTCATTTTGAAATCAAAATTAAAAATTAGGGAGTGCGGAATTAATCTATCTTTTTCATTTTTGGTAAATCTTACTACTTGATGACAGGCTATTCAAAGAATTACGCAACGCATTTTATATTTATAGAAGCATTTGGAAAGTAATACTTCTAGTATTTTATGAAAATTAACCCAGATTTTTACAACTACTTAGAATGCCACGATTTATAATTTTCAAATATTTTATGGAAATAATCTTTAATTATCATGAGGAAGTCTAAAAGACAATGTCTTGTAATCAAGTTCCATTAGTGTAATTGGTTTTTAATTACGTGTTGTGTATGAAATTTAGTAGTAAAGTAATAAAATGTAAGGAGTCTTGCTTATTTTGTGTGTAATTGCAGATGTTAAGAATTTTACGTAAAGAAAAAAAGATTATTGCGCTATTAAAATGCCACCATAAATGTTAACGGGGTATGGCTGGTGAAAGGCACTTGTTTATGCTTTTAAGTTAGTAACTAATAATTAATAATTCTCTATGACAGATTATCATCACACATTCGTTGAAAAATGAGTAATGTATGGAAATGTGGGAAACAGGTAGAATTTAATGTGCTAACCATCAATTTGAAATAGAATCTTATGTAAACATGCTTTATATGGGCATTAGCAAAGTCCGTTTTGCTAATACCCATAGGGTTCGATCGTTGTTTGAATCAATATCCACATTTTTTACATTCTAAATGGTAAACGGCCGTAGTTAGTGATAGTTCATGCATATATATAATTTTTCCGGATTAACTACTCACATTTAAATTATGAAACGTATGTAAGAATAAATGAACATTAAATGTCTTTCCTAACCTTAAGCAAATATCAAATGTTAAAATTGGCATTTTTCGCCTGCCATCAAGTAACAGTAAGCATGATGTATCTGTGTATATAAAGAGTAACTTATGTATGTCAACACGTTCTGACAACTTGTAGGTGGCAAACATGGTAAACGCGAATCCCATTAAATCATTACGTGCTCGTACTACAATAGCAAAAGTATTCTGTTTTTCATCTCTTAATGGCCTTATAATTCAAATGCATCGCCCTATGTCAACGCCTTGCCTGCATACTTATTAAGATTTTGTCTTTTTTTTCTAAATCTAAAGGTATGCATATGCATGTCCATTGCAACAGAAGATTTTGTTCATGTCGTGTCGTTAAATGTATACAATTCTAGACAAGGACTCGTAATCGTACGCGTAGTTGTGTCCTCGATATTTTTCTTATAGATCCGTCTTACTCTTCTAACTGTACGAAGTGATTTTTGTACGATTCTGACTCGCAACGCCATATACGGATTAGAGCATATAAGTGATGTATGGGTAGTGAAATTGAATATTTCACCGTTGAATCGATGCCTTTCTCTCTGCGATTTGTTTTGTTAATGGTTGACACTAGTTCTCGTTTGATGTTTGTACACAATTGGTTATATCCCTACAGTTACTCAAATATAATTCATTCTTCATTAATAAAATGAATGAATAAAAACGAAAGAAGTTATTTACTAACATATTGTAATGGAAGTTGTGTTATTCTCAGAATTAAAACACAATCAGCAACAAAAATGATGTACATAGACATGCTTATTTTAGCGGTGTTTGCACTTTTATATATATATATACGTACAGTGTGCGCATAATTAAATAAGACTCGACTAGCTTCGAACGTACACTACTGTCCATATTAGTTCGGACACGCAAATAGATAAAAAAATATTCACTCATTTTTCCAAAATTTAAAATTTTTATTGCATTTTATTAATAACAATTAAAATTAAAGTATAAAAGTAGTTCTAACGAAAAGTAAACAAAAATTTCTTCATCAAAGAAACTCCCTTTTGCGCAGAGAACAGCATTCACAATCCGAGGCATCCGCTCCATTAATTTTTCAAGGACTCTATTTGACATATTAGTCCATTCCTCTTGAGAAGATGTTTTACAGGTGGCCTACGGACGTGGGGCATACTTTTCGGACGCTTCTGCCCAATTCATCCCATAACAGCTCGATGGGGTTTAGATCACAGCTTGCGGCGGCCATGTCATTATTTGTAAAGTGCCATTATCTTGTTCTTCATTTAAGACATTTTTGCATATCATTGCTGAGTGTTTGGGATCGTTGCCCTACATGAATACAAAATTTTCGCCGATTAGACGTTGCCCCAATGGTATTGTATTTTCTTGCAGTATTTCTAAATAACCCTCTTTTCGCAAAACACCTTCGATTCGCTTCAAGTCTCCTGTACCGGCGTAGGAAAAGCAACCCCTAACAAGCACATAACTTTTTCCTTGCTTGACAGTTGGCATTGCACAATCCTGCAACGTTAGCCTTTCGCTCTTCTTACAAGAACGCTTCTTGATTGTCAGAACACCTCAAACTTTAACTCATCAGTGCATAGCACAGTTTTCCAATCATCCACTGTCCAATTTCTATGTGTTTCTGCCTACTGTATCTTTGCCTGTTTCCTCGCCTAAGTAGGTTTTTTTTTGTTGCAATGCAGTCGTGAAGATTTGTAACTTTTAATTTTCTTTTCGCTGTAGTAACAGAAATTTGTTTTGCACAGTCGCGATTCATTTCAGCGGCGATTTCGCTCGTTCAGTAACTTTATATGCTTATTATCGTGAGTTGTTATTTTCTTACAATCTGAATGTGCTCGATCTCTTAAACTGCCCGTGCCTTGATGTCTCCGAATGATATCACTAACAGTCGATTTATTAACACGTATTTTTTCGAAAATTTGTCGCACTGAATAACCTTCTTGATGAAAAGCAACAATTACAAAGTGCTGTTCTAAACTTATCGGTTTTTCTCCCGACATTTCAATAACTTTAATCAGGTTCACACAAAAAGATACGCTCTTAACACTAAGGCATTCGCAAGCAGGTTTATTTAGAAACTAAAGCATTTATCAATATACAATACACTTGCGGGTGGCTTGCTCTCACCCTAAAGAGTATTGTAAATTTATTACCTGCAATATAGTCGCAAAAATAATCCTATTTGTGGAAAATTACTGTATTGGGTCATAAAATGTAATAGGGTTTTAATCATTCTCTCATCGATATTCTTGGAAGTTTGTCCGTACAATTAATAAACAATAAACTTCATAAAGAACCTAATATAAATGTTATTTATGTATGTAAGCAATTATATTATCTTTTAGTAGAGTTTACAACACTTTATTTGGTGTCAGAATTAATATGGACGGTAGTGTACATAATATGTTCCCTACCATATATAAGGTTCGGATAGGTTGTTCCCTAATTTTGCAAATATCGTGGTAATACTAGATATTTTGTTACTCGGAGTTGCTAGTACTTGAAACGTTTCTCTTCATTTTCCTATAGGTATTTAGTTATAATTAGAGACCGGATTCTATGCAAAGTGCATATATTTTATTCTATTTATTTATTATATTTTACGTCTATATGTAGATGTATTACACTGATTAAAATTAATTAACGCTAATTAACTTTAATCAGTATAAGACATAATAAATAAATAGAATAAAGTATATGCACTTTGGCAGAACAGAACGAAAAAAAGTGACGTAATCAACTGCGATCAGATGACACTGAAATAGTTTTATTCAATTCTGGTGCGTACGAAGACCACCATTGACAGCATTTCAAACCCCGTACACCAAAAAGAAGGTAAAATTCGAAAGCTCAAACATCATGCTGTGGGGGTGTTTTCATGCTACGGCGTAGACCCTTTACGTAAGATAGAAAACATAATGAATGCTGATGTCTGCGTAAACGCGTTACAAAGTTTGCTTTTGCCATATGCAAAGGAAGAAATACCACGCCAGATGCAGGGTAACGATCCAAAACATGCTTCTCGTGAAGCTAAAACATGGTTTCGAAATAATAACATTCGCGTTTTGGGTTGGCTGTCGCAGTTGCAGATTTAAACCCAATTAAAAATGTATTGGTGGAGTTAAGAAAGGTTGTATCTACCGCTAAGCTGCAAGATATTGACGATCTATGGAGAATATGTCAAACTGAATGACAAAAATTTCAGTAGAGATATGTAGGCAATTGGTAAACTCGCTGTCCCACAGATGTTAGGAGGTGATAAAGAATATAAGTCAAGCAACAACAAAATTTTGTTTCTCAATTCGATTACGTAGGTAAAAATTAATTTGGATAGTAATTTGAAATGACTGTCACTTTAATGCTCAATTATTTTCTAATTTCTACATTATAAACAGTTTTATTTTCTCGTTTGTACTAAGAAATCTATTTATTTATTATTGTAATGATGTAACATGTAAGAGCAAAGGGTTCAATAAACTTGAGTTTGTTTTATTTAACGATATTTCAGCCAAATTTTCTTGCACTATTTTGAATATAAAGTTTTACCATTCGATTGAACTACGGAAGTGCAAGAATAAGGATTGAAGCACTCGACTATATTGGTTGCACAAGGCCGAAGATTACGGAATTTCCAGCTTCAACAGCTACCACCCGAAGTTTAGGTTGGAGAAATTTAAAGTCAAATTTCGAGACATAAAGAATTTTAGGTTGAGTGCTGAACTACATGTAAACCATAAGCAAAAGCTGTTGCCACAAGGTATATGCATTTCGACTTAAAGAAACTTCGGCTGTTCAACTAATGAAAGTTCAATTGTATTTAAGATAAATTACAAGGCCAAATGAATATTTTTTGGATCCCAAATAAGTGTCCTTACGGGTAACTCATTGACAGTATATAAGCAAATTTGCTGCATATCCTGTGTATTGCTTTATGATAAAGTAATTTAATTAATAAAACCGTGCTAATTTTGAAGAGTGTCATGTCTAAAGATAATTAGTGGTACTTTCACACCAGAATATGGAAATACTTCTATAAGCATAAGAAAGAAGTTTGTAAGGGTTATGGAAGATTAAATGTATAGTCTAAAGCAACTACGTCATATTTCCCGAACGAAATCAACTTTTTTTTATATCAAGCACCATCTCAACGTATGCACGCACCTACAGCATGAAGTTGTAATTCAGAAAATTATGTTTTTGTCATGTAAAGTTAACCCTAACATGATCTTGTTCTAAAAATAATGGGAATAGTTAGAGCGACATGCATAATATTGTAGTCTATTTTTAGGTTTTTCAATGTTATGTAGATATATAGATTTACAGAAGGTTTACATACGTTATAAATAAATTAAATTGTGTGGATGATGTTAACTTACATATCGAAATATAATACAAGGAGTAAATACAATACTTTTTGTTTTCTAACTTTGATATTTACTATTAGGAACAAATACATAAATCTACCAATTAACAAAACAGAAATGAAAGGTGAAAAATATATTTATTATTCACAGTCTCACTCATTCGTATTAAAATTTAATTAAAAAAAAACAACACTTTTTTAACCAGAAAAATATGTATATATTTTTTAGAATTTGTGATACACAAAAATATAATTGTTGTGTTGTATTACAGTCTACCCCTTACTAATTTATTTAAAGTTTCTGCATTAATTTCAATTCGTCCAAAATTAAGTTACGTTCCCGTAAATTCTTTGCTAGACTTGTACTTCGCTGATATACTTTTCTATCTACTTCTGTTTCATGAATTCGCTATAGAATTTAGATCCAGTGATTTTAGTAACCATGTTTCTGATGATTTTTCTTTCTGTTTTAAAAAAATCTTTGTAGAGCTTCCAAGAGTATTCGGGGTGGTTTTCCTGTTGTAAAATAAACTAATTCCTATCCAACAATAAAAAAGATTAAACCATACTCTACTCTGTAATTTCTTTACATTCACCAATATTCCTTTAATCCATATCAAATTTCCTATTTCGTTAAGAAAAAGTCATCTCATACCATCATCGAGTCTCCTCCGTGTTTTACAGATGACACGACAGTTTGCATGAGCATATTCTCTTTGGATGTCTTTCGAAGAAAAACTCACCATCTATTACCAAAAACTTTTGCCAAATCTTTTTTGATCCAATTTACATGTTCCAAAGCTAAATTGAATTACTCCAGTTACACTTTCTGGTCTTGGGTTTTTAGGCTGGAAACTATTCTTTAAAAGACTTTTCACATTATTATACTCATCGACTAAAAATATTTAATTTGAAATATTCACTCAGTGAAATTTCTGCAGTTCCATATGAAGCTTTGAACAGAATATTTGGATTTCTTACTATTATGCATCAAAGATAACGCTAAACTACAAACATTTGTTACATTTTATATAGAGTATATTTATAATAGTGGTAAATAGCGAAATTTCTTTAGGTCCATCAACACAAAATTAATAAAGAAAATAAATGCATAAAAAATTTATAATTCTTTCAGTACTTAGTAGTGAGTGTTAGATCTTCTATTCAAAATAACTTCATACATCCGGGTCTTCAAACTGTCGATCAATCTGGTCAATGTTGAAATAGGAATATCATTCTAACAACGCGTTATCGCAAATTTTAGTTCTTTGACACTATTATATTGTTTATTATTGACATACACCTCTCTTGCTAATATTGCCGAAAGATTTTCGATCGGGTTCAGATCGGGCGAGGGAGCAAGTCATTGTAATGAATTGATTTCCTTTTGATGAAACCACCCCTTTGCTTGTCTGGAATTATAGATAACCGCATTGTCTTGCGTCGTTGCTCACCAAAATTTATCAGAACCATTTCCAAAGTTGTATATAAGAATTAGAAAATATATAGGGGTTTTATTGTTGTGGGTAAAGCCCGCCCAAATCATTACACCAAAATTTCGGGTCAGCGCAACTTCAGTGTTCTTGCACAAGTCATTCCTATAATGTTTGAAACCATCAGACTCGTCCAAGTTAAATTTCTTCTCGTCAGAAAATATGATGACCCCATCTTATATGAACTTGAGCAAATTTCAATCTTGCCTGTTTATATGTCCTTTTTAGCCACCGAAAACGTTTACTGCCGGATAAAATTTGTTGTACACGTTTGTTAGTTGTGCGGTTACATTACTGGAAGAAGTCAACCGAAATATCGAGTTAGTTTTTGCGCGATTTTTGCCGTAGGAATTACCTAACCTTAAATTTTTTATGTATTTATTTTATTCATTAATTTTGTGTTAATGGACCTATAGAAATGTTACTCTCCCTCCATAAGGTGGAATATTTTTTTAATGTTATTTTCTCTTGCATTTGTGTTTCTTTGCACTTCATTATTAACTTCGTTGCATAATTTGTCGAAGATATTAAGAAAACCAAATACTCTATGCAAAACTCCATATGGAACTATAGAAATTTCGTGTAGATAGGTGTAGATAGAATCCATATTTTAATTTGAAGCGGCTTAAAGTGTTTGTGTTTATTTATCGAATACTTACGAACTATAAACAAGAAAATGTCACTCACAGATGCTTTATCCCTTTTTTTCCTTTTGTTGTCCATGATGTCTTTTATAAGGATTCACCGACGATTTAAACCACTTCTACTTCATTTCGACAAGCGCATCAGTTGCTCCAGCAATGTCCCAATATACAAATCGTTTGTTGGCAAATCACTGACGGTAGTTTCTATTGTAATTATTATTACATATTTAACTGCTGAAAGATGATTAGATTTAATCTTCTACATTTCTCTTATAGGAGTCCCACCAATACCGACAGATATTACCATAAAAGAAAGAAGACGGAAGAAGGCTGTAATAATCGAATGGAAGCCTGGGGAACAATCAACATCCAACAAAAACGATGTCTTTTACATCGTGCAAGAGAGGCATTTTACTGGTAAACACCTTCTCGATGAATATATGAGTGAATGGACATCCTGTATGAGAACTACCAAGCTGAGAATTCGACATACCGTGAAACCAGGTAGATGGTATCAATTTAGAGTAGCAGCTGTTAATGAAAACGGTACAAGAGGATTTTCGGAAAAGTCTTTGAATTTTATCTTTTCCACTGGTAAGCAGTTGTTCAGAAATATTGATTGAAGTGTAGCATAAATGAAATTTGATTTGATCATGTACACTACCGGTCTCAAGTGTTTACCTA
Organism: Trypoxylus dichotomus; assembly: GCA_023509865.1. Lineage (NCBI taxonomy): Eukaryota > Metazoa > Arthropoda > Insecta > Coleoptera > Scarabaeidae > Trypoxylus > Trypoxylus dichotomus. The sequence goes on along the minus strand of CM042081.1, from coordinate 13,433,593 downwards.
CCCTTAAAATATTACAAAAACAAGTCAAAAACTAATTATAAAATAAACCATTATTCTGTACTTATACAAAGATCTGTTATAAAAACAATTTGTTAACAAAGATAATCATAAATTAAATTAGCAATTCGTCAATATGTCCATCTTTCACTTTCATTATTGCCGCACAAAATGTTCGTATTCTAGCAGCTTAGGCAGAGTTAACGGCTTTATTTTCCTTCAAGTGTTATAGCCGAGCTGTATTCTAAGTACTGTTGTCGAATTTGAAACAGATTTTTGAACCCGTCGGTTGAGTTCCTTCCACAAAATCTCGATCGGATTGAGATCTGGACTTTGGGGCGGCCACTTCATAACAATAATTTTTTCTTTGTACTCCAGTTGTTCCAAATAATCATGGCATATCTTTGAAATGTGTTTTGGATCATTATCGTGCTGGAACACGAAGTTTTCAGCAATTAATTGTCTTTCAGATGACATGGATTGTTCTCCTAAATCTCCCTATAACTTTCTTTTCTAACGATATCTTCTATTTTGATCAAATCGCCCACAGCGGTACCCTCAAAACAACCCCAAATCATGACTGACCCTCCTCCATATTTTATTGTTGGTGTAATACAGGATTCAAGTGCTCGTTCTCCTACGATCTACAGACAAATGTTCTTGTTTCAAAGGAGGTTGAATCGAAAGTGAAATACATTTACATACGTCGATCTAGAGCACTTTGTTCCAATCTTCCAACTTCCATGTCTTTGTGTTCTCTCGCCTATGCTAGCTACTTAGCTTTGTTTGGTTTCTGTAATAATGGTTTCCGCAGAACAATTCTTCCATACAAATCAGCTTGGTGGTGTTTTTACCGTGGTGCAGCAATTCCTGACGCTATTTCGTTTGCTCGTGATTACAATTGTGCGATCTTCTGCTGATGTTGTTATTTTTGGCCATCCGGCTCGCTGTTTATTCGATGTACCACCACTTTGAGACTGTCTAACATTATAATCCACGATTCTACGGTTTAATTTCAGTAATTTAGCAATTTCTTGGTTACTTTTACCGATGTTCTTGTTAACATTACTTTAACGTTACTCGCTGTGCTTTCAAACAACTCGTACGATTTCTTCACCACCCACTGCCAGCAATAATACCAAAGCTGAAATGAATACGTAGGCTTCCACAGTCAGAGTTAGTAATAAACGAACTACTTCCGGAATTGGACCCTGTCATGATGAGGTACATATACATATATAAAAAGTAAGAGTAAGAGAAGAAACAAATAAAAAAGAGATAAGAGAAGAAGAATGAAGGAGAGGGGGATAGAAAGAAAGGTGAAAAGAGTAAGGGAAGGAAAGAGAGACAGAAAAAAAGAGGCGAGGGAGAACGAGACAAAAAAGAAAGAAGAAGCTTTTGGCAAAGTGGTTTCGCTTCTAGCGTGGTTTACACGTCGAGTCACCGTGCCACTTTGATTTCCCCTATTTCTCCTGACGAAGCCTCCTACTACGGAGGCGAAACGTCGAAATTCCACCTTTCTCTTTTGTTTTCTTTCCTTTTTCCCTCGTTCTTCCTTCCTCCCTTATTTTCTGTCTATCTTTCCTTCTCTTACTCTTTTCACCTTTCTTTCTATTTCCCCTCCCCCCTCTTTCATTCTTCCGCTATCTCTTTTTCATTTCTTTCTCCTCTTACTGATCCGCAAAAAGAGTAATTTTCGATGTCTTAATGCCAGTCGGCTCTCTACGTACACATATAACACATAACAACAGAGGAATTATAATCTAACTCGTACTTACCATTTATAATACAAATATTTTGATATCAATCAAAATAGTTTCTTTGAATAATCTCCAATTATGCAGGTAAGTAAACGCTTATGGCCGGTAGTATAGGTATTTACTCGTACTTCCTATCACTTCCTTTGATTTTTCATTAAAAAACAAAAAGAAAATAAATATTTAACGTATTTGTAGTTTTGAAAATAAATAATACTGAACAGTTAATACTTAACAACATTAACTTAAATATGAATTCCCATGTTATAATTACCAATAGAGTACGGTTTGCCTTCTAGATCCAAAACCGCCAAAACAACCTTATAATGTGCAAGTTGGACCGCTATGGGCTCGGAATGGCACCGTCAACGCGGAAGTTAGGTGGACACCACCGCAATCAGATCTACCCATTCAACGCTATAACGTATTTTGGAGTCGTAGACTGAATGGAGCAACCGATTCAGTCCTAGTTAGAATGCAAAGTGTTCCTAAGGTATTAGACTTCACGATCCCGAAGCCTGTTACTATTTGAAGTACATATTTGTATTACACTCTGTACAACAAGAAACGCAGACCCCAAATTCAAACAACTTTTAATGAGAAAAGAGATATTTGTAAAAACATAACCGCGATTAGCAGCGATACACAAAATGGTTCCAAAAGTGTTCTAACTATCTTAAAATTGTTAACCGATTCAGAAACGCTGCGCTTTTAACGCATGCCTGTTGATTGGTGTATGAACTGATACGCATACCATACAAAAAATCGGTGGTTAGAACAAACCTAGACTGTTTCGATGTTTTAGATCGTTATCTTGCAAAATCCAGTTCTCGGTACCAATATTAAATCAGACCTTTTCTTGACGTCAGTAGTTCATTGTTGTATAATTGCACCATCCGCTGAGCGTTTAAATTACCAGTAAACACGCATATCGTCCCAAAACCATGAATATTAAAGCATACCCAAACATGGAACTTCACTGCATGTTGTACAGTTCGTTCGACGGCTAGACCACCCTTTGCTTCTTGGCACCCGGGCCCAAAAAGAAGATTGATCCGTAAACACCATATTCGTTCAGTCTCAGACGGTATTTTCCCGTGTCCATGTTAAGTGAGCCTGTCAGTAATCGTAACGGTTGCCAGGTTCCGCCATGTCACTAGGTTTTTTGTCCCTGACGTTTCTCGAACAACTGCGATTCGCGAAACGCTGCAGCAATAACGTGCACGAAGCCAATACATTTGAAAATCCGAACCGCAGTTGTTCGCGAAACGTCAGGGACAAGAAAACCTAGTGACACGGCGGAACCCGACAACCGTTACGACTATGATAAACGGTCATAAAAGTCTGAGATACTATTGGTACTCGTACTCAAAGAATCGGCCTCTAAGAGTCATTAAACTAATATTTATATTTCTTCTCGTCAACATAGACTGCCCTTGACGCAATATTAAATGCAGTTTTCTACTGAACAAATTAATTATTGCCTTATCTTGCCTAGTTGTCATCGCACGAGATTGATCGCGTCCTGTAACATTACCCAGTGCTTCCGTCTGTTGGCCTTCTCCAACGTCGTATATAATCTAGTGTTTTTATGTAACTACCTGACAACCGCTGCAATACACATTTTTAAGTTATTTAGGTGATTACACAAAAACACTGCTTCAAAACGCATTGCGTACATAGCGTCATATTTACCTACACCACCACCTCTTCTACAAGCGAACAAGAACTAATTTGGAACCTAACTAACTTAACTGAACCAAGGGAAGGGTTATTGTTACCTGCTATATCATTATCGCCCCTTTATCTCTTTTCCTAGAAAATATATTAGCCTGTGTTTCTTATTATACAAACTATAGCCTCACAAAGTTAAATCAAATTACACAAATGCGAACGGATTCTTTATTTCTTAAACATTTTTAGAAGTGCAAGCAATCAACAAAGAGATTATCTAAGGTTTACATTGACAACCAATGGTAATACTTTTCATTTCCTTCACGAAATTTTCGTTTAGTTCTGATGGTAAAGAGGACGAGTTCACATCTTCTTCGCTCTTCCTCCTTCTCAATAGTGGAATTTTATAATGGACCGGTCTGCAAAATCCTAGTGCACATCGCCCACCCTTGCAAGAGACGGTATATAAGAATCTGAAAATAGACATTACTGTGATTTGCTGGAGATTTTGCTCAAAGAATCCATTTACCTTGGTATATAATCAGCTCCTAAATCGATGTATTGGTATTCCATTTCGCAGGAACACGTGAAATAGTTGTGGGATCTGACGCTCTTCAAGGTGATGAAAGGAGACTTCTTCACGTCAATTTCTTTAACGATTTCGTTGTCGAAAAGATGCGTGTAGAAAGGGTAGTCTTCGCCCGTGCTCCTAACGTCCATAAACTTGTTTGGATTAGATTTTTCTAGACGGAAATCCATATTGTCGTTTGGCGGCAGAGATTTTAAGACTTCTGATGTCATTAGCGAGATGCAGATGGTAATGATGTTAAGGAACAACCACATTTCTATGGAAGAAACAAATATGTGGCAGTTAGAGTGTCAGTACTTTGAGGTTCAATATACGTACAGTCATGTGCACGAAAATAGCAGTGGTCTTAATTCGACTAAAATACCAATTTATATGTTAAATAACAAAGTTTATTGGATTGTTCATCCCTACAAACTCAAAATAAAACTTTTCACAGGTATAGCAGTAAACTCCACTCACACAAATTTATTAATTATTCGGAACGCTGCGTTTCGAGAGCACGTGGACTCTCATTGTCAGCCGTGTTACCGAGTGAATGTAAAAAACTGTATCACACATGCAAATTATTTTCTACGCAGTCTCTAAAATTTCTGAAACATATGACTGTTTACAATCTACTAGGTATGTGTTTATTTTCGGGAAAGGATGGAACGAAAGCGAACCGTATCTTTAACAGAGCCTATGGTAATAAATCAATCAGACTCGAGTGTGTAATTGGGGGTGGTTCTCTGTTAGATCTAATAAATGTATTGTGCTTATATTGGAAAGGAAAGATAGATTTATTGTTTTATTTTATTTAAAACCCTTTCATTCCACGAACTTCTGGACCTCCCCTCGTATGTAGCTCGAATTATTTGATTCTATAGTCAGTAACCAGCTTCGCCCAAGTTACAAACATGGTATGATTCATTCATTGAAGAAAGGGCAATTTTGGCATTGTTGTTCTAATATGATTGATTGATACGCTTTAGGGAAGTGATGAGCAAATATTCGCTATATAAAGCATGCGAATTCAATTGCAAAATCGCATCATAAAGTCGTGAGCGCCAGCACTTCTTTGATAATGGAAAAGGACCGAAGAAATGTTTAAACTTCAATTTAGTTGAAAACACAAATATGCGGCGCTTACTTAAAAATAATCCAAATAATTTTTGCCATATATATCGTAAATTCAGTCCATTACGTTAGGGTGAACAGTTATCTCCAAAAATATATCAATTGTATTAATGTTACTTCGGTATGACAGAAAAATCAGCCAGATATTTTGGGAGTTGATTATCTAGGCAGCGGCATGCTCTGCCTTTTTTCCTTCCTATCTTATTGAGAGAACAATCATTTTGGCTTTTAAAGTGCATGATTCAACAGTCTTAAGAAATGTAGAAAAAGTATCGACTCAAAAATCATCTCTAGTGACAAACTATATAACTAACGATAATACTAGTTCTATAAATATTGAATACCCATCGGAGCCTCATTTCATTCCATCTTTGTCACGCAAGCTACATTTAATTACTCCTCAGTTTCAATTAAATGGTTGATCTGGGATTTGAACTTATTTAAATTACAAGCAGAATTGCTTGGGTTGCCACCACAGTAATACATTTATTAATTAGTATTTTCCGCAGCAACGGACATAGCAATCTTATTGATTTCTATAACATTTAGTGTACTGCAGTGATGGTTATAAACTTTTTAAAGCTTTCGGAATAGACCATGATTCCAGTTCGTGGAGATTCTCGATAAATCTATCAAAGACTAGCCTGAAAGCGGTTTTGCCACATAATGGAAACCTTTAATTTTCTATTCCAAGAGGCTCTGGTGCTTGTAAGAATGTAAGAACTTAAAGTAATTATTAAAGTATAATATATTATAAACAGAAAAATATGTATACAAAATCAGAGTTAACTTGGTCATCTATCTTTTAAATAAATGTTACCACCTTTTCTATGAAAATTGCTGTAATTTAATGGCAAAGTTAAAGTTTATTGGTTGTAACACTTTTTGCAAAATTTCCCTCAGCAAAAAACTATGGTAAGCACAACTACTATGGTTAAATGTATATCTCTATAAGTGAATGCATGTTTTTTACATGGTACACGATTGCTGTTATTTTTTTTAATCTTCCGAGCAACTTTCCACATACTTCAAGTTTGCAATATTTCTAGGTGGATCCAATCATATTCAACTCTAACTATCGAGGCTAAATTTCATGCATTATAATATAGTAATGAATCCTATCATGCAAGTTCTTTTATTAGTATTATCTTTTTGCTTACTCCTTAAATTATCTTCTGTTCAGGATTTCGTATAAAATACAAGAATTTTCTTTTGATTTTGAAAATATAAAACCTTAAGTAAAACGCATAGGTTAGCAAGAAAATATTGTGTGCTTACACTGTGATAAATCCCATTTTTATTTTTAGCACGTTTTTGTATATACAGGGTTAGCAGACAATTTGGAGGCGATGCTACAGCGGCTAAAAGGCTCAAATTAAGGCCCTTAAAATTTCGTGTAGCAAAATTAAAATTTTTGGGTTATTTTGAAGTTAATAAGTATTAGTTTTGATACATATCTTGCGAGTCTGATCGACATTTCGAATTCTTTTTAAAACGGCATTCTGGGTTCTGGCTTGTTTTATATGCTTATATAATAAGCTTATAAGGACACAGCCCTTTCAATAATAACAGTAAATTTGTAAAGATATTCCTAAAGATTAGAGAAAATATTGAAATAGTTTGCCATGAAAATTGACATCTCAAACACAAACAGTACACCTGATTCTAGTAAATCCAATTCATCGTTCGTCAGCTACTACTTACCTGTTATTATGTATATGCAGTTATTGTAAGTGATGGCAAATTTAACCGAAAAAGAATATATTGAGATATCAGTTGTGATGGGATATGGCGATTAGGGAGATCATGAGCTGAAGTTTGTAATATCTTTAACAACAAGCATATTCAACTACCACTAATTAGTAAATCTATGGTTGGCAAAATATTAAAAAAAATAAACTGGCTGTGTGAAGAATTACCCCAGATGTTATTGGTCGTAGATTCCAACAAATGACTATAGAGACTTTAGAGATTTTGCTGAGAATTCAGGAAAATCCAAACCGTCCATTACTTATATGACTAGCCATTTCAGTGTTTGAAGAATGTCTGTAAGTAGTAGTTTTGGGAAAAAATAAATATCACGTATATAAGGTGCATAATGTAGAAAAACTTTCAGAAGACGATTTTGATTTCTGTTTAAATAGTACCAATGATAGATTTAATTGCAGACATTGAATTGACTATAATTCGCAATGAAATGAAGCTCGCCCCCAGTTTCCATAAAATTAATGTATGAGCTGGCATTGCTTATAATTCGGCCGTTTTTCATCATTTACACAAAAAATAAGTATTTTGACTCTAATAAAAAATGATTTCGACAGTATAAAAATTTAACTAAATATTTTCGATTTTCTTATTGTAACTGCTTGTTACTAATTACACATTAAAAAATATTGTTTAATGTTATTTTATGTATTATGAAAATGTATCTAGTGATGTTTTTAACGTACTTACAAATTACAGTCTTCTAGGTGTGTATTTTTTGGAAAAGTTTTACAAATGAATCCTAACACCTTTGCCATTATCGGCATAGAGTACATAATAAGCCCATTGAATATGTAACCCAAAATCCACACTGCTATTTAAAAAAAATCAAGATAGCGGCAGGATCCGGAAGGTATTTATTAAAGCGAATGCTTGTTTACTTAAGAATAATCAAAAATATTCTAATTTCACTATATGAAAGTTTAACACAGCTGACGTTGTAGCATCATGTTCAAACTTTGCTGCCTACCCTGTATATTTTTGTTTTTAAAATTAGCCTTGTAACAGAATTGGCTAAAGCAAAGGCTTATAGTATTTGGAATATATGTGTAAATATTTAATTTTAGGTGAAAGGTAAAAAGAAATATACGAACAGATAAAAACATAACATTTCCCCGCAATTATTGAAATATGAAATAGTTTCGTATTTATACAAAAAGTGAATCACGTCATCTTTTAGCCATAGTGTATTTGCTGACACTGTTTGCAAAACGTAAAAATGTCCTATTTAAGATTTTGAGGCGTTACCAACTTTTTTTAACGTAACCACTGTAAGCTTTAATTAGTCTAAAAAAGTATCATTTGCAAAAGCCGTAAAATATGAACTCCAAATTGACGAATACTACATAAGGTATTTCATTATACTTTTAACTAAATATTAACGTTATTATCATAGGCAACAAAGAATATATCTATAGAAGCATACCTTCTTGTACTTGATGTCAAACTTCAGGAAAATCTGGGGTAGAACTGATTATACCTTGCAAGCCCTCCGGGTATTTATATTAAACTACATAAAAGAGGGTGTTAGCTTTGTTAGAAAAAAACAAATCACAGCAGTGACAAGTCCATTAAGATATAGATTACATGTTTTCACGTTAAAAGAGGTGGTTTATTGTTTATATCTTTATGTACTCAGGTGTCATCAACATATATGAACACGTACACGAAAAAAACTATTTTCACTCTTTAGATCATTTATGTTACTTTTTTATATCTGTAACGTTTTATAAATGCCACAAATGATACTAATAGTGTAATTTATTGTTTTCAGGATCAAACGAAGTTTCTATTATATGATTTACAACCCAACTCTTCGTACTTCCTACAAATACAGGCTATAGTTCACTACGGAAAAGAGAAAATTAAGGGAGAAAAGTCTGGTCTAGTACTTAATACAACAAACTTCATAAATGGTAACTCTATCCTTAATTTTAATATTTTCTGTTACTATCTGATTCATTGTTTTAGTAAGTGACACCCAAACAGATTTGTTATTACATCAACGTCATAGTATCGAAGGCCTTGATGTTAGAAAACCCTTCTGGAGCAAAAACGATCTTAAAACAAGGATAGTATGGAAAGCCAAGAAGAATATGAAATACAACGTGACATGGTGGACCACCGACAGTGGCAACCTGCCTCAAATAAAACTGTATGAAATCACTAAGGTTTAATAAAATTGTATTTCTCCAAAATGTCTTAAAACAAATGAACTTTTGGTTTGTAGGGTCCCAGGTATGATTTACATAGTTTACGATTTAATAGCAGGTACAGTGCCACTGTGAGAGAAATAACTCAAAAACCGACGAAATCAACTCAGGATACCTCCATAACATTTAGTACACCAGCTTGCGGGGAAATACTGAAGCGTTACAAGAAAGTTAAATGTATTAAATAATTTTAACCTTTTATCCATTGTTAAGTATTATTGTATACAAAGTTTAAAATAAATTATTTTGTTATACGTTTATTATAAATTTTGACGATGCTTGAAGTTTAGTAATAATTGACCGTATATTTCAAAAATATATGTTTGGAACCGAAACACCTGGAGGAATTGTCAAGTGCTTTAAGATTAAAAGAATATTGAAGTATTAAACTAATTTTTGATTAGTTCAAATTCTGTAGTTATTCTTCTTTTCTGTTGATAACACTTCATATTTTTTTGTCATGATTACTGCAAGGAAACATCAAATAGGTGGTGAATCAGTAGCGTAAACAATATTTTATTTTTCATTTCCTGTCATATTCATTGAACTGTCATAAAAACTAAGGATATTTATCATTTGAATTGAAAACATTGAACCATGATAATGGTTACCGACGCGGACCATTATTTTCTTGGACTCTGTATACATTCATTTTAAAACGCGCGCCATTTTCTTGCAACAACAGGAAACCGACTGATGTTAGCCATAAATTTAATTAAAATTTGTAAAATGGCTTCCGTGTTTGTAACTTGAATTTTATTCTGAAGAAAAGAATGTGAGATTAACCAACTGCATTAAACAAGAACCAAATACAATGAGCACTTGCACCATTTAATTTATGGAATTATCTTTTTAACATAGTTCAAGGTAAGTTCACTTATTCTATTCATTTCTGATATTAAAGTAAACAACGGTTTTATTTGTATTTCATCCATACATATTTTTAAATAATCTAAAGGAAGAGCGAATTTATCGTGCTTCTTTCTCGCAAGTCGCTGTGTAATTTACTTATTTTAATGTTTATATTGTAGGTAATATATATTTATAACAAAGATGAGGCATCTAGAAATAAAAGAAGAAGATCTAAACGAATTAGAGATCCTTGAAAACGATGATTTAAAAGTAGAAATGCCAGAGCTAAACCTGGAGGAATGTGAACAACTTATGAAAAGTGAATTTATAAATGATAGCAACCCATATTCTGTTGAAAATAGTTTAGTATTTGATTTGAACACAGAAAGCGAGCTTATTGAAGTATGTGAACCTAGCAAGAGGATAGAATTACGTAAAAATAGACGTAAGCTATTAATTCCTCAAAGGGTACAAGCAGGAAATGGTCAAGGTGCTTCCATAGATAATAATTCGGAAAACAGTCAGGATTTACCCGAAAGTATTATTTCCGATATTGGTCTTCCAGCTTATCCAGTTGCTGAAGCGATTATAGATAGCAATTTATTTAATTCTGACTCAGACTTGCCGGAGAATGATGACTTGTCACAAGACATTGATGAGGATGATATCTTTAAGGGAATTCAGAACGAAACTGGTTGGTATAATAGCCAATGCGCGTTGCTAGATTCATATATTACTGAATTTTTGCAGAAGGTGAGAAGTTAGATGACGAAATGATGGATAATGTTAAAGAGGAATGGAAGGCGCATTGGGGTGTTAAATGTAATATGTGTGAGAAAGTTTTCCCTTATAGAGCGGAGTTCGATAATCATTATATTAACTCATACAGTATGATTCCGGTTTACACTTGCTCATTTTGCAATAAAACTGTTGAGAAGTATACTACCTTTCGATCACATTGTTATAGGCATATAACAGAAGGAAGATACAAGTAAGTTAATATTTTTTTGTATAAATCAGAAATGAAAAATTCCATAAAAGTTTCTACCTTCTTACACTAACTGGAATTTCCGTTTTATCCTCTCGTTAAGTAAGGTATTATCTGTACATATTTATTTTTACATGTAATCTCTATATCTAAATATTTGGAGTATGAAGTCACAGTATAGACATCCTGCAGATGTAGCAGTATTGTGTAAAGTTAGGGGATTTCCCGGTAATATGTTTGTAACACTTTGAAAAGTATTGGATCATTTTATTCGTTGATAGGAAAAATATTTTGCTGTACGCTACAATCTCGCTAATCTGAACTATACCCTATTTTTCAATTCGGAGGAGAAATTTGACAAGACCCGTTTACACAATGGAATTTTTCAAAGCTACTTTTTGGCACCAGTTTTAAAAATAGCCAGGATTTTATATAAGTTGTAGTTACGTAATTATTATTAAACGCAAATTTAGGGAGAAAAATTAAATACAAACGCATTTAGAAAAATACACGATCTAAACGTCAATTAGTTGTAACGATATGGCGGCGGGCAATATTCCAAATATGGCTAGTGTAATTTTTGCCGAAAATTGAGCAACAGCTAGCCTACTTTTTGGCGCTTCAATTTAAAAAAGTAATTAAAAATTAGAGTATAATTGGAGAAAGGATTCAGAAATGGAACGATTTTTTTCACTTAAACTTTATATGCGGGGTCTAGGGGTACATGAATAGATTAAAAAACTAAAAATATAGACCAAAATTTTATTTCAAACAAAACTTTGAACAAAAACATTAAAATGTTAATCAATATAACGTTGCTTCAGCGATTTTACTTATATGAGCAGCAGCTGCTTGATAAGCAAAATAAGCAATGCTTTTGCAGACAAATCTTTCGTTTTCTTCTTAACTTCAGATATAAAACAAATCATTTACGGAAAACATCCATTTTAATCCCTATTTCCCTATCCGTATTTTGGCCCACACGCGATGTGAAGATTTGGAATTCTCTTAAATTGCATAACTTTATTTCCATTTTAACAAATAGTAGTTACAGCTTATGAATGCCGTAGACATTGAGACAAATCATGAAACCATACTTCTCATTCAATTTGTGACTTGCTGAAATGACTTAACAGCTGATTCATAGGTAGATAATTTTTCGCTGATTGACAATTGTCGAATACTCTTACGTTTCTTGAAATTGTCCAGCCATCTGAAACTTGTTTCAAAATAGTTCCTTTCAGCTACTGATGAAACCACCAAACTTTTTCGCATAATATCTCAGATATCGGAATGTGTTGCGCCCTTTATTCTAAAAATCATATATAGGTACAGTAGTGATCATATTTAATATCGCCCAGTATGACGGAGGGAATATGAAAATTATAGTCTTTGTGATGTTACCAACAGATCGGTTTCCTATGCGTGCGTTTTCTGTTACAATTTTATTAAGTCGTACAATCTACTTGTACAATTGCGAAATCAATAAAGCGGACTACTAAAATTAAATCATTTTGAATACACAACAACTCATGCATGAGTATTGTATGCATGCAAGTACAAAAAGGCATTTATAATTTTAATAAATTTATTAATATCTCCATCGTATTAATTAAACAAATACCTAAAACACAAATAATTAACTGCACCAGGTATGTACATAAATTTGAGAAAAAATTCGGCAGACCTGGCAGCGCTGATGGCTTATGCAACTGTCCACACTATCGCGCATGAGTAACCTGTATCCACCTTTAAAAGCGCAATTTCGGTATATGTATTTGGGCATTTGAGAGTCTTCTTTGCCCTAGCTGTTGATGCGATGTATATAGCCAATAATTATACTTCACCATCTTTCAAGTTCCCTTATAATCTCACTTTTATCCTGAAGCGACAACGTTGTACATTTTCGCTTTGCCATGACTGAATTAAAAGATACGCACACGTTACATTTATCAAAACACTCGAAACTATGGTTAATACTGACTTGACGAAAAGATGTAACAAATCTCATATTTATTTGTACTGTCCTAGAAAATTCTTTAATAACACAGCCAAAAATTGATTTCGACGAAATTTCCACGGCTTTTAAGTACATATCTCTCTAGCATGCGGCAGTCGAGACCAGTTCTTTGTTGGTTATAGACGCAGGTGTTGGTTTTATTTCTCAAAAATAATACACTACTCATACTTAAATCATTTAGAATAGTTTTCCGTTGGCTTTTCCAATGATAATTGAAATTTCCTTGTTCCTCCGTTAAATTTCATTAATTCGTGAAATCTTTAAATAATTACATCCAGGTAAGAAAATTTGCCAATTGAAATTTAACAACATAAATGGCGATTTAAATAACGATTTGTTCATAAGGTTCCGTGGTGTAGTGGCTTAACACACCGGTCTAGCGAACGGGAACTCTAGGTTCAAATACATACTACTGGGGCCTTTTATTTTTAATTATTTAAAAATTTCCCGAATGACTAATTAATTGAATTTAAAGTTAAATTATCATTACTAATACTGTTTGGATTATCGAAATTTTGATCGGATTAATGAAACCAGAATTTTAACTGAAGTTTGTTCGGATTATTGGATGTTCGGAGTGCCGCCTGTTTGGATTACATTATTATTAAGGTCACATTGTAGTCTGTTTCAACCAGGACCATTGGTCTCACCAGGACAACACTGAACGTTACCACATTTTTAATATAAAGACTTCAAATAAATTTTACCTCTAATAATCTATTCCACGAAAAACGTTTGTCGTAACTTCACTTGCATTAGTTGTCAATTTGACACGTAGTATTTGTGCAGATGCATAGAATATGATCCTACAAAACCTTTTTCCTCTATTAGAAGAAGATGCAAGAAATGTCACGAACAAGGTGGAGGCCACTTTCAACAGTTTTTATAAAATCTTACTCGTTTGTTACAAATAAACACATTTCATTCAGTTAAAAATTTTCGTTTTATGATTTTCGCATTTGTCATTGTCATTCAAATAACTTATATCAAACAAAATTTGTATTAAGTGTAACAAGTTAGGATATAATTATAACTTCAAAGGCTACTTTTAGGTAAACATTTCTTTGAACGCATCTTGTATATTTTTAAAAAAACTTTCCATGTAGATTTTATGTGCACAGTAAAAAATTTTGTACAAATTACTTTTAAATGTATGGAAAACGATAATAATCAGTTTAAGTATTTTTATTTTTACAATTACTATGTATACCTACAATACACTAAAAGTAATTTCAACATACTAATTTTAAATATAAATCTTTACAGGTATAGCAGTAAACTCCACTCACACAAATTAATTAATTATGCGGAACGCAGCGTTTCGAGAGCACGTGGGCTCTCATTGTCAACCGTGTTACCGTTAAATACATTAAGTCTAAAGAAGCAGTAAAAGCAGGCACAAATTGTGATACCTTTTATTACATGTGACACAATTTTAGCAATTTTTGACAGCGGTGTTATAATTTTGATGATTCTGGTCATTTCGCTTAATTTAAATAATGTACTATCTATTTCATAAAATGAAATTGTGGGTTGTATGACGGAAAATGATACTTTTTGTCCTTTCCCTTTCGAATACAACATATAATCATTTGATTATAATCTACTGGTGTGCGTTCCTCTTCGGAAGCGTTGAAATATTTCTCAAATTATGTAAACACATTGAAAATTAACTGAGTTTACTTGATAGAAAAAAAACCGTAATTATATAATTTTTATATGATACTAATCAGTAATTCTTACTGAATTTACAACTGAAACGTTTTTGAAAGTGGCAACAGTTAAAAAAAGACGATTCACTGCTTAGGTACAAATAAAAGTACAAATACGAAAAATTGGGCTGTAAATGGAACGACAAGTGACGTGCGATAAACAAAACAACCGTATCACTCTAGACAAATAAAGTCCGCCAAATGACCTAGCGACGTTACCTGGGTGACACAGGGTATATAGTTACATGTTTACTTAGGTTTCTACGTGTACTTTTATCATGCGCTTAATTCCCTATTTTCTGTGGCAATTTCTTAAAATTGTAGATTGTTCAAAATACGATTAATGCTGAAAATTGTTGTCTTTATTAAGAAAAAAGTTTCCAGTGAAATATAATAAAATATTATTCTATGAATTGCACTAAAATAGGATACGTCATGTGCAGAAATTTCCAAAGGGTCGAGCGAGTAAGTTGTCTATTGTAATAGATGGATTTCCTTTTTAGGAAACTAATCTTTTGTCAGTCGGAAAGTATGGGCGGCATTGTTGGCTTATTGGAATATCCAATGTTGCGACGGTATTTGTTCGTGAAAGTCTATTAAAACTGTCTCCACAAGTTTGAGTAAAAATAAATCATAGATATATGTATTTTATTGTTATATACAAAAATACCCAAACTATAATAGTAAAAATTTGGACACACTACGTGTGCTTTCGTGCAAATTGTACCAACAATATTTGGCCATTTTTCAAATGGTCATAACACATGGGCTGAAAAGTCCCGGGCCTAACAAAGAAAACACGGTCTTTTTGGTTCAAAATTAGCTTTATTCGTCAACGTAATCTCCATCAAGAGCAACGCAATCATTCTAGCGCCGCTCTAACATTTCAATACCACTTTTGTAGAATGATTTATCTTTTGTCTCAAAATAGGCCTCAGTTTCAGCGATAACCTCTTCATTCGTGCGAAATTTCTTACCGGCGAGCATTTTTTTGAGGTCTGCGAACAGCCAGTAGTCGCTGGGAGCCAAATCTGGCGAATACGGTGGATGTGGGAGCAATTCGAAGTTCAATTCATGTAGTTTTGCAATTGTTTTGATTGACTTGTGACACGGTGCGTTTTCTCGATGAAACAATTTTTTTTTCTTTGCCATATGCGGTCGTTTCTTTGCAATTTCGGCCTTCGAACGCTCCAATAACGCTATATAAGATTCATTGTTGATGGTATTTCCTTTCTCAAGATAGTCGATGAATATTACACCACGCACATCCCAAAATACCGAGGCCATAACCTTTCCGGCCGATTGTTGTGCTTTCGGGTGCTTTGGACGAGGTTCACCAGTTGCTGTCCACTCAGATGACGATCGTTTTGATTCCGGAGTGAAGTGATGGATCCATGTTTCATCAGTTGTCAACTATCGACGCAAAAATTCCGGTTTGTTGCGTTTAAACATGGCCAAACACTGCTCAAAATCATCAACACGTTCTTGTTTTTGGTCGACGGTAAGCAAACGCGGCACCTACTTTGAACAGAGCTTTCTCATAGTCAAATGCTCATGCAATATAAAGCCAATACGTTCTTTTGATATCTTTACGATATCAGCTAACTCACGCAACTTCACTTTTCGATCATTCAAAACGATTTTGTGGATTTTTTTGATGTTTTCTGGTGTTACCGCCTCATTTGGACGTCCACTGCGTTCTGCATCATCGGTGTCTCTACGACCACGTTTGAAGTCAGCAAACCAACGTTTTATTGTTGTTTCTGATGGAGCGGAGTCCCCATAACACTTTTCAAGCCATTGCTTCGCTTGAACGGTATTTTTTCCCATCAAGAAGCAGTGTAAAATTAAAACACTAAATTGTTTTTGATCCATTGTTTTGAAAATAACAAAAGTAGCGTGACTCTTAGCACAATAACTCACAAACTAATGAATAGAATATCATGAAATTTTAACAGCTGTCTTTTGAAGGTTAGTACTAACTGAGAGAAAGGTGACTGCAATAAAACTAGCGTCATCTATGTGTTAGGTCCGGGACTTTTCAGCCCATGTGTTATATGATGGGCAGTTTCCTGTTCCATATTTTGAACGGAATTTATTTGCTAGTTAGTTCTACATAAATATCGCCAAATTTAAAATATTTCAATTGCATACATTTCTATTCTATTTAGAAACCTATTACGCAAGTTTCATAGTAATTTGGATATTACGTGGTTCCATTGTAGCTCCAATTTTTGCTGGTAGTTGTTAAGGTACGTTGAAACTAGATAAAATGATGTACATGAGATATGCGTGTCAGAAATAGGAGTCGGATGCATCCGATACATATATAACTGGCTTCAATATCGTTCAACCTGTTATTGATCGACGCAACTGCTATTTGAACTGCATTTGCGTTGTTGTAATTCTATACGTTATTAATTTCATTTCCCTCGCAAATTAAGTATACTAGGTGTCCCCTCAAATAAAAATCAAGCGTATATCACTTTATGATCCCTTAGCAAAGACATGATCAGCCACTGATAAATATACTTTGACGCCATCTAATTTAGCGATTACAGTAAATGAAATGTCCGTGACATACTTATAACATAATAGATAAGATACTAATAGCCGATATTCGCATCTGAGTGGAGTGGTAATTTAACAATAAACAGAAGTGGGAATGTGATATGATGATGTCATAATCCATACATGTTTTAGTGTATTTGATAAAATTACTCCTGCAGTTTTTAAAAAGTGCATTTTATAGAAAACAAGTTAAAGTAAGAATTCTCTAAAAATAATCTGAATTTTAATGGTAGACAATACGATAATATAGCTTGTTATAAAGTTCACGAAAGTAGAGTTTAGGTGTAGAAACATCTTCAGGGTTGACTCTGACTTGAATCAAATTTTAAAAAGTTAATAATTGTCATCGTTACAAATATTCAGTCAGCTGCTAAAGTGCGAATAGATTATACAAAATGTGAGGTACACTTTTCTTTTACCTAAGAGTGTCGGATAAGCAGTTTCCGATAATCAAAATTTCTACTGAGCTTTATTGAAAAGCTTTATGGGTTTTAGTGCAGAACTGCGTGACGTGTTATTATTAATTTTTGAAGCAACAAGTAATCAGTAAACTTAAACGTAGCGCACGCAAAATAGAGTATACCTACAAGAATATTTAGTAAAGATTGTATTATAAAAATGGCCTTAGTATCGCACATAGACAAGAATTTGTCACCTTTTACTGTATTTGCGATGATATGGAGTTTTTCCAAAACTCAGCTTTTCTGTCTCCATTTTGTTGCGCAATCTTTGTTGGTAATCTATTTTTGGTCTAAAATTATTGACATCATTTTTGATCGATACTTGATTGAAAATGTTCTCATTAAACTTTTATACCTTGTTTCAGATGTAAGGAATGTTCTAAAGGTTTTAGTTTGCAAAGTTTATTGCAAGTACATATAGTAGGTAAGCATAGTAAAGCTAAGCCATTTATGTGTGAGGAATGCGGAAAGAGCTTTGTCACAAAACCTGGTTTGAAAATCCACCTAAAGAAACATAAAAACGAAATCAAAGAAGATTATCCATGCGTTGTATGCGGAAAAGTGTAATATTTTAATCCTTCTGTAGATTCCGACGTAACAGCTTTGACGATCTTCTTTATAGATTACATACCAGGGGTGGATTGACCTCCCACATGAATGTCCATCGCCTGGGAAAACGTTTCATGTGCGACATTTGCGGAAAGACTTTCACCCAGAAGGTCAACATGCAACAGCATTGCAAACAACATACCGGGGATAAGCCTCATGGTTGTGACAAATGCGGAAAAACGTATTTTTCAAATTTCCACGCAGTTTTGCATGATTTGAAAGCATTTTGTTTGCAGTTTTGCTGAAAAATCGCATTTAGCTAGACATTACAGCTTCCATAGTGAGCAGAGACCGTATAAATGTGAAGTATGCCAAAAAATGTATAAGACTGAACGTTGTTTGAAGGTGCACAGCATGGTGCATGTAGCTGAGCGGCCTTTTATCTGTAAAATATGTAGCAAGCGTTTTCTGAGCAGCACGAAATTGAAGGTAAGTGGATTTTCTAAAATTATTCTTGAAGTGACTATTTGTTGAAACGGATATCAATGATAAAAAACAAACATTATCAAAATTATTTGCATGTTGCATTTTCAAGAGACTGCAAAGTAATGAATAGTGCATAATTGTTTTATACTCCATTCACGTTAAGAATGCAGAGTTAGAATAGATAGGGCCTAAAATACGGACTTGCCATTGGCTAATCGGCGAGGCATATTCACACAGGGAAAACAAATTCAATTTCTTCATATATTTCTGTAAATTGATGTCAGTTGTCAAATTTACTTATCATTTTGTTTGTTTCCTGCAGTTTTTCATTGTACTTTTTATCTTCATAAATAAGTTGTGGCAAAAATAGGTCTAGAGGGCTAGATGTTCTAACACCTGAAGCTTGGACAAACTGTTAAACACACTATTGAAGAAGAGAATTTATTATAACTGCAGATGCGGATTCATCGACAGATACATCAGATTGTGATTTTGCCTAATAGAAGAGCTAATAAATTAATTAAATTTATGTCTTCATGCGTGTCATACATTTGGTTAAGGTGTTTTATTCGTCGTAATAATTTTAAAAGAACATGTGTACAAATTAATTGTATCAAACGTGTTATCGAAGAAGAGAGCAAGACATATTAACTGGGTAATATCGTTGAAAATACACTTAAAGAATTTTTCATAACAGCAAATATATCATCTTCGTCAGACCTCCGTTATCAGCATCTAATTCGAATGTCCGAATCATTTGCATAATAAATTAAAATTATTTGTTCACCTTTTTCACGCTACCATTTGATTTATAAATAAAATTCATATGTTTTTTGTATTTGTTTATAAATTAAATGCTAACAGTAAACAAAATCTTTTTTATTAAATTTAATTCAGAATATATGCAACTAAGAAATTGCGATAATTAATTAGTATATTTGATATTTTATTGTAGTCATTAATATGCACGCAATTATTTATTGACTCCTGTCGTTGAAAATGTACGTAGGTTTTACTCGGGGTAGAGTGGATTAGTATACTTGTAGTGCTGTTTTCTTTTTCACTGAATAGGTCATCTAGCTTCATCATTGGCAATAACCAGAGTCTATACAACATTTAAGGATCTTGTGTGTTGGCATGTACTCTAAAGCCATTCTATGTACTTGGATACAGCCCTGTTGAGCCCATTATGTATTGTTCATAATCAGAAACATTCTTCCTTGTTTGGCTTTGTTTTGTATATATTGAATTGCTTGCCTTCAACCATACCATTGAAACTTTCTCTTTTAAAGTTGATAGAGATTACCAAGATTTACTTCATGACAAATGACTTGGTATAGCACTAGGTATATAACCGTTTATGTCGAAGTTGTTCTTTCAAATTTTCGATTCAAGTTTATCCATGGCAATATTATTATTTTAAAGCTTGTCATATGGCATTTATGTTTTCTTCGATTAACTTTAAATGCAATCTCATTTATTCTCTATCATAATTAAATAAGCTGTTTCAGTAAATGAAACAATCGAAGTATACATTTATATTGCAATTGATGTCACTTTTACTTTATTATTACGGTATTATTTTATCCGGTCATATAACCATAATGTGTTGCACATAAATATTTAATAATCTTGCTATTTACTATGCAAGATTTTGATAACCAAACTTTGACGTTTACGATGTTGTCATTTGACAGTTACATCGGTTAAATTTCATCTGTGTAATACAGTTGTCGATCATAGCGCTATCTACTGCATTCTTAACGTGAATGAAGTATAGTTTTTTTATACTAAAATGTATTAGGCAAGATTAACGAAAAAGCTCCTTATAAACAGAAGTTACACGTAACGATTGCAAGGACTGTAAAGTTGTATAATTCACAGGTATTGCAATAAACTCCACACCACACAAATTAATAAGTCGGAACGCAGCGTTTTGAAAGCACGTGGACCCTCATTGTCAACCGAGTTACCAACTGGTAACTCATATACGTATTTCAAATTACTTGAAATAGGTTTTGAATATAATTTCATCTTTAGAAGGTTAAAAAGAGTGAAGAGTAAAAAATTATTTTCGTACTGTGTAGTCGATATTCTCAACAATATTCAGAAAAATAATATTTGTCGATGATTTGCAGAGGTACTTTTTAAAGGTACAATGTCAATAAAATTGCTCTTAAATCTAGGTCGTATTGATTATTTCGATGATTTTCTGCAAAAATACCGAATAAATTTTTAGGTGGGTTTCTTAAAATTTAAATTCTCATATTGATATATTATTTGCTTTTGTAAGTCGAAAGAAAAAAAATGCATCATCAATTTGAGATCGCAAAAATACCTATTGGTTGATCGCAGTAAAGTGGCAAGAGCAGAGAATGCGCAATGGTTCAAAAGTGGCGTCAAATTCAAACAGTGGCAATGGGATGCATTGTCAGTCCACATAGATTTATAAGTAAATATTGAAAATGTTCTGAAATAAATTCCAGAAAGATTTAAATTGTGTCTTTTACTAAATGATTGATTATTTATGATAAAATTACAATTTCCTTGTAATTAACTAACGGTTTTAAATTTCTGAAAAAATATCAGTACTGGTAGGATTTGAACCTACCACCTCAGCGATACCGGCGCATTGTGCTACCATTACACCACGAGACCGAATGTGAGTTCAAATCGCTTTTAGTACCTAATTATAATATCCTTGCAATTTTATCATTACTAATACCAACGGTGGTTTAATATTAATACTAATTTAATTGGTAAGAACTTGCCTTTAATAATATTCTCTCTGCTGGGGTGTTACGATATATCTATAGACATTGTGGCATCCTGGTATTAAAATCGAGTTGGATGAACATTTGGTCTCGTGGACTAATGGTAGCGCAATGCGCCGATAATGCAGAGGTCGTGGGTTCAAATCCTATCGGGACTGATATTTTTTCGGGAATTTAGAAACGTTGGTTAAATGCAAGGAATTCGTAATTTTATCATTACTAATACCAACGGTAGATTAATATTAATTTGATTGAATATATTGTTTAATTTTACTAATTGTATAACTAAACTACCTTGTTTTGTAATTATTAATTAATCGTCGTTGTTTGCATATTGTAAATCTTGTGTTACGCCTTTCTCATTCACCGACTTCGTCCGAATACATACTGCAGCGATTTACCCGTGTCTGTATGCATTTTTCTTGAACTTGTTAACTATGGTGCGAACCAACAGCTATTCCTATAAAGCTATTGAGACGCATGTACAGAGCTGTATGGAACACAGTCGCGATTCTTCCGTCAATGAATAGTGAGCTACAGTAGTTGCGCCTTGATAATATATGTTCTAATTTTTTTTATTTACTATATTTTATTGTATTGGTCTTTAATTGTGGTATTTTGAGAAGAATTCGTTCAAGATTTTAAAATTATTTTCTGTTGAAATAGAATTACCTGTTTATGGGTCGTTATAATGCGTAAAATTGTATTGATTCGAGGTTTATGGGGATGCACCTACATCAATCTACCCATTTACATGATTCAAATTCTTACTAAACGTTGCCTCATATAGCTGAGTTGATCAGCACTTATTTCACTGGATAACTAATATTTCGCTAAACGATACTAAAGTAACTAACTTTATTCAGTTGGAATTGTTCTCTACCGCTGTGTCAACCGCCAGCGTAACCTATGAGTAAGCGGGACGTACTGATGTATTAGTTCTGTTATTGAAAAAGGATAGAGATATCCTATAAGACTGTACTGGCATTTAAGGTGCGAGCAAACTCAATTCTTAATTTTTGTTGCCTAATATATTTATGTGTCAGATTATTCCAACTTTTTTTTAGCAACATCACAATATACACACAGGGGAAAAACCTTACGCATGCAACTATTGCGAACGTAAATTCACTAATTACCCAAACTGGTTAAAACATACGCGTAGAAGACATAAAGTCGATCATAAAACTGGCAAGGTTCTCGAGGTCAAGAACCTTAAAACAGAGAATCCTCCAATTCCTCCGACCACCACACCACAAGAAACCCGCACCAACGGTTTCCTACTGGAATCATTTCCACAGGACATCATGCCAAACGATTTAGCTTTTACGAAAACCGAAGAGCTGCTCTTACAGCAGACACTTATGAATTATCCTCTCATAGACGATAAATTTACGTTTCATCCGCAACTCGATCTTATTGGAGGTAAGAGTGAACTATTTTAACAATGCGATAATTGTAAACTAATCGAGTATTGGATGCAAATTGTAGAGTGTTCTTTATGTGCAGGTTCCACCAACAACTCTATGAGTTTACTAGTTCCTTATTTCCAATCGCAGTGTTCGAGTCAATCGATACCTCAAAATTCGCTTCCGTTTTCGGTTCAATTGAATGAACTTATGTCATCACAGCTCATTCCATCGATGCTTAATTGTGATTAAGTCCTTTTTTTTAACACAAAAGAAGCTTATCTATTACTGATAGCATTGTTAATTTTAATTACTTTTTATGTATATGTGAAGGATAACTGAGTAATATAGATATAAGAAATCTTTTTAGTGCCATGGTCATTGTTGTAAGAGTGTAGTTTTTGACTGTTTTAAGTCTATTTTTGGTGTTTTAGCAATAATGTTGGAAAAAGCAAACGTACATCGCAATAATGTAATACAAAAATATTTTAATTGTATTATAGATACTTTTCGTTGCTCAAGTCTGTATTGAATACAGTTTGATGGTGTAACTAAATTTTATTCCAAGAAAGAAAAGGCTCTAGCCAAAACGATAAACTATAACGTACATTTCCCCCACTACTAAGAATTTCTCTACCATGATCTTAGAGAAGCATAACTTTATTAAAGTAACAACTGAAGTGGTTTAACTATGCTATAGCAAAGAGGTTCCTAACTTTTCTGTCTTAATTGTATGGAGCTTCCTCTCACTTGTAAGGTAAATTTAGATTATGGTTTTTCGGTACCTTGAATATTTAGTTAAGAGTATAATTAAATCAGTTATTTCTTTTAGGTAACATTAAATCGTTAAAAATATATGTTACTTAAGATCATAATGAGATGAAGAAATAGTCATACATTCTTTACTATTTCCAGTTTTATTGCTAAAACCAATCTATTTATATTTGATAGTTCTAATTTGTGTGAAAATTTTAAACTTAAAACAAATGACAAAATTTAGTGTAGCGTTCTACCAAACATTCCAAGTGTTTTTTACATGTTTAACTAGTAATCACGTCATTCTTTTTTAGTCCTCCAAATTAAAACATACTTCTATTTTTAACTGAATAACAATTTTGTGATATAGCAATTTTAATGCATTCACCATCACGTTGCACATATTTGTGATAGAAGGAAGAAGTGTTTTCATTTGGAAATTTTTGTTCCTATAGGCACCTAAGTACTATATCGTCTTTACTTTTTTTTTGTGTGCACTCGTTTAACGTCATCATTAGTTCCAATTATTTTTAATGTATTCGTATAGTACGTTAGATTTGTGCGCAGCCTTTTAAGATGTTTTCTTTTGAACATATCGTATTTGAAGACCTGATATATTTTATAATTTATTATATTTCTTTTCCATGCTGCATGTGTTAGTTAAGATTTTATATATATAAATTAGAGACTGAGTATTGTATTTGTAAAGTTAGCTAAAAAGTTTTGTATTTTTATATCACAATGAAAATAAAAAAATAAATCGCATTTAAGCTGATATGTAGCACGAAAATGTAATAGATTTTTGAGAAATTCAATATCAGGTTACCAATAAATATCATTCATCATTTTCCTTTTTCATTTTTACAGGGATTTTTTTTATGCTGATGTTTGTTTGATCGGTTGCTACGATGATATACCTATTGAAATTTTTCTGAACTTGGAGATATTCTTGGAACAGAAACTATTTAGGCGTCAAACATTAAGTGAACATGTTTCCCATAATCCAATTTCCTATCCGAAAAGAAACTACACTTAATGAAATTTCTGCAGTTCCGCATAAATTGCTGAATCAATTTTTTTTTGTTGGTATCCTAACTTATGCATTGCAAATGACAAAAACCAACGGATTTTTTATAGGTATTAACACAAAACGGATAAATAAAAAATTTGCAATTCTATCTAACTTTAACAATATTGGATCCCTTATTAGGAATAACGAAAAATCTATTGTGTTCTAAGAAATAATTCGAAACACAAAAATTTGAAAATGGCGTTAATTTTTGGAGGGTAAAGGTACTCTTTCAGGCTCTAGAGTTTCATTGCAATCTGAATTTTCAAAATGCCGATGTTCTTTTGTTATTACAACAGTCACGCTCTATGCTTTGAGATACAAGAAAACTACAAGTCTTTTTACGAAAATGATTTTTATGTTCAGAATAATCACTTCCTACATCAATGTGCCTTTGTAACCAAAGCTTCCACAACGTAAAAACTTGAAACCAGTCATCTAGAATGCTCTCAAAAAAATTGCTCCATTTGTCGTGAAAGGTTAAAGAACAACCAGAAATCACACATGGCCAAATCAGGCAAATAGGTTGGATGTTCAATGACTTCTACATTATTTTCACATAATAATTCAACTGTCTGCTGTGCGCTGTGTGAAGATGTATTGTCGGGATGAAACATTAACCCGCGAATGTTGACTGACTCAAAAACTACAGGTAAACATTTTATGGTGTTTCAGTTTGCTGTGACTGTAGGTTTGATTTTCCAGCTTGATTGGTTTTAGTAATCCTGTACTACGAAAGAAAACTGCGGACATAACTTTCTTGAGAGCCCTTTGCTTTTTGGCCATTGGTGGTATTGGTCCACCATCTCCACACACAGCTCTCCTGGTGGTTAGGAATATTGTAAAATGGGATATAAGTTTCATCACCTCTTAGTATTTTAGATAGAATACGATATCCACTATTATTTAACAATTCCCGAGTGATTCTTTTTCGCTCTGCCTTTTAGAAATCCCTAAGTGTGTGTGGGACCCAAAGAGTAATAATTTTTTTCATCCAAAGATGATCATATAAAATTGAATTTACTGTTGCAGATACAACACCAAGAGCTGCCTCAATAGCTTGATATATGCATCTTCGTCGATCATACGTCTCACTCTCTTTAATATTTCCAGCGGTAACTGAGGAACATGCCCTACCAACACGTGGTTCATCACCAGGCGATATCCGTGCTCTTTTAAATTCGCTATATTAGCGAAACAGTTGCACGTGAAGGACTTTCATTACCAAATGCGAATTACAATCATTCAAGACTTTGTTGTTCACTTAAATCGACTTTAAAATCGTAGTAGACCATTGCATCCACATGTTCTCTTGACAAGTCCGTTTTTCGATGAGATATCGTATGCAGCACGTTTGTTCTACGACAGCAGCAACTCAACTGACAGCCAGAGCTTACTACTTAAGGATGGTGGTATTCAGAAATGCAGTGTTGCCAGTTCTAACTTCTCTAGTTTCGTGGTATCTCAAAATATATAGCGTGACCCTCGTATAAATTTGTTTTACGCATTTGAAATTATTTCGGGTTGAATGTGCCTTGTATAATCTCTTCCTTCACAATTATTTTTTATTAGGCCTGCTATCTGGGAAGCCATAAATTGAGTAGAGTGATTCAATAAAATATTGAATAAGCGTAATTTTGAAAAAAATCTACGAACGCTGAATTGATTAGTTAAGCTAGCTTAGCTTTGCATGTATTACTTCTCTTTATGTGAAGTTATCTGCTTATAGTTACTCTCGATTATATTGTATAATCGATAGTTAGTTTGTACTTGATATTTAATTACGTTGAACTAACTACCCAAAATAATTAAATTCTTGTAAAGTATCATTGAGGAGCAAGTATTTGCAACTGGTACTTTTTAATAGAGTTAATCAAAAATAATTTACACAATTTTCTACAATGTAATAGAGATATACTCAGTAAACTTTTAAGTCAACCAAAATTTCACAATTTATTCCTTTGTGATTTAAACCGAATTTATCGTCATCAAATAATTTCTTGAATTTTCTTGTACACTTTTCTTTGATGAAGTACCGTTTTTTCTTTAATTCCTACGCGAATTTCAATAGGACCAACTTACGAAATGTAAACATGATGTTGATATGTGGCAGTTGTTTCTTTGGTGTCAATTGTTTGTGTTTGTATTACTTTTCTCTATTTTAGATTTGATACGGCCAACGTAACTTACTGAAGTTATCTTCTGACAAACTGTAAAATTGTTTTGATTGTTGAGGTTCTTTTTGAAAATCCAGCTTTAGTAACTTCAAGTTCACTACGAACCTTCACACGAAACTTTAAATAATAGTTGATACTGTGACTGCACTTACAAAATTGCGATGGAAGAAAAACGCTTAATTAATCAGAAGTACAAAACAAGAACTCTTTCATAAAAAAATCGCAGATTCCCAAGGAAATATATGAATCTTTTCAGGTTAAATTTTATAGGAAGGAACAATTGAATAAAAAAGCAAGATATATCGAATATATGTACATACATATAGAAAATATATATTTTCTCGTCGTTTCCTTATAGTTATAGATTCGTTAAAAATTGAGCATTTACAAAGTACACTTACATTAATATTTACAAATTTCCTTAATAGCCTACAACAGTATTTACAACAAATAATTTTTGATGACAGGTAACAGCGCAAGGACAACTATACACATTGCGGATGCATTGGGCAATGCTGCACTGCCACCAGGAATCCTCTTGGGTATATTTCTAACGTATATTACTCTCTCATTAAGAGGTTGCACTGGTCTGTAGTTTAGAACTAATGGACCCTCTGGAGACCATACCCTTTCGAAATGTCGAATCTAAAAAAAAGAGTTAAAAAGTTAACGCCTTTAGAGTATTTTAGGATAGCTCAAAGAGAGATATATTGGACATGTTCTGGTTTAGAAGTACTGGAAGGACCGTGATATATATATATATATATTTCTTATATGTTTCATTATCGAAGTTAAGCCTCCCAGCAGGCTTTAGTTCTTGTATTAACTGCAACTTGTAGGGACGGGGATACGAATATTCATGCAATATGCGATGTATAGAATTTTTAGGAGCATTTATTAAGGCATTTGCCCTTTTACGAACGGAAAGACGCAATACTCGCGAATCGATTTTCGCTGTTCTTGACGTCCTTGGTCTTAAACGGGTCTCCTTGTACTTCTGTACCCATTTCTAGACGAGTTGAATACACGACGCTTGCCAAATGTAACGCAAATGATCGAAATTAGAAAAGTATCGCCGCACAATAGTGACAGAATTATCCGCTCCCGTAAAACGCTCCATAGCAACTCAATTACCAAGCACGGGGATAGCGGTTGGCATAGCCCCCACTCCTCACTCAACGAAGAGAACAAAACAAATTGAAAAAGACTTGGGGAATCGAGTATAATCGATGTTATCAATATCCACTAACCTGATCTGCAGATAAAGGTAATGTTCTATGGAAGACGGTCCAGATTACTCCTTCATTGCATGCTGGAGTAGTTAACGACCCTGTATACCTATAGTAGTCACCAGTGATCCTAGGGAGAAAACTTCTAGCTGCTATATGTCGTTGTAACTCCACCTCTATCGTAGTATTATGAACTACATTTTCCATTACTTCAATTAATGCAATGAAGTCTTCGTCATCATCTATTGATAGCTGGAGAAACGAAAAAAATGAATAAATAAAATACAGTAGAATAAATAAATTTGCTGTATGGGGTAGGTTGGAAGATTACACATTTTTCTCGTTATCGATCATTTTTGGACCAGTTAATGAGGTGTTAAACATTTTTTTTGTATTCGAGATTTAACAAATAGCTCCAGTCATAGATGCATGCGAAAATCACGTTATATTGATACAATAAATAGCTAATTAATTTCTAGGAGAATAAATAAATGTTGATGTTTGTATATCTTATATGGTTGCTGTAAGTGGACAAACGTCCTTTCATAGGAATGAAGAGAGCAGTTGTTTGAACTTGGACTACTTCTAGACATTAACCTAGTAAAGGTACTTCGAGGTTTTAATGAGTTACTAGGAAAAAGCAGACTTGCTATTGCAATTAATTTGCAGGAATAAGGTCATTGTCTATTTTAGTTTAGTTCATTTACTAGGATTTTATGAAGCTACATTTAATGTTATATACTGCTAAAAAGATTTTTTTGATTGAAAAAGAATACTTTGCGCTAAAAAAATGTAAAATTAATATATTTTGCACATAAAAAAAGATCATTTATCTCATACATATTTTGGCGTCAAAATTATACTTATTCAGAGAAGCTTTATTTCACTGAAAGAATTCTAAATGGATTTTGTTTTTCAATAAACTAAAACAATTTGAAACAAAAGAATGCAATAATTGAAAACGCAATTCAAGTTCTTTTAAAACAATACCGAATGAGTAATTACATTAGGAACATCTGTTCTTTTGAGCCGGATTTTTATATTATGAGGTTGACTTTATGCAAATTAGGTAATGAAAATTACTGTCCAGGCACTTTTTGTTTTATATTTGGCAACACAAAGGAGTCGTTAGGTGATAAATCGGGTAAACACGGGCAACGAGACATATTTCGTGATCTTATCGATGACTAAATAAATTGTTGGTGATTCGGGATTAATTGTTGTTCGATCCTCTAAAGGAGTGGTTGCGATATATGAAAAAAATAGTGATTATGTTCTTGGAAATGCTTCGCGAACACCTTTCATGAGATTCGATTTATCTTCGTACACCCAAACAGTAGATTGTTGCTCAGTTTCCGATTCATACGAATATATCCAAGTTTCACCACAATGCTGTGTATGGTTTTTGCAGTTCCTCGATCAAATTTTTTGAGCATTTCCTTATGGCAGAGGCTAGTGGAAGGTTTGAATCACAAGTACTACAAAATTTATTTAGACCAGCTGTTGAAATGGTTTGTTTAACTGTTGGTTCATTAACACTTAAGTTTGGGCAGGTCCTAGTCCAGAGTTTTTGAAAGCAACAGTTCTTTTTGAAAAAGAGGTTGAGTATAAAAGAAAACAGCAGGCATTAGTAAACCGCTTTTACGTTTTTCTTCAAACCATCTGTCCAACGCAATTCAATAGTCAAATTACAAAGTGATTATTGTCTTGAGCTAATAGAATATAGTATTATTTAAAGAAGAGACATTATTTATATATAGCTAGACAACTCTGGATATCAATTTTCCAAGGAAAATTTCACAAATAACTGATAAGGACGCGTTAGAAGTGTATGTCGCTCCATCTTGTTAGAACCAAGCATTCCGATTAAAGCCGTTAAAATCTTGCAAGGCTGGCGTAAAAAAGTTGTTAATCATTATCACATATCGCTCGGAATTTACAGTTACTGTACGACCTCTGTCATCTTCAAAAAAGTACGGAGTGATAATTCCTTGCGCCCACAATGCAGCCCAAATATCATCTTTAGGTGGGCGAAGTGGTCTCTTATGCTTCTGTTTTGAATTTTCTGAGCTCCTGGATGTTAATATGGCCATGAAGGTGTAAATTTGCCTTATTTGAGAAGTTTTTTAAAACTTACGTTCCACTGCTGTAAAATGCTCCATAACCACTAAACTCCCAAGGACGGAACCCCTACACCCCACTCAATGATTGGGTTCGCAAGTTAAACAGAACAAATTGAAAAGGCTTTTGGGGTACCCAATATTATACAACTGTGTGGTTTCAAATAGTATGAAAAGCCAAATAATTTAAAACGTTTTGTATTGTTACAAAAACATCCATTACATTAATCACGTATTTTAAAATACTTTCTCTTGTGTTTATCTCTTCCTGTTGCATAAAAATCCACCAACAAAATTGCTATTGCATGCTTGCATTTTGACCATGTTTCATTGAAATCTCTACTTGAAACCAGGAAACCTCATTGTCAGTGTGATACATGCATCTTATCATTACAACAAATTATATTGGTTTGATTGTGATACAACAATCAAACCCTTAGAAAAATCTGTTATATATTTGCTAAATTCAGATATAATATTAAACAAAACAATATAGATTTTTCAAAACGAATACGCAGAGATGCAAACTTTTTTTTGTGACGACAATATATTACTAATCTACTGATCTAAACAGCGATATATTAGGTGGTGAATTAGTAAATCACATATCTGGTACTAATATCTGGTTACGTATCGCAAATTAGTCATTGACGTCATAGTAAAATTCCATTAGAAATTTCTGTAAATGATTAAATTTCAATTGACCAATATTCTGACTTAAATTAAAATAAACGAAGAGAGATTCAAAACCAGTAACAATTTTCAACAAGCTCCAAATTATAAAAAAGGATAGTTTTCTACAAATATTGCATGATGTATGGTTAACAAGAACCATCTCTTGTTTTAAAATGAAAGAATTCAGAAGCTGTTGACGAATCTGATAATTTTTTTTTGGACTGACGTTCTGATGTTATTTTAATTCTTTTAAGAACGTGTTCGTTTGGTTAAAATTTGCTACTGTTGAATTCTATGGATCCTCAAAATTTTTCTTCTTTTATTTTCCTTTAATGCATTCAATCATTAAAAATTTTAAAAGAGGTGAGGTTCCATATCTTATGAATCTATGACCTGGAGACTTTAAATTGCTTATGGAAAATATCAACATCTTTTAACTATAACATAGTTCTCGTACTTTCCATCTTCATAATAGGAATTAATTTAAAAAGCGAGATGGAGTATTTCAAAAATGATTTGGAGAATGATTTAAAATAGATTTCAAAACTGTGTAATTTATAAAATATACTAGTATTAGTAATATATTTGACTAAACAGTTTTTGTTGATATATTTTGAAGCTGTCTTAGCGTTTACCACATACCTCGAATAGCACTCCCAGTACAGCTACTCCTTCGGCATATGTAGCTGCTTCTGTTAGGTTATTATATTTTTTAGCATAGTGAACAAGGTGCATTTCCAAAGGATACCTGGAATGAATTTTAAAATATATTAATATTTCAGTTTAAAAAGAACTTTCAGGAACTTTTATAGAAAAAAATGATATGATAGGCAATCTAGGTGCGTGTTTGAATTCTTTGGAAACTTGAAAGATTCAATACGGTTTAAGTGAAAACCGTTTCCCGAAAAATTTTACTTCACCTTCAATTTTTTCTTACTATTTTTATATTCTTTTAGAAACAATATTCTTAATAAGCATTTAGCATCAAAAGCTCTACTAGAAGAGCTGAAAAAAAATGTGAAACAATATCTGAGCTAAGATTACAAAGCTCTTATATAACTTTTCGTATGTTATTAAGGAAATAATTATTATAATTATAATATTATGTACTTGGCTATGCCGATATTGAAATATTAACCAGTAACGGTTATAGTAAAGTGTGGAAACAGCATGTAGCAGTTGGTCTCCATTTTTCGAGTTTGATTATCTGAAGAAAGTAAAATTTTTATAGCATAAATCCAACACAGGCGCGCGTAAAATGTGGACATTTTTAAATTTTTAAAAATCTAAATCAATTTCACTTGTTCGTTCTATCCTCCTATTTGGAAGAGAGTAATTTATAAAATTGCTACTTTTGCACCACAATGAAGTAGTGCTCCGTTGTGGTGAAAAATGATGTCACTATTTCTTCGAATTTCATTTAATGCAAATCCAACTGGCGTAACTAGGACGATATCTGTTTTTTTCTTGATTTAGATCTCTGAGTACGAAAGATAAAACTTTAGAATATTGGTTATCAAATCTACCAACATGCTCCCTATTTTAGTCATTGAATATGAGTCTCATGATTAATATTGGGATTTTCTTCCGCATTTATTTTGTTTATGAACGACATATATGTATTATTTCTATCAAAACTTTGTAGCAACTACTCTTTGATATTTTAGTATAGTTATGTTGTTGAAATATAATGAAAAAAGACTGCTCCCTACAACTAAATAGATATTCTTTTTTATACCATGAATGATATTATTAACAGACGTAAAATACATGGGAGTTCAAAATTGAAATCTTGCCACCTATGTTTCCTTCATATTTTCTTTATTTTTAGAAACTAATTTGCAGAGAGTAATAGGCTAGTTTCTATATTAGAAGTTTTGCTGTTAATTTTTTTCAATGAAATGTTGGAAAATAAAGTTCAACATAAGGTCGGCATGCCAACATGTCAAAAACCTGCGGCTAATTTTAAAAAGGCAGTGTATAAATCTATTGCATCATGTTTTCCATCGAATCCACAAGGACACAGTTCCTTATTTTAAGTGCAATAACATATGCATATCTGCATATTACCAAAGAACATAAAAATTTGCGTTACATCTGATAGCTATTTATATGAATTAATTGATACTAATTTTAAGTTCACACAATTTTTTAACCCACAATAAAGGATAAAGGGGTTATCTAATAATCCAAATACGATTATTACCATATGTTTACACTCCCACAGACAAATTGATCATTTATACCATTATATCTTTGTTTACAGAAATCAATGTAATCCGAACAAGCCTTTATTGCATTTTTGCTGGTGTATGCGATTATTTGATAGCTATAGATAACCCTTCCCGATAAATCGACTTTATGCTGATACTGAATAATTTACATTCTATTTTAACAACTTGCAAACAAATCTGTGTTATAAGTCGAAAGGCCAATGATGCATAGATTCGATTTTGTCTAGTACCATTAATCCAAAATACTGGAATCATGAATGTTGTGATTTAATATTGATTTAAACGTTTCCGTTTTAAGCTACGTGTAAATTTGAACATCGATAAACGTGATGTCAATATTTGTCTTTGTAATAGGAAAAAATGTTGGTCGGTATATTTCCCATTTTCTTTTGAAATATTGCATCATATTTATACGTTACACAGAATGCAATTTTTCGCCCTGAACGGAATTTTAATGCAAGAATATTTACATACTTACATTATACAATATATTACATTAATAACTGTTATAGTTGTCACATATACATCTAAATAAATCAATATATACCACTTTTGAAGTCTATATTGCGGCGCTAGAAAAACATCTATTTTCTGTAATGATATGGTCAGGTGTAGAGCTCGGATTTTACACAAGAAATATATTTTTTATTATTAAAACTATGAATCTAATATTTGGAATCTGTTCGAGCTACGATAAAATAACATATTGAACATAAAATTAAAGTGCAGTACATGTACGAGGACTGTCTTTTTTTCTATCTCCGTTCGTGCCCAGAAAGTGACTGCACATTTCCACCACTATAATATCTGCCACTTACAACGTTATTACGCCATTTTCAGCTGAGTTACAGGCACGTAAACATGGCGGCTGTAATTGATTCTCCCGCCAAGTGCTAGTTGCATAGTGTAATTGCAATCCTTCAAGCAGTTGTTTATTGTCAGACTTTACAACGACTGCGGAGAGCAATTCAAAACAAAAGAAGAGACGTGTTGACTTCTGGAGTTCTTCTTCATAACAGTGCTCGCCCTCACACTGCTGCTGTAACCCAACGACTTCTTGAACTATTTCGATGGGAAGTTCTTGAACACCCGGCGTATAGCCCCGACTTAGCGTCAAGCGACTTCCATCTCTTTCGTTAAGTGAAAAAGCGGTTAGGACAGTAGAGCTTCCAGAGTACAGAGGAACTTCAAAACAATGAACCATCTCAACTCACTAACATTCTGTGCAGAGGGAATTGGAAGGCTCGTCCATAGATATGACAAATGCATCAATCTTCTCTGTGATTATGTAGAAAAGTAGCCATGTTTGTGTATAACTTTTGGTGATAAATTCATTTTGTTAATATATAACACTTATCTTGTTTTTGTGACTTATTGGAGGTTGAAAAATAAAACAGCCCTCGTATTTAATTTTCGTGCATAAAGTGAATATTTTCTCTTTTTTTAACATAAAAACAAATTTTTCGCTATATTAAACGAAAAATGTTATTTCTCCGGTAAAATTCCCGGAAATGTATACTCGATAACCGTCGAATTGTCCATTACGCATTCCTGTGAAATATTGTCAAACGCAATTCGGAGAAATACACATTAAAAAGATTGGTTTTTTACCTTACGTTATCTACCGTATGTTCCGATTGCCAATGGAAATGGAAATGGTCCAATATATATTCCTCCATTAATCCACCACCAGTTATAGTTGGCACATTAGAGGCATTTAACGTTATTGTCACTGGAATATAGAACTGCATTTAGTTTTGTCTAATTTATTATTTAAATGTTTAAGATTACCACACACATACCTGTATGACCATTGTTTTTAACTTTCGCTGGATAGGCAATGTCGTAGTTAGTAAAGGAGAAGGGCGAAAAAATTCTATCGACAACGGTATCATCTGCTACCAAGTTTATGGGAGATTGGTAAATGCCAGTTTCACAAAGTCCACCCCATATAGCTAAAACATTCGAAAGAAGTATTAAGAGCTAATAAATTATCAATATTCTAGATATTACGATTTTTATCATAAAATTTAATTTCTTTTGATTAGCATTAAGCAAAGAAATTTGATTTTGATTTCATTTAACATTTTAAGAACCTGAATTTTTAGTCTGGCATAAATACAACTAATGTAATCCGCCAATAAAATGAAGGATTCTCCATACATATCTGCTTAAATTTGCGGCCATTATTTTTTAACTCGATACTTTTGAGAGAATATAAGTGTTTGTACCTTATTGCGAAATGTATGCTATGAAATTTTGATTGCAACTCCAACTGGAATTTTACAAACAAAAGCTATCCAAATCATTCTGTGCAATTGGTCGTGTCAACTACAAAATGGATTAAAGCTAGGCTTCAGAATCAATGAATAAGTGCAGCCATAGTTTGCTTCCAATGAAAGGTCATAGATGATCTCGTTAGCAAGCTATCAAACAACAGATGTGCAAGGGTACGCTTATGATTTAGTAGTCAGATACGTGTGGAAAAGGATTACCATACCATTACGAACTTGTCGCATACTTCTTGGTAAGACTTAAGGTGTTAAATCACAAATAACCTTCAGTTGCATCGGTATACTTAGATTTATGATCACCCATGTCTTTTCGGTATGGTGACCAAAAACTACCCAAAAAACCACTCCACGGTAGCTTAAACAGATCCAGTGACTTGCATGTCTCAACATCGCATACGTGGCGCATATTTGTCCCACTGTAGATCTAAAAGAGGAATAACGCCACTTCACATAAATAGAGAAAACTAGGACGCTGGTAAGCACCCTAGCATTTATCGGCATAAAGAAGCTGGAGCCAAGAAGCCTTGGACATTTAAATATTCTCAATAAACTAAGGATTTATAAGACCATAAGGACTGGGAGTCTGATGAACGTTGAGATGAAAGAGAAGCTCTGGTGGATCAAGAATAGAGGAAGTCAAGATTGGCGTGGTTAGTGGAATTAACTATCAACTAATTCAGCCAAAGATTTATGTAATCATGCAAAGGTATTCATATCATCTTGACTTGAAATATTAAAGATTCTGCTCTTTCTCAGCAAATGGGACCAAATGGCTGGTAGGAGTATTGACAAGATATGCAGCTCTAAAATATCTGCACACACTTGGAAAAACTGAAGATCATGCACTTGTATTGCTAATATTTGGATGCAACACCAAATACTTAACAGGGCGCATTTAACACAAGGACCATAGATTAGTATTAAGGTTTCTCAAAAATCTTAACTAAGTAAGGACATTGTTCTAATAGATCTTCTGGCTTGCGATGACTAGACGTTAATGTTCAAATCCACTCCAATAATAATATTGATAACTAATAAATGCAGAACTGTTGGAAGTTATAGGCTAAGAAGCAGTCGCCTTAGAAAATATCTAAATCAGAGAGGACCACCTACTAGAGCATCTTTGTTTTTCAGATAGATAGAAAACCGCGTAAATGAGTATAGGATCCTACATTTACAAATCTTGGTTAAAACAGCTCAAGACACATACATACATAATACATGATCCAGAGGTTTTAAAGCAGGAAGAAGTCGTTACGATCAGAATTAACTAGAAAATGCGGTTAGAATCGTCAAAACCCATCAACATTGGACTATAGAAAACAGTACATGAAGCTTTTGGGATCAAACAAGAATAACAGGATGGATATCACAATAAATTGGGAAAATGTTCTTTGGATAAATGTTTTTTCCAACTAAATCACGTCCTGTTGCGTCACAGCTGTTAACATTAAATCTTTGACGCATCAAGATGTCCTGCAGAATCTCTATATTTTCCTCTAAAATTTAATTGGTAAATAAAATAAAAGCAATGCCATTAAATTCCGAGAAGATCATGCAAGATATTAATTTATATACCGAATTTTACAATATGGTTTTCATTATGTCAATGAAATTCTGAATTTTGGAGAAATCCTTCGCTTCATTTTTTTGGTCAAAGTTGGATGTACACACGTGAAAATACAAAAACTAGCTACTCCATTAAAATGTAAAACCTTTCGAATCTTTTTAAAAAATACACTTACGTCAGGCCATGATGCATTTCATGTTTTAAATTTTAGACTATAATCTAAATAAATTAAATTGTCAAGTTTGTATTTAACGTAAACATAAAAAATATTAAGTAGTACTTCAGATTCTAAAAAGAAATCAGATTAGATATATTATATTAAAAGCAAGCCATTATGACCGTATTGTTTCATTTATGATCGAACTTGATCTGATAAATATGAACAGACAGCACTTGTATATTTTCCTGTTTTTGTACTTATTCGTAACCTCTCAAGTTTCGCTTTTATTTATTCACGCATTAACATCCTCTGGTATTGGATTTTATGTTTGCTTTGACTGTTCAAAGTCAATTTAGTTTGTCAGAATTTACTGCTTTTTTGTTTTTTAATTTTTGCAAAGGGATCAATACTCTTTTTATCGCATTTTTACGAAAAGGATTTTCGAAGGTATTCCATAAAGAACTCTGTTTCCGTTATAAAAAGTATTTAACTTCTTCAGTGAAAATGAGCTTTGGTATAACAACTTTATAAATACCAAACAGAAATAGTGTTTGAAATGCAGGCTTTATTTTGAGCCGACGGCCCAAAAAATAATTAGTTTACAACAATTATTTTTTTAATGAATTAGACAAGGATATATCGCGGAATGTAACAATTTAGAGATCTTCTGATGAGCTGAAATTAAATGATATCAGCTTATACTTACAATTTCATTAATACAGAACTACGTATTTTACATTTAATTAACATTGGGAAGTATTATTATGAATTACTGGTAATTTATAGTTTGAGTTGGGTTTTTACATAATTTACCATGGCATCTACGATGTAAATTTACAGAATTGTATTCTCACTGTATTCATTAAAAGTAAGTGGTGGTTTTACTTAACGGCTATAGAAGTTGCGAAGCCTTTAATTATATAAAAAATAACTTTTTATAAATTTATTTAAAACCCAATCTGTAGGAATATAAATTCTTTGTTTAATGCGGCAATTTCCAATCTCAAGTTATCATATCAAATATTCCATTAATAAACGGCTGCGCCACAATGGGAAAATATGATTTGCACTCACGCGACATCGGGATTTGGAGATTAACCGGCCGATTTATCAACAACTCAATCACCTTATGATGAACCGTTTCAAATATGCATCATATATCAATTATAGCGCCAATAAAATTTATTCTGTAATCCCAATAAAGCTGAGAGTTATATAAAGGACATTTTTGCGACTATTTTTACTTTTTTCTAGTGATAAGTTGCCGCTGCTTGAGTGACAGGCGTTATTGAGTCTATGTTTTTGGATTGGATGCCCTTATAATTAATATGTTACTCTCTTTTATTGTTCAATACGACGTAATTAAATCATGTAACGATATAAGTGTGCCATGGGATTATGAAACGACGCAAGGTGATCGAGTAAATCAGTCATAACAATAAGGCTGCAGCCAGATAAAATTGAAGTACGTATCTGCTAATACTTAACGAAGAAAAAAATATTGCAGCTTCCGTATTTTTTATGTTTATTTTATATAAAAAAAATGATAACACTATGATGAATTTTTACTACATTATCTAACTTCAAACAATTTGAATTCAACAAAATACATAGAGCGTTTTATTTGGGAAGCAGAAGTTAATATTTTAAGGAATTAAATTAGATTAAATTAGAAAGTTAGTCTGTAACAATATCTTTTAAATCTTCTAAAATATGCCACACTACTACCGGTTATAGAAATTGAAAGGAATTACTCGTTGCACTACTTTTAATCGGTTTCCTATCTTTTCATATCAAAACTAAAATAATGGTGAGTAAGACGTTGATAACAAAGAAAGAGATATAGTTCTAGTTGAAGCAAGATAATATTCTAAAATTAGTTATAGTCCTGAAACAAATGCCGTAAGGGATTCTAATTTAATCTAGTATATTGCCATTTAATCTTTGAAATACCACTCAGAAGATATTTTTAGGTTTGCAGGAAATATTTTTAGATTTTTATCGATGATACTAAAAAGGAACGAACAAATACAATCTTAATAGTATTTGCAACCCGAAGTTGATAACTCTAAAGTGGTTAGAGACATCTTATAAGCTTTCCAGATGCCTTTATTTTTGAAACGAAAAAAGATCCTCAAGCTAGAAAAAATCAGTATAAGGCCGATATATTTGACATGATTTTCTTAAGTAATTCCTTCGCTATAGACCATGGAATTTATAATGCCGGATTATGTAAATGAAAAAGGATGTTGCTCAGATGGTAAATAAATATCATAATATATCATAATACGACTTTAAACTCTGAGCCAATCTTGAATTAACATAAAGAATAATAATTATCACTTATTACCCAACAGCATACAGCTTATTACAGGATAATCGTACCATGATAACCATTATAAAACAAGAGTTAATGTGTAGTACCAAAAGAAACCAATAGCAAACGAAAATGCAGAAATTCCTTAAGCAACAGAAAATTGCTCAAACAAAAGTTGCGCCAAAGTGTTGATAGTAATGTTAAACAAATCAAATCTAAATGCATATACATTAACACTGTTACATATTGACATAATTGGGAGTGGTGGCGCGTGTTAGCCACGGGAAGATAAAAAGTTAATCTACTCCTACTGTTAAGCTTCGGTATGTAAAAATTGAATAGGGACACCAATTCTAGAACTTGTAGATCACCATTTAAAATCTTATATGCAAAAATTATTTGTAATACAACATGACGATCGGCCAAACAAATAAATGAAAATTCCTTTAAAAGATTACTATATAAATTTCCATGTTGCAAGAAAACGTGGTGTTTAGCGAAATATAAGTTTTCAAATATTTACGCTGTGCCATCAACTAAATTCATATATTCATATGCTGGATTCCACCCAATACAACCATATTCTAACCTCGATCGAACAAATGCATTATATGCAGCAATCAGGGCGTCACTAGTCAAGTGTTTACTTACAATGTGCTTATTAAATGTTAAAAAATATGCCAAGATCTCTATACTCCTCATAATGCGTTAAAAGTTTACCGCCAGCATTGTATGAATTTCTTACTGTATCATCTCTACGGACAAACGTCATCGCTTTGCACTTAATAATATTTAGTGGTAAATGGTAAAGATGAATAGATAGCAGGTCACCCTCCAAAATTTCATAGTCTATAGTGGAGTATAGGAGCCATTTAGAGATAAGCCGGTCAAGAAGGTCATTAATGAAAGAAGAAGAAAGTGGTCCAAGAATACATCCTTGTGTCACACCCGGAAGTACAGATATAAACCCGACCGAAAACCACAGTATTCAACGTAATTGGTACGCTCGATGAGATAGGATTACAATAATAGTATCAGATCGTGAAAGATATCTCATACATAGAGCTTCCGTAATAAAGATTAATGTTCAACGGTATCAAAAGCCTTAGTGAACTCTGTATAAATGACATCTGTCTGAAGACGTACACTAGGGTGACAGAATAAAATAGACACCATGTAAAGCGGTATAAATATGAAAACAGCTAAATTCTAAGAACTAATTAAGAACTTTCTCTTATCATTAGGGTAGGGGTAGATGTACCGGAAGGAATTCGTCATAGTTTAGTATCGTTACAACTATGCCTCGCTTAGAAGGTTCGAGTGATATTAGCGACTTTACCCGGGGTCGCATCGTTGGCACGTTGAACACGGCGCTTCGCAACGTGAAATAAGTAAAATTTAAATATTCCGTTGTCCACAGTTAACCGTGTGATTACACAATTTAAACGCAAGGGAAAAACTACAGTGGAGCCGAGATCAAGTCGTGCCGGACCTTCTGAAAGAAGCAAAAGGGTGCTTGTGCGCGAAGTGTTAAGAGAACCGCGAAAAAGTACAGCTGAGCTTGCGGCAACTCCACACATGGGGATGTATAAAAGGGTGGCAAAGAAAAAATCTCTCCTTACGGTATTTCAAAAACGGCGCCGAATGGCTTGGGCAATCGAAATGCGAATGAAACCCGAAGAGTTTTGGCGGTCTGTCATTTTTTCAGACGAAAGCAGATACTGCCAATTCAGTGATAGTGGTCGTACGTGGGTATGGAGACGTTCGTCACAGCAACTGGACGACAAATTTTTGCATCAAACGGTAAAATACGGCGATGTGAACATCATGGTGTGGGTCGCGATATGGTATGCTGGAAGATCGCAATTAGTAATCTGCGACGGAAATATAAATCCGGCAAAATATATCCAAATATTAACAGAAGGACTACTACCGATATTCGACAACGCCATTTTATCTAAAGAAGACGCCACTTTTATGGAGGGTGGAGCACCCTGCCACAAAGCAAGAACAACAACCACATGGAAAGAGGAACACGGGTTTCGGATTTTACCCTGGCCAGGCCAATCACCGGACATGAATCCGATAGAGAATGTTTGGCACATAATACAGACAAATATGGCGAAACGACCTCGAAAACCCAGCAATAAGGAAGAACTCGTGGCAGCTGTTACAGAAGAGTGGTTAAATATTCCAGAAGACACCATTAATTATTTAATAGATTCTATTCCACGACGACTCGCAGAACTTAAGAGTAAAGGTGGATCGACAAAATATTAGTCTAATTTAAAAATTTTAAAATATTTTGTATATATAACGAGAATAGAATCTTTTTTTTTAATTAGTAGGTGTCTATTTTATTCTGTCACCCTAGTGTAGATCCAAAGTCTCAGATACATCATGAGAAAATGCGCACAAGTTGGACACCGTTGATCTGAACAAATCTACAGTCCCTAACAACAAAATCAATTGACACAGAGCTTGTAAAACATCTCCCTCACTAAATTATTTAAGGGAAAACGAATCGAAAGATAAAGTGTAAAGAAGGTAAAATATGGAAATGTTGAAAATGATCTTAAAACTATTTAAAATTAAGTGAAGTTTAACATCTTAACCCCATATATAAAAATTGTGTCGCAAGGCGAAGGTCCATTCTAATTAAGTATAAGTTTGAAGTTGATTGAAATGGTGTTGAGTATTTATCATTTTCTGTATTACACTAATGTACAGATGCGTTTGCGCAGTTGAGGAAAGAACTTATTTTGTTTTGTAGAATACCTGTATCATTTCAGCGGATTTGTGAATTTTTTTTGTTGTGATTATTAATGAATTTATACAACAAAAGTAAATTGATTCAAACATAATAATATTTATGCATTATTTAGCTTGTAAGTTTATTTTCGTCGATGTGACCTCCTTTGCCTTTGATAACCGCTGCACAAACTTTAGGCTTTCTTCGAAGCAATTTTTCGAGGTGGTCCACGTCAATTTGTTACCACGCGTTCTGTAAAAGCTCTGTGAGGGATAAGTCCGGATTCTGAGGAAACCAAAATTTCTTGCTACTTTCTCCTCTAAAAAGGTTTTACAAATTCGAGCCGTATATTTGTGGTCATTGCCTTGCTGCACAAATAGATCACCAACAAGACGGCTTCCACACAAAATAGCATGATTTTACAAAATATCAAAATATTCTTCTTTTCGCATTGCACCACTAATTTTCTTTAAATCGCCCGTAGTTGTTCCAGCAAAACAACTCCAAACCATAACACCACCACCTTTGTATGTGACGAACGGCTCTAAGCAGGCCTCACTAGGTGTTTCCCCTAGTTGTCGACGCCTAAAAATTCTTCGTCGCGTATAAAATAATTGGAATTTGGATTCGTTGGTTCATTTGCATGGTCTCTCTCCCATATTAATCGTTCCTCTTTATGCACGCGTTTCAAAAACGGTTTGTTGTAGCCGATATATCCATTTATACCTGATGCTAATAATCTCTTGACAGTGGTAACTGAAAGATTTGGTCATCGATTTTGTTTCGAAGTCGTTACTATAAATCCATTTTCAGCTCCAAAAGTCACCCGTGGCCGCCCACTTGATTTTCCATTAAGATTTTGTTTTGTCTCTCTTCTCCGGGCCAAAGTGTAGTGCACACCTTTCAGTAAAATTCCTAACCATAAAGCAATTTCTCTTTCGGTATATCGTTCAACGCGTAGAGTATAAATATTACTACGTTGTACTACGGTCAACTGTCTGCGTTTTGGCATTTTTTATGCTCAGCGCTTTACCAAATTGCTACAATTGCGCACTGATTTCAAAAAAACTAATTTCGCACAGGAAAATGATAAGATATTAAGGATTAATATCTCCTTTACCACATGCAGTAAACGATTACCGAAGTAGTATTAAACCGTTTAACCGAAAGTAATT
The DNA here is from genome assembly GCA_023509865.1 of Trypoxylus dichotomus. NCBI lineage: Eukaryota > Metazoa > Arthropoda > Insecta > Coleoptera > Scarabaeidae > Trypoxylus > Trypoxylus dichotomus. The sequence continues at coordinate 13,390,133 of CM042081.1, read as the reverse complement.
ACTGTAGGTATCGTACCCCCATCCTCATCAAACAGTAGTTGTATTCTTGTAAAGGAGCAATAAAATATGTTCGGGTGAAATTTGTTCCTAAATGTTTGAATTTTACGGATTATGTGTTCCACGATATGCCTATCAATTGTACTATTTTAAAGGAGTTTTACCCTAGTTCCAAATTTATGGACTATAGTGTATATACATTGGTAAGATAATATGTATGTTATGCATGTAATAACTCTGTTGGAGCTTCTGTCCATTTTGGATATAAATTAATAAGTCCATTGGTATAATTGTTATTTTGCTCGAATAAAATGAATTTGTTAATTTGAAATGCGATGCATAAATAAGTCATAAGTCACTAGATGTACCAGTTAAAAGGACACAAAAAATCTCGTATAGCTATTTAAATCTGCTCAAAATTTTGAAATTATGTTGGATGGTTCATCCCAAAAAGGTTAGTTAAATTTATGTAACTTGTTTATGGAAATAGAATAAAGATGACGTAATAGAAAAAGTATTGGAACAAGCGCCTCAAATAAATTTGGCGATTTTTATTGCTAAATTAAAGTAAGTTTCTCAATCAATATACTTACAAACATTATTATAATTCCACTCTGCTGCCTCTATTGACACTGAAAATAAAAGCAAACGATTAGGAATTTACACTTTAATCATTAGTTTTTAATGTAAATAAAAATAGAAATACCTGTAGATATGAAAACGAAAATAACTAATATGAAACGCATCTTGCACATTCAATTTTAATCAGAAAAATAACTTTCGCCCTGTCGTTTTACGCAACTTCTTTATCTCTATAATAGGCACTACTAGCAGAGGTGGCACAACTAATCAAATCATACTGTGTGCGAAAACTGACTGAATTTCTTATAGTCCTGAGGTACCGCGACGTATCAATACCATTGATAAGCATGGAAATCATATTCAATTACCTCATTTAATTGTTAACGAAGATTGATTTATGTTTATTGTAGGCTCATCCTTAGTGGAAAAAAAATAGAATATCGAAGATAAAAGCTTGTTACGCTCGTTTCCTACGTTTGCATTTACATAACTGTGTATGGGCGGATTTTTTCGAACAAATTGGCGCGTGGCATCCAGAGAGAAAGGAATAGATGAAGACGATGAAAAACTGGCGGAAACATGCCCTGTCTTATTTGTTATTGTAGTGGAGATTGATCTGTGTTCTGCTTTGTTTCAATTTCAATTCGGTTTAAAGATAATAATACGTTAATTTCAAATTGGGTTTCCAAAATAAACCACATTTAGAAACCACTGTTTTAAAAGTGAGATTAATGCTTTTTTTTTTCGTAATGGATAAGCAAATGCTTTCACAAAGGCATATACAATTAGATTGGGTGTATTTTTAAGCGTTAGCGTATTTGCAATGCATTAATGGAATGGATTAAATGAGATTAGTGTAAATTTATTCATTCGCATTTTTAAATAGAGCTAAAGTCATTATTATTGGCAAATTTGCTTTATATTTATCCAGATAAATAAATATAGCGTACGCTGTCGTTCATAAGTTTAAGTCCATCTATCGAAACATGGCAAAATGTTAGGAAATCAACACCATGGTTAAATTTGGAATACTTATTTGTAAGATACTTGTGTATCAAAACGGCCTGAAAGGTATGGAGTCAGATTTTGAGTTATTTGTGCTAGTGTAACAAGCTATGCATGGAAACTTGAAATCTGTGCTGGGAAACAGGGTTATAGAGGAGAAATGGATCACGGGAAGAAAGTTACAAAGCGTTTAGTTTAAGAAAGTGAAAATTCTGGAAAGAATATCTCACTTGTTACAACTATTTTACTTTCTACAACCCAGGAAAGTACTTACTATAAAAAAATTTAACAATAACTTGTATAATTTGTAAATATAGGCCTAAATTATCAGTTTGCTTCACAGAGTTTAAAAATCGTGAAGTGTATTCCACAAGGTTTTGTTTTATGGACGACATATGTACTGATCTATATGAAATTTATCTTTTACTACTTAAACTAATATCAATATTAATACTAAACCGCCGTTGGTATTAGTAATGATAAAATTACAATTTCCTTGCAATTAACCAACGTAATTAAATTACTGAAAAAATATCAGTCTCGGAGTGACTTGAACCCAACATCCTTACGTTTCCGGCGTACTGTGCTTCCATTACACTACGAGACCATTGAGTTCAAACCACTTTCAATCCCCCTAGATGTCTTTTACTAATTTGGATGTGCTGAATCCAAAAATCATATTAGCTTTCGCGTGTCACATTAAAATTTAACGTATGCTATGCTCTTTGAAGAATCACTAATGTGGCTGTTTTTACTTAGTAAACTTATAAGATAGAAAATTTTAAAAACCTTAGTCGCCAGTCATTAATCATTAAAAAATTACAAGAGTACTTGTAAAAACACAAATCAGAAAATAAATTTTCGTTTATTGCACTTTTTGCTGTGAATTTTGGGTTGGCAATCCTTTTGAACACTTCAACAGTCGTGAGACACCATATAACATAAGGATCCCATTTTTCTTGGTACCGAGTTTCCATGGTTTTCAAATCTTGAGGAAATCTCTCACCTTGTTCATCTTCTACAGTTCCTAATTTTTTGGGAAATCTATGAAGATGACTATGAAGGAAATAAAGCTTTATGTCCATCCTACAACCTCGACGGTGACATTTTTGAAGCGTTGGTTTCAGTAGATCTTAGTAATTGGATGCTTTTTTGTTTCCAAGAAAATTGTTCGCGAATCCAATGAATGAAGTCCAGGTTTCTTTCTGAGCCTCGTTCATAGATTTCATGAAATTTGAATCTGTCATTAAAGTTCTAATTTAAGGTCCATCAAATACCCCAGCTTTAATTTTTTTTTTATTTTAATCGTGGAAACTTTTGACATATATACTTGAAACAGTTCCCTTGCAAATCTACAGGTTTAATATAGTGCTTCATGAGACCCAATTTCTGGAAAAGAGAATTGCCTTAGAAAGAAAAGTGGTGTAATAGGAAAAAATGGGTTTCATATTTGGCATTCGTTAAAAACAAGTGCCAGATCTATTCGTTGGCGCCGACAATAAAACGAAATTAGTTGTGGATAACGTGGGCAAAATGACACGAGCATATACTGTCAAAAGGATGACACGAAGATTGCCTATTGTAATTTTTCACAAGATACTAGGTATCGGCCCTATGAATGCATGTATAGATATATCTATTATGGAAGTAAGCATATAGTACAATGAAATTTCTAAAATTATAAAAGTTGTAAATACATCACTTGCTGGTATAAATCTTGTTTTTGTTTTTTAAAGCGTCCACTTGTGTAAATCTAATTTAGCAACCGCAATTCTGTGAATTACATCTGCCTTCCAATAAATTTTAGACATTGTTTTCAATTGCGTGGTATTTAGGCAGTAGTTTAACTCAACTGTAACGCGTTGCACACGTGAAATAACCTGTAACTTCTAATAAAATAAAGGTGTTCATTTCACGATTGAAAGATATAAAGAAAATACAGATTTCACAAGATAGTTTTAAGTTTATCAGTGGTAGTGTATATTAAAGCAATGTACTGTTTTGTAACAGTCTACAGTTTGTTCGCACCTTAAAATTCAGTGTGACTCTCATAGGAAATGCGAACGCGGTTGCCACATTGTATCAGAATTATATTCTTGGGGTGTTTAAACTCTACAGTAAGGTATATGAAGAAATGACAAACGGTATATAACCAACATGTCTCATATATGTTTATTATAGTAATATAATTTGCGAATGTGACATTTCTTTTTCTTTTGGAATTGATTTTACAATTGACTATAATAATATTAGTAAACTGATTTGTTTATTGCCAAAATACTGCAATTATATAATATAAATAGTTGTCTTTTATATACAGAGTGTTTTTGAAAGAAAATGTAAACATGAAACCAGAAAGTCAATTACGAAGCAAACGTTAGAATTAAAGAAAACCTAGGAAATTGTAATATATACCGCCTATCGATGCAGAATGTGTATATATAATGCATCCATCCAATCAAATTCGCATACATACACGCAAACTACATCACTGTGCTAGTACAGATATATGTCAGTCATACGCTAATGGAATAGCCATCTACTGCTAACCCTACTATATTTTATAAATACCGTAATATATTTTTACGCCTGCGAAAAAATTTTTACAAAATATTTTGGATTTAGATCTACTAAAATCAGATCTTTCCACTTTTCCTACTTTTTATTTTATTTCATACACATCCTGTATATTAATAAACAGTAGGAATATTAGAGATAAAGCTATTGATAGCAAGGACAGACGTAAGGTTTTTTGTGTTAAAGCAGGACAGTTGCCACCAATAACTAAAACGTAAATACCAATTTTTTGTTGGTAATGCAGATGTCAAAAAAAGTAACTGGTACAAAATCGCACTACTCAGTACATACATAAAGCCTCTGTCAATAGAAAGAGAGGATAACATCTCATAAGAGCCATACTGAATTTTAAGGTGCGAATGGACTATAGGTATCCCAAGTGAAAATCACGTAATCTAACTATTTAAGTTGGTAATACTGATGGTGGTAATGCGAACGCGTACTGACATGTATAGGCTTTGATAGATTTTGTGAAAGTTAAATTGCTGCAGAAGAGCTACATACGCATTCAATTCATCACTAGTTCCTTAACCACGAATACATTCAGGATATTTTATTCCATGTTAAGTGATCCTGTTTTATAAAAGCTCTCTGCTTCATCATCACGGAGTTTTACCAAACTTTATGCGGTAAACTATTAATAAATTAAAGTAATTATTGCAATGTTTGAGATTCATAAACGGATTGTTTATAGAAATAGGTTTATCTGCTTTTAGATTTCTAGACTGTATAAAAACGTCAAAGTAGGCTAAAGAAACCAATACTGAAACTTAGTAACACTTAGCTATCTTTCCCACATTTGCAGTTTTAGCTTTTAATTTGTAGTTTTATTTCAAAGAATCCTACTTGATAAAAAATTGCCATGGTAAGATAGTTACTTGGAAACTTTTTAAGGAACTTTCTTAGAAATAGTATGTCGTAAATTTCTTAAATAATTTTCTTTTTCGCAAAATTAAGTAGCGCATCAATCAAGCAAGCGAAATATTTAAGTTAATTCTTGAATACTGAGTTCTTAGATAGGATTAGTCACGACAACCGTCTGCTAAAGTTATCTTGATTAAACGGGAGATGATGAGTTCCTTATTTCGAGAATATATCGTACAGCATATCACACATATATATCTAAGATGTAGCAATTTTGAGAAATCTAATCTTTTCTAAAAAAAATTAACAGATGCAAATTTTAATTTAAGCAACAATACCGTCCGATCGATATTGCAGTTTGAAACAAATTAGTAAACGAAGTAAATTTAATTCCAGGATATAAAATATTTATATCTTAATTACTTTTTAAGTAGTATACGCAGAAGCGGTCAAAATAATAGATAATAAATAGATACTGTAATTTCTCTCAGACAGTATTGCATCGGAATAGATTTTCGGAACACTTTGTATAATGCTTTCATTTTTTTTACAATGAAATATTTACGTTATCAGTAAGAATAATCGAAAATAATTTTTTATAACTAATACCGATCAAAAGATATTAATAAGCTTGAACATGTTAAAATGTTAAGATTAAATTTCTCAAAGTTGTCTTGTAAAATGTTATTTAGTGAATCTATAATGTGGATGTTTTATTTGAGATAAAAGAGTTCAAGAGTGCCATGAGGTTGAACATATTTTTAGAGGTAAGATCTTTATCTATATCAGGTGCCAAAATAACGAAACGTTTCCACTACTTTCAAACATACGTCAGCAGGTATCTTTAGGATGAAAAATAAAACCAACCTAAGATAGGCCTTTTAATGGAATTCATACTTCGAAATGAGACTTTTTTGCAGAATTCAGTTAAATATGGCACTCTTTTCGAATTTTTTTTTTTAAAGAAACGGAATGTCAAAATATTATACTTTTCCTCTGTGTGTTAAGTTTATTGGCTTTTTATGCGCGTCTGGAAAACCAAAAATTCAAATTAGCACAATTAAATAGAACTTAGGAGGTCCGGAATTTCTCAGAGCAATGTAAGATTTTCAATGGTCTAATATAACGCGTCTTATTCGTTAAACTGGTAGTACTGTGAAAATAGCTGTGGTCTCTTTAATTTATACAGATAGTTCCAAAAATATTAGCTCAGTTGGTTCCGCTTTTTAATTCCAATTATGTTGAACCTTTCAAATGGAATCCTTTGGCCTCTATTTTCACTGCTGAGCTTTACGCTATAATGGAAGGTTTGTAATTCTGTGTATAAGATTCTATCTTGACTGGCGTTGTTATAATATCTGATTCAAAATCTGCCCTGAAACTTTTGGAATTCTAATAAAAATCATGTCATTGTCAATAAGATTTTTGACTTGCTGTATGGGTTACAAGAAATGAATGTGCAAGTGAAGTTCATATGGTGTAAAGCCCATTCTAACATAATTAACAACGACATAGCTGATATGCATTCTAAAAATCCGATTATGGATATACGTTCTTCACCAGTTCCTGTTTCGGATATTATTAGCTATTTTAGGGGTCAGGGTAAGGAACTGGCATGGTTTTACCAAGAAATCTAAAACGCATTATGCGTTACTCCATCCTGAATTACGTTCTCACATTGATTCCATTCACAAGTGTACCAGATACTTTAGTTTTACGATATCCCGTTTAAAATTCAATTACGGATGCTCCCCTGTACATCTCAATATGATTGGTGTTCTTGATAGTTCTTGCTGCTCATGTGATAATGAGACATTCGGTGATATTAACCATATTTTATTTGGATGTTCTAATTTCGCTAGATACCGAGATAAATTCTTTCAAGATTTATGTAAATTCTGTTTTTAGATCCTTGTTAATACCTCGTTCATTCTGGCACAAAATTGTATAGCCCTTTATAATATATTATAGAATTTTTAATTCGTAATAGAATACGTTTGTGAGACTGGTATTTGGTTTTCTTTCGCTCTTAGTTCTGTAATTCAGCTTCGTTTCCTTTGTTTACCATTCCTCTTGTGGGTTTCCTCTCTTTCCGCGGCACTGTATGTATTGTCTTGATTCAAGTCTGCACGATCGGCTCCGCGTCGTGAAGTGTGTACCATTGTGCTGTCCCTTTCGTATCGATTATTATTTTTGACGTTTATATGATGATTATTTGTCAAGGCAAACAAAAATAGAACGTAAAAGGCCGTGTAAAACTACCCTGTTTTATTCGTTTTGTTCATACTATAAATAAAATACTGTAACCTAATGTTACAAGAATTTATCACGGATTTGTCATGTCACGGTAGTATGAATATTTTCATTCTTTTACAACTCTTACATTCTCGTTTAACTAAAAGAGTTCACTATGTATTTAATAATGGTTGCAAGTCATTCGAGTTCATTCCTTCATCAGGTATACCACAAGGGTCACAACTATGGCCATTTTCGTTTGTACTGTTTATAAAAGATTTACTGATGTCTTGTCCAGTATTTGCGTATCCAGATGATATAAAAATATACTCCCACAATCCAATATCCAATACACAGAAAGAAAACTAAATGGATTGCATATTTAAAATATTAAATTGAGAATTAAAGAAGAGCGAGTCCTAACGGTACCTTTCTTTCAACAACAAAATGAAATAAGGGCGTGGACCAAACAATGTCGTCTTAATTGAGGTAAATTATATAATTACAGATCTTTGAATGATGGGGCTCATTAGTGGTATAATCTAAATCATATTTCTAGTTGGTGTTCTCTCTACAAATTAAAACTAATTATTAGTAAATATTTACTTGGAAGATTAATTGTCGTGGCTCAGTGCAAGATAGTTACCCCAGGAGAGTTAATACCGCTAGGGCTCTTGATGTTTTATTTGACTCCAGATTAAGTTTTGTGGGACTCATTAATGATCGATAGATCTTTGCATCCGAAACAATCGAATTTGTCCTATGCTTTTGTAAATCCTGCATTGATGTGTCTTTACTTAAAACACTATAGCTTTGTTGGAAGCAAATGAGAACATGCGTCTTCCGTTTGGTCATCATATTACATTTACTTTCAACTGAGCATCCAGAATGTCAAGCGTCGATTTCGAAAGTATCTGTCTTATAAGATGGATCACCAATATCCCGAAAGACTTTTACTACATTCAATTCCTTTATTCAGTTTCACATGATTTAAGCTTAAATTATCTTATCGCTTTTCAGTGTGTAATGTACCTTAAATTTCTTACTGTTTTGATATTTATTATTATTGTTATTAAAGTTATTCTTTTCATTGCCTATTTGATTATCATTCCAAACAATTATTAGAAAGCTTAAGTGCATTTAATTTGTTTATGTATAGCTTTACATTGGTAATGTATTAACCATTCTTTGTTCAGAACATTATTTTCCTTCAAAATATGTAAGAAAAATCTGCTTTTATAAACATTTCGGAAATTTCAGCTGTTTTTACCATTTCAATTAAAAGAAGCAACGCCATCAATTGCTAACCTAACCAACTGCTCTGCTCCAATAATAAGAAAGTTAGTAAAACTGAACATTCATTGAGCAATGTTTGGAGGAGTAGTAATTATTTATAATACTACTTGACCATAGTTGCAAGTTCTTTCTGTCTTAGTTTCGATTATCATTCTCTTTTTTACTTTGTACTATACGATATTTGTTTGTTTTTTTGTCGTGTATAGCACAGCACAATGAATTGTATCAACTTATATATCATCATGATTTGATTTCGACTATACTGCTATCCTTATTGTGTCCATTTATGGCGTTCTTTGAAGTCCTCAATAAAATCGGTCTTTGTGATTATTTTGCTCTAGGAAAATTGATACTTAAAGCTTGCGTTATAGTTACAAATATCAGCAAAATTGTACGACTTCTATCTTTGATGATTACAGAGCCACATTTTTATATCGATATCTCATGTAAACAATTGTGCATATTGTGCAGTATCAGTGTATGCGACAAATTCTCTTTGATAGATCAACTACAATAACTATAGTTAAAATAAATCCAAATAGGCTTCTTTCTTAATATCAAATTGCAAATTATTTGAAAACTTAATACTACATTATCTGGTATTGCGCAAAATATTGTATATAATTAGGCATGTTAAGTAAGTGGGATTAAATCGTTGTAAATCTGATATGAACAATAAGTGCCTCTATCATATTGATGGAAATGTGGATTTCTAAAGTGATAAGTATTGCCGAAGTATCCATGATTTGCTTAATTAACTCGATATGTAATGACTTAAGTGTGATAAATCATTTGTCGCTACGAATAAATAAAACCGAATGCGTCAGAATAACGCCTATTCTTTCTACCAAAGTCTGAGAAGTATTTATATTGTCTTAGTGTTGTCAAACGCATGACGAACACAAATATACAATTTGTGGAAGGAAGATTCCTGTAACTAACTTCAAATGAGTGACACTTACATAAACAACATACTTTTGAGAATGTAGATGGGATTATCTAATTATGTGGCAAGTGAATATTTTCGATAAAGATAAGTTGTAGGTAACAAAAAGGCACTTCCAGAATATGGAACTTTAATGAGGTAAAGTTAGAACTTAGGTTTGTATTGGTATAGATTTTTATATTATATAGAATTTCCATGTTGCTGCCTAAGATTGTTACAAATTTTAAATTTCCCAAAATAATTTTTTGTACTAATTAGTGGCGTTGCCGTAAAAATATCCATTTAATTTATTTTGGCGCTAATTTTATCGTTGACGGGTTTAAAAAGCTGAAATAATTCATTTAAAGGTTAACTAATCTCATAAAGTATCTAAATTATCGCTGACACCCCTGCAATAGGGTGGAACGATTTATATTGGTATCTTTTTTTAATTCCCAATTGCTCATATGTGCAAAAATGATGCACTTAAGTTGCCTTAACATATTTGCAATGTTTGACTGTTCTATGATAAGTACTACAGAGATATAGTCATGAGTTTTTCGGGACATAATTTTAATAATAATAGACGTCTAACTTAACAGGAACTAGACATAACAAATAGTACAACTCATTTCTTGCTTCTTCATCGCAAGTAGGTGTTGATGCTTCCGTTACTAGATTCACACGTCTCTCTACTGCTTGGATATGACAGGGAAGTTTGGGTATACTTATTTCACTTAGATACACTTTTTACCATAGCTTTCAAATTTTCAAGGTGGCACATTTCCAATTAATTGAATCGATATAAACAGTATCTCAGGCTTTCACGGCTGTTTGACATAGTCGTAACGGTTGTCGGGTTTCGCCGTGTCACTAGGTTTTTGTCCCTCACGTTTCGCGAACAAAGGTACCTTTGAAAATGCGAACCGCAGTTCGCGAAACATCAGGGACAAAAACCTAGTGACACGACGGAACCCGACAACCGTTACGTCTATGAATCGATATAACTATTCTCAGATGAAAATTGCTTCCCATGGATCAATTACACGCTTTAGGATTCTAATTTATGAGGATGTGGCGGATTATCTGTTAACATTGAAAATAGAATATTCTTTGGGTGAGAAAAATACCTATTCCTCTGAATAGCTGTATCAACGATGTCTGTGAGATCTGCAGGTAGGAAGCCAGACGAATTTATAATTTCAAAAAGATGTAACTCAGCACATTTTGTGCAAAATGGTTGAGATCTTATTTTAAACTCTGTAACTGCTTACACTTTTACCACTAATTCTGTTAGTAATTGCAAATTTAGAGATACGTCTGTAGTAGCCACATAAAATCTGAAGATCATAATAACTAGAGTTGTTGTTTGGGCTATTTCCATCGTTCGTTGAACTTGTATAGTCCGACGTTTCGGCAGTCTATCTACTGTCGTCTTCAGGGACGCCCTGAGAAGGGGTGTTGCTTGCCAGAGCAATTACGCTTCACTGCCCCAGAAGACGGCAGTAGACGGTTATTATGAGAATCCATCGTCAACAATATCACGTCAAAAGTCTGAAGATCATGTTGATCGTTGTTAACGGAAATGTACCATTTTACAAAGTTGCCGAAGGCCTAATGAAGGTAAAACGCTGCCCTTTCAAATTGCTTCAGAAACCTCTTTAGTGGTCTTAAGTTAAGTCTAGGAAGTGCTATATGTATTTTCTTAAAAGTATATATGAATCATTGTACCGGCTTACCAATATTTAACTGCATCCTTAATAAGTATTTCATAAGATCATTCTTTACCAATAGTTTGTTGGCCTGTGTCTTTGATAAAATAAGTTTTGGAAGGATAACATTGATGCTATTACAAGATCCTCTGAATAGTGAATTTACTACTTTCGGTTAAAATATTTGTTTTGACGTTCGAAGATGGATGTTTTTGGGAAAATATTTGTGAGATAAGAAACTAGATCACGAACATTTTTCTGTGCTCGTCATTTATTAAGTTGACGCATATTTTCGCAGTGTTTTTGGTTTCTAGGACAAGAGTGCCTTGGGAAAATATGTCAAAGTTATTTTAATGTTACATTACTACTTCATTGAACAGTTTTCAAATTTGTAGATTTGTGTAAAGTTTATATTAATTATTACTAAAATAAAATGGAGAATCAATTAGAAAAATAGGCATATTTACTTCACATTCTTTTATTTGAATGCAAGATATCGGAGGAGGTTGGAATCAATTGTGGCATTTTCTTTGAGAGAACATCATTGGCGAAAGTACTCCGCGAAAATAGGATTTTCCTTTCAAAGAGGACTATTTTATCATTAGCGATGTTCAACCTCAATCCACAACTGACTGTTATTGGATTGTGACCAATCGATCATGGTACAACATTTGTGTTCCATGGGTAAAGTTTTTAACAAAAATCAGCATTTATCCCTTATTGCTAGATTGTATATACATATTGCCAACATTGTTACTGGTGATGAAAATGTTAAGAACAAAACGAGAATGATTTAGTCCTAACAAAAAGGCAACTACGCAAGCAGAACCTGGTAACGAATGTAACCATCACTGCTGAGATTTACTGTCAACAAACTTCATATTCTTGGAGCCGCAGTTCAAAAAACGAGAAAGGAATCATTGTCTCCTTTATTCGTCCGGTCTCGATTCATTAGACTTCCATCTATTTTGCTCACTTTATCAAGCAACCTTCGAAAATTTTTTTTTAATGACGACGTTCCGTTTCATAATTAGTTCACTTTGAAATCACCAGATTTCTTCAGGCACAGAATCGGAAAATTGCCTAACCATTGAAAGATTATCGTAAATAATGAAAAGGAATATTTTCTCCATTCATTAGTCCATGTATTTTATTGGGTAAACAGTTACTAAATTTTGTATCCAACGAAAATGCTGACGAAATATTTGACTTTTGAGTCAAGTAGATTCAAAGTATTACACTTTGAAATATGCCCTTGTACATAACACTGTTTTAAAGATTTCATTTACAAAGCTTGTTTTAGCTTACAAACTATCTGTATAAGTTAATGTTATAAATGAATTGTTTTTTATTAATTAATATATTTTTGTGACAATAGTTACTAAGAGGGATCTATATCTGAATACTTCTTCGAAATTAAATATTTAGATCAAATACCATCTGAAAACCTTGTATTTATGCTATAGTATTGATCTATGATTCACAAATGCACAAAGGCTTCAATTAATTGGAAACAGAAAGTAATGCAATCTTACCTATAAAGTTACAACTTATAGTAGAGAATAGAATTCAATGTCACGTTGTGACTGTGACACTATTTACGTTAAAAAAGTGTCTGCAACACATTATTGCGTGTACGTAATTCTTCGATTTATCTGTTAGGTTAATTTCGTGGTTTTTGGATCTGGAATAATTTACGTACAGGGTGCAACAATAGTTCGAGATTTTTCGATAATTTTAGTACTACCATTACACACTACGGGATGAACCAAATGAACCATGTTTGGTTCCTACAGAAAAATCTATAGTCACATGTATACCATTACCTGTTCTTGAACTCAACTGTTATCAAAATATTTGTGAAGAATGTTTGTTTAAGTAGTCTGCCAAAGCAGTTACATTTTGCGCAATATTTGATATGTCGTCCTTTGTTGGTATTATTTAAGCCATGGGGCTAAAGATATTTCTACTAAACTATAATTGTTTCAGCAGACTTCCACATAAAAAAAGACATTTCGGTAACTGTTAAGTTTGGATATTGGTAAGCTTATACAAAGTGATCAGATTTTTCTGTAGAAGTCATATGATGTATATTAGTACACAGTGTAGTAATTATGTATGTATGTTTTTATATCTCTAATATGTATTTGCATATTTACGTATATATATATATATATATATATATATATATATATATATACATATATGCAGTCCCTGTCCAGTTCATTAGGGCCACTCGCTAAAATAGCGATTTTGTTAAAGTATATAATGAAAAGCGTATTGTACAAGCACAAGTTTATTCAGAACTGTTTATAGACATCGTCACAACTATATAACTAATATTTTGTAATGCCTCCTTTGACTAATTGCTCTTATTCTTTTTGGCATACTACCTATGCAGACCTTAATGGTATGCTTAATTGTAGCATCATTTTGCCACACGTCCTCAAACAAAAAATGTTGGTTGATTTACATACACATTTAAGTTATTTTGTCTTGCCTTTCGCCAATCCTCAATTGTGTAATCTTGACGACGTTTTACCCACTCATAACGTGCTCGCTTCACCATCGGTGTCAATCTTCCTATTTTTTTGGTTTCCTATTTTCTTTGCTAAACCTCGGTTTTCAGTTGCTAGTTGCAGGATATGCCCATCATCTCGAGTAGTAGTGATGCTTTTCCTTCCCCAAAACGCTCTTTCGGTACTTGTAGTGGGTATCTTTTCTCTCATTAAACCGACGATTCCTTGCACTGTTCGTCGGAATACTTCTTCTTTCTTTGCAATTGTGCGTTGAGAATACCGTCTTGTACCCAGCAGAGTCTCAATACGCAGTTTTTTTTTCTCATTTGGTACGTCTTTTTTGTACCCACAACGAAAAAATATAAAGCACGTACAAGCAATAACACGTAAATACGGAAAAAACGTTACATAAGCAGATAAATATTCTTTCTACAATAGTAACCTATCCAAATGATATTCTACGAATTCTGTGTCTTTCAATCTTGTTTCTACCCATCTTCTATACAGTACAGAATGATTCATGAGGGGGATAATAATAGGCAAGAGGTCATTAAGTGGCACTTTCTTAATTTCTTAGAAAGATATTTAGGGAACGTAGTTAGATAGGTTCTATAAACCCTATTCATGATTTTTATACTTGTGTTCGTAAATTATAGCGATAGAAACACACAATTGCTTAAATTTATAAGGTGGTTCTGATAAAATGGGCAGGAACTGTATATATCAATAATAAATACGTTATCATGTACTTGTATTAGTGCCATTCAAAATTACCATTATTATACTAATTTGTAGATAAGACTTTGAACAAAGTATTGTTATTGTAAAGAGCTTCTGAATTCCTTATACAATATATCTCTTTGCTCTAACTAGAATTTTGATTTGAAGGATAAGTATAACCAGTCATGATCTAATTACACTTGCATGTTAAAATTCATTTAGGAAAGTCAATTTAGTGGAACAATAACACAGTAATAAAAAAAGGGTATTAAACGGAATGACCGGTAATACATTAGGCCTTTTGCCAAACTCAAAAACAAAAATACAAACCGCAAAATAATTTTTCACGTTATGCAATTCGGCGCCTACTTGTGACTTTCGTATTTTTGAAGTTAAACGTAGCAGACTGTGCGGACTAAGATCCATGGGCATATCACGAAAATGTAATATATGACTGTGCTAAAGATGTGCATATAGCGACTGAAGTCTGTAACGGAATATCTTACGAACACTTGCCAGACCTTTTCAGCGTAATTTATAGTTTTGCCGCATCACAGAATTTACTTGATGTGCACTGTACTGTTCGTTTTATGATCAGAAATTATGAACGGCGCCCTTTTTTTGTAACCGAAAGTAAAATTATTTAACTACGAAGACATCTAAAATTAGGTCCATGGATTTGGGAACGTTGCCATGTCGTTTTCACTCTAATTTATCAATTCCGTAGGATAGACATTAGTATTTTCGTTGTTATCTGGACATTTTAAAATAGATTTAGATAGAAGAAAATAAATATTAGAAAAGGGGATTTAAATTTAGAGAGGAGATAATTTTTTTGACAATTATTGCGTGATTTGTCAAAACAATTAAAGTTTTATTTCTTACCTGATTCCAGATGTTCATTCAATGCATTGAAGCATAGGACGTATTTTAGTTGCATATATCTTCAGAAATTGTAATTTTTGTCGGGTTTAATTATTGTATAACTTCATGCTTTCTTGATTTTGATTCTTGTAGATGCATAACTACAATCACTGTTAAATGGTGTATCCAAAAGTTGTTATGGGCACTGGTTATGAAAACAAGGTGTTAAAGATAAAATTTTGATTACTAGTTAACATTATTCAAGACGATGGATGACTATTTTTCATGCAAGTGTGAAAGATTACGAATTGGACCGTGTTATGATGAGATATATAAAAATGAAATATGAGTAAGAGGAAAAAAAATAAAAAGAAAAAGAGATCAAAAAGAAGAAAAATTAAAGGGGGGCGGGGGGGGGGGGGGGACGGGGGCCGTGAAAAGGAAAGAAAGGTGAAAAGAGAGAGGAAGAAGGAAAGAGAGACAGAAAAAAGGGGGAGGGTAGAGAAAGAAATAAAAAAAGAAAGAAAAGAAATTACAAAAGGTGGGATCTCGACGTTTCGCCTCCGTCGTATGAGGCTTCTTCAGGAGAAAACAGGAACACCAAAGTGGCACGGTAACTCGACGTGTAAACCACGCTAAAGGCGAAACCACTTTGGCAGAAGGTCACTGTAACTCAACAGCGCAAAAGTTAAGTGTGGTAAATTCCCCCGTACGTCGTGCTGTTTTTATTTCTGAACCTGACAATCTGTCGAAAGAACTACAGCACGTCAAGTCATCGCTTCAAAATAATGGGTACCGATGTCGGGATATACAGAAAGTCATCAGAAAACACATACATGCCTCACACGCAGACAAGTCCCAAGATCCCGAAAACTCTGAAGGTACGGCATATCTTCCTTTCATTCGCGGTGTTACCGAACATCGGCAGAATCCTCAGAAAACAAAACATCAAAGTAGTGTTTAAGCCTCCGTCGAAAATTGCCAACATTCTCCCTTCTCCTAAGGGTCAAGTTCAGATCCTATCTTCTAAAGGGTTCTACAAAATCCCCTGCTCTTGCGATTTAGTATACATAGGTGAAATAGGTCGTTCAATAGAAAGCCGCGTTAAAGAGCAAGGACGTTGTCTAAAATTGAGGCGCGCATCATGGTCTGCGGTAGCCGAACATCATTTGGAAACGGGCCACAATATTTCGTTTGAAGAAACCTCGGTCATCACGAAAAATCCTCATTTCATGGAAACATCAGGGAGGTAATGGAGATTTAAAAACACCCCAGTAATATCAATAGGGAAGACGGATATCATCTATCCGCGATTTGGAAACCGCTCCTGCAAGCTCCGCCTACCTCTACCTAATCAACCGTTCAGGTCTCCACCCGAGCCTCTAGCGCAGTAACAACGTCGAGTTACCGTGACCTTCTGCCAAAGTGGATTCGCCTCTAGCGTGGTTTATACGTCAAATTACCGTGCCTCTTTGGTTTCCCTGTTTTCTCCTGAAGAAGCCTCCTCCGACGGAGGCGAAACGTCGAGATCCCACCTTTCTGTTTTCTTCTCTTTCTTCTTTTTGATCTCTTTTTCTTTCTATTTCTTTCTCCTCTTACTCTTATTCTATTTCTATATATCTCATCATGACACGGTCCAATTCCGAAAATAGTTCGTTATTAATAGCAGTGTCACATATTTTTTTCTGAAAAACTCATTCCGTCCTTGTTTTAAATTAGTAATTTATTTTCTTTAATGAAAGTCACGTTTATTTCGATATTTATATCATTTTATCACATTGAAATCTATTTTAACATAGACACGGTACTCCAGTAACTTTATAAAGAGAAATTCACCTTATAAATAGTGTGCAAAAAATAGACAAAGACCCGATATGTAATTAAAAATGTTTTATCAAATATGGCTCAAACAACATAATTTATTTAATATTTGGTTGTGTAACCTCTATTAGCTGTAACAATTGTACACCTTCGTCATACTATCTACTAATCCCTGACAGTGTTCAATAGGAATGTTAGACCACGCTGATTCCAGTATATGCCAGATCTTGAATATTCTACGATTTTGCTTTGAAAACATCGACCCAAAGGTTTTCAATAGGATTCAGATCACGAGATTGATTGAGCTGGCCAATCCATCACCTGAATTTTATTGAAAGTAAAGCAGTATTTCGCTAATCTGCTAGTATGTTTTGAGTCGTTGTCTTGCATTAGGACCCATTGAAGCGGCATATTTTCTTCAACCCATGGTAATATCATAGATTGTGGGATATTTACGTAAGCTAGTGCAACCATTTTCATTTCTATGGAATATGTGTGACTAGTGTGTATAGCCCAGACTATAATTTTTGCACCCTCATGCTTTGCTGTTTTCAATGTGCAGTGCGGATTATATGTTGCATTCTCCGATGTTTTTATAAATTTTCGACATCTTCCAGTGCCAAATAAGGCAATTTTGGACTTGTCTGTCCACAGAATGTTCTGTCATTTAGCAGGTGGCCAAGCAAGATGTACCTTCAATCTTCTTTTCACATGTCGTGCTTGTAGTAATGGTATCTTGCGTGGGCATCTATCAATCAAATGAGCTTCAATAAGCCGTTAACGTATTGTAGAAGTGTGTACTTCCAACTGTAGGTACTGTTTTATCTTGAAATACGTAATAGAAGGATCTTTCATTCTTGTTATTCTCCTCATTTCCGGCTTTTCTGTCTATTTTTTGGCATTTGCGATAGTTTTGCTAGAGCAACCAAGTGTTTGTTCTATAAATTTGTAGGTTTTCCTTATGAGGTTCCGTTTTTCTTCACTACAGTGTTTTCCTCGCCCGATTTTAAGTATCCAAAAGCCTTTATTATTAATTCAGCTATAGCTTCATGTAATTACTTTTGCTTACTCTCCCTTCAATAAAAAATAAATGCTTTAAAACTTATTAATCACACTACACTCGCATCTAGTTTTAACACTTTACTGCTATTATTTTACATAGCATCTCACTCATAATTTTAGAGAATACGACAAAATCCGTAGTAACGCAGTGATGTCCATACTTTGCGGCTATAACAAATTCATGTGATAGATTTTGGAACTATGTTCCAACAGATGTCGTACGATATGGCTGTTTATATATAGGATTAAGTTGAAATATTACTTCTTGCTACTGGCACTCTATTACTTTGCACAGATGTGCATATGGATGACTTAGTTTAATACAAGAAGAAAAGTTAAATTTGGACGAAAAACATAAAATTTGTGAGAATACAAATGGTTTGAAGATCCTCTGTAAACCAGTATACTCGTGCGCTGCTTTGGCCAGATTTTAAATACATGTAATATCGGAACGTCACATGCGTTTAAATTATTTTAAAATCAAAGTTTCCAACATAAAACAGGACGTACTTTATTTAAAAATATTTTCGATAAATACAGGGAATCATGACGGTGACCTATGGAAATTTGAACATTCATTTAAGCTGCAGCGTTCTATTATAAAATATTTATTTAATGTGTTGTGAATTCAAATAAGGATCGCTGTAAATTAATGGTAATGGTCCCTACTGTTAGGTACTTACATCAGTACGATTATGAGTTGATTTAACAACCGGTCCATTTTGAAGTGTTGACATCCAGTAGTAAAAGTATTAAGTGCATGAGAAATGGACGTGGCAGATTAAATGAACATATCCGTATTACACTTGACATAGCAATTTTTTTATTAATATATAAGCATTCTCGAAGTAATACGGAATTTAATTGATTTATTGTTATCAATTTGTGTATTATAACATCCTCTAAAAGATAATCTTGTTGTGTAGAAATTTGATATCATTTTCCACATATATACATTCATCATTCATACATTTTCAGCGCTAAATTTTTGTTACTACTTGAATTACTTATATTAAATACTGAAAGTTGTCACGTGCAATAATAGGTTCTCTAGTTTGCAAGAATTTAGATACTTTTCATCCGCGGCCAGTTTTAAATTCTGAACGACTCTGTAACGGAGAGATTAGTTATGGGATATAATTACGGAACTACTTTTGTTTGTATTGTATATCAACAATGTAATAAGCTGTGTAAAACATTGTCATATAAAAATGTTTGCAAACAATACTATGCTAGACATTTGGAGGAATAATTTGATTGACACGGTGGATAAAATAGAGATCTGGTTACAATTTACGTTATTGTGACAGCAGTATGACGGCAAACATTAATACATATATTACTATTGGCATTGGTAGCGCAATACATAAGCTACAAGATGAAAATGCAAATCTCATTCTAAATAAGCAAAAAATCGAAAGGGTTAGAGTTGTAAAATACCTCAGTGTAATGATAGATGAAAATTTGAACTTTAAGGAACATGCGGACTGCATTTTGAAAAAAGATGGCAAAGAATGTTTACCTTTACAAAGAATCGGTAATAATGTATATGAAATTCATTATGCACAATTCCATTGTTGTACCGCTCATCGACTACTGTTCAGGCATATTGTAGAATTTGTCTCTAGAAAGGATGCTTCGATTATAAAAAGTGCAAAATCGTGCTATGAGAAATATTCTCAAGTGTAGTAGACATACATCAATAGATTTGATGTTGCTGCATACATTGAACCTGATGAATATGAGACAAAGAATAGTGTATGAATCATTTATCATAATTTATAACCTGAAGCTAAAATTGGTTCCTAACTATTTATATAAAGATCTCAAATATGTAAGTGCAGTGCACATCTAACTACAAACCAGAGACATAAAAAATTTCTATGCAAATAATTGTTGTTTATCTAGGGCTAAGAATGTTGTATTTTATAAAGGACTGTTGGAATTTAATGAATTTCCGATCGTAATAAAAGATTGTGTTAGCATCGATAGTTTTAAATATCATCTTAAATTGCATTTGATAGTAGATAACCAGTTTCTAATGTTGTCATTATTCTGTATATACATACACATACAAATAATATTGCTAAATAAACGTTATTATTATTTTAGATCATCTTGGTATATACACAGTTATCAGTATTTCTTCATTACCTTAAAAAGAGTAGGCATCAGATTTTCTTCTGATGGTTGCGCTTTAATCCTTTTGACTAGAAGTGAGTTCCGTATGAACTCAATGCATGGATTGTTTTTCGAGAGCCGGCTTCCAGTGGGGTACCCAATTCTCATATTCAGTTACAATTTTCGGGAGAATCTTTTTAATCATTTTAAGGTTATTCAAACTTTAATATGCAGTACACTCAATTTTTACAAAGTTGTTCACATTCAATTGTTTTAATGCTTCCTTACTTTCACGTGCATAATTGATCTGTTCTTTATACTGTAATGTATTCCATTTCCTTGTTGTGGACTGCTCCTCTCTTACAAAGGATTCAAATAATCTGAAAATTTCGACTGGAACAGGGTGTTCTCCCTTTTTTCTATGTAGTTTATATTTCAGGGTTGCAATCTTGAAATGTTAATACATTTGTCATCCCCAACCCGTTGTCCAACATTTTCGAAACTTTCATTTCAGCTAAAGATAATTTCTTAGCTATGACGAATGTATAATCATTCATACTTTATACTTCTTCACATTATCTGTAGTTCGTGTCTCAAGTGATGAAATCTTGGATCATCTTATATTGACTCTCTGCGCCCTATCTCGTTGATAGATAATTCTAGAATCATTGTTTTATTGTGATAAAAGCTATCACATTTCGGAGTTTTGGTTTAACTTCATCTTTTTTTTAACAAATAATTCTTTTGATAGATTGTAGCAAGCGCTGCGATTTGAACAAAATGTCAATGTTGTTTCGTAGCCTTTTTCTAAGCTGCCAAAACAAAATTTTATATTCCTCAGTATGTTTCTTTGAAGTCTCGGAATGAAAAGCAATCAAAAGTTACACAATGCAAATTATTCCAAATTGCAGTTGCCCACTGAACTAAAAGGTTCTACGAGTCTTGATAATTACTTTTTACAACCAACTTTTTGTAAAGTTCTGCGTTGTTTCATTTTAGTAGAATTTCAGAACTAATGCATTAAGCTTGTATAATACTCTTAAACTTCTACATCATCCTTCTACATCATCCTTCTTCATATAGTGAGTTATCTAGCTTCTCATGATGGCCTCCAAAAAATGTCGTAGAATTAACATTACTTCTTTTAAAATGTTCGGTTGCAAATGGTCTCCACAAGGCAATCAAAAATTATTCACAGGTTTTTATTCGAATACACGTCCAAACCTAAATGGTGAAAGCATTTGTGGTGTACATATTATGTCTTTGGTAGTTAATTGTTCTCCCTTCAGTCTTACATCCTTCGTTACCAAAGGTTTGGTCTTTTTTGAACAACTGAGGTAAGCTTTTTATCATCAAATGTATTCAGCTAATGTACAGGTTGAAAGTTTTGGTTCTCTTTTGTAGTATTTATAACAGTTTTATACTCCATTTTTTTATTGTAATAATTACCAATCCACAAACTCACAGTTAATAAAATTAATAATCCCGCAATTATTTTGTAAGTCGGCAAAATAAAAAGTTGCCTATTGCGGTAATATAAAACCGACGCCTAATATCTGCTAAATAAAACATAAGTACTTTGTAAATATAAAATTACACAATTTAAAAATTTTAGTATAGAATACCATCAGTGGTGCCAACATCGTTTCTGTAATAATACAGTGACGTCTGCCAACTGCAACAAATCTCCACAAACTTTATATACTCTTACTACTGTGAATGAAGGTTTTAAGTAAAAATAATGAAGGATGTATGCACATTACACATTATATAATTTTAATTTTATAAAAACTAATGAAAATGAATAAAAATGCGATACCTATCGAGATTCAATACCTTTTAATAAATCATGAAACTAATTATAAAGTCAAAGTATATTGTCCTTGGCATTCACGTCGAAATTTTAGATTTCTCCAGACTAAGATTTATTCAAAAGTTATTTATTACATGAACAACTTCACAAAAAGTTAAACTTTATATTTTAGATTCTTGTCCCTAGCTTACCTCAATTTCAAAACATCGTTATAAATTTAAAAAAATTATGAATAAATAAGGTAACTGTTATAATAGTTTGGAAATACCTTTTGACTTAGTTTTATCGGACATTTTTCTAATGAGTAACAACTATTTTAAATACATATGTGAATACTTTCACATCGATTTTTGTAAAACGCCAAGTAAATAACAAATAATAGCTGTTTAAATTGGAAATGAGACACAGTTTTTACAGAGATAACACAAAGATACGAAACACTTTTGCAATTCTCAATCGCTAATCATTACTTGAAACCATGATTTTTCAATTTGCATGAAAGATATATTAGTATAAAAAGGTTTTGAAGATTTTGGTGTCAAAGTCATTGGTTTTGCAACTTAAAATAAGACATGCTAATGGGAATTATTCTTATAGTAGACCGATAATACTGAAGTAAAGTTAAACCTACGTCCTTTAAAAGAAAAAAAAGAGATTAAATCTATCCTTCTTCAGTACTTTAACAAATAACAAATAAAATATTTTCAAAAAATGATCTCGTTTAGAATAATAAAAAAAATGTATTGACACGTTACATATTTAAACACATGTAGGTTTGATATGTTGTTGTCTTATTTCTTTTATAAAGTTTTTCGTAATATTGGATTTAGGTACCTATGTGTACGATTTATAAAGTAAATGCATTTAAACTATTTTAAAAATCAGTAGAATAATTCAAAATTCAATTAGAAAAAAAAAATAATTAGCGTATAATCATACCTGCTATTAAACTCAGAACTAAAAGGCCACAAACGCACTTCATGTTACCGGCAAAGTTTGCAGTTCCTTCTTCTAGAATGCATTAAATTTCGAGAATAAGATGAAAAAGAGATTCACTTTGGTCACACTTGTCGTTTGGACCCGACTTCAAACAGAATGAGTTCGTTACGATTTCATTCAGAGTATGCGGTGTATAATTTAAACTGTGTACTTGTCAGAGCAAAGGAGTTATTGGCAATGCTCCCCTAATACGCGCGCAATTTATAAACTGTTGCCCTAGAATTCTAACCGCGGCGGCTGCTATGGATCGCGGAAACCAAAACGCCAGTCGCGAAGATTCTTGTGTTTTGTACGTCTTTCTGCGTTGATAAAGAAAGGACGCAAGCACACACAAATACGCATACTAAAGGAATTACGATTATTGACATATAAAGTACACATTTCTTCAGAAAATGGGATAGTTTTTTTTTTTTGAATGGAAATATGCTTACTATATTTTATAACGTATTGTGCAATCATTTTCTCAAATAATTACATTGGAATAATAAGTATATTATGAATTTCTTACAATATTTTAGATGTATCGAATGTTTAAATCAAGTATGGGCAACCTTTGACATGTTGCGGGCCAAACTTTAGTGTGCAAATACGTCCGCGGGCCGCGTTTAAACCCGATATCACTCGATCTTCCTCATTTGGAGTGATTATGAGTAAGTAGTGTAATATTTTTTTGGGATTTTCAAAATGTCTGGCGGGCCGGATCAAATTTTACAGCAGGCCGAATCCGGCCCGCGGGGCGGTGGTTGCCCACATATGGTCCAAATCAATGTCTAAATGTATTCAGACACGTGATTATGACGTGACAGATCAAAAGTTGACAGATGGGAATTAGTAAACAGAGAGTATTACACGATAGAATAAGGCGTCCTGATTGTTAAACATTATTATCAAATTCACAGGTATAGCAGTAAACTCCACTCACACAAATTAATTAATTATGCGGAACGCAGCGTTTCGAGAGCACGTGGGCTCCCATTGTCAACCGTGTTACCGACTGTGGGAGCCCACGTGCTCTCGAAACGGTGCGTTCCGCATAATTAATTAATTTGTGTGAGTGGAGTTTACTGCTATACCTGTGAATTGTACATCCACACAGTCCTTGCAATCGTCATTTGATTATTATCAAAATAGTGAAAACTAGATTGCCGCCATTCGCATCCAATATTACGGCACACTGATTGTCTTGCACTAGTTTACTCCTGGTCATGTCATTTCCCGGTTAGGTGATCAGAATTGGCTGTCACGTTCCTGTGATTTAACACCTTTGGACTTCGGGTTGAGGGGTATATGAAGTCACAGGTTTATGCCAATAATCCCGCGACTTTGTCCACGAATCCAAACAGTAGATTAGACTAGATTACATTAATTAAGGGTAATGTTGCACTCCGACCTATTTAGCTATTGTGCTCCCTTATATGAGCTACAAGCTGCTAGGGTTTGCCTGTACTTATAGCTCCCCATCCAGTCTAAAGTTTTAATAACCTGCAATAACTGTGATGGTTTCAGAGAATCCTAACGGTATTCTCAACATCGGCGTGTAACTTAGTGGACATGAATTTCTGGCGTTCAAAAGCAATACCTTTTATGAACTATTTTGCAGAGGATTAAATCCTTAACTTTCTACTAGACAGATTGAAGAAAACAATTTCTGAAAAATAATCTCAGTGCCATAACAATGACATACACAGACTCACACCAGTCAACTTACTGATGTAGTCTTAAATGATTTTCTTCTTTTTTTCCAACTTCAAACTTTCTCTTGCTGGAAAAGAGTTAGGTGATCTTCAGCAGTTATTACAAAAATTCCATAATGACACTCAGAATCGTTGGTTCAAGTGCATTGAAGTTGCAGGGGGATATGTGAAATATGATAAAAAATTTATGGATTTATACCATTTATCGTTTTAGCTCATTGGTTTTATTTGAGTCTCGCTTCCCACCAAATCCTTCCCGTATGTGAAACGTAGACCTTTTGTAATCAACTTATAATAAAATGAAGTAACATTAGACTATTGATTTTTGCGCTACACACCAGACTTAAATAAATAATATGTTTGCAAAAAATCTTGAGGATGTTAATGCTAGTGCAGTGAAGCTTAAATCGGTTCCTTTTATCTTATTAATATTTTTAATTTATAAATAGTTTGTAGAGCTGTCCGTCTTTTGACGTTGCAAAGGAATAAAAAGCCACGATAATTTCTTTAAGAGGTTGAATGAAATCAATTTCTGCCGTATCCCAAAAATCATCCCAGATTTTTAATTTTTATCGGAATATACAAGATGTCACTATTAAAGGGAACTTTTCTACAATTGTGATCAGATATTGTCGGTTAAAGAAGCATCTTATAAGAGTGGGGTTAATTGGAGATTTGTCATGTTGAGGTTGGTTCAGGAGGCCGTTCAATAGAGGAGGAATGCATAATGGTCCGAAATACTGTAAGATTTCTCATCTCTCGTAAGATTGATGGCAAAAATTGAAAGTTTAATGTCCATCTTTTTAATAATTATAGTTAGTACAGTAGTTGTTCTTTTGACAATATTTGAATATATTATTAGCAAATATTATTTAAATCAGTAAAAACATACATGGAGCTCAACTAGAGCCGACAAAACGATTTTAGTACCCAGGAACTATGAAGAAAGCGGAAAGTTAAGCCCGGAAAGATCAAACAAAATACCATAAAGTAAACTTCTAAAATGTTTCAAGGAATATTAAAAAAGTAATAACGTAACGGCTTCGAATCTAGGGAAGAAAAGAATGGAATAAGTGTTACTGAAATGTGGTTCTTTTGAAAAGTGAGAAGCAAATTTTTAAGATGACAAACAAAAATCAGAACACTTGAAAAATTGGATAATAAAAACTGGGATGGTTGTCAAAAGGGAAACTAAAAACGAAATAGAGAGGTTTGGAAAGAGATAGAAATGTATGTAGGTGGGGTGACTCATACAACTGATAATATAACTGATATATATATATATATATATATATATATATATATATATATATCAGTTACTCATGACTCTCAGACCACTAACCTAAGTGATAATTCATCAGTCCCAAAATATGCCAAAATGTTTACAAAATCAGTTTGAACTAATATGTACATGAAAAACTTTACCTTCCGTAAGATGGACATTAATTTGATTTGACTAGAAATTTAAACTATCTACAAATTAATTGATCTAATATATATATATATATATATATATATATATATATATATATATATATATATATATATATATATTAGATCAATTAATTTGTAGATAGTTTAAATTTCTAGTCAAATCAAATTAATGTCCATCTTACAGAAGGTAAAGTTTTTCATGTACATACTAGTTCAAACTGATTTTGTAAACATTTTGGCATATTTTGGGACTGATGAATTATCACTTAGGTTAGTGGTCTGAGAGTCATGAGTTTGTAGCTCGGTATTGTTGCTTTTCAGAGTCGAGGTTTTCCTAGATTTTTCTCGTTCCGTGGCGAATATTAAGAGCGAATGTCTTAAGATGTATCATAGGCCCAGGTTTAATAACCTGTGGTCAACTGCTGCCCTTTATAATTAACAAAAATTTTCGAGGGATGTGAAGGCATGAATTATTGTTATATATATTTTTTTTAACAAGTTTTAAAAAGTATACAACAACGTAAAACTACATGGTAAATAAGTGCTGTTAAATTTTTTATATTTTGTTTTATACTTTGGTTTCAATTAAAAGGTTGTTATTCTCTAACCTTTGAAAACTTGCTTCAATTAAACTGTGTATGATTGCAACTTTGTTAACATTTTAATTTGTTTCCTTGCCATTCTTTAATGATTAAATTATTTATAAATTAACAACTCTCATTTGATGTAATTACTTAATTTAACTAATTAGAAGATTACTTGGATCCATTTGTATTTTAAAGGAACCTGGTTCTCTTTATAGATCTCCTAGAAGTACTGCTGCTTTGACAAACAGATTTATCTTAAAGATAATAGAAGAGGGTCAAATATTAGTCCAAAGTTGCACATACTTTTTTTTCGAATTTGACAGGACAAATTTCCGGACGTTAATAGTTTATTGATGTAATAGATATTACAAGAAATTCCGGTAATAGATACGTTTGTGAATTTTGCGAGTACTTTCCTGCTGATAGTATGATTAATGAGTATGTATGTATATATGTAGGCACACATCTATGAAAGCCGACAGAGAATATACAGCTAAGTATATTATTGGGTAATGATTGTGGAATGTGACAATTTGTATTTGTATTTTCCCTAAATTATCCGTTTGAATACGTCACTTTTTAAACAGACGTAAAGGTTTTAAGCTCTCGTATGTCAGAATTACAGGGAACGATGGGTTTGAAAATTTTCTAATTTGTCATAAAGTGATTAGGATTTACATACTTATTATCAGACGTATTATAGTAGTTACGTATTATTAGTAATACTTCCGGCAAGTGGGGAAATTAACACCGGAAGGAAAAGCGCAAAGTTATCAGCGGTGTGTTCAATAAGAATATATTCTTACTGAAAATTTACCATTTTCGTAATTTATTTTTTGTTACATTAATCTATGCCGCTAAACCATAATATATACAGAGTGTGTCAAATATTTCTGATATAAGAAAATTAATTTCTGGATTTTCATTTACATTTATATTTTAGACTTCTTTGGCTAATACTTACAAATATGCTATTTTCTTCTGGTCGAGGTCAACTTTGTTTATAATTAATTTCTCTCAAAGAATATTCCATGCAACATATAAAATGCGTTCAAATAAATTTTATTTCTAGTAGTCCATGTCATCCTTGTACTATTTTCAGTTGCATTAGTTGTCAATTTGACAGAGTATCCGTTCAATTCCATACTTGACAGGGACTTGCATTAAGAGATTCGATAGCAAGCTAAGACAATTATAATTTCAAAGACTACTTTGAAGTAAAATTTGAACGCATATTAGATTAACTTTGTTCAACGTTATAATAGCTAAATTAAATTTAAATCTCAGCTTTGATAAAATGATATGTTTACATTGTGCCATATACAGTAATAGCTTTATGGTTCGAAACTGCAATATACCGAATTCTTCGCTAATTCTAATAGTTTTTTAAAATACATTGTGTACGTTGTAATCTGAATTTTTATGATTTGCTTATCCAAAGTGCACTGTCAACAGTTTCTGGAAGTTCCAGCTTACATAAAATTGCGCGAGGTTAGTTAAGTTAGTTCGGTATTGTTGCACAGAATACCGTTGTTAGAAATGTCTTCAAAACGACAACACAATACACTAATACTGAAATAAAAGTGTGAAATTTTAGGTAAATTAGACTGTGGTGCAATTGGTAAAGTTTGGCTGTTCCGTATGGACAATACACTATTTCGATTATTAGAAGGTAAGAAGTGAATTTCTTGTTGTAACTCTGATTAATAGTATTAATAGTAATTATTTTAACATCTCTGCAGTTTTGTTAACCACCCTTACAATGGACCCAGACGTGCAGAATATTCAGAAATGGAAGCTCGCTTATCGTTCTGATTTAGGGCTCAACGATCTCAACATGTTTCAGTTACATATGAAATGTTGGCTGCCAAGACTATTATATCAAAAAACTTACATTTGCACAAACTTGTAATGAAGATAGGGCTGCTTTATACTGAAAATTACTACCGGACAAGGCAATAGCTTATTTTGGAGAAAAACAAGCACCTGGATGGAAGACTTTTAAAAAAAGATTAACTCTTTTGGTTTGTGCAAACAACGATGGGTCTCACAAATTAAAACCATTGGTCAATGGAAAGACAAAGATTCCAAGATCATTGAGAGTGTAAATTTACCTATCGACTACAGGTTTTATCGAAACACCTGGATGATTTGGACGATATAAAATGACTGATTTAAACATTCTCTTGTTATGCAAGTCAGAAATTATCTTAAAATACGACATTTACCATGAAAAGCTTTATTCTTACTAAACAATTGTATTAGATATTCCGGTGAAGAACTCGCCAGCGGAGATGGTCATTTTACCATCGTATTTTTATCACCAAACGCAGAAGCTCTGATCCAGCCTATGTACCAGAATCCAATCAACATAACTAAGTTAAACACATCTAAAGGAATGCCTAGAAAATAGCACAAACTCCAAAATCGCTGAAAATACAGCTTTTTTCATGGTATTCGTGAAATCATGCAGGAGAAAGACAATGTGAAGAGACATAAAACGCTAACGCACGGACATGTTTCTGCCTACGCGGCATCATCAGCGTGGTTTCGAGCTGTTTAATGCTAAACACATGTAATTCCCTCGCTGCTTCTATTGCCATATCTAACCCTACGATACAAGTGAATATTCCTAGCGCTAATTAGTGCCAAAAGAAACTACTACTAAGTTAGCTTATCGAAAGTCACTTTTAAGTAAAATTTTATCTTATTTAACATAAAAGATGCAGTTTTCTTGTTATCGTATGCATGCAGTGCTCTTACATCCTAAACTGTCAAAAAAAATGGCACAAAATCCTCAGCAAGAGTTTTTTTGAAGATAAAAGTATCGACGAGTATGAACCGGATGATTTAATTTCATTAGAAACTTTACAAAGACTTTGTAAAATCCAAAAGAGCAATATCAGTGACAGACGCCCCCAAAACTAAATACACAACTCCAGACGAAGGAATTAAATCAGAAAGAAATACGCAAATTCATGGTAGAACTGAAAGACAGTAAGGCAGCAGGATTTGTTAAAATAATTTTAAGCATAATTAAACAAGATAGAAATTGTTTGGCATTGATACTAAAAAAACATAGTCAACAACTCAATAAAGATTTGAATATTTCTGAAATACCCAAAAAGACCGCAAATGATATAAGAAAGATAACACACTTTACCCTCAAAATTATAGGCCAATACGCATACTATCCATGCTATCTAAAATCCTAAGAAAAACACGAATTAAATCATGAATACCTGCTATAAAATGAAATAATACATAAAAGACAATACGGATTTCAAAGAAATTATCAACAGTAATAAACTTACTTAACAGAATAAAATCTAAAGTAGATAAAAAGAAGATAGTCATAGTGATCTGTATAGACGTGAAAAAGGTTTTTGATACCATCTCGAAGGTAAAATTGATAAGGATGGAAAAATATATGCATATGCATACGATGTGTGTATAGTTTACTCTGGGAATGATAAAGACAAACTTCGACAAGAAATCGACGCTGATGTAACAGAAGTGTCAAAAAAGTCGCAGCCCAGAACTGATAAGAGCTTATGCAATAAATACCGACGCCAGAAACCATAATAGAATATGAGATTTTACAAAAACAAACAAAAAACCTAAATCGTATACAATATAAAAACACGATTAAACATGATTCAATAACGAATAATATAATAAAAATAAAATAATTTAAAAGCCAAGAATATGATCAAATTTCCTATGATATCAGTCCGAGACGAGATGAAAATCTCTTTATCTCGAAACGGAGGACAAAGGCCGGAAAACAGTTGTACCTACCAGCGCATGAATTAGCATATATGTTTGTATATATTTTGATAATTTAAATAGCAAACAAAGCAAATTTCTTCTTTAAAATCTTACTGCAGTAATGGTCTCGAGGTATGTTAATAGTTATTACTAGTCTCGGCAAAGTGGGGCAAGTTACAGTGCAGTGTATGGAACAACGCGGATAGGCCAAGCGACCGTATCAAGACGTGTGTTCAGTCACGTTACACGTAAAATAATGATATATTATATGACGCACTGAAACACTTACTGTTTTAAGAAGTTTCCACGAAATCACAAACAAAATGGATGGCACCTATTAAATATGTTTTCGCAATTGTTTCAGTTAAATGAGTACGGCCTGCAGAATAAAAATTTTTTAATGATGAAAATGACCGTTCCACATCGAGTGATGGTATATTAACAAATTTAAAGTAATCCTTATGACAACTTAATGGATCTTTCGATACATCTTCACAAATTGGTCCCAGTATGAGAAAATCTGAATCCTTGTCAGTAACACTTCCAAATTTTCATGTTACACTTTTCGTCTTCCGCCATACATAGGTGTGAGTGAACATCATTCCCAATTTGAACAGCATCCTCATCTAATCATTATGTAATTTTTCAATTTCTTCCGCTAGTGCATAGTAGTTCTTACGAATACTCTCTAAATCCTGTTTTACCTCACTATCTTGAAACAATTTCTGGCTTTTCTGACTTTTCTCGATAGCTTTGGCATACTTCGAATCAAAACGTTCGCAGTTGTAAAAACGCGTAGTAATCGGCTGTGGTGGTTCAGGCACTTTGGGACACAGTTCGTAAAATCTTTTTATACGTTTGGACTTTAGAAATACTTTCTTTGTATGAGGTATTAAAGCATTTACTCGTGGATAACATTCAGGCATCAATTGCGCCTCAAGGTTTAAACCATGAATGTTACGTGTTACATGTAACACATTGCTATTCTTTTCTTTAAGAGGCCGACCTAAGTAAAGCATGTTAACGGCATCATCACCCACAAACATTAAAAGTTGGGTTGCTCAATGCCCTCAACACAACTTTTAAAATTTCATCGCAAGTACATTTTGCAACTGTGTTTGAAGCAGGTAAGGTAGGGGATGTTCCATTGTACCTACCATCACTTTCATTACAGAATGTTTTTGCCGATTGATTGTTTCGTTCGCACACAATCACAATTATTAAGTATTTCCTTAAAAAAGTTCAGGGTGCTACAAATCACTGCATATGCAAGTAATTCAAATTTCGAAATGATTCGGAGGCTCTACTCCATCAAATGACGTATACTAAACTTGATAAAACGATATAGCATGCTTAGAAAAAAAATGCAATTTTTTTATATAGAAGATGTCAGTTTCTCCATTTTTCTAATAGCACTCTATTTTTATGTAGTTTGTGTATTTAATGTCTGCGCAGAAGGCATGTGCAGAGCGCAAATATTTGTACGCACCGTATGGTTTGTATCCTATCTATCTATGACTTACCGTTGGCTACGTTAAGCTGGTTTGTAGCGTGCACCTTTTATTATTCTCAGACTTGGAGTGTTTATGGGATCTGCCGTAAATTTGAGGTGTTGCCTGCTCAATTTTCGTTTGATATTCTTTGCTCTAGGAGCGTACTGTTATTGTGCCAGTCAATCGAAATTCGTATAATGTTTTTGAGGGCCTCGAATGTTGCAATCGCATATGTTTGGTGTGGCTTAACTATAAACCCAGTAGTAAATTAATTAGCTTGAAATCACCGTAAACACTCAAATTATATTGTGAATACTTTATTTTTCCAAGCATTAATTTCATGACAAACTACGATAGTTATTTAAGTCGATCTAGTCGAGGTGTTTTAAAAAATATGAATAATGTTTGTTGGTACGAAGTATCAGCAATATTTCTCCATTTCCTTCTTTCTGGAAATTAATTTTTCTGTAATTGACCAGAATCGAACAATTCGGCTTCAATTTAAGTAAAATATAGTTTTTAATTTATAAAATTTCGTTTTCCTTACATTGGTAAAATGTAACACTACGAAGAACAAAAATCAATAGGTCCTATATACTGTATTAATATCCCTAAATACTAATTTTAATTTCACTGCATGAATCTTCCATAAGACATAGTGGGTAATTTTTGGCAAGTTTTAGTAGCGGTTATTCTTTACATATGAAAATATTCTGTTTTTTCGGTGAAATACTCGCCTACAAGAATTATGTATGTCTATTAACATATTATTATAAGGAGTAAAGTAAATACGATAATGGTTGTATGCTGTAATAAACACTACAGGTAGCATTTGTTATTGGGGTATAAGTAGTAATTAAAAGCTTTGCTTAATACTAATATTTGTTCTGGATTATACATATAATACTTTCAGCCGATAGTTAATTTGCAATACAATACAACACTTTCTGACGATTCAACCTTCTGGCAGGATATCTTTATCTTAAACTTGTATATACAGGATGTATCACGCCAAGTTTGGTTAGAAGAATATAGAAAATAGTAAGAGTTACGTTTTGTAATTTTGCGGGTAGTAGTCGATTTCCAGCTTTAACCGGAAGATGACGAGTGCGATCTCGTTAATCAAGAAACAATTCTCAAGCGGCCAGAAACCCGACAAACCATATATATATGGCTATGTCATAAAATTTTCTTGCCTTTAATCATATTGTGTTTGCTGAGATATTGCGATGTACATATCTGCAGAGATTGTAACATCTAGGTATTAAATGTGATTTGAACTCATTCAGTCTCGTGGTAGCAAGTTCCGCCAGTTACAGAGAATCCGTGGGTTTAAGTCCAGCCTTGATATCTTTTCAGGAATTTAAAACACTGGCAAAATGCAAGAAAATCGTAATTTTATCATTGCATGCATTAGTAATGATAAAATTACAATTTCTCAAGGTAGGATTTGAACGTACGACCTCTGCGTTAGCCCCGTCACATGCTACCAACTGCATCACGAGACTGAACGTGAGTTCAAACCGCTGTTAATAGCTAAATGTCACACTGTCTGCAGAGATATCGTAATATCTCAGCAGAAATAATATTAATAAGGGCAAGTTCCTACCAATTAAGTTAATATTAATACTAATATGATAAAATTACGTAATTTTATCATTACTAATACGAAGGAGAGTTTTATATTAATGTTAATTTAATCAAACATTTTACGCAGTCGCAAGATGCTGATTTCGCCGTGTTTTAGTAAATTATGTTGGTTACCTTCGAGGAATACTTCCAGTGCTCGATTTACTTTCTTCCTTTCTTCACTATTGATTACTCTAAACAACCAATTTGCTGCATTGTCTACTATATCTAACGGAGATCTCTAAGTTCGTGAAAAAAAAGTTTTCCGTAAGTTATATTTAAACGTAGAGATTCTTCTGTTAATGTATTTGGAAATAAATGTTATATATGTAGATGAATCTCTGGATATCGTCAATTAAATCAGCGATATTGCAAAACGCTGTTATCACTAAAAGAAAATAAATTTGCTAATTCACGGGATCTATAAAAATCTGTTGCAATTCTTTTTGTAAACTTTTTTTATACCAAGTTTCAACCCCAAGTCAAGAGATCAGTACTTTTCATTTATATTTACTCAGTTCTAAAACGTGAATTATTAAATAATTTAAACTTTTTATGAACCAATATATGATTATAGGTACCTGTTTAGGTACCAGTACATTAAGCCAAATTTTTAACACTAATCTAATTTCATGATGAATCATTGACTTACATGAAATAGCTAATAAAATTGCCAAGTGCTCAACCATTTGAAAGTAAAAATATTATACCAAATGTAACATCGCCATTTCTGAATGGGATTTAAGAAAAAGCCAATTGTAAAGTATGGGCAATATTGCTGGAACCAAATAAATTACGTAAAGCCCTTCGTAGTAACGTATGAAATGATGGTTTTGAAAAAAATGTCATGAGAAAGCGTTTAACCAATTGCCACTGAATATAATAAACGTGACTTATAAACAAAATATGGAACATAAACTTTTTTGAGGTGTCGTGCAAAATTTGAATGTGAAAACCTATGTATCAGTAAGCTGAATTGTGCCAAAATTTGAAATATTGACGATAAAAGTATGTAGGGACGAAATATAGTGATTAAGCAGCCTAAAATTGATCCTTCCTTATTTATTAAAACGTAATAGGAACACAATATAGCACAATGTAATCAAAAACTAATGATTGTATAGGTTTTTTTTGTTAATGCAGAATTGGAAGGGTAATATAATGAATTATTATCGCTTATTGCTTTGTAAAAGAAAATTGGTAAAGTTGAAGGTTTTAGCTTTGCTTTATTTTAAGTACAAGTCTTCAGAAGTTAATAGTCTAGCTGACCAGGTAATAGTGGAAGCTACACATGTGCTGTGAGGTTTCCCCCTCCTCCACTATATTTTTAATGCAATTTAAGAATAAGAAAATCATATTGTAAGCAACACGTCAATAGGGATTGATCATTCATAGAAGCTTCTTTAAGCATATGCGACGAAAACCTGAAGTTACACACTAGAGAAATAGGTTAATTTGCTGGATAAAAATACAATATACATATTTTATTGACCATTTGTTGCAACTGGTTTATCATACTTGTATTAGTACACGTGCAACTGTGCGATACATATTGAATACAATAGTCAAATATTAAATTTCCTCTTAATTAAGTACACAAATTGCAACTGTTTTCATAATGTTTATTTTTTAAGGTTTTATTAAGTAATACTAAAATCTTCAATTTGTTTGTATTCGTTGTTGTTCACTATTAAAGAAATTAGGTTTTCGGGTTGAAACTGCGTTATAATTGCATGAGACTGTCAACGTTTCGTTTTCAGTTGTATGGAGTTTCTTTTGGGTTGGTGCATGTCATCTGACCGCAGAAGTCTACAACAACGTTTGTATGTTTAGACTATAGTGTGTATCTATAAATGTGTGAGTACATACTAAACCAAAAATGTGCGCTACATGGTTTTCTAATATCTTTTGGTAATAGTCGAATAATATCATCTAAAATGACATGTTTATGTAACAGTCGTATCTGACATTGATATATTAAGCTTTAAGATAGTATATATGCAAAAACAATGTACAATATTCACGTTGGCTGTCTTCTAAATGTAGCTCAGTGTACAACATAAATAATGTGAGTTGGCAACAGCGCTAGAATATAACGTCATGGCGCAAGTGTCCTGTTAAATCAGTTAATCATATCTGTTGTGGTACATTTTATTCATTCTTATGAATGATTTAAATTAAAATTTAAATTACCTTACATTTTAAGTATACTGTCACGTACACTACCGTCCATAAGTTTGCAAGCAAGGTGAAATTCCTTTAAAATAATACAACTGGTAGGCATATCGTGAAATCGTTGATCCGTATTAAACATTATTGCATGCAAATATAAAATTTTTACACATAATCTGTAAAGTCGAAACATTTAGGTACATATTTCGGCCGAATACATTTTATTGCTCTTTCCCAAGAACACGACTAGTGTTTGTCGGGAATGGGCTAGGATACCTGCAGTAGTTACTTCCGGTCAAATGGTTTAGTACTACTTTGGCAATCGTTTATTGCATGTGGTAAAGGTATTAACTCTTAATGTGGTATCACTTTCCTATGTTCAGCGTACTGATCGTAAAAACACCAAAATGCAGATAATTGGCTAACATTTGTACTCTTCGCGATAAAGGATATACTGAGAGAGAAATTGCTCTACAGTTAAGGACTTCACCGAAGGGTATGTAATACACATTGGCTCGCAGAAGAGAAACCGGGCAAAATCTTAACAGCAGACGAAGTGGGCAGCCACGGGTGACTTCTGGAGCTGAAGATAGATTTATAGCAACGACTTCGAAGCGAAATCGACGTCTAACGGTGCCGGATATAGCAACGCGCGTTAATACACAACGAGGAATAAATATTTCTGTTACCTTCGTGAAGAGGCGATTATTAGCCATAGGTTTAAGAGGATGCATCGGCCGCATAGTTTTTAAAACTCGCGCATAAAGAGAAACAAATAACATGCAACAACCATGAAAACTGGTCACTGGATGATTGGAACTTCTTAGTCTTAGTATTATGAAGCGACGAGTCCAAATTTCAGTTATTTGGTACGCAACGGAGACGACCAGAGGAAAGAGCTAGTCGGGCCTACGGAGGTGGTAGTGTTATGGTTTGGCGTTGTTTTGCTGGAACGACTGCGAATGATTTTGTGAAAATTAGTGATGCAATGCGGACAATAGAGTATTTCGATATTTTGGCTGGTGAGACGTTTACGTTTCAGCAAGACAATAGCCCTAAATATATGCCTTGAATCTGTAAAAACTTTTTAGAGGAGAAAGCAGTAAGAAATGGACTAAACAACTAACACAGTTTAGATTTATTCCCCACAAGACTTTTATGGGATGAGCTTGGTTGAAGTGCGGACAGCGACAACATCAGAACATTCAACACCCATGGGAATGTTTACAGAAGGCATGGGTGCCTAAAATTTATGTAACGGTTATCAAAGTCAAAGAAGATCACATTGACGAAAATAAGCTTACGAGCTAGATGACGTATCTTTTTACATTATTTTGACGATAGTCATTTATGTTGTATAAATTCATAATAACCACAATAAAATTTTACTGCATCTGTGACGTTTTGTAAAATCTGTTTCTGCTTCCATACTTTTGAACGGTAGTGTACGTCATCGCCCGCCTATGTTATTTGCTTTTCTTTTTTGAATATTTTACATAGTCTCTATTCATAAATATCTATTCTTGTTTTCTACTTTAACAATATTGCAGTCCGTTATTCGTAAGCACGGTTCAATGAAATATTAATAAGAAATACCAAAGAAATTGGAGATAAAGTTAAAATATAGGACATACTCAAATATTTTCAGCTTATTAAATTGGCGTCATAGAACATTTTACACATCCCAATAAATTGAAGATCGACCTGCACTTTTTAGTGAATTTTTTTTTAGAATTGATATCTGCAAAATTGACTTCAATTTTAGATTTTAGAATTCCTTTGTGAGTATTTCAAACATAAATTTACCAAAGAAAAGTATCTAAGACAATTGATAGGATAAATATAAAGTAAATTTGTTTAGGATTAAAATATTTTATTAATACTAAATAACTTTCTATTCGTGAAGTATAAGTGCAAATAAAGTTTGTATTTTTCCCAGCATACACCTTTTATAGTTTAATACTATTTTCCAATAACGTGGTGACATCTAGCGTTTAATATCATAGGTGTTAGTAGATGTCGTTACGGCGAACATTTGATTTTAAATAATAGTATAACTCCTTGGTTATCAGATGGCGTGTCAATACACTTTGCAAATCATTGTTATTAAAATTTAGTTTTATATAAATATTAGTATTAACTCTTTCCATTTTACTTCATCCACCTATTTTATGTTCGATCTTTTCCGAGATTATTTAAAAATTACGTAAGTATTACTGTCATTTTTGTATTCTGTAATGGTACTTTTCTCACACGTTTTAACGCGTGAAAATTTTTTAAACAAACAAGAAATTATCGTCGCTCTATTTGACAATACCACACACAGAAAAGGACCAATTGTGAGTTTTTACGCCTCGTGAAAAAGGGGGATACGGCGGGAGGTGCTTACAAGAGGTATTTTACGAATCCAAAAAGGAGGCTAATAATGCGAAGCGTAAAGGGGCGAAGAAGAAAAAAAATAAATAAACACACACACGAAATTCCTGATGTCGTGAGTCTTTTTGTGGACCGTGTGAATCTTCGTGAGGTGTTGGTTCCGGAGTTGTTTGCGGAGGGCAGCACTTTGGCTGTCATAGAATGGACTTTTTTGGTGCGTTTCGACACCTCTACCAATAATCCTGACGACGTTCTTGAGTAAATAAAACATGTTTTCTTATGTTCTTATTCCATCTCCACTTGATATAAAGACGATGTTTGTATATACTCGGTAAATATTTTCAGAAAAAGGTGTTCTTTATGATTTTTCTTTTGTCAAAAATATTGCAGAAATGTGCACTAAATTCATTTACCAGGAAATAAATAGAATAATATGCACTGTCTCTCGCAGTAGTTTGAACATTTGATTTATTTCCAAAAAGGAAATCAAATTAACTTGGAGGTAGAAGCACTAAAATACAGGGAGTTTCAATAAGAGTGCAAGATTTGCAATGCCTCGCCATGTTTAACAGTCATAAAAATACGTGATTATGACGTGATAGATCGATAGTTGGCAAATGGGAGTTAGTAAATATGGAGTATTACACGATAGAACAACGCGTCCTGATTGTTACACGTTATTATAAAAATGATGAAAGTTTTGATTGCCACCATTTGTAAAGTGCGTCTAATGTTCGGTCGACAGAACGTTTCTAATTCATTTACTGCGAAAAGAATAATAAAAAAATTCGAATTAGTACCGGTTCGGTTAGTAATGTCAAACACACGACACAAGCTCGTAGAGGTCATTCAGAACAAAACATCAAGGCAGTTTGCGAGAATGTGGCCGAAAGTTCAGAGACATCGATTCGTTATCGTGTACAAGAATTGGACATTACAGCAGCCACTCTTCAGCGCTACAATCAGCAATAGTTTGCCAGAGAGAACCATGTTTTATTCAATCTTAAAATCTTGCGCTCTTATTGAAACACCTTTTACAACATAGC
This sequence comes from Trypoxylus dichotomus, assembly GCA_023509865.1. Taxonomy (NCBI): domain Eukaryota; kingdom Metazoa; phylum Arthropoda; class Insecta; order Coleoptera; family Scarabaeidae; genus Trypoxylus; species Trypoxylus dichotomus. The sequence goes on along the minus strand of CM042081.1, from coordinate 13,350,819 downwards.
ATTTATTCGCTTGACAAATCTAAAATAAAAACTAAACTTTCTTTTCGTCTAAATAACCATTTTGGTAGCTAATAGTGGTATCTGCCAATTAAGTGTGTCATGACCAATTTTCCTCCATTCTCTTTGGAGAATGTTCCATAGATGTTGTATAAAGGCGGGAACATTTTTTCTTGTCATGTCAAGTTCGTCTCATGGCCATATTATTATTGTTAACACGTTATTGTCTCATTGTACATGTAAATATTGTCTACACAACAATCGCATTTGTGTCAGATCATCATTGTCCATAAATATGATTTTTTTTCCTAATAACCTTAACTAGACAGAATTTCATGTTGTTCTAGAGTGCCATGATACTGCTGCATATTTCTTGTGGGATATCCTATTAAAATTCTATGATAAGAACCAACTGACAACCCATTATTGATGTTTGTGGGGTAACAGCCATCAGTTTTTCTTATCGTCCTAAACCATCGCTGTTTCGATAAACTGGAACAATGCAATTCACTGTACTCTTAATAGTATTATAATCAAAAACAAGGTTAGTAAATTCATTTTGAAATTTTCCTAAGCAATTTTGAATGGAATACTTCGTGTACTATCTATCGATTTTTCTACGATTTTTAGATATATTTCAACCATGAATGCCTTGTGTACATTATTAATTACCATTTTGAAGTTCAAAAATACGCAATAATATCTTTTATATCAGATTCTAACAATTGTTGACAGACAACTCCGACGTGTGTAATCCTATTTCTTGTAGTCGCCGTTTTACTCTAATTCGTACGCCCCGCAATTGCATTCAGCGGCTATTTCTGGCGTCGTTAATCTTCAATTATGTTTGCTAATAAGTTTATATCTTAAGTGATTTGTTTAAGACGTGTTCCTTTACAGCGCTGGGCGATTGCTGTCTTCTAAATTCCCTGTTTCATGAACTCGGTGTGCAGTATTATTGACGACGGACTTGTAATTCTAACTTTTTGACTAACTTGGCGAATAGAATAACCTTCTTCACGTAGAGTAATGATTGACGATCGTTTCTCAACACTTGTCGACTTTTCACGCGGCATTTTTTCAAACAATTTCATTTACTGTAAGCTAAATTCGTATGACCTCGTGCTAACACTTCACAGGAAGACAGTTTGCAATGATTTAAACATTCTAGAGCGCAATTGGAGAAATACGTAAATTCGTATTTTTTTTTTGCATCAATAGCCCTGCTTAGCAACTGGAATTGCTGCAATAAATCTTTATTATCCCAAGAACATATAATATAATTAATAATGCTGACTTCTGTATGAAACTTGTTTTTTGCTAACTTGGGTGTGCTGAATCCGCAAATCAAATTCATTATTGTGTATCATGCCAAAATTTAACACTATGGCATGCTATGGTCTTTGAAGAATCATTGATGCGGCTAAGTTGTTACTTAAGCACTGATAAGATATAAACAAAATATAAAATTTTAATAATTACTTTATTTATTTAAATATAATATTAGCCACGAGAGTAGTACGAGTATTCATTTAAATAATCATTAAAAAAATACAAGAGCACTTGTAAAAACACAAACAGGAATTAGGGAATAAATTTTCGTTTGCTGCACTTTCTGCTGTGTATTTTGCATTGACAGTCTTTTTGAACACTCCAACAATAGTCGGCCATCATATAAGAATCCTATCTTCCTTTGTACCAAGTTTTCATGGCTTTTAAATTTTGATCAAATCTCTCGCCTTGTTCATCGCCCGCAGCACCTAAACTTATCAGGATGACTATGAAAGAAATAAAGCTTTACACTCCTGTTAGAACCTGCGTGGTGAAATTTTTAAAGCATTGATTTCACTAGATCTTTGTAATTGGAGGCTTTTTTGTTTCCAAAAAGATTGTTTCCGACCATAGTGAATGAAGTCCAGGCTTGTTTCTCTGCATCGTTTATAGACTTGATGAAAATTGGATCTGTTATTAAAGTTCTAATTTGAGATCCATCAAATACCCCAGGTTTACTTTTTCGTACTTTTTTACTTTTGACATATGTACTTGAAATAGTCTCATTGGAAATTTAAAGCTTTATTATATTTCTTCAATAAACAATAGACCCAATTTCGGCAAACAAGGAGAAAAACAATTATTTCGTGGACAATGTAATAAACACAAATTCGCTTTTTTAGACAATAAATACCTCTAAGTGTATTGTAGAGTAATATAATTCTTACAATACTTTTTACATGCATCGATGAAAACTAATCTGTCAAAATAATGCTGGAAGTGCTAATGCCATTCAACAAATAGATACTGATGCCACTGGTGACATTTCTCAAAGTATGCAATGTTCACCAAAAGTGACTGAAAGTAGATCTAATTTAAAATCTAGAATGAAATGATTTGTAACTTTTATATAATATTCCTTCTTTATTGAAACTTATTTTTTATAAATGAATAGATCATTTAAATGAATTAATTTTGTAATTAGGAAAGTGTACACCAATATTTCTCCTTCGATTATGAATGCATGCCATGGGAAGCGCAATACCAAGAAGGGGTGTCACTTCACGTTCGAATGCATTAATAACCAACATTACTCCAAACTCTTAAAATACGTTAAAGAAAAGTATGATAAGAGAAAACTGTGCTTGAATTGGATTGAAACCCATAAGAAATATGTATACCCGCCATTAATGTCAGAAAAGACTGCAAGAAGCAGAAAAATTATAATCATTTATTTATTACCTTGGAATAGTTATACGTCTCTGTCAAGTTTGGTAAAAAAAATTCGCATATCTTCTTAGTGTTGCGGAATACGTACAGTCTTCTATTATTTTTATTTATTGGACCATTAGTTGAAATGCAAATGGTTGAAAAATTTGCAAATATAGTCTAGATAATATGTCCTAAATTTTAATTAAATAGTCTTACGGATACAGGAAATAAAATTCTGTGTCTATGGCGTAAGACACCCGGTATATAATACGTCCTAAATTTTAATCAAGTAGTCTTGTCGATAAAAAAATAGAAGCTGTATCTATGGCAAAAACACTCGATATATTTACATAGATCGGAACAAGTTCGAAGAGAAATTATGACAGTCAAGGAGGTGAGAAGTTAAGACCAAGTTTTCTTTATATGTATATACTGGTTACTAATCAAAGAGAATTATTGGAAAATTGCATTTTTGTTGGAAGAATTTGCTTCTAAAGAGAAAGTTAGAATAAAATCTGAATATCTGCGTGTCTATTAATGGAAACACTCTTTTATGACAAATCCTACTTTCCTCATTTAGACGTCAATGCAATTTTTGATACATGAAGCGTATTTACTGGCAAACCATAGCAATTCATTACTTCTGAAATAGGTACAACACACCTAAAAGAGGAATGTGAGTAATTTCGAATGCTACTGAAAAGCTTAAGAAATTGTTACATTGATCGTATGATCAGGAAAAGTGCAAAAGAGGTATATAAACTTTCTACATTGAAGTAATTTTTTATTCTTTAGTGGAAAACGATCTTGCGATATCTAAAAAATACAGCTTTGTCGAAATTAAAACGCAATAAGCAATAATGTTCCTATTGAAAATGAAAGCGGAATATTTTCAGTCTGATGACTTTGATCTTCTTGACCTATAATTAAGCATTTCTAAACTCAATCACAAATTGACCTGGTACTGAAGAATCCGATCTTTTAACATCATTAAGCGAAGGTGGCAGTCTTGTACTTCATTAGTTCTTCTTCAGCCTCCGGTTTTCCTTCGAGGACTTTTCTGGCCCTCCCTAGTCCATGACTGTAACAGTGAATTGGTTACGGTTAAGGTGATTTGAAATTTCTTTGAACGAAAAATCACCTTTCCGTAGCAAACAATTCAACCTCTGTCGAATTCGCTCAACTGGTGATAATTTCCACATTTAAATCAAAACTCGCAAGAAATATAACTGACATTAATTCAAACAAAGTTATAACAACGTTAACTAAAAAGGGAACAAATTTATAATCATTACCTTTTATTACATTTGAATATTATGTTTCTGCCAAGTTTGGTCAAAAAATTCGCAGCTCATCTTGGTGCTGGAATTTTTATGTCATGTGGCATATATTATCATATTGAGATTTTCGATACAGAACCTAATAAAGAGCATGCAGCTTTTGCGCAAATTTACAGACACGCTATATATGTATGTACATATGTACATGCCATCTATATTTGTGTCCGCAGTACTACATACGATATAACTGTATCTATAGTTGGTATTATTTTTGTTTCTTTCTTTATATTTGCAATTTTTGTACCTGATTCATTTTTGGTATACCACCCAGAAATTAATATTCTAAGATGATGTTTTAAAATATATTAAGATCTAAAGTAATAATAGTCTATTTGCGTAATAATATTATAAATATATATTTTACAAAATTTTATTGAGTGCCCAGTTTTTCATAACTGGGGATACGCATAATACATGCATATTAAAGAAATGCATGTTAAGTTTAACACTAAGGATAGCCTATATAAATTCACAGTAATTTTGTACTGCGAATTCTGGTCAATTTTACCAAATCTATTACATCACCAGTAGTCTTTTTTCACTGCAAGAATTTCCTATTGGATTGTCAATATAGGTTCTTTGCCACAAGGTCAGCTTTGACCAAATTCATGCCGTTTATCCAGGAGCTTTTAATAATGTTTCGGTTTCAGTCGTGTGTATTGACTTTAGATGAAGCTCACCATCCTTCACTAAAACTTACCATTGTGTTTCTTGCACTAATGATTATATGTTGATGCAAAATAACTTAAGCAATTAGTAAGTTTTTATTTTATATATTTTGGAATAAATAGCATATCTTAAATTTTAACACGTAGTTTTTTCCTATCTGTCGCCGTTTTGTCGACATTGTTTATAGGGGACGATGTCTGAATGCATGTGCTACTGATAACAAATTTGGGGTGCTTTTGGATTCCAAAATTTTTAACCACACTGAATGCATAGTTGAATGTGCTTGGTGCGGTTCTTCTCTTACGGTCACCAAATATTGCCGTATCATCAACAGTTATTACAATGTCCAATATCATTGTAATCTCGATTTTAAAGCACGCCACTGCAGTTTCAAGCCCCTTTTACCAAAGGAACATTTTAGAAAAGAAATTGAAAGTATTCTTTTTTACAAAATTGAGACTTTGGAGAACAGACATAGATATTTCGATGTTTATTTTTAAGTTTGTAAATGACAATATTCATTCGAATGATACGTCTTGATTCCATTCATTTCAATTACTCTGTCTATACTCCTAACTATCACATTTTACTTTGTTTTCCTCAATCAAGCACATATTTGTATATCAACTTCGTCATTTATAAGGTGCATACGCTCTTGTAATAATAAGTAACAACTCGAGTATAACAGATATGTTACAATTTGGATAACTTTAAAGGACATTTAAGGTTATTTTGTGTCAACTCTCAATTCATAATTAGACCCCCTTTATACATACCAACTTTCGTATAAGTTAGTACTTTTTCGGCGTGCAGCATGTGTTATGATTGTTTGTCATTTTAGTGCTGTTTAACTTATTACTGATGATTGAAAACATAGTAAGACAGTAATTATACAGGTTAATAGGTGTCGGTTGCCGCTTCATTTTCTCTTGCTCAAGACTTATTTTAAACGACTTGAATCATACTGTTTTAAAGAAAGGGAAGTCTATGAAAAAAACACAAAAATAGTTGTGTGCATCTTATTGCGGACTATTTAATTTTAGTCCTTTGTATTTGAGAATGTTGGTTTTAATAGTCTACTCCCATTTCTTTAATATTTGCAGAATTTACCTTTTACTTACAACTAATCCTTTTGTTAAGCTTTTATGATTTCAAGATTTTTTATTTTTTAAAGTTCTTACTTAATCTGAGTAATCTGATATGAGCTTTCATCTTATGTTTAACATGATGAGGGGGAGTTATGACTTTAGTTTATATGGCGTTTAATTATTATTTTCCTACCTAAAGGGTGTGCAAGTACCAGCTTTAAGTGGTCAACAAATATTTTATTACTATCGAAATATCAGATATAAATATTTAGATGATAACGTTAGAAAAATTGTTTTGTAAACGTATTACAATACAAAATGCATCCGTAAATGCCTGTAGAAACCAATATTTTGCTTCAGTGGTAATAACATCATGCATGTATCTAGTTAGGCTATTGATCTGTATATAACTATATAAAGGGCTGAGAAAACTTATTTCGTAATATTATGGCAAATTGCTATAAAGATAGTTGAAGTCATCACTAATGTTAATGTAGGCGACAGCAGTAAAAGTACTGTAAACATTTTTCTGAATTTGCTTGCAAAATTTTCGAAGCTGGCGTTAAAAAAATATCGTGAAAAAAAGTAGCTGTTAATTTTTCTAAATAAACAAATATTGAGATACCCAGAGATTTTCATTGCCATTATAGAATTAAGTAACCATTAAATTTTAAAGCTTTATTTATTTATCTACAGTTTAAGAATCGTCTGTATTTGCTAGGTTTTCTTGTATTGCCAAGATTCGGAATCTCAGAATAGTTTCACAAGCGAAACATAAATGAAGTTCTATTTCGAGCTGTTATCAATTGAAATTGTTATGCCTACCACCTAGATTTACCTAGTTTACTCACCACTCAAAGTACCAGTAAAAAAAACAAACATCGCTTTGGCTCGCAACCTGTTCCTTTTTATTTTTAACGATCTATTTTAGCACATTTATTATTCCTAGACCAATTATGATCCGAACTATATCAACAACGAAGCTCATTCTTTATCCACCAACGCGTTCTCAATGAATTTCCAACACTATTAGCTCCCGATCATACGCCAGACTTCATACACAAATGTTATACACGATCTAAAAATACGCACAAAGTTAATATTGAACCCACATAAATGTACTTACATGAATATATTAATACACAGAGTTAATAATAGAAGCATAACACTTCAAAATGTATGTACGTGATTTTTTTTCGGAATTGGTTTGGCTATTTTAAAGCCAATCGTTCCCCAACAAACGCTGAACTGTTTGTTTTTACGTGCGTATATACGGAAAGTCTTTGCTGGATTTTAGTGAGCATCCTTTCATATGTCTTTTGGCAAACGCCATAACGATGGCACGGCAGGAAATTTAATTTAAGCCAGTGATAGTACTTTTGAAAGCTGATGTTTTTCTCATTAGTTCAGAAAATACTTTAAGGTGGGAGATTTCCGTGCGTCACAAAAATTTGATTACTCGTGATGAAGCTACCGGTCCAAAAGCGTGTTAGTCAGTTCTTTATAAATTAGCCTTAAATGAACTGCTCAAAAAGAGAAGACGGATGTTTCATAAAAAATGGTATTATTTTTATTATTATTATAGCGAGGGTCCTACGGCCTTTGCCGCATATCGCATTCCGATCTCCACTCGTCTCTATTTTCCCAAACTTCTACTTTTGTTGTCCTGGCTCTCATGGTTTTCTCGACCCCATCCCTCCATGATGTCACAGGCCTTTCTTTTCTCCTGCTATTTAGTGGTGGATAATTTTGTGCCCTCTTTGGCCATCTATCTTCACTTATTCTTTCAACATTTCCACACCATATGAGCTGTTAATGGTAATGTTAAATTTCATATGTTATAAAAAGAAATCTCGTCTGTTTTCTGTTAATAGTTCAGTGTAGTATTCTTCCGATCTTTCCGTTTCTATTAAATTTATATTGTTATTCCTTCTGTCGTTCATCGATTATTTTCCATGCCTCTGATAATGAGTATCCTAAGTCACTTCCCACTTTCTTTCCCATATTTCGCATTTTTGCTTTCTCTGCTTGTTTTTCCTCTTTTCTATTCAGTCTCACATATGTGGCTATATCTTACGCTTCTTGTGTTTGCATCTAATATCGGTAAGCCCTCTTTTCCTGTTTCACTAATATTTCTATTCGTTTCATCCATCATATGTAGCTTGTGTATTACTATTCTCTTATTCCCAGAGCACCTAAAAAATAGTAATGTTTTAAAAAAATTATTTCACGCATTTCTTAGTTTTAATATTTGTAGGAAGACACGGAATTCAATATTCCGAAGTATTAAATTTTTGAAAATATTCAATTTTGCAGAAGCTTTCTTGTAATAATACTTATATATATAATAGAGATGATCCCTATGTTAAGTTAAATATGCCTTGATGATATGGTCTCTGTTAGAATGTTAAATAATTCTTGGGGAACCGTATCCGTTACCACTCTGACAGCAACTTGTTATTTTTGAAACGTTCACGATGGCATGTTTCGCGTAGTAATGCGTCGTTACAAAGCATCCCAGGCGTTTTCCATTAGACTACCATCTGGGAAATTGGCTGGATACACCGTTCTTCTTATACTAACTTCACGAAATCTTATTGTGTAAATGATGTTTGTTCGATGGAGAAAAAAAGAAGTATTATCGTCTATAAAAATGAATTGCTCTCTCATTCTTGCTGTATTTTTTATGGAATAAAGGTAGGCGCGTCCTCTAGTGCTTATCTCGGATCATACCATTACAGCACCACCATCGTATTGATTTTCGCGGGTTATTGCATGTGCCAAATTCAAGCGAAACCAGAATACGTCTATTATTTGGTTATATCGTAACAGTGGATGCGGTAGTAAATAATATTCGTCGTTATACATTATAAGACCAATTAATGTACTCTTGTATGCCTCGTAATAAGAGAAGTAAAAATGAACGCCTTTCGGGCATATAAGCCTCAGATCTGCAAATGATTTCTTATTTGTGTTGTCTGGCCTTCCAGTGGCAACAGCAAACACACTTGAAAGCTGGAATGCAAGGGTGCTATTTCTAAATTGAGGTAAATATTGATTGTCTCTTGATGCTGTAGATACTTACCATCTTCACATGGAGGTTTTCCTTTAACAATTTACATTGTATGTTATTCTTCATACCGAATTCACGCTGAGTAGGTATATTATCTCATTGTAGAAATATTAGCATAGGGTGTAGAGCTAGTTCGCCTCCTCGTGGTGTACTCTAGATAGCGCTTTTTTACGTGAACTAAATGAGCTAGCACATACTGGCGACCAGACAGTCTTGAGGATCTCGTGGTTAATATACACATCAGAAAGATGGCGAAAGAAGATAGAAATCCGGTCCCTTTTGAGGGTCAAACGACGATAGATTTTGGGTCTATATTATTGTGTTTTTGTTATGTTGTGTGTAGTCATGCGATAAATAATAAATAAATTAGTGTTTATCATTGCATAATATTTGCCTCTATTCGTTATTCACAGGTATAGCAGTAAACTCCACTCACACAAATTAATTAATTATGCGGAACGCAGCGTTTCGGGAGCACGTGGCTCCATTGTCAACCGTGTTACCGACAGTTGGTAACACGGTTGACAATGGGAGCCCACGTGCTTCCAACGCTGCGTTCCGCATAATTAATTAATTTGTGTGAGTGGAGTTTACTGCTATACCTGTGAATTGTACATCCACACAGTCCTTGCAATCGTCATTCTATTCGTTATGATCAAATTAATATTCTGCGGCCTCCTTTTTGTTCAACCTATTAGTTTTTGAGCATATAAGCTAGAACTTAACAGATTTTTATCGTTTACGTTGACACTTTTAGTGGCAGGAGCAAATTTACTTTGAGGCTGAGGTTTTGACTAGAAATTGTCCATCATTTAGCTCAAATTCTGAACAATTTTACGGTATATCCTTGCATTGATTGTTGGCTGTCTTGGGATATACTCAATCATCAACATTCCTTAATTATCTGAAAAAAAACTGTTACCGCTGCATTAATTCTCTTTTTGTAAGTAACACACAGTAATAAATATATTGGCGTCTCATCTCCTATCACAATCTTAGAAAAAAAATCACTACCACCTTCTAAAGCAGTAAAATTGCTTTTGTGTCCAGTTTCTGTTCAGATATAGATAATTCGTGAACCCATTGTGAAGTCGCCTTTGTCATGACCAAATTTTTGTGTAACATTTTCTAAACACTAGTTTCAGCTGAAGATAGTTCCTCGACAATAATTCAGACTTACGAGGGTGGATCTCTATGCTATATCCCTGACCCCATTACAGTAAAACTGCAGTGGCATTATCTTTTTTAATTTTGGGCATAGTCTCCCTTTACACTAATGTTCCTGGAAAAAAAATTGTCCGACCTCTGCAAACCACCTTTCTACAGCTTAAATCACTTCTTAAATACTGGAAATTTCTTTTAATTTGGGGAACAAGCTGTAATCACTAGGGACCAGATTCGGCGAAATGGCGGGTGCTCCACTAATTCAAAGCCTGCTTGGTGCATAGCAGCCATAACAATACCATATGTATGGCTGGGAATATTATTCTGATGGAACAGCACACCGTGCTTTAACTTTACTCGGCGTTTCTCTTTAATAGCGTCTCGCAATTTAGAAATCAATTGTGCGTAGTGGACCCCTGCAATACTCTGTTCTTTTTGTAAAAAGTCCGTCAGGATTATTCCTTGAGCATCCCAGAACACAGATAGTAAGACCTTTCCAGTAGACGGCACGACGTTAAATTTCCTACCTTGCTAGAAGGAGAACCGTGATGTTTCCACTCTCTACTTTGCACTTTGATCTCGGGATCATAGTGGTGTATCCATGACTCATCCATGGTCACATACCGACTACGAAAGTTCTCTTTGTTTGCTTGATGTCTTTCCAAAAGACGCTTACAAATCAATACCCGATTTGTTTTTGATTAATGGTTAACATTCGGGGCACCCATCTTCCACTCATCTTTTTCATATCTAATTCTTAAGTCAGTATGTTGTGCAGAACATGATATATGTCAGTATCTTCCACAACGTTCTTCATACATTCTTGTCGGTTTTGCATTACGATATCGTGTATATTTTAATGTGTTTGCCTGTCGTTCTCGTTATGGGAGGTCCACCGGCATTGGTTGCTTTTCACAGGATGTTCTTCCGTATTTAACATTTCGACGCCAGTGTTTGATTATACCACAAGAAATTACAGAAATTTGAGTTGGCGTCATGCCCTTTTTCTTGAAGTATTTTATTACGACTCGTAACAACAACTACAGGATCCATTTTTATGAACAATCACGATACGCAGTTCAAGAATTAGCCACAACACAACAACACTTTGAGATACAAACTTGATTTGATCTACAAATATCAGTTAGCTAAATGTCAAAAACATGAATCAAACAACCAATTAGAAACAGATGAGGGGTGGGGCATGAGGATCGGCCTTCATTCAAACATCGATCAGTAATCACCAGTTTTCCCTTTTTTGGATATTTTCCGCAGTTCATGCTTTATACTTACTACTATCTCTACTTCACCAAAGTTTGTTTTAGGACCACCGCTTTCTTTGGAGAAAAACTCTGTCAAACTCCGGTATTGTTGTTTAATTTCGTTCAATTTTCGATAATTCGAAAACAAATTTAAACGAGAATTACATTTATTTGACAGCAAAAAGCTGTTAACGCTTGCAATTTGTTCCATAGCTAAGTAGATATGTTTCTAAATGATCCTCGTATTGCGGTGCGATTGCTTATATTTAAACCCAGATGAGTGAAGTGAAATGCAATGCACACTGCTATTAAGTAAATGGCATCGTCACAACGAATTAGGCAAAATTAACTTACTCTATATTTGTATAGTAAACACTACGCGAACGTAAAGGCCGAAAGTTGATCAACTTTGCTTTCCTGTTATTTTTCTTTCAATTTAACGTTAACATTCCCCTTATTTGTGAAACCGGCTTAATATTGCGTAATAAACAAAATAAACAGAAAAACATGATCGGCGTTTCTATCATTTCCTTCTTATGATAATTCCCTTCTGAACGTACAATTTTAAATAAGCCGTATCTATATTTACATAATTCGTATGTGCAAAGTTTATCAATTCGACTTGAAAGTGGTCAATTTTCGTAGTATCCGATTAGTCACGTTCTATATTTATCCTGGTTACCTACCTGTTCTAGTAGTAGGTGTTAAAGTTTATTTTGGAAAATATGGAAATACTATATTATGGCGATGTATTTGATAAACAATTTCTTGGAATAGAACTGCGAATAAATTAAATGTATAAATATATCTGCTGACGTAAGCGCACGTTAAAATAGGTTTTGAGAGCAAGATAGATATTAGGAATATCTATCGTTTCTTAATTCATCAAGTTACATTATAATTCTAGATGTTCAACTAAAGTAATATAAATAAATTTCGTTTTATACATCAAAAGCTCAAAGCAAAATAACTACAAGAATTTTATAGCCGCACCAGCTTTAGTGTCAATACTATAAAAAAAAAAATAAGAACTCTGGATATAGTAGCAGCAATGAATCCAAAAATGTTTAAAATTTCGATGTTACACAATAATAAAGAACAGAATACATGATGAATAGCTACAGTTTTTCCTGTAGGCTAGCCGAACTTATTCTTTTGCAGACTCTAGTTCAAACAATCTACACGAACTTAGTAACCATTGGTATCGCCCTAATTATCTTATTTAATTAGGAAGTAGTCGATTTCCTCCTAAAATTAACAATTTAAGAACACCAACAAAACATTTCAACATAACGTTCAAAATATTAACTGCACTAGTCAGGGATTTTTCCTTGTAACATATTTTCACTCAATTGTAAGTACTCTAATATAGTTCAAGTATATAACACATGGGCTGAAAAGTCGCGGGCCTAACAAAGAAAACACGGTTTTTTTGGTTCAAAATTAGCTTTATTCATCAACGTAATCTCCATCAAGAGCAACGCAATCATTCCAGCGCCGCTCTAACATTTCAATACCACTTTTGTAGAACGATTTATCTTTTGCCTCAAAATAGGCCTCAGTTTCAGCGATAACATCTTCATTCGTGCGAAATTTCTTACCGGCGAGCACTTTTTTGAGGTCTGCGAACAGCCAGTAGCCGCTGGGAGCCAAATCTGGCGAATACGGTGGATGTGGGAGCTATTCGAAGTTGAATTCATGTAGTTTTGCCATTGTTTTGATTGACTTGTGACACGGTGCGTTGTCTTGATGAAACAAAATTTTTTCTTTGCCATATGCGGTCGTTTCTTTGCAATTTCGGCCTTCAAACGCTCCAATAACGCTATATAATATTCACTGTTGATGGTATTTCCTTTCTCAAGATAGTCGATGAATATTACACCACGCACATCCCAAAATACCGAGGCCATAACCTTTCCAGCCGATTGTTGTGCTTTCGGGCGCTTTGGACGAGGTTCACCAGTTGCTGTCCACTCAGATGACGATCGTTTTGATTCCGGAGTGAAGTGATGGGTCCATGTTTCATCCATTGTCACATATCGACGCAAAAATTCCGGTTTGTTACGTTTAAACATGCCAAACACTGCTCAGAATCACCAACACGTTCTTGTTTTTGGTCAACAGTGAGCAACCGCAGCACCCACTTTGAACAGAGCTCTCTCATAGTCAAATGCTCATGCAATATAAAGCCAATACGTTCTTTTGATATCTTTACGATGTCTGTTCATAGAGTAAATACTTTGGATTAATTGCAATGAAGAATTTAAGACTCCAGCAGAACATTCCAGCAGAATATTTATTCAATGTTAGGCCTAGTTTTTATAATAGATTAGTCTATTATTTGTTTCAAGATGAAAGTCGATTGGAATAGCTTATTTAATTTTTTGCCGTATTATATACAATTTAATTTTGGTTCTTCGTATTTGAGAATGTTATTTCTAATTGCGTATTAAAACTTTTCAATATTTCCAGAAACTATATTTTGTTTGCAATTAAGGATTCCTTTCTATTAATACTCATTCTTGCTATTAAGTTTTTACAGCTTCCTATTTGATTATACTTTACAAGGTCGCGATGAAGGTGATATATTAATTGAGAATGTCATTTAAACTTCATAGTTACCCTTAACTGGCCGTTATACATACTCTTATAACTTTCCATCTAATTTTCATGGCAAGATATATTCACAGGTGCAATTGTTATTACTACAAAAATTGACACCATGAGTAAACAAAAACTTCTTATAATTAGACCTTCATACAAACATGTTTTAACTTAGTTCGTACATACATACTTACGAGGGCGACTTGAAATGTTTCCGGAATTGGCAAGAGATGGCACCCGAAGGTTGAAGTGGATTCATTGGTCGGTATGGCAACTGTCAAGATTTCTCAAGATTTCACACGTCTACTGTCAATAGTTATTGTCTAAGAATGTGTTTTGTGTAGCAAGTCAGGTGGTTTCAAAAAAATGGATAAAATCGAATTTCGTTCAGTGATAAAACACCTCCGGATGGCTGTGAAAACGGCCACGGAAATACGAACATTTTGCTTGAGTTTCATGGCGGATGTACTCATTATTTCTACCATCAGGTTCTGGGTGACCGAGTTCAAACGTGATCGCACAAGCACAGGTAACGAACCACGCAGTGATGAAGTGGTCGACAAGATTCATGATGTCGAGTTACCCCATCGCCGATTGAAGCTGAAAGGCATCTCAGAAGAACGCGCTGGCCATTTCCTACACGAAATTCTGGACATGAGAAAGATTTCGGCACGATGGGTATCGCGTTTGGTCACACCGGAGCAAAAACGAAATCGGGTGACCGTTTCGGAAGAGTGTCGGGCCAGGATCCAACGCAATCCACGGGATTTCTTCATGCGTTTCGTAACCGTGGATGAGACCTGGATCCACCACTACATACCGGAGATCAAGGAATAGTCGAAGCAATGGACTTTTCTGGTCGAATCGTCTCCGAAGATAGCAAAGGCCGTTCTATCGGTCGGAAAGGTCGTGGTGACAATTTTTTTGGATTCCCAAGGTGTGATCCTTATGGACTATCTGCAGAAGCAAAGGACGATCACGGGGCAATACTACAGCGATTTATTGACCCGATTCGATGCAGTATTGAAGGGAAAACGGCCTCATTTGCAGCGGAAAAGGTGCTTTTCTACTACGACAAAGGCACCGACTCATTCATCCCTCATCGTCGTGTCTAAATTGAATGAGTTGCGCTACGTATTAGTCTCTCATGTTCCATATTTACCGGACCTAGCCCCTGGCGGCTTTATCCTATTCCCAAACCTGAAAAAGATCACTGGAGGAAACAGATTTTCGTCAAATGAGAAGGTCATTGCCGCTACAGATGGCTATTTTGCAGACTTCAAAACATACTATTTTTCCGACGGCTTGAAGAGACTGGAGTACCGTTTAAAAAAGTGTATTGAGCTTCGAGGAGACTACATCGAAAAATAAAAATAAAAAACCACACCAATACTGTGTTTTTCTTATCGATTCCGGAAATATTTCACGTCGCCCTCGTAGATAAAATTCACTAAGGAAAGGTAATCTTATATTGTAACGCAATTTTTGCTCTGCGAAACTGAATCTTTGTCATCCATATTTTCAATGCTATTTTTTGCCTATTCCAGTAATAACATGCTAGATATGTAATGAAAATCACATAAAAAATAACAGAGGAATTTATTCATTCATTTTAGTACATCCAACGTATTCTAACCAAATTATCTAATGAGGTCATATAACTACTTGCAAAAAGAACCAAAAATAGTACGAATTGAGCACACCTTTGAAAGCAATGAACTCCTATGCTAGAAGGCAAAAAGATGCTGACGATCGCGTCTAGTTAGAAACAATGTCCTCTATTCGGCCAGCCAGCAGCGGCGTAACGTAAACACCATGGGCTGTACGCAACAGACGTCGGTATCTGATGCATGAACGTGCCTAATTATAAAATTATTTCATTCCGAATGCGTCCACGCGGCCGCGACTATCTGAATTATCAGAGTGCCGACGTTATTAATCGCACTATAAATACGACAGAGTCAGATATAAATAAAAGATGCAATTAATACTCGCATTTGTACCGGTGTAAATGGCTTATACGAGATGTTGCGTGGCGTACTGCTGCGACGGACATTCTCAAACTATTATCGCGTTAATTTGGACTGCAGATAGGGTTAGGTGAATGAATATGCAACCGAAACGAATTTGTTTTAGTAGCGTTCATTCAGATTATTACCATTCTAAATGGTTTATTCTGGAAACGTAAAATTTTTCGTTGCTACACTTAATCGTTGAATTTTAAAGTACCGTGACTCACTGTGAAAATGATGCAGTGGTATATAATTTAGTAAGGAGCTCAAAATGTTAGGTAAAACAATTATTTGGAAAAAGTAAATTAAATATATTACATCTAATATTTTTGAAATACATTAAATAAAACAAAACTAATTCGAAGAGGTATTACGAAATTCTAATCAAATAACGTTACAGCGGTTACATGTTTAACATCATAATGACAATGATGCACTTATAATAATAATAATAAATTAATTATTTTTGAAAGTTAAAAAGAAAACAAAAGATTTTATAATTAATTATAATCCATTTAGAACAGATTCTACTAACCTATGCGCATAATCTGGCGAAATACTGATCCATTCTTGTAACAACGCATTTTCAGATCATTCCTGTTGGATATTTGATCACTACGCACTTTTGCTTCAAGAATAAGCCACAAATTTACGTTAGGTGACAGCTGAAGTTTTCACCATATTGCGGCAGTTCTATAACAACCATTCCTGGACCGCAAGCGAAGAATGTTCGGTGTCGTTGCCTTAGTAAAATCTAAAATCATCTCTCTATCAAGTTTCCTGCCACTAGACACTAAATTCTGTTTAACGATATTTAAGTACATAGATCTATCAATAGTATCTTCACTAAAATGAAGGTTTCCAATACGAGCAGTAGAAACACAGCCCTACACCATTACATGCTCTACCTCCATGTTCAACTCTTGGTTTTAAATGTTGCGGTTTTGATGCCTTATTCTTGTTCCTTCACACACAAGTCTGCCCATCTGAGCCGTAAAGATTAAATTTAATTTCATAGGAGAATAAAACAATTTTCCAGAAGTCGATATCTTTATTCTTATCCTGTAATACAAACTGTAAACGACTTATTATCCTTCTGGCTTATAAACTGTTTTTTCCTGACTATTCGTCTGTGCAAATTGGCACACCCCAGAGCTCTTCGAATTGTTTTTATAATTACGGTATTTCCCAGAACACGTTTCAACTCCAGGGTTAACCTATGAGCACTTAACAGCTCATTATTTCTCGATTGTGTAATAATCCAGGTAATGCTGCTCATATAAGTCATGAAATTGTGATTGGGTAAACGCTTTGTGACCAACGTTTTCCATTCTCGTTGTAGAACGTCTCATAGATCTTGCTTCTTACATATTTGTTTGTTCAGTTCGCCCTATAAGGGATCCTTGGAACGCAGATCAAGGCTAGTGTTGCTACATACAATTTTCCCCTAAACAGTACTCCTAAACTCCATAAATTAATGATTGCATTGGAACAGTATTGCTTACAAGAGGTAACTCGTTTTCATTGTGACCGCAATTCAAATAAACAAATGAGTGAGTTTCCACGAAATAAAAATAAAAAAGGTTTATGCTGACTCAAAATTCATTTTTGTCTTACATTTACAAATTTCAAAATATAATAAATATGGACATATGTAGTGCACACCAAAATAGTGCAATACGATAATTAAATGTGAACCAATTTGTTTTTGAAAGAAATATTCAGATACGTTAACTCTATTCTTTAAAAATATATATTTTTGGATCAATTTTATGTTTGACCAGGGATATCTATTTTTAATATATGTTTTAATGCCACCCATGGGCTTGGTCTTACATCTGGACCGTCATTAGTCTGCTCAATTAATTTTTGAGATGTTAACAAATTTAAAGGACTAACTACTTCCATACACTCTGTTATTCCTTTTGCAGGTTTGAAGATTACTTTCGATCTTCCCATAGATGCCGTTAAAGATATATCTAAATATAATTAACATTTTATTTACATCTATTTGTTACATCTATAGTTTCACACTGAATAGCTAAGCGATCGAAATCTTTAATTTACTTTGAAACTTTATTTGAAGTTCCCTTAAAAACATAGTATTATTTAAATCTTCTCGAAGTACTAGATCCAATTCAGTGGAAAAATTAATCAATTATCTAAATATTCCAAGATTGTCGTATCTTCACTTTTAAAGAATTTACGTTACTGGATTGAAACTGCTTCGGAATTGTAAGGGTCTGGCAACGTTTCGTTCTCCGTTGCTTCTTCTGGGTTGCTGCAAATCGTATCGCTGCTGTTCTTCTCACAGCTTCAATCATTTTTCTTCATATGTTTGTCTTCTGTAGTGGAGATGAGTTGTGCGCATCCGTTTATAAGCCAATCTTTTTCAAATAACACGTTGAAGGACATTTTTTAATCATTTAATTAGGTGTAAATTATATCAATTGTAGTTGTAAATTCTTATCAAAATAATTTTAGTAAAAATGTAACAAGCTAAATTTCGTGTTACTTTTAATACATCTTTGAAGATTCTTAATTGTGGTATGTGCACATATCGTGCATTTAATTAAAACAAGACATTCTCTACATTATTATGAGTGTTCTATCTTTAAAGAAATCCTGGAATATGTTTTTGTTTGCTGCTGTATATACTTTAATGCAAAAATTAGACCTACTATTAGGCCTTCACCTTTCACAAACCCCTATCAAAATTTTGTATGGAAAGATAGGTTGACTAACTCATCAAATTACATTATTTACTATTCTCTTTCCTGACATATTGCTTTTATTTACAAGTTAATTTGTGAGAAAAAATTATTATGTTTATTTGAAAGGTTAATTTGTTCTGGAAGGATGAAATTACTTTAAAATTTGTAAAGAATAATTTACTTATAACTAAATCATCGGTAAAATACATTTCAATATTATAAGGAGGTATTTTTGGGCACGTAATTAATTAAATGATCAAAGTTATAAGCGAACTTTAATAATTGTCCCTCCATTTTGAAAGGCGTTACTCTCCTGCAATACGCGGTGATTTTTTTCTTATAAATCTTCTAATAAAGTTGGTTGTATCCTCCACACTTTTGATTTTAAACAATACTATAGAAAACATTCGATAAGTTCACGGAATGGGAGTGCCTATTCTGCAGGTCTTTTTCCCCCAATCCAGATTTTTAGAAATTGATCAGCTTGATGTTTTTTCATGTAACCCAGTTGCATTTTTAGCAGGAAACATATGGTACTGCATACCAAAGAAATCTATTAGATAATTAGTAACTTCAATAGACCTGTAATGTCACATGCATGTGTACGTATGCAGATAAAAGCTTTTTGTTTAGCGAAGTGAGTGCATAACCTTGTATAAGTGGTATACATACCTTGTCTGATTCATTCTTCTCGAAGGTGAACGTTCTGAAAAATTCTCAACGTTATAGATTACGGGATAGACCAAACAAAACACGACAGGTGATAAGCGCTTATTTCCCGGAAGAAATTAATCAAGCCTTCTTCAAAGCACTTTCATGTTTTTTACGAAATCTATTACTAGCTTTTTGTAAATAAGTTTTGGTTAAAATTTGGAAAAGAAGGGTTTAATGTTTGGAGTATTTATTGCGGGACTGATATTTCTTTAATTTTGACATTAGGTAGAGTTAGAAAAAGACACAGCTGTGTGTGAAATAATACCAGTGTATATAAAAATACCGAATCCATGTATTTTCTATATTCTATATGATAAAGGACGAATTGACGTACTAGGTTTATTCTAAAATCCGGGGAAGTACCTGTTTGCCTAGCACACTAGATTTTTGTTACTGCGCAAAATAATAACAGTGCTGTATAGAAAATCGAATATATTGTTTATAGGCTTGAGTTTTATTGATGAAATTAGATTACTTGTGTATTTTATTTAGTTTTGTGCATTAATATGTGTCCAGCGAAGCACTGCACATCTGAAAAGCGTGAATTAATTCGAAAATTAATGAAAACCTGAAAGTTCATTTAAGAAACTCTAAAATGTTCAGCGAAAATTTCTAATACAATAAAACCAACCAAAACCTGAAAACAGGGGAAGGAAGAGAAAGACATCTAATAGAGATGATCGGCGCATTAAGAGATTTGTTAAATCATATCCTTTAACAATTTCGACACAAATAAAATGAACATTAAATCTTCCAATTTATACCTCCGTTAGAAAATATTTGATAAAGGATAAATTGGTTTACTGGAAGTCCAAGGAAAGTCCCTTTTTTGATGAAGCGACACGTTCAATAGCGATTACGCTCTGCTAGAGAACTTTTAAATTGGCCAGCTGTTAGATGGCGAAATATTTTGTGGTCAGATGAGAGAAAAGTCGTATTATTTGGATTTAAAGGATTAAGGCAGTATGTTAGAAGGCTTATAAGACGGACCTAGGAAAGTTGAAGCATTGCTGAACCAAGTGCATGGCACTACAAGATGATTATATCGAGAAATAAATTTATGAAGTGCAAAATAATTGCATTGTCTTTTTGATGTCATCCTCGTAGGTGTATACGCACACTAACTGGCTGCACGTACAGCCGAAAACTCTGCTCTCTCAACAATCTATGATGATGTTTCAGGAGAAAATCTTCATTCATAATCCCGATTATCACTTGGAAAATCTGCACCAAGTTAGTGACAGTAGATCTGTAATGTGGAGAGTTAATTGCATCTGATATTAGTTCTTCCGCAAACATTGAGTTTTAACTTTGATAAGCACGTTTGTTTGATAAAGTACTAACACGCACCTGGCATCGTAAACCAGAACTGTACTAGGCATTATGTTATTAAATATTAGATTACCATTTGTCCTTTAAAACCGGCGAGCACGAGCTGGTTGGTTTAGAAATGCTAGTGCGAGCATTAGTTAGCACGGTAGGAGGAGTAAATTCGCTTTAGATAGATAGCAGATACGTATTATATAGGGAACGTTAACGTCTAATGTATAAAATGCAGCTTAAGTAAATCTTCATTGTTTTCTCTAGAAAGAATGTTTTCGAAAGAATAAAAGAATTAGAACCTTCTTCTTATAAAAGCGTACATTTCTGGTTCCACTTTATATTTATTTGAAAATCGTATTTCATAATTTACTTCACCAAATTTATATAATAGTATTAGATTACCAGTTATCGTATCGAAATGTATCGACTATTGGTTACGTTTATTGTTTAATATTTTGTTTAAAAAGTTAATTGGGTTACCAAATGTTTTTTCTTGTAATAACGTTATCTGGGCGATATCTATCAATAGGAATAAACAAAATTGAAAATGTAATCAGAAGGTGTATACATATGAGCTGTCCCTCTAAATCATAGCTCCATAGTTAAAATTTGCAAAACTAACTACACCAATGAGTATTAGAGATAAAACTATCCACTTAAATATGTTGGTTTTGCTTGACATAACTACCAAAGTAAATTTTAACAACTATCAAAATCTGAATATCGCTCTGCAGGATCGTAATCTATTAAATATTTTATTATTTTTGACATCTGTTATGATTTCCAAAATACTCAATAGAAACATTAAGAAAGAGAGATTCAATATAATCCGCCGATCTTGCGCAGTTTATCTTAAAACATTTTAGAATGGATGAAAAGTCTATAGTATTCCCGATGTCTGACTTGGGCATCGCTGTACGTAAGATACATTTATGAAAGCACTACAAACACGTTTCGCAAATCGCAGATAATTTATTTCATTCCGATTATAAAGAATGATACTTTGAATATTTAAGTGAATATGTATCTTGTGCGCGCATATTCACAACGCAATGCTATTCGATTAATTCAATTAACTCCATTAGACGGAAAAACAATAAAAACGAAGCTTTGGCGCCTCCGCTGCACACTTTCATATACGCACCTAGCGTATGTGGATGGCTGCGTATACGTTTGACGTACACAAGGTAAATATTAATGTACCCATTAGATAAATAAATGCGCGTATGCGATAAAATGCCGGTGAGACTATTTTAATATGCTTGTATATTATTTCAGCAAATTCCGCTCTCAGTTCATAATTACTGACGATACAGACCAGACGATATATGTACATATTTCGTTTTGCGTGTGTATGTTTGTATCACATACTACGAATATACAATCATTAACGTCATAACCTGCGTTCGGCAGTATTTCGGGATTAATAAAGTCATATACAGTACGCACATAAAATCTCTTTCCACGTATTCGTTTTGCTAACGGTGGCAAGCTTGCCAACACAGTGTCTCGTGATGTAGGCTTTTTACGATACAAATTTATTCACGTCATCAGCAGAACATTCAGAATGACAAATTCAACGAAAATGAAATATCACAGCTCTAGAACAATTTAGCAATGTAAATAACGCTCTCGATGTTGATATTTCTCGTTCATTTTAGTAATTTTACGTCTATCGTCATTATAAATTGTCCATCACACGTGACAATTCGGAAAAATGCTACAAAATTTGAGGAAATTGATGCGGCAATAAAAAATAAAGTATGCATATCGTCGTAGTCTTTGTTCAGAAGAAATTATAAAGGATGCCGTTTAAGTTTTGCTTACTGGGATATAGAGATTCATCTTTCTTCTTCAGTATTTAGTTGTCCACTTCTGAATATATGCCTCCTCCTTTTCCTTCCACCTAATTCCATTTTGTACCACCTGTAACCAATTCTTGCCAGCCTTTTCCTTTATGTCATCTACCCATCTCCTAGGTGGTCTTTCGATGTTTCGTTTATGAAGTCTTGGTCTCCATTTGAGAATATGATTCCTCCATTTTACTGCTTTCTGTCTTGCTAAGTGTCCTGTACATCTCAATTTATTCCTTGTCATTCGTCAACATCTTTCACTCCAGTTCGTTTTCTTATGTCATGGTTAGTTGTTTTATCTCGCCAGCTTATCCCCAACGTAACTCGTTCGATAGCCCTTTGTGTTGTCTTTAACTTAGTCGCAGATTTGAGCTTTAGTGACATGGTCTCCACTCCATATGTCAATACCGGAAGTATACACATATTAAATACTTCTCTTTTTAAGTTAATTGGTACTTTGGAGTCTTTTAGTATGAATCCTAATTTACCCGTGGCTGCCCATGTCATGCGTACTTTTCCATTTATTTCGGAAGGATTTTCTTTCCCCAGTTTCAGTGTTGTCATAGATAATTATATTCTTCCACCTTTTCAAAAATATTATTTCGCGTTGTAAATATTGTGTTATCCAGGGACAATACCTCTGTTTTTCCAATATTTATAGGAAGGTCTACTTCTTGCGATTCCAAGCTCATCTATCATTTTTTGTAATCCTTCAGGGTTAGTGCTGATCTGTATATCATCCACAAAACGAAGGTCATTTTTGTAACGACCGCCTATGTTTGCTCTTTTGTTCCGAATTTAATTTTTGAAAGCATCTTCGAGGCCAAGGGTAAACAGGTTACAAGATATTGTGACGCCTTGTCTCATTCCTCGTTTAACACTAATTTTATCTGTTGGGTGGTCATCTATGATTTGAACTTGCAATATAGTACTGTCGTATATGTACTTTAAGAGGTTCCTATATTTTGAATCGATTCCTGCGTGGTCCATAGTTGTTAAAATTACTCAAATTTCAATTGAAGCGAAGGCCTTGTTATAGTCAACAAATGCCAGGTGGAGTGGGACATTGTATTCATTGTACTTCTCTATTAATGTACGCATTGCCTGGATATGTTCTGTCGTGCTATATTCTTTTCTAAAACCTGCTTGCTCAGGAGGTTGATCCAATTTGTCTGTCAATCTATTCATAATGATTTTCATAAGAAACTTGTATGAATGAGGAAGAAAGCTTATAGGTCGGTAATTGTCCAATTTAAATGTACCGCCCTTTTTATGTAACAAGATGACTACTGCATTTTGTCAGTTGCTAGACACTCTACCTTCACTGAGGCATTTGTTTAAGAGTATTTTCATATCTGTAATAATAGTATTCACTCCTCCTTTTAGGGTATCTGTAGTAATGCGGTCTTCTCCTGGAGTTCGTCCGACTCTCGTTTAACTCAATGCATATTTTTATCTGTTGAAATTTCTGGTACCTCTTCAAATCCGGCGTCTTTTAGACCTTTACATTTGGTGGCTGGAATTTAGCAGATGTATATAAGTTGCCATAGAATTGTTCTACTATCTCAATGATATCCTAAACATCTTGTTTTAATTCATTTCTGCCGTCTTTTCATTGAGGTGTTCTTGTTTTCCCTTTTATGCTTTCCCTTTTCAGAACTTTCATGTTTTGTTGCTCTTTGTGATTGCTTTAATTCTCTGCATATTCTGACTTCTTATATCCTCTCTGTCCCTTTTACTCATGGTTTTGTTCAACTCTAAATATTCTGGAGAGTTTTTTTCTATGTTTCTCCTTATCTCGATAGGTGGTGGTGTTTCTCTTGTTATACTTGGCGGTTCCTTTTCCTCGTGGCATATCATTTTGTTTACTGTTTTTATGTGGTACCTTATTCGAGTGTATTAATTTCCATTTTTGCCATGTTCTCTTTCGGTGGTAACTTCCTTTTCAGTTCTTTCAGGCAAAAGTCTATATGCTTCTTTAGGAGTTCCATTGAAGGGAGTTCCCTTGGCTTTAAAAGCGTATTCCTTTCTGCCTTACTGTTTATCTCTATTGTAGCTCCTACAAGTCTATGATCACTGTCAGTATCGTATCCATTTGGGACCGTTAGGTCTTTTATAATATGTATGTTTTGTCAAAAATTATGTATTCAATCTCGTTCTTTGTGTGACTGTCAGCGCTTCTCCAAGTCCATCTTCGCTGCGGTGCTTTGCTGAAGAAAGTATTCATGCAGTACAGGCTCTTTTGTAGAAAGTTAAGTAACATATTCCCTCTTTCGTTTACAAAATGAAGTCCGAAATTCCCTGTTTGGTACGTTGGCTTCGTTTGAGCTTCCTACCTTAGCAATGAAATCGCCAATGATCATCGCAAATTTTGTTCTTTTCTGCCAGTGAGATGACTTTATAAACTACTACTTCGTTTCCTGGTATGCATATAGGGGCATATACTTGGATAATTTGGAGTTTGTGTCTTTTAGATATTTGTTGAATTACTTTTGATGATATCGATTTAAGTTTGGTTATTATGTGTTTTGTGTTTTTGATTAGAATCCCTACACCACTAAGGTATGTGTTTTCTTGGCTGTTATTTTGACAAAATATGTATCTAGACTTCCAAAATGTGGATTGTTCTTTTGCTATTATAGTTTCGCTGAGATCAAGAGCATTCCATTTTATTTGTTTTAGTTCTTCAAGATGTATCTGGCGTTCTAATGATTTCATCGTCCTTGTATTGTATGTGGTTACATGTAATCTAATTGGTGTTTTGAAGCTTCGTGATGTAGGTGGTATAATTTTATTTTATTATTTTATTCATATTATCGTAAACCATTTTTTTTTATAATTTTCGAAGATAATTATCCTGCCGTGTTAATTTCCGTTTTCGGCAATGAATTCTTCATACCAACGAGAAATTGGTGACTGATGAGGTGTTTCATTGCCGCAAACAGAAACCAACTCGTTGAGGTATTCTTGTTGGGACAATTGTCTTTGAGAAAATTATTCCCCTCGATTCAATTCAATTTTTCGAATAATTTGTCAACTTTGACAATTCGTTGTAGCTGCAATACTACACATATCGCATTGAAACTTTGGATTTAGGTTAATAAGGATGGAGGTTAATTGTTACTACTGATATTTAATCAGTGTCACCCTTTATGTCCCAGTATGCAAAACTTAGAAGCCTTCCCTCGTACTATACATTCTTGAGATATAGAATGCGGTGAACGTCTTTGTACACTAGTAAAATTTGACATACTGGTTCCAAGTAACAACAAAGAAATTTAAAATGAAGTAGGACACATGAAGGTTGCCTTTTCTAAAGATTTTTCCATAAAAAATCCTCCTGGTAGCTACAGGTTTCTAAGGAAGCCACTGACAGGATGTTTTAGTAAACGTCTTTAATAGCTGAGTTGACTGAAAGCGAGTGAACTATTTGAAATTTACTTACTTCTTAATATCTAGATAATCTAAGTTTAGCAGATAAAGTATTACTATCTATAAGTATGTTTCTAATAGATATACGATAAAATCTTTAGGGAAATACCATTTCAGTAACTGTTTACTTATCATGCGCTTCACCAAATAATTCACCAACAAACATTAAACGTAAATATTTACATGGATCGCTAGTCGTTGACGCGATTCAGTCGCATGCCCGACCGGACATAATATTTAACAAGCTAACGTAATAAAATGTTCGCTAAACTACGTGTTAAGATGCAAAATCTGTCAA
Organism: Trypoxylus dichotomus; assembly: GCA_023509865.1. Classification (NCBI taxonomy): domain Eukaryota; kingdom Metazoa; phylum Arthropoda; class Insecta; order Coleoptera; family Scarabaeidae; genus Trypoxylus; species Trypoxylus dichotomus. Next base: position 13,324,573 of record CM042081.1, on the reverse strand, counting down.
CGTTACGCGAATTCGCTGAATAGACGTATACCTTTTACGCCTCGTTATCTTAATGCTTAGAATATTCGGCAAAATCGTAATTTACTCAATAGTCCGATAGATCCGAACACTTATCTTCGAGAAACGGTAATAAAATACCGCATTGATGTTTACTCCGCTGTCCGAAATATGCGTAAAATTCGCAAGTACATAAAATACAATATGTATTGTGTATACACACACATCCGTAATATCAATGAAGTTGTGTAATATTTATTCTAGCACATTGTAGTCACCTAATTTTTTGAGTAAACATTGTTTTGCAAACATCTTAACAAAATGTCCAATAAATTCTTAATTATAAAGCTATCCGAGTAGGAAGATGTTTCTGATCATAATATCATTTCAAAACTGGATGTATACTTTTCGAAATCGAACTTATTCCATCATAAATGTGTTAGAACCTAATATGAATATTTGAGGAAATTGTGCGTACATTTTTCTCTTATTTATCTTTGTTTGTTATTATTGGGAGCAGTAGTGTTGTGGTTGCTACTAAACTATTTCCTAAAAGGATTAAAGTACAGAATGTTTGTTTATGTTTGTTTTTGTTTCATTTTTACTTCCTAGTTTATGAGTGATTCAATTTATTTTGATACACAGTAGATTTTCCTCTAGTAATATTGAAAATAAGAACAGAGCAGGCCACTTTTAGTTATGATAAAGTACCGGAATAAGCTATTAAAGGAAGTGTCTAGTTGGCAGTTATAGTTTGGAATTTCAAAATGTTATTAGAGCATCGTATTGCGCCCGCCTTTAAACTGTGGAAATTTTAAAACAATAACTTTATAACTCTTGACATGAAATTATTGGCTACATTAGATTACTGTAGACATTACTCTCTTAAAACTTATATTTAAGGTGCAATTTACTGCAGTAATTTAAAAGGTGCGCAATTAAGTTCTCGTTGTCCTTTTTTATGAAAAATGTAACTTTATTGTGAAAAAATGGTTACATGGGTATCATTCAAAGTATTGGCAATCGCTTCCTAGAACTTTCCCATCTTTCTGTCAGAGCTCGAATACCGTTACGGCAAAAGTGTTTATCCTTTGAGGCTATCCACGAATCAAGCGACTTTTCGAAGTCTTCATATAAGTGGAACTGCTGATCAGCCAGACCATGTGCCGTCGAACGGAACAAGTGACAATCGGACGGTGCAATATCTGGGGAATATGGCAGGTGGGGTAGGACTTCCCATTTGAGCGTTACTAGGTAGGTTTGAACGGGTTTGGCAACGTAAGGCTGAGCGTTGTCATGCTGTAGAATAACTCTTTCGTGCCTCTGCTCGTACTGCGGCCGTTTTCCGCGCAGTGCTCGACTCAATCGCAGCAATTGAAGTCGATACCGTTGCTCAGTAATGGTTTCGTTTGGTTTCAGCAGCTCATAATGAATAACATCGACCTGGTCCCACTAAATACAGCATAACCTTCGCAGCGTGGATATTCAGCCAAGTCGACGACGTAGAAGCATGACCAGACAGTCCCCATGACTTTCTTTTCTTTGTGCTGCTATAATGAATCCATTTTTCATCACTCACCACGATGCCATGCAGAAAACCTTTTCATCTTTGTTGCTGGAGCAGTTGTTCATAGGCGACAAGACCTTGACTTCAAATCATAAGGAACCCAAGTTCCTTGCTTTTGAATCATTCCCAATGCATGCAATCGCTTGTAAATGGCGTGGTGGGTAACTCCTAATGCTGATGAAAGCTCTTGTTGTGTTTGGCATGGATCCTCATCGAACAATGCCTCCAATTCAGCGTCTTCGAAGGTTTTGGGCCTTTCTTTCACGGAGACGGTCGTCAACATCGAAATAACCGTCTTTGTAGCGACGGAACCAATCACGACACGTTGTTTCACTTAGACCAGCATCTCCCTAAACTTTGTGGAGCTCTAGATGTGCTTCAGATGTCGTTTTCTTCGAACGGAAGAAGAAAATCAACACTTCCCGCAAATGACGATTATTTAGCACAAAATCAGACACCTTCACACAACCAAAAGTATATGACGCCAAAACAAAATCACTACATTGTAAAAACGGTTTGTTTACCATATGTCTAAGCTTAGTTTACAACGTTTTGGATATGTCGAAATCGACCAACACTTATTACTGGCGTAATCTATTGACAAGCAGCGGGAACGTACTTCCGCGCCTTTTCACTTTTTTAATGTCCATCCTCCCAGCTAGTCCAGTGTGTTGCAGAAGGAATTTCTAAAAATCTCAAATCGTCTTCGAACCTCGCATTAAACTTGTTAGCTAAAAAAATAGGGGGGGAAACATAGTCAGGTAAGTCGTAGATTTAATAATGAACCTGGCAAGAAATAACTCTTCTCTCGGTTACTCTGATGATGGCAAGAGATACACTACCAATATGTCGGAATATTACAATCCCCATAAACAGTGGGAATAATCCAAACAATGACTCTAATAATTTTATGTATACTATTTTCTAATTTAACAATTTTAGGGCGTCGTTGTAATTGAAGCGTATTTTGCTTATTTGAGCCTTAAATGCAATATGTTTATAGCCTTTCATAAATAAAATATATATGAATGCGCTGGTATGCATTCCAGTATATGCCTATAAATTTGTATAAAAAACATCTGTAATTTTACGATCGAAAAGTACTTCTACAGGTTTTTATTTTATTTGTTATACATTGTATGTTTTGATGTAGTAAGGACAATCTGTTTGCAGTGTTACTTTTTTCTAGGTCTTTTGGATGAACTTGAGCCAAATCCTCGCTAGAAAACGATTTATTTTAACACCAGTTGGCCATAGTGACGGTTTCCGTGCTTTCTCGAGCACATGAAATGGAACAAATATTTTGCATGACGGGTATTCATCTGTATGTTTAGATTTTAATTTATGAACTTTTACTTTGTTGATATCTTTATCGGATAAATATGCGCTGATATTATTGTCCGTTGTACTGGGTTCGAAACCTTTTCCTAGTTCCTTTTAATTCTATAAATTATCTGGGACAGTCTGTGTTGTTTTAGGCAACATATATGAAAGAATATTCACACTCAAAGTTGCTGTTAGTCCAAATAATAATGCATAGTTAGAAAAAGAGGAAAGAATTGGTTTGATTTTACTCGCTCGAAGTTCTAATAGTAGCAGAACGTATATGAAGCTGCTCATGACCTTTATTTCCATTTCTGTAAATTTGCTCCTCTGCTATTTATAGAAAACACATGGTTAAGATTGTAAATATGGTAATAAATTTAGCGTCAATCTACAGTTACAATTAATTCTGACAAATTACTCCCATGCTAAATATTAATTGGTTGCTAACAACCTATTTTGTGAAATATCAATGCCGAAGCTTAAAATTTATTCTCGACCATTTACAATGACCCTTTACAATACGCCGAACAAAAGCCAAACGAATGCCTGCATAATTTTTCTATTGTATTGCTATTTCTAAAACTTCCATGGCATTAAATCAATTTCCCTCCATGAATATTATTTTGAAGGCTATTTCTTAATTCCAATAAATCATAACGTAGAGGTTTCACGTTGTTAAATAATCTCAGCTATTTAGGTTTGTCCGAATATGAAGCAATTATATATCTGTGAAAAGACAGATAGTTATTTAAATGAAGACATTATATTCGTAGTGTTTTACAAGGAGATAATGAAAATTTATATGCTTTGCTTTTTTACGTAGTTATACGAGTTAGAGTTGTCGCAGGGAAATTTGAATAATTGCTTTGGTTAGGAATCTACTCGTGGAAAAAAGTCCTGTGTACGCTCGGTTGTGTTGGAGATATTTATTGGTACAGAATAATGTTATGAGTTATATGTATAACAGAATTTATGATACGATAATGGTTTCGTCTTTGATGTTAAATGAAATATATCTGGTTAAAATTTGATGCTATCTGGTAAAATTTGTATCCCACACGCTTATAGTTTATGTGAAAATTTAAATTCTACCATTTAACAGATACGAAGAACTGTGTTCCGTAAATAAATAAGCTTCAAAAGGTATCGCATATTTGGTTGCCTACTTACTTGAATATTGTACTGACGAATTCTTTTCCTACCGTCGGAAAGCTTAACCGCACCATATGCTTAGGAAAAGACAATTAAAGCAACAATTTTGTTTTAAATATAGGGTAACGCAATGGGTATTGGCGTTTTTTAGAGGGTTACTACGGACACACAAATGAAACCATCCAGGTCAAAGAAAACACATTTTTAATGCACATATAACGCAGTCTACCAACAAAAATTATTTTTTGAAAATAGCATCTGTTAAATGGCCACTACCCCTTTCTAAACATTCATAAACTCGTGACTGAAAACTTGCTGAAACGCGTTGCATCATTTCCTGCTTAATCGCTCTAATTTCTTGAGTAATGTTGCCTTTTAAAGCTTCTTGCGTTCCAGGAGTGTTTTGGAAAACTCTAGTCTTTAAATAACTCCATAGAAAATACCATGGCTGGTCAAATCCGATGACTTTGACGGGCAATTAAATAACCATGTCAGGATATAAATCGTTCAGGAAACATGTTTTTTAGCGGTGTCATGCAAATTCGTACAGTATAACTTGTTGCTCCATCTTGCTGAAACCACAAGTCGTTATATTCAAGTCCAAATCGTTGCAATTCAGCAACCTCTTCAAATACCGTTGAAAAGCTACAGCCACTGTATGGCCATCTTCTTCGAAAAAGTATGAGCCTAGTATATCGAATGCAATGACACGATACCACACGGTAACTTTCTCGGAATGCATGAGTTGTTCATGAAATTGTTGGAGCTTTTCGGCCGCCCAGTACCGAAAATTGTCTCGTCCTGTCGCCTCGTCACACATTATTAAATTAATACGTCGCAACGGAAAAGCTGCGTTGTTTCAAAGGCTACATTTCGGTGTTTGCATGACATGGGGATTCATTTAGGCGATTGGTTATATTCATGTTTGAGCAGTGGCGTTTTAGAAACCATCAATACCCACTGCGCCACCCTTTATATTTTGCTGAACATACCTATAATGGCAGTCATAAGGTCTACACCAAATACGAAAGTTTTGTATATCTTTCTTTTTATAATGTAAAAATTTAAAAACTAAGTATTTCAAAAAGTATGAAGAATTATTAAAAATAACTGTAGTACAAAACTCTCTCACTAGAAACCATTTTGAAACATGGGACACTATTTGATCGTTTTTTTTTAATGTTCGTGTAAATATAACGATTTTTTCCTTATGTAAATGATCTAAGAAGATATGAACACGAGAAAAGATATAGACATTAAAAGGGGTGCGGAAATAAGCAGTGACCACCATCTACTCACTATGTAAGTGGTATTGGAAGAAGCGCAAGAAACAAAAAGAAGAAAGTAATCAAACCACAAAATACAAAGTTAAAAAGTGAGAGACGTTGAAATTGAAAGGAACTATCAAAAATGTATTGACATTTTGAAAATCAGATACTTTCTGAGACGGACATGTTGAACCATTACTTAGAATTTCAATAATAGTAGTAGCGACAGTAAGAACAACAGCAACAATAAATTCACAGGTATAGCAGTAAACTCCACTCACACAAATTAATTAATTATGCGGAACGCACGTGGGCTCCCATTCCGCATAATTAATTAATTTGTGTGAGTGGAGTTTACTGCTATACCTGTGAATTGTACATCCACACAGTCCTTGCAATCGTCATTAGCAACAATAAATGATAAATTTATGATTTCCTTGCAATTCACTATCGTTATTAAATTCATAATAAATTCATGCAAATATCAGTCATGGTAGGATTTGAGCCCACGAATCCTGCGTTACTGGTGCATTGTGTTACCATTACCCCACGAAACTGGATGTGAAAGTTTTTTTCAGGGATTTAAAAACCCGAAAAAGATCGCTGTAAAGCACGCTGACGACGCCGGGTAGGCAGAAACATGTCCGTGTGTTAGCGTCTTTTGTCTCTCACATTGCCTTTCTCGTGCATAATTTCACCAACATCATGAGAAGCTGTATCAACAGCATTTTTATCTTTGGTGTTATTTTCTAGGCATCTTGGATGTGTTTATGGATGTTGTTTATTTTATTTCTGTTTATATTTTATTTATATTTGGAATATCATAAATTCACTTACTACAGTTCCCACTGCCTGCATCTATTATTACACTTTTGCATTCTAACAATCGAGAAGTACCAGGCACCGGGATCTGAAAATGTGTGTCCCTGTTGTATTTCACTGTGGTTGCTTTCAGTGGTGGTCAATAACATCACTGACTCCCAATTTAAATTTTATTTTTTTTCTATTATTTCTTCTGAGGTGAATGGGCTACAATCCCGAGACCATTTATAAAAAGAAATATAATAAATAAAATAATGAATTCTTCTATTTTTACAGATTTATTTCTTCCTAACTTTTATTGAAATTTTTCGCCAGTTCTTAAATAAAATATTCATAGTTGATTGAGAACGAGTAAACATTTTATCAAAATTAACGCCAAATTACATGCACACAATAATCTATACATAGACCATATGACGTAAACAATACGTCACATTGAAAAGATGAATTTCTCGATTTTACCACAAAATCTAAGTTTTTGACCTTATTGTTGAACTACGTTTGAACCATTTAATTCGATCCAGGAGAAGCGCATGTCACTGCCCTCATGGAACTTATTCAAAGAACGTATTGAGTCCATCGATTGTACTTTTATTGGAATCTAACTAATTCTGTAATTTGCTTTTGTGTGTCTATTGCGTCTCCGTATGCATGTATGTACATATTTTGATTTACCTAGTGTACTGTACTGTAATGAATGAACAAATAAAGTATACTAAAGCTCATCACGCCAATAAGGGGTTACCAAACGCATCCAAATCCACATTCCTCCACGTATATGCCGCATTTTTCCATACGAAATGCAAATTGCAATCGACATTACGCGCTTCTCAAAAGAAAAAAAGTGGAAGAGATCGCTGTCCAAACATTTCTTTGACGAGCGATTTTCAAGGCAGTTCCTATGCACCTTTTTAAAACAAGTTAATCGACGTTCGTTTTTTTCGTTCAACAGACGGGAGGACCGCCTGCTCCACAGCCAACCGCGACTAATTTATGGAAACAAGTATATTGACCGCCGAAGCGCAACACCACGTTCACCGGCCTACTCCGCCTTGCCCGGACGGCGTGAAATTTTCGGCATACAGAAATTATCTACTATTAAAGTTGTTAATGTGAAAGGGCTCCTCTTTAATATCGTGCCTTTTTTTTATCTTTTCTCGGTCGTGCTCTTATCAAATCCTTACCTACTTTGCTCACTTATTTTCCTTTTGCCGTAGAAAGCGAGCGAAATAACTAGGTGGGTTGGCTGGAGTAGTTCGGATTTTGGCCACCACTTAAATGGCTACGTGCCAAGCTAGATACCAACGTAAGTTAAAAGCATCTAGAACAACTAGAAAAAAAGGAAGAAGGCGCAAATTTGTAGCGCCGATTAGCTGAAATAACTAGAATGTAGTTAGGATGCAAGTGTTACAATTCTTTTCTTTTATCAATTATTGGGATGAATGAATATTGTTGAAGATAATTATGATTCAAAGACAGATACGTTGAAAATATTTAAAATTAAGCTTAGTTTATTTTCCATTTGAATACCTTGACTTCCTTCTAGTTCCCAATTCAGAATCGACCAATTCTAGACACAGTCGTGTGCAAAGTAATAGCAGCGCTGTAGAAAGTAGATTAAATCGCTAAATAAAGTGAATCTTAACAATTTATTTGATGTACGAAATAAACATGTACAACATCAAATAAGTCAGGAAAAAAGAAAACAATATAACTCTGCAGTTACAAAGTGCCGTGTTGAAATGTGGTAGACGACCATCACACAAAATCTTTGAGGACGTTTCGAAAAGCAAAATTTTACACAAGTCTAAGTAAGGTGTAGGCTCGACTTTATTGTAAAAGTAATTACATTGCGTTATTTCTTTATGGATCGTCAAACAATTGTTATCCATCCATTTGTCGATATCATTTATACATTTTCAAATCGCATTCCATAAAATTTATGCATTTTCAAATCGAGGGATTTTACCCTGAAAGGGGTTATGAGTATAGTGTTTTATTGAATAAATTCAATTTCATGTCACTCTATATTAGAAGAATAATTTCGTTGCTCAAATTCCTATTTTCAGACGTCTACTGTCAATAGTTATTGTTTGAGAGTGTAGCAAGTCAGGCGGTTTCTCAAAAATGAATAAAATCAAATTTTGTGCAGTGATAAAACACTTCTGGATGGCTGGAAAAAACGGCCACGGAAATTCGAAATATTTTGGTAGAGGTTCATGGCGGATGTACTTCGTCATTTTCGACCATCAGCTTCTGGGTGAGCGAGTTGAAACGTGGCCGCACAAGCACAAGTGACCAACGATGCAATGTCGACAAGATTCATGATGTCGTGTTAGCCGATCGCCGATTGAAGCTGAAAGAGATAACAGAGACAAGATGTTGATCATATCCTCATGAAATTTTGGCTACGAAAAAGCTTTCGGCGCGTCTGGCGTGGATCCAACGCAATCCAAGGGATTTCTTCATGCGTTTCGTAACCGTGGATGAGACTAGGATCCACCACTACATACCGGAGACCAAAGAACAGAAGCAGTGGATATTTCCGGGCGAATCGGCTCCGAAGCAAGCAAAGATCGTTACATCGGCGGCAAAGGTCACGGCGACCATCTTTTGGGATTCCCAAGGTGTGATCCTCGTCGACTGTCTGTAGAAGGAAAGGACAATCACGGGTCAATGCTACGATGATTTATTGACCCGATTCCATGCAGATCCATCGCGATAATGCACTGGCTCATTCATTCCGCATCGTCGTGTCCAAATTGAAAAAGTTGCGCTACGAATGAGTACCTAATCTTCCATATTTGCCGAACCTAGCCCCCAGCGACTTTTTCCTATTCACAAAGCTGTAGAAATCACTGGGAGGAAAGAGATTTGGGGAGAGATTCAAATGAGGAGGTCATCGCCGCTACAAATGGCTATTTTGCAGACTTCGAAGCATCCTACTTTTCCATCGGCTGAAAGAGACTGGAGCACCGTTTGAAAAAGTGTATTGATCTTTGAGTAGATTCTATCGAAAAATGAAAGTAAAAGCCACACCTTTTCTTGTCGATTCCGGAAACATTTCAGGTCACCCTCTTATAACTAAATTAACATTCACTTTTAGTTCAATAATCTACTACTTCAATAACGTTATTGAAGTTGTAGTTAACATTTTTTGTCACTTTTGTATGGAACCTGTTTCTTATATGTCAATCGTGTTTCTTGGCTTATATGCAGGTGAGTGCTACCCAATTAACGTTATTTAAATTAATGATATATTAATTCGTTCTAATTCGATATCCGTGAAAATCTATTGGTGGATAGTTCGGTTCTGTAAAGTAATACCTTCAGTTAATTTTTTTTATTAGGCAGTCTTAATTGAAGAATTTATTACTTTGTTCAAGTTAAATTCATCTTATTTTATTTCTCTATTTTGGAAGGCCAACCAACGGTATCGTACGGTCCCAACAGCTACTAGGCACAAAGACTGCTTATAAAATCCTACAGCGTATTGCTAAGCAAATAATTAAAAATGTAAATAGCAAACGTGAACATCTAAAACTGTAGGCTTTTATTAGTATTGCTGAAATTTTGAATTTTGTTTTGACATCCTGTCTGAACGCGCCCGTTTTAATTTCTGATTACAGTATTATCTTAAAACCAGTTGTGCTGTAGCTGTATATGAATATCGTACTTTTAATATAAAATCCTAATACCTTCATCTTTTACCAAAATAAAGCGTTTCAATTAGTTATGGGAAGGCGAAACATTCTTTATTTTGACTATCAACTGTTCATGCACATGTATCATAAATTGCTACCACGTTACGTTTTGGTTGTTACATTTTCTTAAAAAATCCAAGGATCTGTAAGAAAGGTAAACGTTTTCTTGGTTTCTGAAAATTTAATATTTCCAACGTGTCTGTTGCGGATGTTTCTTATATCTAAATATGAACATATGTATATAAATTGGAAGAATCGCATGGGGAAAGGATTTGTTTTAGAACATGCTTCTAATTTGAGACTCTGTAAGCTTTAGAGTCTAAATGTGGGTAACCTGTTATGTTGCGGATTATGTAAGTCAGTTATGAAATATCTGCTGTCTTAAAGTAACCGTCTTCCTTACATATTTAGAAATAGTACGGCATTAATGGCAGCAATAAATAGTTGACTGGAATATAAGAGGTGATAACAGCGTTGGTCACGACTTCTGTGTGTTTAACCATAAAAGGATTTGAAGGTATATTAACATTTTTATTATAGGTGCTATAAAATTTTGCATTTTTATACACACACGCCTTTTTTTTTTGAAGTTTTATAACCAAAAAATCGCTGTAACACTATAACGCGGACGTTTATTGCACATTTAACAAAATGTAAATTGCGTTAAATATATCTGTTTAATAGGCAACTGGTATTCATTCTGTTGATATTATTGATTTCACCACAGAATTTCCGTGAAATATGTTGTGCCTACAGGAACATATTCGATCAGTTTTCGTTATAATTTGTTTTGTGTGTATTTTGGGTATTTTCCAAAATTTGTTGGGCAATAAAAGACAGTTACCTTAAATCTAGTGCATTGTGTGTATAATCGGTAACATGAGAACATGTGACCGATTTTACTTAGTACATAATTTATAACAGTTGAAACGCATTAACCTAGAAAAATGTCATTTTCAATATCAAATTTTATAGATTTATATTTTTGTATTGGTACTTTCTAGTATTAAATCATCATCATATTAGCTGGTGGCTTGTGAACGCCAATGGAAATTTATGAGCTTCAGCTTTATTTTCAATGAGTAAAATGAAAATTTACACTGAAAAATGAATTCAGTAAATCGTGTTCGTTGACTTCGTTTTGTTATAGCAATGGAAACAAATTATTATATTAATTAATAAATTTATTCCAACAATGAACTGAGTTCTTCAATATAATAAATACACTTTTATTGACATGGGCGAAGAAGTAAAACACAATTTTACTTCTTCGCCCACGTTAAATATGTATTTCCTTTATTTATTTTGTGATATGGAATTAAATGCTTGGCTATTGCTGCTTGCAGGTTTTTTTTCTTAATAATGTCGTATGCGTAATGTACCAATGTACAATACCACAAGCTGAATTTACCGTGAACCGAGATTATTTAGTGCTGTAAACCGATCTCAATATCTCAATATCTCAATAATCGGGGCATGGTTTTAGATCGAACTGGCAAATTTTTTATTTATATTTCAAAATTGTGATTCTTCTTTAGTTGTATAAAATTAAAAAAGTGGCGAAAATACTAAACTTATAATAAGCTATAATGGACAGCTATTTATTAAAATAATGAACTCGTTTGTTGAAATTTGATCAAGAAAAAAACATTGACATAATTTTTTATTGTATTTACGTACTTTCTTCGTATAGTGTGCTACTAAAAACCACGCTACACTACCCAGTTACTTTCGGAATTGAGTTTCTTTTGGAACACCAATGATAGACGTAAGAAGAATCGTAACAGAAAGTTTATGCATTTAAATTTAAAGCTTTCTACAACTCACTGAAAAGTAATGAAGATACGATGTCTTTTTTGTACTAAAGTCTCCAGATCAGGGAGGCAATCAAATCGGTTACTACAATTTAACGGCAATCAAAGGAAACTTCAGAATTAAACTTACTCCAAACAATGGTTTTCTGTCAGACAATGTACTTAAAAGCATGATGTTGAACTCAATGTGCATGTGTTATTTCTTGCTGAAATTATTGCTATTATATAAATATGGAAAATATTCTACCTGATTTGCAGAATTTTATTTATCATATCTGTAAACAGATTTATGCTAATATCTCAAAATAAGATGGATATACGAGAATGAGTAGTTTTAAAGTGTTTAATTTAATACATCTACAATCTAATATTATCTCCTGCAAAGTATGCTGCTTTGGAATGCACACTGCACCTCCATTCCCGGTAACAATTATGGAAGTCTTGTTCCTCAGATGTTGTTTATGGTTCCTTAATGGGAACCTTTCAATTTCTACTTAAGCGTTGGAAAAACAAAGTAATTACATGGAGCCACGTCTGGACCGTATTTTGTATTACTCTATGAGTGAAATGTAAGATTCATGAGCTGGTAATGTCAGGTCGTACACGTAAAACTCTTTTTCCCAAACATTCAAAGACCTTAATTATATATAAAATTGATTCAGTGTCTGGCCTTACGGTACGAATTCCTTGTGGGCAATTCCATGAGACTCAAAAATATAATAACCATCACGATAATATCCCAGATGCAGCTTGTTGTCAGTTAGAGAATTTTTGGCAGAGAAAAACATTCCAGTACATCCATACTAACCCTGCAGTCAAGACAAAGCCCCATGTGATTAGTTTCTCTTTCCAATGCTTTAGCGGAAATTGAAAGGTTCCCATTAGGGAACAATAAACCGCATCCAAAGAGTGACGGCGCAGATTATAAACAGCCTAACGCAATAAGACTTCCAGAATTGTTATCAGGAATGAAAAACTCGCCGGAAACTCTGTGTGCATTAGAAAGGAATACACTGAAGAGGATAATATTATCTCTTTAAAACTAATTATCCTCGTTAATTTTGAGACACATCTCGTAATACGCACACTTTTAGACTTATGTGGCTCCATATATTATTATCATACGATGTCTAGGGCTGACCTGCGTCAAGCAATTTGATGTTGATACACGATCTGTGTTTAACAATTAATCTAGCTAACACCTCGGCATTTAATTTACTATATTGTCGCACTCAATAATAAATTCGGATCTATGTGTCACTTAATTTTGAAAAACTCGTATTTCGATTACTTTTGCATTAGAATTATGTAGATATAACAAAATATGTATATATTTACAAGATGCGTGTATGTTACTAATAATAAATAAGATAATATTGATTCCTAAGTGGACAAATATGCAAACACGATATCGCAGCATGGCCAAGAAGTCTCTTCACAAAGAATTTAGATTGCTTCATTAAAAAAAATCAGAGGAAGTATAGTATTTACCACAAAATCAATGTTATTGTTACGGTATATTACGTATATTTATGGTTTTGGTAATTACATGAATTCCTATTGTATATTTTTGTTGTTATGAATTTTGTAATATCCTATCTTGAAAGATTCTGGAAAATAATTTCTATTGAAGAACTTTATGCAAGAATGGAAAAAATTCCACATCCAGATGGTTTCGATGTACACTACTGTGCAAAAGAAAGAGGCACATAGGTATGTTTTTCAAAGTTGATGTAATAGACAGGGGAAATATTTCTGAATATATTTTTAATTGTAACGACACTTGCAATTTACTTGAATCTGGTATACCAACACGCAAATAGAAAATCCTTCTGTAGTATTCAAGAATGCGATAAATAAACAGATAAGCAGGGTAATTTTCGGTATTTGTATTGAGGGGCAATAAAATTAATGGTTGGGTCTGTTTGGCAATGCTTATTGTTCATTGTAATTCGAGACTGCGAAGAATTTACGTGCGAATTATAACGTGATTTATATTATATTCCTAACAGAAAAAATAATAGTGTGGAAGCGAGTATACAGTGAAAGCTGGTGCTGAAAGTTGTGGTACAGGGTTACATTTGGAAAAAATGCCGAAAATATCATTATTAAACAGAAGTAAAGTTGTTTTACATGAAGAAGGTTGCTGCTAGGCAGAAATCGCAAGTCGTTTGAAGTGTTCTCAGTGTAGTATACAAAAAATTCTTAAAGACTATAACGAAACAGGCAACGTGGTGGATAAACTGGAGCCTGGGTGGCCGAAGAAACTAGCCAGCGCAGATGCACACTTGTTGAAGGTAACAGCTCTAAGAAACAGAAAAAAGTAAGCGCGAAATTGGCGCGGTGTTAGAAGAAACTATAGGCAAGGCAGGTCTTTGAAGAAATCGGGATTATGTAGGTGTGTATATGTCAGGAAACCTCTTTTGTGATGAGGCAATAAAATAAGAAGGCTAAAATATGCTAAGGCCGTCAGGCAACAGTATGATCGTTGTATGTGTTGGAGAAGCACTTGCAGAACTATGTTTAGAAGCTACTGTCAAACATGAGGTGGCAATATCCAAGTTTGGGGCTTCATTTCATCGCAAGGAGTTGGTGACTTATTAAAACTGAAGGAAAGCTTACGGCGGAGAAATGTCGAACAATATTGGGGCAACGTGCTATACCCTCTGGGCATCGTCCAAACACACTTCTCGATTGGTCAAGGACTATTTAAGTCAGCTACAAGGGAACGGAACAGTTCGTACTATGGTCTGGCTGCCACAAAGCCCGAAGTTAAATATTGCCGAACATGTTTGGGATTATCTTAACCGCAAGAAGATTCTAGAGGCACTAAAATACCCTTATTTTTGATAGTACGCCATACAGACTATTAAAAACCTATACGTTCAGAAGGTATTCGATATACTATTTACTGATATAAATATTGTATTAGTTGTAAGCTTTTATTGGATAATATAGTTATTTACATTACGGTAACATAAAATTTATATAGCTGCCTCTTTCTTGTGCACACTAGTGTACATGCATTTAAAGTAACTTAGATTAGTGACATTTAATAGATAAAGTAAACAAAACAGTTAATTTTTTATTACCCAGAACGTTCTCAATGAATTTTAAGTAATTGACATTTTCATTTATCTGTCGCTATTGGTCGACTCCATAAAGAAACTTAGAAAAAAAAAACTCCTCTTATAGTTTTTGGTATAATAAAGCTGTTAGTGGTATAAAAAGATCATATAATTCCATTGCGACTTAGAATAATGATTAAGAAGTGTTAAACCATCTATCATTTAGGTGTTTATTTTTCATTTTGTCGTTTTAATTTAATAGTTTACATTATAAATTAGTCGTTGCAAAAAAAAAGGAAAATACCAAAGCTTTCTGTTTGTAATATTTCGAACGCCAACTAGATGGACTAGTTTTTCTTCTTCTGACTGGTGAATCTGTAATTACGTAATAAATGATGCAATTTTATAAACGCAAGCAAGTCTATGAATATCTAATTCTCTTAGTATTTTTTTTCTATATTATTAAAATAACATTTGCATTAATTTTATTATCAAAGCTACCTAAACTCGTCTGCTATCTGCTTCGCTATGCAATAAATTTCCGTCATTGTACGTGTCACTCTTAATAGACCCTAATTATACGTTTACAGCGATCAATTTATTACCATATGCATATTCGTACACCGCTACAGAACGGAAATGTTTTCATTCATTAGCTTTAAAACTTTTGAAATGCAGATCCATAGTTCAGATGCATCTTTTAGGACTATTTAGTAACACCTCTGGTGGTGAAATAGTCCTTTAATCGCGGTTTAAAACTAAACTGGCCGTATACGAATGTGGTTATCAAGTTATAATTATAGTAAATTATTTCCCGGTATACCGGATTATTATCGAGCCATTAGCAAATCGTAAATTAATGATTGAAGCTTTCACATGATTGGTTGAAATGAAGAAAACGGCGTCGACAAGAAATTATAGGTTGCGTTAAATGAATTTGAATTATTATCATATCGTTTTTTAATAAGCGTAAATGATTTGACTTTGTATTTCTTCCCTATATTACCGCTTCGCACACGTTCGTAATCACCAATGTAATAGTTCAAGTTCTATAATTATTATAAGCATCTTAACTCAATAAATATATTTCGGACATAATCGTAAGCATATGAAATGGCCTAATTTATGTTTTCTGTTTGATATTTCATATTACCTGGTAGTATGCAAATATCTGATTCAATTAATTGCAATAATTGCATATTAACTTTTCTACATGTTTAAGTATTACGAGGGCAATCCCAAAAAAAGGTCTCCTATATTTTTAGATATACAAAGAACCGTTTACTTTCTATAATTGCTACATCACTTTAAAGATTGCTTTATTTTTCAACATAATCGCCATTTCTGTCGATGCATTCTTGCAGACGCTGTGGCAGTTTTAAAATGCCCATGTCATACCGGCTTGCCGCCATGCCCTTCAGGAAGCGTTGAACCTCATCTTTCACCTTATCATCGGAGCAGAACCGCCGCCCAGACAAATGTTCCTTCAACTTAGGGAACAGGTGGAAATCGCTGGGTGCCAAGTCCGGAGTGTAGGGTGGGTGTGTAATAACGTTCCAACCAAAATTTTGCAGGAGATCGACGGTTTGACGGGCGACGTGAGGACGGGCGTTGTCGTGGAGAATGCTTACACCCTTGCTCAACATCCCTCTTCCCCGGTTCTGAATTGCCCTTCTGAGTTTCGTCAGTGTTTCGCAGTACCTGTCAGTGTTGACTGTTGTCCTAGCAGGCAGAAAGTCGACCAACAGTATCCCCTTTACGTCCCAAAACACAGTTGCCATGACTTTACCGGCAGATTGTGTTTGCTTGAATTCTCGTGGCTTGGGCGAAGAGGGATGCCGCCACTCGCGTGACTGTTGTTTTGTTTCAGGTGTAAAGTGGAATGCCCAGGTTTCGTCACCCGTGACAATCGAGTCCAAGAAGTTGTCCTTTTCGTCTCCATAGCGGCGAAGAAATTCGCGGGAAGAATCAACCCGTTGCCGTTTGTGGTCTTCTGTCGGCATACGCGGCACCCATCTTGCACACACCTTCCGATATTGCAACTTTTCCGTTAAAATCCTGTGGATGGTGCTTCTGGAAATCTCAGGAACCAAAATGCAGAGAGCATCCAGAGTGATCCTCCGATCTTTACGCATGAGTTCCTCAACTTTCGCGATTGTCTCGTCGGCAATTGACGGCCTCCTGTTCCTTTCTTCGCCAAGAATTTCAGTACGACCGGCTGTAAACTCTCTACACCACTTGTTTTTGACATCCATACACTTCCGTCAATAGGCGGTGAATTTCAACCGGTTTCACTCCTTTTGCGTTCAAAAATCGAATAACTGCGCGCACTTCGCACTTGGCGGTAACGTTTATCGGGGGCTCCATTTCGAATGGCTACCAAGCCAAGACTGAGCATCCGAGCGAAGCGCCTGCGTGCTTATGTGGTAGCGGAGAAGGCAGCACTCAGAACAGTGTTGCCAACAACCGTATTAAAACTTTCTCTACGTCCCAAAAAAATAGGAGACCTTTTATTTTGGGATTGCCCTCGTATATACCGCAAAGTTCGCATTAATTTCGAAGGATTAAATAATTTTATTTACTTATAAGCCACTTAGTTTGTTGAATGGTTTAATGCTCTCCAATGTCTTAAATGGCTTGTAGGAACTGCTAACATCTACTCTTAAAGGAAAATGTTATGAAATCAATCACAGTAGTTGTGAAGGAGACGAAAAATTCCAAACGAAATTTTCCGTTGTGGAGGTGTTTTGTTCCAGTGAGAATTTTGAGGTTTTGCTGCATATATTTTGCAGTGATACTCTACTCTTACATACTGCGGTAAGATTTTGAGTGCTGTGGAATTCTATGGTGTATGAAAATATGTCCTGTTTGGTATTCCATTGTGGACATATTTCCAGAGCGGTCTAGAAAAGACGACGGTAGTGTGGTAAATAAGAGAGTAGCGAATATTGGAGGCTGTTTTTGAAGATTAATTAACATTAGTTGATTTGTTTTTCTATGAATTACTATTGAGGAATTTGGTTTTCTGTTTGCAATATATATGAATCTTCTAGTCTGCGTTGTCTTATTTTAAGAAATAAGTACAACCTTGCGCATAAGTATTTGCCACCCCAGGGGAAATCCGTTATTATTATTTCTATTTCTGGGAACTACAGTTGAGGATTAAAGCACGGTTGTGGTAGTTTAATTGTTTGGGAATGCATGTCCTCAAAAATTATTTGAAGGTAATACTCCAGCTTATTTATTTTGAACAAGACAATGCACCTTGCCATGAATCACGTGATGCAACACGCTGGTTTGATGCAAAACGCGTTGAAGTGCTGGGATGGCCACCACAATCGCTGGACCTATCACTTATCGCATTGTGGCGCATATTAAAATTACGAATTTCAAATTACAAATGCGATAACAAAGGTGTTTTGAAAACAAAAGTTTTTGAAGAATGGGAAAAGATTTCCCCCGACATTTGCTACAATCTTGTGGCTAGTATGCCAAGAAGGCTACAACCTGTAATAAAAGCTAAAGGTGGTGCAACAAAATGTTTTATTTAACAATGTTTTGCATTTATAATTTTTTTTGTTTCTCTTCCTTTATGAAACTAGGGGGTGATAAATACTCTTAGCCAAAGCTGTATTTATTTTCATGTTTATTTAAATTTACAACGAAGTTAAAAAAAATAGTGCTTTCCTTAAACAGTTAAACTAGGATAGGAAGAAATGCAAATATAGTACTCATTTAAGAAATCTTTATTGGAAATATCGTTGTATAAAGATTGGTCCTTGCTTGTTGTCTACATTGATTAGTATTGCGTATAATTATATTATTATCTTGTAACCTCAATTTAATTGCAGACGTCCACTTATATATGCATTGTGCATTACGCACATGTAATAACAATCCTTCCAATATTTTCAACGGTCGAGAAATAGACGACAGTAGAGACGAAGCACCTTGAATAGTAATTCCAATATGCCAACTATTAAACTACTAAGTTCCTGCAAAGTTACTAAAAATTTGACAGATACTTTTGCTTATGCTAACACAATTCTTTCGATAGCACGATCACAAAGCGATAATACACAGTTATGCACAGACTTTCAGCGACAGTCGCTTGTTTTTGTGGAATTCAATTGTTGCTATAAAGCAGCAGTATAT
Source organism: Trypoxylus dichotomus (assembly GCA_023509865.1). Classification (NCBI taxonomy): domain Eukaryota; kingdom Metazoa; phylum Arthropoda; class Insecta; order Coleoptera; family Scarabaeidae; genus Trypoxylus; species Trypoxylus dichotomus. Next base: position 13,305,700 of record CM042081.1, on the reverse strand, counting down.
AGAATCGTTCTCCTGGTATTCTTTTAGATGATGAGAGTTTTGAAATCTTTTTGATGTTTGAGGATTAGCAGTGGCTCAATTTTTTCCAGAGTTGCTGAAGTTTCTTGTGTTTACTATTACCTTATGATCTCCGTGTGTATTAGTTTCACGAATTTAATTACAAAGACACATTTATTGATTAGGTGTCCAAACAAAAAAAAAATATTTTGACCAAGTTTGGTTAAGATCTAAATTTGACACCCGGGAACCTTTCCTTGTTAGTCCCCAATTACGCCAATATGTAACAATCGTAATGTATATGCATCTATATACATTTGATTTGTTTAACATTACTGTCAACGTTTTGGGGCAACTTTTGTTTGAGCAATTTACTGTTGCTTAAGGAATTTTTGCATTTTCGTTTGCTAATGTATTCTTTTAGTGCTACACATTTACTCTTGTTTTATAATGGTTATCATGGTACGATTATCCTGTAACAAGCTGTATGCTGGGGATAATAAATAATAATAATTATTATATAAATAATGACCGGGTCGGATGAGGTTCGATCACTTTAAAAACATCCACGTTTGTTTGAGATATCTTCCTGGAATAGGTACTTCTATAGTATTTATAATCCCCATTTCAGGACTCTTGGGCTTCTTCCGAAAGAACACCGAATTCGTACTATGGAAGGGAATTTTGTGTGTTGTAGCAGAAAAGTAGTTCGACGAGTACAGAAAAATCGGCAATTTGGCAATATTTTCGGTGTAGCTTCAAAATTTTGTAGAATCGATAGGGAACTGATAACAAAATACTTGCAACATTGTTACCAGACTCTGAATCAAAACCGGGTCGAGTTTGGTTATTTCACCAACGATGAGAGAGATTTACAGAAAAAAGAACTAAGAAATAAGTAATGCTTAAAACAGCTAATTCTGTTGGAATGCGAAATATGAAATATGAAAAGGACGATGCTTTTAAGATTTTATTACCGCACACTTTATTCGCTTATAAATCCAAAACTTCAAGTAATTATTTCAACACATATATGGATACACATAAATAATTACACCAACAAATTAGTCAATTTATTTCCTACATTGCATCGCTTCCTTAAAAAATGCTGACGTATTTTACACCGAAATATCCACGTTAATTAAGAAGAAATACTTCTTCAATTACTTTTACCGTTACATTATCTTCTTCAACTAAACAATCGCAAAAAAATATATTAATTATTGCGAAATACCTTCCTTCTATATATACTTCGCTGTTTATTTGCCTTGAAATGTTATTTACCCGTACGATTTTATGTGAATGGTATGAATCATGCGGTAATTGAATTTCTGCAGAATAGATACGATGACCTGTCCCTAATTTTATCCAAAAATCAATAAAATTTTTACAATGTCTATCAACGATCGATGATTAAACCACGAGCAAACAGTTTATATGTCTGCCGCCGTCGTTTTATAATCAATTTATTGGTAAATACTAGGGCATTATGTTATGAAGCTAACCATATAAGGTGGCCGTGTCTAGAGGAAGCAATTGATAAAACCACGACGTTCGGGCTTCAGATTAAATTCGATTACGTCGATACGCGGGAGTAATAGAAAAAATCACCGTTTCTCGTTAAAATACGTCTCCACATAATCATAGGCTTCAAAGGCACGGTGGCGCCTAAGTAATTAATCGAAAATTTATAGGAATTTAGTTTTTTTCTGCGATTATTGGTTAAATTTGTTGGTGCCTCGTAGTAATAGCGAAATGATTGGGACTATTAACTGGCATTTTTAATAAATACCTATTTTATCGTGTTTTCTATGAAATAATCGATTAGTAATTGATTAATGACCACGTTTCTACAAAATACGTTAACTTTTGGCCTCTCATGAGAAGTAGAATGTTTGTAATTTGCTCCAGAAAGCAAAAAAGTGACCATGTACCGTATGTATGCAATTTTGCTGTTCTAAATTAGAAGGGAGCTACAGTATGAAGGTCTTGTCGGTAATATGGCTTAAGTCTGGCAAAAATTACTCAATTTCTACCATCTATGAAACCTATACTCAACAGTTACGAAAACTGGAAATGCCGTAATTATGGTTTTTATTCATATCTTTTACAACAAAAAATTCGGAAAGAAATCGAATTTATTGCAGCAACTTTTTGTGTGCACTGTGCAAAAGATGTACATCGTCGTTCATAATAGAATGGACATTTTAACGAAATATTTTAAAAATACATAGCTTTATTCATGTAATAATTCTATAAGTATGTACGAGGGTGGATCTCTATGATGCATCCCTGACCCCCTTACAGTAAAACTACAGTGGCATTATGTTTTTTTATTTTTCGACAGTCTCCCTATGCACTAATGCACTTGGTCCATCGGTACTCCAACATCTCAACAGCCTCCTGAAAAATTTTTTGTCCGACCTCTGCAAACCACCTCCCTACAGCTTACATCACTTCATAAGTATTGTAAAAAGGTTGCCCAACGTAAGATTTTTTCTAATTTGAAGAACAGCCTGTAGTCACTAGGGGCCAGATCCGGCGAATATGGTGGGTGTTCTACTAATTCAAAGCCTGCTTGGTGTATAGAAGCCATACCAGATGTAGCTAGGAGCATTATCCTGATGGAACAGCACACCATGCCTTAACTTTTCTCGGCGTCTCTCTTTAATAACGTCTCGCAATTTAGAAATCAATTGTGCGTTGTAGGCCCCTGTAATGCTCTATTCCTTTTATAAATAGTCAGTCAGGATAATTCCTTGAGCATCCCAGAAGACAGATACCAGAACCTTTCCAGCAGACGGTACAACCTTAATTTGCGGGAAGAACCGTGATGATTCCACTTTCTACTTTGCACTTACGTCTCGGGATCATAGAGGTGCACCCATGACTTATCCGTGGTCACATACCGACTGTTTGCTTGGTACCTTTTCAAAAGACGCTTACAAATCAACTCTTTTTTGATCAATGGTTAACATTCAGGGCACCCATCTTGCACTCATCTTTTTCATATCTAATTCTTTAATCAGTGTGCTGTGGACCACATGATATGATAAGCCAGTATCTTCCACAATGTACGTGATGTGTACTTGTCGGTCTTGAAGTACGATTACGTGTACCTTTTTAATATTTTTGTCTGTTGCTACCGTTACGCGAGTACCACCGGCATATTGGTTTTCAGACGATGTCCTTCCGCATTTAAAATCTCGACGCCAGCAGAAAGAAACTGCAGATTCACCAATAGGTGCCATAATGTCTTTATCAATTTGAATGGAGGTCATGCCCTCTTTCTGGACGCATTTTACTACGGCTCTTTGTTCTACAGGATTCATTTTTATGAACAGTCACGACATACAATTTAACAATTAGCCACAGCACAGCAACACCTTGAGATACAAACTTGATATTATGTAGATATGATCTACAAATGTCGGTTAACTAAATATCAAAAACATTAATCAAACAACCAATTAGAAGTAGGTAAGGGGTGAAGCATGAGGATTGGCCCTGGTATGTACACATTTTACTAATTAAAGGACCAAGTTGATAAATAACGAAATTGAAATATTACTTCTCAAAATCGTTAAATATTTAAGGTCAGTACAAACAATACCAAGTATAGATATTTTCAGTAATAGATGGGTAGAAATTTTACAAGAATTGACCGAGTTTATGGGGAAAAGTACTTATCCCATACAGTAAACGTAGATTACATTGACAGTGAGTTTCGTTAAAAACAAAAACATCTCCAGTGGGCTAACACTCACAAAGACGAGACAATAGAATTAATGGACAAACGTACTATCGATTGATGAGTCCAAATATGAGGTGGTTAAAACTGCGGAACATTTGTCAGGTGCTCAAAAGTTGAGAGAGTAGCTCCTGAGTGCATTACACCAACAATGAAGAAAGGTGATGGTTTCATTCCCGTATGGTGTTGTTTTTCATTAATTGGAACAGGGGACCGTGTGAAAATTGATGGAATAATGAACAAAGAGAATTATCGCGAGAAATTAGAAGATAATACTCTACCATACGCATTGCGCTTAATAGGCAACAATTTTGAGTTTCACGTCGTTATTATCCAAAAAGTATCTCGCTGATGCAGAGAATTAAGGAGTATTAAAAGTAAGGACTTGGTCTCCCCAGAGTCCGTATCTTAATCCGATAGAGCTTTTGTGGAATGAACTGGACAGCCGAATTAGAAGAGAATATCCAACGTCCAAGACCGGGACGGTATTGCAGAGGGAGTGAAACAATATTCCCCAAGATACACTGAGAAAATTGGCAGAAAGAATGCTATGAGTTGTGCGAGTAGTTATTAAATCAAGATGTGGATTTTTCGACGAGAAGAAAATATTATTACTGTATGTTTTCTAATGTTTATTATTATTGTGTCAAATCTTGCATAAAATAGGAAGTGTCCATACTATTATGAGCGGTAGTGTATCTCACTCTTTTATTTAAAAGAATCCTGTGACGTTATTGTAATATTAATTACATGAATTCATATTAAACTCGTAAAATACTACTCAAGCAAATTGAAAAACACGTTGCTGAAAAAGCACATCTCATCTAAAAGTAATCTTAAAATAAATTCTTTAAAATGGCAAACACAAATTAATTAAATAAAATATAACGGGATTTTCAATTAATTCAATTAGTAGTAATAGTAGTATAGAAAAAATCTTCCATCACCAAATGCTTAACTGTTTCATACCGATGATTTGTGTTTCTCGCTGTTGATTTGGACGCGATTACGTTCACGGATATTTTGTACGCCGAGCATCATTCCTCACATAAAGTAATTATAACCGATTGCTTTTCGACACTTAAGCTTTAGAGTGCAAGATGTATGTATATATCTTCATATATCTGTCGGTCTAAACGAGTTAATTCTATTTTAGGTGTTTGCTGATGTGTAACCTCGGAAATTTGGTGAATTGAAGATTGCATTTAAATTCGTATGTCTGAATTTTGAGCTCCAAAGACAATGCAAAGAAATGTAAGAGTTTTTAGTGAATAACCGCAGTAAAAATGTGTATTCAAACTATTATTGTAACTACCAGGCTGGTTTTCAACCGAAATAATTGGTTGTAAGAGGTAATCTACTATTGGCTTTCAGTAGTACTGCACACTATCCAATCATTAGGGAGAATTTCTCCGGTCTCCATAAATCGGGAAGCTGGACTGAGCTTATCATCAATTACACGATTATTCTCCTAAATACGAGGGCGACCTGAAATATTACCGGAATCGGGAAGAGATGATTGAAATGGATTCATTGGTCGGCAAGGGCAACCTTTTTTTATAGCAACTGTCAAAATTTCAGACGTCTACTGTCAATAGTTGTTGTTTAAGAGTGTTTTTTTTTGTAGCAAATCAGGCGGTTTCAAATGGATAAAATCGATTTTCGCGCAGTGATAAATCATTTCTGGATGGCTGGGAAAATGGCCACGGAAATATTTTGCTATCATTTTTGACCATCAGCTTTTGGGTGAGCGATTTCAAACGTGGATGCACAAGCAAAAGTGACGAATCACACAGTGGACGCCCAAAAACCGCTATGAAATGGTTGACAAGATTCATGATGTCGTGGTAGCCGATCGCCGATTGAAGCTGAAGGAGATAATGGAGACAGTAGGCATCTCAGAAGAACGCGCTGGCCATATCCTACACGAAATTTTAGGTATGAAAAAGCTTTCGGCGCGTTTGCTCATAGCGGAGCAAAAACGATATCATGTGGCCGTTTCGGAGAAGTGTCTGCCCAGAATCCAACGAAATACAAGGTATTTATTCATGCGTTTCGTAGCCGTGGATGAGATTTGGATCCACCTCTACATGCGGGAGACCAAGGAACAGTCGAGGCAGTTCACTTTTTCGGGCGAATCGGCTCTGAAGAAAACAAAGACCGTTCCATTGGCCGGAAAAGTCATGGGGACCATTTTTTTGGATTCCCAAGGTGTGATCTCCATGGACAATCTGCAGAAGGAAAAGACGATCACGGAGCAATACTATAGCGTTTTATTGAGCCCATTCGATGCAGTATTGAAGTAAGAATAGCCTCGTTTGCAGCGGAAGAAAGTGCTCTTCCACCACGACCATGCACCAGCTGATTCAACCCGCACCGTGTCCAAATTGAATTAGTTGCGCTATAAATTAGTCTCTCATCCTCCATATTCCCCGGACCTAGCCCTCAGCGACTTTTTCCTATTCCCAAACCTGAAAAAAACACTGGGAGGAAAGAAATTTGTCCCCAATGAGGAGGCCATCACAACTACAGATGGCTATTTTACAGACCTCGAAACATCTTAATTTTCCGACGGCTTGAAGAGACTGGAACACCGTTTGAAAAAGTGTATTGATCTTCGAGGAACCTACATCGAAAACTAAAAATAAAAAACCACACCAGCCTCGTACACCTTAATTACCATTAACAATACCACTGATCGACAAGTTTAACCAGATAATAATAAAAATGACGAACACTTACTTTTACCTAGGAATTGCCAAAACCATAATCAATTAACTTAAAAGCTCTCAGCAATTCTATTGCAAACATATATTTTAAACTACATATGTCGAACATTTTTTGGCAAGTAATTAATGTTCATTATTACGCCACCAATAAAATAAATGCAGTTGATGTCCAGGCAAAATTAATCTAAACATTTGTATTATGTAGCAAATACAAAATGTTTTATACCAATAACAATATACCCTATTCTGTAAACAATAATTATAGTGCATCAAGAGAAATTTAGTACTATACTGCTAAAGTAAGGATATAGCCCACGTTATACAACTCATTAGTTCGAAAAAAAGAAAGAGAAAGAATTCGAGATGTATTAATAAAGACCTACAAACTAAGAAAAAAATCTAAATTATTCAATTCTAAAAAAGTAGAAATTCTTAATTATGTCTAACCTAACTTACTAAGTAAAACCAATTGTGCCACATTTAATCTCATTAATGCATTAAGGTCAAACCACATGCCCTGAAGGCATATTTATAAAATTAGAACAATTCTTGAATTTCAATATTTGATTTTTTCCAGCTCTTTTGAATAATCAAAGAAAATACCATGCGCTTTCTGTTGAGTAGATCAAAATTATCAGCGAAAAATAAACAAACCAATAAAAATACATCATTTCTACTATGATAATTATCCTCTAACGTTGCTATATGTGGTAATGGTCTAGATTAACATCTTACAACTGGCGTTCATTCCTATTAATACATCGCACGGTATCTCTTCAGAAATACAAAAACTCTAATTATAATAAATAAAATATCTATTACGGTAGATACGGCGATAATAATAGAATTCCTACGATCTCTCTGGGTTGGACAGGAAGTAAGAACGACCGTTCAGAATTAAAACTGTCCGATGGGATTGTGCATTCGAATTGACTAGCTGCGGCTGTTATGTATAGCAACGCTACCACGAACGATATGACATATGTATGTATGTACGTGAATTGCTGTAAAGCTATCGTCAACGGCGTCTGCAATATTGTTTACCTAGTATTGCAGTGAATATGAAGTGATTCTATCAACATAATTCTGTCATTTCGTTCGCTATTTGTATAATGTGTAAGTGCCTGATACGTTAATGAGTAAGTGTTTAGCAATTTATCGGTGGAAAATTGGTAAATTATTGTAGAATGTACGGAAAATGTTGATAGCGCGAGATAAGAATGCCTTGTCCATTTCCGATGCGATTCTGAAATGATTGGGACGCGTACTACTGGAATTTATACTGTCCTTAAATAGGCGAAATATCGATAGATAAATCTACTTTTCAATCCGAATTTATACCAACTTAGAGTTGTGCTTTCGCTTTATCTGCAGTTACGAATGATATTTTAAAAGCTAATGATTGGAGTACACTTATCCGATTAGCATTGCTGGATTTTTGGCGTTAATTACTTCTTATTCCTTGCGCTTACAATAATTTTTCGGAGACCGATTAATAAGTAGAGTTCGCTGGACCCCTGAATCACCAGATTTGATCCTCTTGAATTATTTCATGTTAGGTTATTTGAAAAATAAACTTCATTGTAACCATTTCCATATTTTGGAGTATTTACAACATATAAATGTGGAAGGTGTAAATGATATTAAACCAGAAGTTATTAGATAGATTGCGGATTGTGTTCAACAGTATGAAACGAAGGGTAAATTTGTGTTTATATTTACATGGGCAGCATTATAATTTCATTGTAATAATTTTTCAGTAAATAGGTACATATCGCTAAAATTGGTTCCTTTCTCATATTTTTATGTTACGGCTGTGATATACAGCTTCAGAGGCGTTCACTAGTACTTAGCTCAAATTTAAAGCAAAAAAAATAGAAAGCGAGAAATTCAAACGTCTTTCCATAATTTATATACAGGCTGTATAGATGCGCTTAAATGCATTGAATTATTTGTAACAGCCAAAAGCAAATCCACATAACACATAACTATAGCCTAGTTTTTTTGCATTATAGGTTAGTGCTGATACTTACAAGCGAATTTACGTCGTCGAACTAACAGCCGTCATAATTTGTTCATGAATTTTTAATGAGGTGCAATGGAACTTGCGCTACCAGGACATGGAACAAGATGTCTATCATCCTTTATATGTTAAGCAGTGCTTGGTATTAGTTTTATTAACTACCTCCAGTAAGGCTACTGTTTTTTTTTTTTTAATAGAAGGAACAACAAATATTATTACCCTCGCCAGGTGTAAAGTATGAACAGATGGATCACCAATGCAGGTTGTGCTATAAAGATTTGTCTCTGCGTCATTTTGTTGTGTCATCAACAAGTGTCAGACGCGCGTGAGCGATAGACTGGAAAGGTGTGTGCATAGTGCAGTGCTGTTGCGTTCAATATGTCGAAATTTATACCGAATAAAGAACACTTGCGGACAGCATTAATCTTTTGCTTTCATTTGAAGAAAACTCCCGCTGAATCATACCGATTACTTCGAGGAGCTTACGGTGAACATGCTCCATCGCAAGATACGTGTGAACGATGGTTCTGGCGTCTCAAAAGTGGTGACTTCGATGCTGCAGAAAAGGAACGTGGAAAACCGCCGAAGAATTCGAATATTTACAATTGCAAGCATTGGTGGTAGATGATTCGCAAACACAAGAACAACTCGCCAAGCAATTGGGCGTTAGTCAACAAGCTGTTTCCAATCTACTACGAAGGATTGGAAAGATTAAGAAGACTGGTATATGGATACCACATGCGTTGAATGACAGGCGAATGGAAAAGCGCAAAAACATATGACATTTTGCTCGCTCGGTACAAAAGGAAATCGTTTCCATCGTATAGTTCCAGGGGATGAAAGATGGATTTGTTTTGAAAATTCCAAGCGCAACAAATCATGGGTAGTCCCCGGCGCACCATCCACATTTACCGCAAGACCGAATCGCTTTGGTAGAAAGACAATTCTCAGTGTTTGCTAGGACCAGAGGGGCGTGGTCTATTATGAGCTATTAAAACCTGAGGAAACCGTTAATACTAAACGTTGCCAACAACAATTGGCCGATTTGAACCGTTCGTTTGCTTGAAAAAAGGCCAGAATACCGGTAGAAACAACACAACGTCATTTTTTCTGCATGTCAATACTCCATCACATAAACCAGTTCGCGACATGTTGGAAGCACTTAGGTGGGAAGCTCTATCCCATGCGATTTACTTACCAAACTTGGCTCCTTCCGATTACTACTTGCTTGCATTGGTCATGCACTTGTTGAGCAGCGCTTTGGTTTGTACGAAGATATGAAAAAATGGCTGTATGACTGGTTCCCAGTAAAAGGGGAAGATTTTTACTGGCATGCTACACAAATTGCCCAAAAGACAGGGAAAATGTACATCAAGCGATGGAGCGTACTTTGAATAAAGCATTTTTTATCACTCTTCCGAATTTAACATGTTTTTTTTAGAAAAAAAGAACGCATTTCATATTTGTGCACCTGGTACATTTTTACTGTGTATAACTTTAAGAAGAAAATCGTCGTTGCATTAACTGCATAGTTAGGGAATCAGTTATACGTTTACGATTTTGATAACCCCAAAGAAGCTAATCATTTGGGCACAAATCAGCCGACCTTGGATGCTATGAAAGCACATGCGCTAATCTGGCATCTTGAAATATGTTATCCAAAAAATTCTTGACGGCATTAGTAGGATGGGACCCCATCCATTTAGTACTAACGTTCATCAACATTCAGTATCTTAATTGATGGAATGATGTGGTCTCGCGACAAATCCAAAAATTTTGCACTAAAAAATAAGTCAATGAGTTTATCGCCCATTTTTCCAATTCAGACATTGACTTTTAGAGAGCACTTTGTTTGGGTTGGGTTTTGAGCATGATGTGACCAATCCATATGCATTAATCGAAAGGAAATTTTGTACTTCTCAATGGGTCAATTGAATATGAACCAGAAGCGCTGTGAGTTGACCATTTACCGGTAATGTAGCTTGACATACGTATGTGGGATGAGTAATAGATAATAGATGTGTAATGAAAGTCAGAGAAATAGGCAAAAATAAAAGGAAACAGCCAATACATCTGAGTGAGCTAGAATCACGGGCAAAGCTAAATGACGCAATTTTGTAGAAAAACTAAAGAAATAGGATGTATTTTGTATAAAGAAATGTTTTGGCTTCTCATAGTAAGAAGGTTATCAAAATTATAAACAATTGAACATAAATTATTTTCCAAATTTTCGATTTTTGATTTCATTTATCATCGCAGGATGAAGATTCGATTTATGTAGCAAGCAAGATGGAGGAATAAGCCAAAAAGCAGAACTTTTCAGATATATAAATTCATTAGGTAAAATACTATTTTAAACTAATGAACTACACATTCACGGTTTACTAGCATCCACTTTCAAATTGAACAAAATCATTTGCATATCTCATAATGTAATTGATAACTAAGCAAAAGTTCAATGTATTCATTAAATCGTAGAGTAGCTTTCTAAACAACCGTACATAGCGAAAAAAAATAACATTACATACTTGATCTCAAGTACTTGCTAAACGTGAAGTACGCAGATATATTTTTACTACTTTAGAAACGAGGAAAAATACCTTTCAAATGAGAGATTGACGTAATTATAAGATGATAAATGATAAGGGACCTCCGAAGGTGGAACCGATTCCTACGAAAAATACCTCAGAGATTACATCACTACAACAAATATTTCTAAACCTTTGGAGTAATGAGTGATAATTCAGTTGAAATAAATTGGCATCAATGTTAAACAAGGAAACATGAGTAGCGTTTACTATCAATGGAATTCATCGAAAATTATTTTTAACTTATGTGATACAACATGAGTAGAAAACAACTAATTACAGAAAGTAGATATCACTTATTTATCGCTACATCTTTAACATAATAATTGCAAAATCAATATGGAGTTACCTCGTAACAAGAGTCTTTGCTTGTTATAAAATAAAAACACTCAGCGTGAAATGCTACTGTTTTAGTTATCTGCTTCATATGGTCAACGGATTGTACTAATTTCATATCTAAAAATCTACAAGCGCTACCAGATCACTAGATGAAGTACTGTGAAATGTACTTATTTTGATGACATTTAAATATAATTTTAAAAAATTAATTATATTTTCCGAGAAGATTTAGAGTATTTTATGGTGTATATACGTAATCAATTACATAGAATGGACGCAAACAAAAGCGACGCAATAGTAAACATATTAGAACTTTTAACATTAGTACTTGAAGAATAAAAAATTCTTAGTCAAATGCAATTTACGTCTCAGCACATTAAGCTTTGGCTATTTCTTTTTCAACACGTGTGACATAGTTAAACAATTTAAACTTTAAAAATGATAATTTAGGACAAAAGTACTCAAACTATCATAAATAACATTATCATAATCAGTCTTTCGTGTCTAGTACCTTTATAATATTTAAAACATTTCAATCATAATGTAATTTAATAATTTATCGAGCGACATTTGAAAACAAATCAGAACAAATGATTTTTGATAGTGTCAATCCATATATTTGACAAGCTTTGTATTAGAAGCTATTTATATACACTAGGTCCAAGATAAATAAATGGACGAAAAAAAGAAAATGTTTATATATGATTGGATTTTAAGTAATAAATGCTATCTAAAAACTGTACCATTTCGTTTTTAATTTGTTAAAAAGACAAATCATACTGGAAAATGGAAAGTTGAAAGAAAATTATGTCAACGTGGGTTAACAAAAAATAAAAAGTTAGTTACGGAAAAAATAATACCGAAAATTACACTCTTACTTCAAAGCTTCTGTTCAATTCAATCTAATTGATTTCAATATTCAACATTTTTCATTTCTGAACACACTGTTAACATTGTTAGAAAGATTGAGTAATGCTAAAATGGCTAGATTTGTACATCGCATATGTTAAGTGCTATTTGATAAGGAATTAATCTGCCAAATTAAATAAAATAGCAAAGTTTACACATGCACTCTTGGCCATAAGTATTTGCCACCCCAGGAGAAGCCCGATATTATTATTTCTATTGAATTTCTCGGAACTATAGTTGAGGATTATAGCAATAAAACTTTATTCATGATGTTTTATTGCTATTCAGGCACTTTAAGAACGGTATTTAACTATTAAATGGTGTTTCCTAAATTTAGAGGTTAGTATATTTTGAGTATTCAGTGAGTAAAGTGCAATTGTGATTGCTTATACTTCGTGAATTTTTACTAATTGTTAAAAATAGTTAACAATATCAAAGAATGTCCAAATTGCGGGTACTAACAGAGGTTGAACGTGCTCATATAGCTCTGCTAAGTTGGAAAAAGAAGAGCGTTTCTAATATTGAGATGTCCGCAAGGGACGGTACGAAATGCAGTGCAACGTTATCAAGGCTCTGGAACCTACAGAACTAAACGAAGAAGTGGACGAATATTGGAAAGGTTAGAGTTGCGAAGTCGGACAAAATCGTCTAAAGATCTCTCTAGTGAATTGTTAGGGTGCGATGGAGTCGCGGTTTCGGCACGTACAGTAAGATGGCGATTCGTATCAGCAAGTCTACGTGCCCGTAAAGCCCGGAATGAGCCGCTTTTAACCGAGGTACACTAACAAAAAGGGTTATTGTGGGCGAAAATATACGCACATCGGTCAGTTGACGATTGGAGTTAAATTTTTTGATCTGATGGACTTAACATAGAAGTAAGCTAGAAATAATGTTCGTCATAAATTGTTAACACAACATATTTGATTTACTTTATTGTAAAGTGTTTTTTTTTTATTTTGAAATGTTAGTGCCATTGATTTTATATGCAGCTCTTCGCTCAACTTGGTACAGAATTTGTAAGGAATAGGGCCAGGAGACACTTTTCACCTCGATTGCATAATACCCACAGTAAAACACGGCGATTGTAGTTTAATGGTTTGGGAATGCATGTCCTCCTCGGGAGTCGGTGAACTCTACGTTGGGCGTTTGAATACTCGCCGGTACATTGAAATGTTAAAAGAGGTTCTGGAAGCTTGTACGTTAGAATTATTTGAAGGTGATGCTCCAGATTGTTTATTTCAATAGCACAGTGTACCTTGCTACAAATCGCGATGCAATACGTTGGTTTGATACAAACCGCATTAAAGTGTTGGAATGACAACCACAATCGCAGTACCTATCACCTATCGAACATCTGTAGCATATATTAAAGTTACGAATTGCAAATTACAAATGTGCTAACAAACGCGGTTTGAAAACAAAAATTTTTGAAGAATACGAGATTTTCTCCGACGTTTGCTCTTGCTACTGCGCCAAGAAGGATACAAAGCATAATAAGCGCTAAAGATTGTGCAACAAAATATGCAATTTTATTAATTAATTACATGTAAAATAATTTTGCATTTGTATTTTTATTTTGCTTTTCTGTTTTTATGAAACCACGAAGTGGAAAATACTTTTGGCCAAGGCTGCACTTCCGGTATTACCGGAAGTGATTTTATGTTGAAAATATTTTTCCATAGAAGAACGATGCTCTATATTGATTTGTAAAGGCTTAATTTTCTGTCAAACACTTAACCTCTCATTAAGCTAATGCAGTTCGGTTCGCCAAAGCAGGGCTGTTAATAACATAATGTCTGTTGCGCAACATATTATTATTAAATTTGGTGTGAAAAGGCGTAAAGCCTGTCGAAATTTTGCGTCGATTAATTGCACAGTTCGGTGAAAAAATACGGTTTCAAGGATTCAAGTTTACGACTGATAACAAATTTTTCCGCCTTACCCTGTGTGGAAAACCCTATTTGAAAAACTCAATAGAAATAATAATATCGAATAAAGGAGGATGGTTTTGGTAAGGCAGATTATCACCGGTGATGAGACGTAGGTGCGCCAATTACACCCTGGAGTCTAGGCAGGCAAGCATGGAGTCGTTCAGCTGGAAAAGTTCTTGCAATGGTTTTTTGGGACGACATACAGTTAATGGTGCGTACTACTGCCAACTGCTTGATGAAGTGAAACTGGCATATCGACAAAAAAGGGCGAGACATGTCCATTCGAAGTGCGATCCTGCTTCGTGACAATGCTCGGACACACAGCTGTATTGACCCAAAATAAGTTGGACAAAAATTATTGAGAAACACTGGAACATCCGCCTTACAGTCCCGATCTGTCATCGTGACACTACCACAGGTTTGGGCCACTCAAAGATGAATTGGAAAATCACCACTTTGACGACGACGAAGGTGTGGAAAAGTTCGTGCGCAATTGGTTACAGACGCGACCACATTCATTCTTTGATGATGGAATTAAAAAACTTTCAATAAATGTTTTAAAACCAAAGTCCGGTTCATATTTGATTCACCCTCGTATAATGAATATTGGCCTATAATTAGATAGAGATCTACTGTCACCCTGCTTATGAGCGAGTACAATTTTACACTTTGCCATTTATTGGGAAACGCATTGCTCGCAATAAATAGATAATGATTACACGTAGCAAACACGTCTCTACAGTCCATAAGAAAATGCACATATTTTTTTGTTATAAAAGGAAAAGTATTATCCAGAATATTAAAATTTGATTGCTATTTGTTTGCTAAATATTGTCAAAATTGCAGATACTATCTATTAATTATTGATTGCTGGATGTAAGAGAATTACCGATTCGAATCAACAACTCATCATTTTTGCTTTTCGACCTTCGATCGAAAATTACTACATCATGGAACAAATATTTACAGGTGAATTTGTTGATACACATCATAATAAAGAATTAATGTCATTAACTCCAGGATGCTCGACGAACATCAAATCATTATCAATGATCGATGAAGGGTGTACACAGTTAAAGAAACAAATACGTTACCAAAAATAATCTGCAATTATGAAGTTTAAGAAAGATCATTCTAAAAACATAATGTAATTGTAATTGCGCATGGCTGGCGTTTATGTAATTATTGTATTCAATATTAAAAAAAGCCAAATCATTTGTGTGTTGACACAGACGTATACGGTGATTAATCCCACATATTAACCGAAATTAATTTGTTGTTTTAAAACTTAATGCGTATGAGGTACTGCAGATAAGGATTTTTAAATATTTTAAAAAGAATTACACAATTTGATATTTTAATATATGTAGAAAAGAAGCAGGAACATGGTGTTTAGTTCTTATTTCCGTTTTCTAAAGAAAGGTTTCTTGACGCTCGGAATCTGAAAAGTTTAACGCCATGACATCACAAATAAAGGTATGTTTAAAATCGATATATCATATTGATCGTATTGGTATTCAAAATCAAAGATTCTTCATATTTGAAAAGGCGCTAGCTTTGGTAATCTAACCTAAGACATGTTACTGTTTGCTATTACAGAATTTCTAATAACAATTATAATTTTTCAGAATTAATTTCATAAAAATTCACCTAAATACTATGAGTTATTGAAACAAGAGGCTGCTATCATGTAAGAAAGAAGTTTAAAAATATGTGTGAAATAAAAGAAAAATTACGAAATAGGTTTATACTTTATTAAGTTAATCATTAGTATGAGGGCTGCTTTTTTTTCAACCTTGTATAGCTCATAAAAACAAAACAAGGATAAATAACAAAATCAATTTATTACCAAAAATTATGTACAAACATGGTTAATTTTTATACATAATCGTCATAAAGATTGATGCATTTATCATATCTATGAACGAGCCAACCTCTTCTGCATAGAATGTTGCCGCCAGTAAGTTGAGATGGTCCATGGCGTTGTTTTGAAGTTCCTCTGTACTCTGGAAGCTCTGCCCTCCGATCTACTTTTCCAGTTCACGAAAGAAGTCGCTTGACGCTAAGTCCAGGCTACACGCTGGGTGTTCAAAAACTTCCCATCAAAATTGTTCAAGAAGTCGCTAAGCGAATGAAAAGAACTCCAGAAATCAGCATATCTCTTCTTTCCTTTTGAATGGTTCTCTGCAATCATTGCAAAGTCTGACAATAAGCAGCTGCATAGATCATAGTTCCCTGTTCCATAAATTCAAGAAGCAATACACCCCTTTGTTCCCAAAATACTGCGGTCATAACTTTCCTGCTGTTGAATTTTTGTTTGATCTCTTTCGGTTTGTTTAGCGAGTTTGAGCGCATCCATTGTTATGACTATTCTTTTGTTTCGGGGATGCAGTATTGAATCAAGGTCTCATCTCCAGTCAACAATTGATTTCAAAAAGTCTTCACTTTCAACCCTACAACAAGTGAGAAACGTCAGCGCTGTTGAACAATGTCTTTTGATGCGACAGATTTGCGTCCTTGTCCCTCTTTATTGTGAATATCGGCTCGGCCTTCTTTAAACTTCTTGCGCCATTCACGTTCAACACGATCCGCCATACAGTTTTTTCTACTTGAAGGAATCGAATTACATTACGCACATTACATTTGGCGGGAGAATCAATTGTTTACATGCCTGCTACTAAGCTGAAAATGGCGTAATGACGTCCCCTTCTCCCACCGCTCGTGGGAGTGTTTATAGGCACGAACGGAGGTTAAAAGAACAACCCTCGTATAAAAACACAAAATTACACAATGTGTTGGAGTTTTCATCATTTACTACGATTAGTTTATTGAGTGCTTTGTTTCACGTAACAAATCCTCAATAGCATTATATTCACAGTGATGTGGAGGTAGACGAAGCACTTAATGACTTTTTCTCGTAATAGTTCATCAATTTTAAAACGTTTACGTTGTTTCGCTAATTTTAATAATTTAATTAATTTTCTCTACATAAATGATTAGTTTTTCATAAGAATAAATTTCTTTAAAAAAAAACTTACTTTGAGAATACACTGAGTTTAACGTGCTTCTTACAATAATTTTTGACATTATCTAGGACATAACGGAAGAGGGTTTCGCCTCCATCGAGCTTCAATATTTCGTATAGATACAATATTTATTTGTAATGCATCGGCCCCTTGCTAAAAATAGTTGAGTAAATGTCAATAACTGATGTAATCCCTATTGTATTTTTTACCTACTATGCAGAATTAACGGATATTAACGTTCTATCAGCCTATATTTACACAATAGCGTGCGGAAGTTTTCAGAAAACTCATGTTGAGATGTAGTAAACGAAACTAAGGGAGAAAAAGAATCTAATATAATCGAAACACTCAGAACATGTTTGCTAAAGGTCAGCTCGTATGATATAAACACAGATATCGAAAATGCCACGCCAACAAGTGCCCCCTTTATCAGTGTTCTGCGTCTAGTGATGTGTTCGCAAATTTTAAACGGTCGTTCGCATCGTATTCGCACTCTTAGTTTTCAGTTAAATACTTGTGTGTATACGCACTAATTATAGTTTGAAAATCGGGATTCTTATTTATAACGGGACACGATTATCAGCTGTTAACCTTTGTATACTATCTGTTAGATTTCCTAACTTTGAGGTAATCTGCTATATTTAGTGCTTTATGTAATGACAGCTTGGTGTTCTCTAATTTAGAAGTAGTATCCTAAAGAATTAAGTAATTTTCGGAAATTTGCTCTGTTTGAGTATGGATTTCGGTATCTGAAACTAAAAAGCTGCTGGCTTACTAAAATTGCTTGGGCTTCTTGCAAATTTAAATTTAAAATGCAAGGTTTATGGTAGTAATGTGCAAAAATTTCTTATAATATAAAACAGCTTTAAGCCACGTGTCTCATTTCGTCAATACCGATTGTGGTGGCTGAGGAATATCCGGACAAGCCTGTTTAAACTCACGAATCCATACTGGAGATTTAATAAGAACCTTTTTGCTAGAAACTATAAATTGCTCTACCTTTGGATAATAAACAAGATGCCTCATCTCTTTTTAAAGTGCGCACAAACACATTTAAAATATAAATCTTTCTTGCTTCTGTTATTTCATTTGCGGTCAGACGTATTTTTTGATCTTTCAACTCTGCCTTTATTTAATCCGTAATCGTGTAATTGACCTCTCGTTGGTAATCTCTACTCCAGAACGAATTTCCCTGAAAACATTCTTCATTGTCTACAATATTCTGTGGAATGTTGCACACACTTAATACATAAATAAGGTATCAACATGTCTTTTACACACAAAAATACTGTACGGTAAAATGTTGATATTGCAAAAAATACGTTTAATAATAGTGCCAGTGTATTCTAATGTCGGAAATCGGTTAAGAAAACTAGTAACACTCGTTGAACATAGCAAAGAACGCCGTAGATTCGCCATCATCAATCTAATCAGGCATTCGTACACATACTAACCATATGTTCAAATCTTACTTCAATCACAGGCAGCAGACAGTTGAGATCAACTCTGATGGTGTTCGTGTTTATTCAAATTCTATTTACGTTTGTATGGGCGTACCTCAAGACAGTATCTTGGGACCAATACGTTTTGTTGTTTATGCTGTTGAATGCCCTTTGATAGAGAATAAACCCATGTTGATGAACTATGCCGATGACACTTCTTTGGTAGTTGCAGGATTTTCATCGACAACGGCTCCAGATTCTTTAAATTACTTGAACAATGGTTAACTGCTAATAACTTTATACTTTTAATCACAGTAAAACCAACATTATGCTCTTAAAAGCGAAGGAAATGAATTATCCTGAGCTTTTATCTCTTAATAAGTACGACTATGATGTACAACATTCAGCACGTCTTTTAGGCCTTGTTATGGATGACTGTCTTAAGTGGAATAGTCATATACATTTAGTTTGTAAGAAAGTAAGTACTTTCTGTTCTTAAATGACGATTAGTCGGTAACACGGTTGACAATGAGAGCCCACGTGCGTTCCACATAATTAATAAATTTGTGTGAGTAGAGTTTACTGCTATACCTGTGACTTTCTGTTATTGTACACAAATACTACGCGATGTACTACGACTTGTTTATTCTTCTGTCTACTATCTGCATTTAAAGTTTGGGGTCTTCTTTTGGGGAAGCAGTAGAGAACTCGATCGTGGTTTTGTTAGTCAGAAAAAAATCTGCGTTTAATGTTGCGCCTCAATTACAATCAATCCTGTAGAGGGCATTGCAGAGCTAACAGGCTTGCAATTTATATTTTCGAATATTTAGTGTTTTTATTCAAACATAAAAAAATTGTTTGAACATAATACTTTTCTTCAACCCACCATACTAAACACAAAATAAATTACTGCTACCACAAACACAGGCTACAGTTGACTGCGAGGAATCTCAGTTATGTAAGTTTAAATTTTTTCAATAGTTTGCCCCATGCAATACAACAAATAGGGGAGCATTCAAGTATTAAAAAAAATAATTCACGAGTTGCTACTAAATATTGAATGATTATAATTTATTTATATTTGTAACTTTATTTTGGTTAAACCTATATAATGTATTTTTCCTTTGACGTTTGCCTTTGTAGTTGTCTACTAGGAAGCAATAAAACATTATTATTATTACGTGATAAATCCGGACTTCGGATATGTTCGACTGCATTCAAACAATATCATCGCCGTCAATGAGAGCGCACTCGTTTCTGCAGGCTTACTATTAACGTGTTTAAAGTGTACAAGCTTTATCTTGTTTTCATTCAAATTCTGGTTCTGTTGGGTATCTACAAAACCTCACATTTTTTGACTGTCAAAATATTTCAGAGAATAAAAACCAATTAACGTAAGAGATCAGGAGTAAATTGGCTATAACTTATTTTAAAAGCATCTATTTTGAAACAACTTTGGATTCCTGATTCGATTTGAATTTTTACTGCTAGACACAACGATAAATGCCAGTTACTATTAATAGTATCATTGTAAAGTATAATCGGAGGGTTGAACGGCATCTGCATAAGGCAATCGCGCAATAAATTACGATTCCGAATATTTTTCTAGAATAAATAGGTGATTTAATGTACTCGTAATTAATGACAGTCATAAATCTGTGAGGGATAATCCGTAGTATCTAACAAATGGGTGGTAATTAAAATGCTGTAATGAAGCTTCCAGAATTCGTCCAATGCAATTAAAATTGAAGATTAGAAATATGCGGCCTTCGATGGTGAATGTGCGTGTGAATCAGAGTTTACCCGAAATAAATTACCAGGGTTAGGATTTATAAAAATGAGATGTGTCGAAAAGCAATCGGCTATAATTAATTCCTACCACGACAAAACAGATTTAATGTGTAAAGCTAGAACAAACAAAAATAAGAGTGCATAACGTGTTCTCTCAATTCGAAGATATCCAAAGCGTGTCAAGGATTTCAATCATCGAAGATGTCAAAAGTGTGACTCATTAGCGAAAGATATACAAAATTAGTAATACAAGGTTAGAAATACTATCACAAAGAACTTACTATGGATTATCGTGAAAGGTTTAATCGAGCGTTTCATTTAGTTCTTTAATACATAATTGAAAAATTTCTTGCTATGACATCGAAATTAGTTTTGATAAATGCAAAAAAAATCAAAAAGAACTTAGTTCGCATATTTTTTGTTAATCTAAGAGCTTTACTAGTTAATCAGGTATTTATATGTCATGTAAAGGCAGTTTGTAGGACAGAAGAGTGCCCCTAATTTTTTGTGGTGCAGATTAATTTATTTATATATTTCTTAGAAGTACATCTTAATTATTATCATGTGGAATTACCTCCATTGTCGAGTATAAATAGACATATTTTCTACCAGCTTTTGCTCATATTGTTGACTTAAGGTGCCCAACTTCTTCGAATCTGGAGAGGTAATTGCTCGATAAAGTTTAAATGTTTTCTTTTAAACTTGGTCTTCCTATAGGCCCACACATTCTCGATTGGATTAGTATGTAGCGATTAGAATGGACATTGTAGGTACATTGATCTTTAGAATTGTTATCTTTTTATAGTGTCCAATACGTTCTAGAATCGCTAAATCAACATGTGGTAGACTTAAAAACATTTTCTGTAAATACCCACAATTTTTTTGCTGTATTTAGCTTTTAAGTAAAGTAGCGCAACGATCCAAAACCCCGAATGTTCAAACAACGCCAAATGGGAAGTTTTTGGGGCACGCACTATGATGTATAAGTGCTCACCCGTGAAAACTAAGTTGCTCCAATCCCTATTGATATTAAATTATCGATTGATGTAATATCCTGGGAGCAGAAGTTTCAGTTTTTTACGTTATTACTTTAATTGAAAGTCTTCAAATTGTTATCTAATTTTGATTATGAAAACTAAGTTCTTTATAAAACATGAGAAGGAATTTTCAGGTGTGGAATTACTTCTATCTTTGTTAAGTTTACATTTGTCTTCTTGAGTTGTGCTTGTTTTGTTTATTATGAGGAGAAACATGGATACACAGACTTCCGGGGCGTAATTGGTAAGGTGCTTGCCTGAAGTACAGAAGCGTGGGTTCGAATCCTGCCGGAAACCGTCAAACATTTTTCATTAAATTTTAACGTTGGAAATTAGAAGGATCATTTATCAGCTTAAGTGTTGATTTTGAAACTGACAAGAAGTAAATGCATATTTTTCGTCATAGTATTTTTTGTTTTCTAAATTGGTTTAATAGCATTTTGGCACGAACGACTCGTGAATGACCAAATCTTTGACGATCAATGCATTGTTTCAATAAATCAATTTATGGCACGATAAGCAAATACTTGGCTGATACGTGTAAGATTTTGAATATTTAATTAGACAGCATTCCAACTTTCTGAAGTGCAGTAATAGCAATTAGATTTTCTTTTTTTTTTGTCGGACTCTAACAGAATGTTGAGTGCGTTTATTAAATTCGAAAAACACAAGTAATAATAAAATATAAACTGTCAATTTCACAATTTTTATTAAAATAAAAGTAGCCATAAACAATCAATACTTTTCTATCAGTAAGAAAAGGAATTAGCTTAAATATCTTAGAAAATCTGTTCTTTAAATACTGTATAGAATATGGACGTTATTGCGACTGTTGCATTAGAGTTAGGAATTGCATAAAAATGATGCAAAATTTGGAGACAATACAAGTTAAAAATGTTCGATAGATTATTAATCGCGTAGTTTGAGTACGTAGTTAGTGGCAGGTGAAAGGAGAGAAGAAGTCCTTAGTCATGGAAAAGGTACATTAACATGGAATAAGGAGCTCAAATCGGGGCAATTAAAGTTAACATTTCAGTGCAGAACCAGCATCATTCATTATTTGGTGTATAACAAGTGATAATATATTAGAACTAATGCATTTATTATCATACTTGAGTCCGGATTATATGTAAAGTGCATATATTTTATTTTATTTATTTATTATATTTTACGTCTATGTGTAGATGTATTACACTGATTAAATTTAATTAGCGTTAATTAACTTTAGTCAGTGTAATACATCTGCAAATAGACGTAAAATATAATAAATAAATAAAATAAAATATATGCACTTTACATATAATCCGGTCTCTAATCATAACGTAAGTCAGTAAGGTATGAGTTAGTTTTCTGTGTTATGTAATTAAGAAATTTGCATGGGATCTTTCTCAATTCGATCCATAAATGTACAACACCGGGAATATCAGATGACTGTAACTCACCCAACGTAACTATGAAGTAAATACTTTTTGAAGTTACTTTAAAACATGAAAAAGTTTTAATCGAGCTGATGACAAATTCCAGCAGTCTACAGCTTTCACTACAAAGCAACTATATGCCAGATAAATGAATCCATTATTATTTCCAGATCCGTGACTTCAGAGACGCGCTTTAATACAGTACTATTAATTTGATAATTATAATTTATTACGGTATAATGAGTAAAATTCGGGAACATTTGCCTACATTCAAAACAATGCGTGCTAATCACATGCGTCATATTTTTTACACCTACGTACGAAGTTTCATACGTATCGTTACTTCCACTTTAGAAAAATTTTCATACACTCCCGCTCATGAAAGATTGCACATTTTAAATATTTTACAAAACTTGTGTCTACAATGCTAATGTGCAAATAAACTGCTAATATTGTTATTGTAGAAGATACTACAAAAGGACTTTATATCCAACAAAAGGACTTTGTATCCAATAAAAGGACTTTATATCTACTATTATCCCCTAATCTTAATATTACAAAACATCAACATTTTCTTTTAACATAATGAAGGTTTATTGCGGCAATTCAAATTATTAAATAGGGTCAAAATTTACTCTTTTAATTTCCCTTTAAAGTCTTACAATTTTGAACATTGCAAATTAAATAATCCTCTTATGAGGTGTAAGGACGTAGTCATGCGACTTTAAGTCACAATAGGCAAAATTGTTTGAAACAAGGAGCCGATACCTATTAAGAAATGATCTTCAATCGCCAGCCAAATTTTTTCAATGGTGATTGGCCCAACGGAGTTATAAGCTAATTTAGCTTGCCATAACCGCAGGAACCTTAAAGTATAGGA
Organism: Trypoxylus dichotomus; assembly: GCA_023509865.1. Taxonomy (NCBI): domain Eukaryota; kingdom Metazoa; phylum Arthropoda; class Insecta; order Coleoptera; family Scarabaeidae; genus Trypoxylus; species Trypoxylus dichotomus. Next base: position 13,281,839 of record CM042081.1, on the reverse strand, counting down.
AAGTGTGTGTTCCATGGTGTTATTACTACTCTATTAAACACATTCCATGTAGTAGGGTAGGAATCGAAAATGTACAAATTTCAACATCAACTATTGTGGCAAATATTCACTATATTAGTATTTTTACATACTTACTTTCTTGTCAAAATAATCTACCGTGTGATCCTGATATTCATGAACTATAATCCATTTAGTTACTTATTATAACAAGTGCATGTTTAGCGTGATTTCAAAAAATAAGCTGTACTTTGGAATTTGTGAAATTTCTACACCTCCGTGTGCCACATTACAGGAAGTATCTTAATTTGGCTTATAAAACAACTATAATTTGACTCTAAAGTATCGATTTGATTCCGAAAAAAATAAATGACAATCACGGGTAAAGATCCACATGAACGATAGTATGTTACTCTTTTTTGTATTTTACGTCTTCAAGTTAATTTGTCTTTCTTTTGAAAATAATGTAAATATTCAAACTTTTGGGAGAGGTAGTGTATGTTATCACACTCCAGTATTTCGGGTATTGTTTCCTTATTAGTATAAGTGCTAAAGTAAACGCAAGGATACTAATCTGTAAAGCAATTATAGCTTCGTAGTTTGAATACTATACTACTATCTTACTTGTGATAAATATAAACGGTATGTGCGAATTACAGAAACTACAAAGACACAACATTCAACACCGAATTTATTATAATATTTTTACACATTTTCTCATTAAATATCTTATAAGCTATTGTATTTGGAGACCAAAAGCTGGTTTTAGACATCTTTCGACTTAATACTAATTGTCACAGTTTAATTAATTTTATATTTAATACGAAATCGTGGTCCTATAATGGATTGCTCTATTAGGAAGTAATAATTATTTTAACAATTTGTCTAATCAATCCACACTTGCTACTATTTACGAATTTCTGAAAGGTATTGTATTATGAATTTGTGAATGACGTGGTTATATTTTGAGTTTTTATTCTATCTCTCTTTCTCCTGAATTAAATATTAAACTTGAATAAAGGCGCTTAGTAAAGAATAATACTTAAAAAATAGACACTAAATCACAAAGATAAGCAAAGAAGAAAACGGTGCGCTATATGTAGAATATGGCTTATCCCAAGGAAGAAATCTATTCCCGATTTATAATTTGCATACACGAAGGATCTCGTAGAATTAAACCTCAATGGAAAACTATAAGCGTATGCTGATGATAGAAGTATATGAAAGTAGAACTGAATATATGATCTACATAAAAGGAAAAAATACCCGAGAACTGTAGTTAAAAATAAGATCGTAAATAATAAAGGAAACAAACGATATAACTTATTTGGGACTAAGAATACAAAACAATCTAAAGTGGAACGCATACATCAACGCGCTTGTAAAACGGAACATGAAAACAATAGCTACTGCAGCAGAAATTAGGCACAGTGGCTCAATAAAGTATACCCTTACCTAAATATTTTCTGGAATAACTATTGTACTGTAAATAATTGAAATATTTATCGATACAGTTTTATTCTCCATAAAATAAAATTGTTCCTATAAAAATTGCTAAAAAAACGTTGAAATTACTTTAAACATTATGGTATGCGAGAAATATGGAATCAACAAGTCAATAAAATATTGGCTGAACTAGGTGCACTGGGGAAAATAGGGGAAGTGCCGCTCTATCTGCTTTCTTTTGCTTACCTATATATACATTTTCATGCATATATACAATTGAGTCAGTTTAATGAGAATTATGAACAAAACGAGTCGTAAAATACGAGAAGTTAGCATTATGTAAACAAAATCATGGTATACGACAAATAGGTAACATTGTTAAAAAATATATACAACACTGTTGGATACGTGCTTAATAAATATAGAGAGAAAATAGTGTAATAAACAGGCCGCGATTGCGATGCCAAAAAATCTTAGACGCTCGTGAGTAATGAACTGTCGGAAAAGTTCAAAAACAATAGCAACACTTCCGGAGAATGTATCGGGATAAAAATTCCATCCTAAACGCTAAGGAAAATTTTACCATCAGCTAACTTCCTTGGACGAGTAGCGAGTCGATAACCATGTATTAGCGAAACTAATAGACTCAAAAGATTGAATTATGCAAGAAAATACTTAGACAAGCCCTTGGATCCTTGGAAAACTAGTGTTTATACGCGAAAGTAAATCTAATTTGTTTAGATCCAATGGCCGTCAAATGGTGTGGTGCAAATTGAACACGAAGTTGGAAAAAATACTATACTACCTAAAATAAAATATAGCGGAGGCAATTTTATAGTTTGACGGTGCATGGCTTATAATGGGGTGGATAAATTACACTTCATGGATGATATTTTGAAAGGGATATTTAAAGGTATTGCAAGGCACAAGTGTGGAGTAACTAAATTTAGAAGTAAATTTTATATTTCAACAGGATAATGATCCGAAACACTGTTCTTGGATCATTAAATAATGGATACTATATGTTGTTCCTAAAATGCTTCTTCACCCAGCCAAAAGTCCCGATCTAAACCCAATAAAAAACGTTTGGCACGTATTGGATTTACATCTGCGTAAATATGAAATACCAAATAAATAGGTTTTCAAGAAATATTTACGACAAGCTTTGGACAATATATCAGGAGAAATTAGTCAAAAACTGGTAGCGTCAATGCGTAGACGTTTACAAGGCGTGACTGGTGTCCATGGTATGCTAGCAAGATATTAATTGTAAATATTAGGTCTACCGGAAGGTTCTGTTCCTTTCCGGTTACAACAAGTTCCAGCAAGTAAGAACATTATTTCTAGTTTAATAGTTACATCAGCAAATATTTAGATGAGCGAATGCCACTGTATATTACCAAACCCACTAATAAAAATCATATATGAGGCTTTGTTCGCATCTAGCAATAATTGTGGCGTCTATTAAATGTTTAAATTTTTGGCTAATATTTAGTAAGAAATCATGTTCTATAGACTGCTCTATTAGGAAGTTATAATTGCTTAACAATTTCTCTAATTAAATTATACCAGCTACTATTTAGTAATGAATTATGAAAGTTATTGTGGTGAATTTGTAAATGATGTGGTTACATTTTGAGTTTTTATTCTCTTGCTCTATTAAATTAAATATTAAAATTGAATAAAGTCGCTTAGCAAAGGAGAATATTGTGTTAATTTCGTTTGTATTTTATATTTGTATATTGATGCTACAGTTGCAGATAATAATATAATAAAACCAGCAAACTTTGCAATTATTTAATTTAATGATAGATATAGTATTTTTCTTATTAGATTACTTTGTTTAAACATGTAGTATTTTTTTCTTTAATACACACTCTGATATTATAATTAAATTTATATCTTATTTCAGCTGCATTTCATTTCTGTATCGATCTATTGTCGAAAATCAATATCATCGATTTTATTTATTGACAAAATTAATTTCATTTTCCAATTATCCATTCGATGGTCTCCTAACCTTATTTTCGATAACTTCTCACCGGGTTCTTCACTTCAACGACATCGTCGAAGTCCACGCGAGAAGCATGTGTATGTCCTCCGATGTGTGTAAGTTGCCCCCACTAGTACTGAAACCACACAGCCGAAGAAAATATACGCACACATAGCCCCCGTCAGTCTCTTAAAGCATTAGTAGTATTAGTAGCTTGCCGTCGAACAGCTTGGCCGTTATGCGCCTTCCTGCGTCCGTGTCGCTTCGAAGACTACGTCGGGATACCTTCCGGAAGATTTTCAGTCGTACGAATTTCAGCAGACCAAGTTCGAAGTTAAGATAACGGCGTCGCATCGTACGAAATCAGTAACCAGTAACCCGAGAAAAGAAAAATCTAATCAAACGAAAACGAATCAAAATTCATCTCTCTAAAAAAAAAAAAAACAAAATAATATTATCTCACGCATTAATAAGGCGGATTTCTATATTATTATAACCGTACTAATAGATTATAATTCCCATATAACCTGCTTGAAATACTCACGATTTTTTTAATGCATTAAAATAATCGCTACGCGATCGCAGTGTACTGTGAGATTTAAAACAAAACGCTAATACCGTCTATTTTTTATATCGACGCTAACTACGATCGATTTTATGACAGAAAAAGTGCGCGTTCAACGTTCGAATTTCGATTCGAAATCGTTACTATCGATTTTTAAAGAAATGCAGTTATTTTATCGAAAGTGCTTCAGTGCGTTAATATCCTCATGCATCAAACTAACTCGACACATTTGAGTCGTGCGATCTAAAAACGTGCTTCTGTTATTAATATCGCAATACATTTAACAATTTACCTCAAAAAAAAAGGAATTAACAGTGCTTTTTTTCCGTTGGTACAATATCTTCCGCAAGTTAAGATGTATAAAAGTGAGTTCACCACTAGTGTGTATAGTTGAGAAAAAGAAGATCTGCTTATTTTATCTTCGCACCTAGCCATCGTAAAGGAAGAGAGATTTCTTTTCCACGCATCTATGTAGATCTTCTTCTTCTATTACTTCGTTTTTTGGCTCTTGCTCCTGCTGCTGTGTTGCTGTTACTTTTCTGTTAAATATTCTATCGGGTGTGTGTGGAGTATATCTGTTTCAATCAACGGGAACCTGAGACTTCTTCGGGTAAGTGAGTTATACATACACGTTCATGCACCGGGATTTTCCTAAGTATATTTATTTATGTGTATAGTTTTGGTATACTCTGCTACTTTTTTCCATTGGCGGGTTAAAATAAATATAGGAAGAGATCGACTCTCTCTACTTTGAAAACGGACAGATAGGATTTTTACATGCGTCTCGTCTAGATCATTTGGATTTGTAACGGTGCGTGTAAATATTTTATTAAGGTTTTAATTAGAGAAGTGCTATTTTTCTACAGTACGTATTTTTATCGTCTGAAAAAGTAAAAATATGTTGTTCGTATTGTATACAACGTAGAAATCGTATATTTATGAAGATATAGTCAGTAGATAAATATGAATTCAAAGATAAAGTTGATAAAATAAATAATAGCTAACAGTATTTATTAGTTTGAAAAGATTTCGGTGAAGTTGAATAAATAAGTGTGCATATAAAAATTATATTACATCTTTAATCTTAAAAGTGCTTATGGCCCAGACTTATACCTGTGTTCAAAAGTTCTGGTGACTTGAGAGTAATATTGTAACATATAAGTGGGATAAATTACTTGGTATTACACTGTTTTATATAAAACATGAAATTTATCTTAAGAGATGTAAATTTACCCAGGGTATAGATGCAATATTAGTAGGTATAAGCAATTTTTTATTATGCCAATTTTTTCCAAGCTAAGTGATTTTAAACAAAATTAAAATCATTATTTTTACAAATTGAAAGAAAATTATCCCGTTATATTTCTTACAATGGACGAAGGTAATTTACATATATATATATAATATATATGTAAATATAAAACAAAAAACGATCGATGGCAATAATTTCCTATCTTTCATAAATTCGCAAAAAAGAGTGTCGTTTCTTCCGAGTTATCAAACGATTGTTTATTCAAAAATGAATGAAGATAAAATGTAGCACCGAAGTATGATTAGATTTTCATCGCAAGAAGGTACTTTTCACGAAGAAATTGTGCTTTTATAACACATGCGTCCAAATAAGGTTTATCTCAAAGTAGCCTTTGAAAATATAACCACGTCTTAGTTTGTTACGGAAACTCTTAATACGAATTTTGTTTGGTATAAGTTATTTGAATCACATGCCAAATGTCAAAATCATAAAATGAAAAGTTTTAATTGAATCTTACGTCCGTTTCGAAAATATTCAGCCATGAATGATTTGTGTTGTATAGTAAAAACCATTTTAAATCAATCTTAAATTATCATTGTTTTAACAAGTTCCTGTCTACTTAAAGTTTTTACTGGAATGGATTACTAGAGGTAAAATATATCTGAACGCTTTTTAGAAAAGATACATCAAATAATTTCAACAATAAAATCGGCTTCTTGTTCCAAATAGATTATGTTTTGTATAAACGTGTGTTTGAAGAAAATTACTCGGCGATTTTAGCATGAAAAAGTCGACTACATATCTTCATGTCGGATTTCCAAATTATTTATGCTAGAATAAGAAGTACGCAGAAAAGATATTTCAAAGGAAAATTTGTCTGCTCCGAAAAATAACATCACCAAGTTGGATCCATCATTATTACTAAACCTGAATCCATACAATGGTTTAATAAGAGCTCTACACCATCCGAAAAGGCTAAAACTCAATCATTCGGAAAACTAGCTGATGCCAACTACTCTTTGGGACAGTAAAGACATATTAATAATTGAGTATAATAAGAAGGTTTCTAATTAGTGCAAAATTACAAGGCAGTAAAATTAACTCTAGAAGAAAAATCTTCAAATGCTTGCAAATTGAAAAAGTTATCAGAAATTACCGCTTGAATTAAATTACGTCGTCTACCTTATAACATTGATTTAATATACAGCGATTTCATTTTATCTGAAAATACGCGAAAATATTTTAAGGGATAGCAAATGTATCTTGTTAAACTATTTTACAGACTTTCTAAAAGGTTATATTTTTTATATAATAATACAGAATCTTCTTTCTAAATTGCTGTCGGATTTGAGTGAAATGTTTGCACCTTGGTACGAGGTCTATCAGCTCAGAGATTATATTGGTGCTCCTACGGTATTTTTAGTTGCGAAAACCTAATGATGGCACTATATCGACAATGAGAGTGCAAAAACGCAATAAAACTTTGTATATTTTATTGGCATTTCTCTTCGGCAAGAGTTACTTACAACTGATGCTAGATACTTTCCTTTTAAATATCCATAATTATTAAATGCAATCTTGTTAGTAGAAATTCGAAACCAATTAAAAGCAACTGGATAAAAGATAATTAATTTCAAAATTTTACATGTATCATTTGTCTGGTTTCTGGTGATAGGTTTGACACTACAAAATTTGAACATTCTTGTGGGTAAATTGAATATTGTTTAGTTCATCTAATAAAGATGTTTTAAATTGTCCCAATCTGCCTTATATAATTTTGCTGCCGAATTTGCAATTAATAATTACTTGAAGAAATTAAAGATTGATAAACTGATGCTATTTTCTTAAGGAAAACAATGAACACTCTTGTTTCTCACCAAATTTCTATATTTGCACTGAATATACACATCGTATACAACTGATCACACATCTTCAATAGTTAATAATTGTATGAGATGTACACGTACATTTAGTTCAAATATAGAAATTTTTAGAGCGTTCATTGTCGTCCTCTCTAACTATCCTTACAAGTGCTTAATATTCCAAGTGAATGCAATGTTACTTTGTATGCTATTGAATTGGGTTTGTACTATGCAAAGTTTGAAACAATGGTTTTCTATAAAGCCCTACTATTCCATAGTCATATTATTGCTTTTCTTCTTAATGGTGACCAGAATTAAAGTATCAGTAGTAAAGTCACATGGCATTTTTATTGCTGAAATTGGTAATTTGCTAACAGAAACATCATATGTTACTTTTAATAATAATAATAATAATCGATGCCTTCGCATCCCCCAAGAGCCTTCGCCAAATATAGGGGGCATCGGCCGGCTATGAGTTATTATTACGCCCGCACCTGTGGTGCGCTAAGGAGTGAAGAAAACCACAGAAAACCTGAACCGTGAGAAACAGTCCCAGGATTCGAACCCGGGACTCCGAGAGTAACAATTATAGACCGGATTATATACAAAGTGCATATATTTTATTTATTTATTATATTTTACGTCTATATGTAGATGTAATACACTGATTAAAGTTAATTAGCGTTAATAAACTGTAATCAGTGTAAGAGAACTGCAAATAGACGTAAAATATAATAAATAAATAAAATAAAATATATGTACTTTGCATATAATCCGGTCTCAAGTAATAACTAAACGCGCAAAACACTGAGCTATCAGCCCTGATACTTTTCTTTTTGAATGGCATATTTCTTTAAACATATCCTTAAGATTATGTGTTTCGTAATTTATTTGTCAATATTACTAAATATAAAGTTTCGTTGAAAACTACCTTATAAATGTCCATACTCTCATGTCGTTTGTAAAACATATAAATTTGTTCCTTTTTATCCTTTTTATTTCAAAGTTATTCACTTTCAGTCGATGAACCAGTTTCTAACTAGATTGTTAGATACTAGTCGTGAGATTAATGATGATAAACAGTAAATTGATATCGTTTGATTTAATTATTCATTATTTTGCGTTACTATTCTTAGTTCCACAGCGTAATAAGTATTAAGTTTTGACATGCCAACCTAATTGATCAATTTCATCTATTCAGTAAAATTCTAGAGGAAAATTAGTTAGGAAATGTAATTTAAAATGGTTTATGTAGTCTTCTGCAAGGTTTACATAAATTAAACAGGAAAATTACTGTATTAAATTAAAAATAGATAAGCAATTAACTTACACCGGCTGGAAGGTTTGATTCATACATAGTCACTCATGTATGACAAAGTAAAAAGCAACTTTATGTACTAACCGTAAATTTTCATATTGTAAACATCTAAAATTTGGAGGAAGATTTATTTACGATATACGCAGAATTTCCAGCTATAACCATTTAGTAGGTATTAACGTTTGACTAATTTATCATTTCCGAGAAAATTGTGAGGTAATAAAGCACGGTGCACTTTCTGTAAAAAATTAAGTAATATTGCAACTGTCATTGCTCGTGTAATTTACTTTAATATTATCATGCGACAGGTATACAGTTATGAATGATATAATTATGTTGAAAAACAAATAATTACAAAATAAATAATTTCAAAATTGTAGACGTATTGGACTAATTTGTTTTATACCACCATGTGGTTTAAATCATTTGAACACGCGTTTTGGAAACATATGCATTCGTCAATGTAATTGATATTGCCTCTAGAGTATTACCTCATCGTTATTAAAACTGTATATGATGCTATTTTAGGCAAAATAAGGTATCGGGCTTAGGTAAAACTGCTTTGAATTCATTTAGGGGAAACAAATAAAATTATTGAAGATGGCACCAGAATACAAGGTGTCCCAAAAGTCTTCTTCAAAATAAAAAGAATACAATAAAATAACAGCCAGGGTAAATGAATAAATGTTTACTTTTTTTATTAAAATACCATCCCTTCAATTACATTTTCATTTAAAGTAGCCTATGATTTTGATTCAAACTTGGGAACACAACTATCATTTGACTGATTATAATTTAGTTGTGTGATCACTGATCAGTCTTATTTATCGTCAAATGTTTTAAATAAAATACCGTAAAAACAAAAAAAAAAACTACGTTAGAGAAGATGCTCGAAATGTTGCTCTCTTGTATCGATGCATTCATGAACTCAGCGTTTCATGTTTTTAAATGCCTTTGACAGATGTTTAAGAGTGATGTTACAAAATTCTGTAATGCTGTTGCAAAGCTCTTCAATAGTGTGTTAAAAATTGTATTCATCATGTGCGGAGAAATGAAGTAGTCTAGAACTGTGACACTTGGAGACCTTAAAGGAAAATCTGCCACTCGACTATCAAAGAACTTTACCGAATGAAAAAGTATTTGTTCAGCCGTATGTGCTGAAGCATCGTCTCAATGGAAATAATCTTCTGTAATTTCATCATTTAAACTGATTAATAAAGGGTTCCAATATCTCATTTCGGTTACTTTCAGCATTTATTACTCCGTTAAAAACCATGGGGCCAGTGCTTTATTGCCTTAACATCGCCAACCAAACACCAATTTTTTTCCGAATGTAATGGTTTTTCTACAAACTCAGGAGGATCTTTTAACGACCATATTCTCGTATTTTGCTTTGCTGAAATATCCCGAAAGATTAAAGCGGGCTTCATCAGTAAAGAAACATTTGTTGAGAATATCATTATTATTCCATTTTTAAGAATAGTGTGGCATGTTCCACTTGATAACTGAACTTTCTGCGACAGTTTCGCAATTGATTTCTTTAATGAGCTTTCCATTCGATATCGAATATTTCCAGCAGTTCTTTTTTTAGGTGCTCTGCTTCCAGATTTACGAAGAACTGTCCCGTTTCACGAAATCTCTCAACGCAACCATGAATTTGTAATTAGGGAACTGTTGACGAAAATTGTATTCGCGTAGTGAACCAAACGGATAGAAAAAGACTTTTGGGTCACTCAGTATTACCTATTATTTTTCTGCCGATTGTTTGCTGAGAGCTAACAGTATAAATTTGGTTAGGGATACATTCTTTAATTCTTTAAATTGAGTAATGTATATAATACTATGGTTCATATAATTTAAATCATTTGGATAGAATCAGACTTTAAATGATTTTTGACTTTGTAAGATCATTATGTTTCTTTCTTGTAATAGTCTTTTAATTTTTTGTACCATGATGGTGAGCAGCCCAACGCGGATATAATAATTCTACCAACTGTACTCGTATTTTTTTTTGTTTGTAGTCATGGTTAAAGTTAGATTAAATAAATAACTGTCTAAAATTAATTTATTATGGAGAAAGAAAATTAAATTATATTAGGTTATTTTGATATCTCACGATCATTATAGTATCATTAAGTGTAATACATTCTAATAAACCTATAGCTTTTGTTATAATTTTATTTTATTTTGCAATGTACTACGCATTATCGTAGTACATGCAATTACACTGTCATACAATTTTCGCATATCTTCTTCGAGACGAATGCATATCACGTGACACCGGTAAGCTTAAAGTGGTTGGTCTGTACTAGATATCCCTTTCTATAGAGGACTCACGTTACTTACTATATTGTGTGAACAAATCATTTTGCATATTAATAATAATTATTTCATATTTATATATATCTTCTTCTTCTTCACTTCAGGTGTTAGGGGTTTTGCCTATTACGATACCCATCTTTTATTTGCTCTACCTACACATTTTCGTCCTAAACATCTATAAAATCTAGCTTTGACACTTATTTTTGTTTTCCTTTATTCTTCCATTTACATGGAAGATGTTTTGTGCTGTTCTTATATCTCCATTTCGTATTCTCTCAGATCTTGTGCAACTCTGCACTCTTCTCAAAAATTTTGGCGTTTTTGCACCAAAGGCAGTGCATAGGGAAACTGCACATGTAAATGATTTCTGAAGGCTGGTGCAATCGGGAGAGCAATCTACGAATTGCACGAGAGAAGGGTGGAAAACTGTACCCGCTACTTTTTGCTGTCTGACTTTGCGGAAAAATGTTCCTTTCTTTTGGCACCAGTTAGCGCCAGGAATATTCATTTGTATCGTAGAGTTGAGTATGGTGATAGAAGCAGCGAGAGAATTACATGTGTTAGCATAAAACTGCTCGAAACCACGCTGATGACGCCGGGAAGGCAGAAACGTGTCCGTGTGTTAGTGTTTTATGTCCCACATGTTTTTCTCGTGAATTGACTACACTAATAACATGAGAAAGCTGTATTTACAGCGTTTTCTTATCTTGATGTTATTTTCCAGGCATTCTTTTAAATGCCTCTTATCTTTCTTTGTAGGAAGTTTGTTGAGCTGTCACAAATCAGCTAATGAAGCGTTGTGCAATATGATTGTATTGCCTTTTGGTAAATTTGGCACTTTTTACATAATGTTGAAATCTTGGGTTTATGGTAATTCAGACTTAATGATTTGATGTTCTTTGCAGATAGTAACGGTTGTCCGATTAACTCTTTCTTCTGGCCCAGTAAGAAGGATAACTCTTCTCTCTTATGCCTCAGATGTCCATAGAGCCTTTAAAAATACAGTAGTGACTATTGTTTCACACTTAATCTGGGTAGTATACTAGTCGACATCTTGTGTGTACCGTTAGTCATGTTGCAGTTTATCCAATCTAGAGCTTTCATTAATTAACACTAATACTATATGCACGAACTTACTTATTAAAAATTCTTTAATAAAAGTCATGTTTAAATATTAATCTAAACTTACAGCTTGCACGGAATCTCATCATTCCGGACCTGTAATCTGTATATCTATTTTACACTAGAAGTTACATGTTTTCGTCTAATCCAGTATCGTTTATATACATTACTACAGAGCATTTCTTCTCATAAATATTTCCACGTGATACATCATTAGTATTTTTAATAAGATTTCTTCATTGCAATCTCATCCTGCTGACACCTTGCATCCTTATGTGATATGCTCGAAAGTTCATAAAATTGATAACATTTCCTGCATATATCTGGCTTCCTGTATTGCTTATTTACTGTAATTTCTGATTACAATTGCAACTACACTTAGTCCTTGCATAATTATGACATACATCAACAGCTTCGAGAGAACGTTTCCTTATTACAGACCATTGATATGATAATCGTTTACATATGAGTTGGCGTTGTATTTAATTATAATAGACGCCATGTGGCGCCTTATTTGGTTGTTTTTCTCTTCTTATGGAAGCTATAGATATGTATAGGAGATTACTTGCATATTATTATTATTGCTGTATAGATTTTTAATTCATAATTTTATTACAACTTACTATGTAGTCATAAGCTAAAATATCTCGTACGGTGTTAACGTTGAACAAACGAAAAAAACAAGCTTATTAGATATTCTTTCCTGATAAAAATATAATATCGCTAACGTGAGAATTTTTTGTCATTACAGCTTAAATTATTATCAACAAGCTGTATAATGATCGATGCTATCAACTAGAGATCTGAAAAGAATTCCAATTAAGGTTTATATCGAATAATAATACATAATACTCGAGTAATAGCAAATAATAAAGCAAATTTACGCAATAATATTAAATATTGTATAAAATTCTTTAGATTATACATTTCGAAATGTTTTCGAAGTGAATTTAATTTCTGGGTCGTTGTAGGTTATATATTCTATAGTGCGACTAGGAAAAGTGGAAGAATTTTACGTTCTAGAATAAACACGATAACTGTTATTACAACACAGGTTCCATATGGAATTTTTACAATAAATAATAGAGTATTTTTTGTAAAGATCATAAAATTAGAAATTCTTGAAATTAGAAAAGTATTTGTTTCGATTTCGTTTTACTATTCTTATAATAACTTTATACGGACTAGATTATATCAAAATAAAGAGAATTGAAAAAATAAATATACAGGGTGATCCGTTAAGATCTTGTATATTTGTTGTCCACTCTGATGCATAAAACATATAAATATTTTGAAAGTCTGGAAATGTTTATATGGCCGTTTACACATATATTCATGTAGCAACCATTTTTTCATATTATGTAGTATAATCAGGATAATAGATCGCTCGGGAGATCACAAAACTCTTATAAATAAAAAAATTAAAATATAACTGAGAAGGAATATATAATACACTGCAGTATTATTATTATATTATAAACAAAATAAGTGGATGTATACAACCGCTCAAAAGTGTTTAGGCACCCCTGTTTTCATGGATTATTCATATCGTATTATGTTTACCAAAAAACATTATAATAAAATGAAATACGTATTTAAAATGTAGTTCAGTAAGATAAACACCCATTATATCGCGTAAGGTTTTCTATCATTTACTTGCACTTGGTCGGATTACCATAAACTGTTTATTGCGGTGCAATTACAATAACAATCCCTCTGAATTTACTGGGTAAATTTAGTCATCTGTTAGATTGTAGGTAATAATGTCTAAATTACCTTCCTAGAAGATTATAGTGAAATCTGTAACCTATGGTCAGTTGCAGTGTGGTATTTACTCTATTCACGTCGTGAACAAAATATCGTGTGACAATTTTTTAAAATGCCTCCGCGAAGGGAAATTAGTATGGAAACAGGGGCGCTTATAATAGCTTACCATAAAAGTGGCATAAGTAACCGACAAATTGCCAAAAAAATGAAAATACACTACGTTACGGTTGACTATAACGTAAAAAAATATCAGGAAACTGGTAGTTTTCTTGATAAAAGACGGAGTGGAAGGCCAAAACCGACAACATCTGCAGATGATCGCAGAATAGTGGTTACCAACAAGTTAAATAGATGCAAAACAGCCCCGGAAATCACCGCAGAATTAAATGTTGGTCGCCAAAAACTAGTCAGTGTTTCTACAGTTAAACGTCGCCTACAGAAAGCCGGGCTCCATGCACGTATTGCGATGAAAAAGCCATTACTACGCAAACAAAACAAGCAAAAGCGACTTAAATGGGTTTGTAAACACCAATACTGGACCATAGAAGAATAGAACAACGTCCTATGGACGGATGAGTCCAAATTTGAGCTGTTCGGAACCCGAAGACGCATATTCGTCTCTTTCGCTGTGGGTCAACGTGCCAGAGAAGAGTGTATTGCTGCTACCGTGAAGCATGGTGGAGGTTCTATAATCGTTTGGGGCTGTTTTGCTGGCACTAGTGTAGGGGACATTGTGAAAATTGACGGTATATTAAAAAAAGAAGGCTACCGCGAAATTTTGGAGAACCACGCAATACCTTCCGGAATTCGACTTTTGAGTCAAAATTTTATTTTCAGCAAGATAATGATCCAAAACATTCCTCTAAATTATGTAAAGACTATTTACGCCATTTAGAAGAGGAAGGAACTCTCAAAATTATGAAATGGTCTCCTCAGAGCCCCGACTTGAATCCAATCGAGTTACTATGGGAGGAACTAGATCGGAAAGTACGGAAATCGGCTCCGACATCAGCTACTGACGTGTGGAACAAATTGCAATCGAGTTGGACCTCAATAACACAAGAAACTCTGGCAAGACTTATTGCAAGAATGCCTCGATTGTGTGCTGCAATTATTAAATCAAGAGGAGGTCACATAGATGAAAGCAAAATTTAAATTAAACGTTTTAATTTTCACATTTATTTAATATATTTTTATTCATGTACGTGTATCTGTACATAAAAAATAAATATTATTAACATTTTTGCTGAGTGTTTATACATTTTTACTGTCAGTGAGAGTGCCTAAACATTTTTGAGCGGTAGTGTATATTGTAATAGGATTTTTGAGGCCTCTGTTCATCTCAAGGACGCGTCCAATTTCTTACCGCATTTGTAAAACTTACCTTTCACTGAGCATATTTTGCTTACTTATAGTTTCCTTTGACGTAATTTATATTGTTAGAGAAAATGTATTGTTGGACTCCATCTAAGATCGGTTAGCACTTTTAATATTAGACTAAATTAATAGTACAAACTGTACTCGTAGATAAATTCCATTTCGCCCTTATTATTTAAAAAATTTCCCCCTTTTTTTGAAAATAAAATCGCTTGAACAACAGGAGAAGTGGATGATGAAATTAGTCTATTAAATGTTTATATTATAATTTTGTGTTCATGTAAAATTTTATACAATAACATTGGATACACACGCGGCAAATAGGGAGGATCGCATCCAAGGCCTCCATTTCTGAGAACGCATAGAAAATGTTTTCGTTGTTATGATGACCTTACCGTAATCATTTTTCGCCTAATATCAAGATCTAGTGGTGATGTTTAAGTGTGATCGCCAAGCAACGTGCGATACAAAAGAGAGTTAGCATGGGTAGCTAACACAGAGCATCAACCGTATCAGACCGTATGTGCTCCTAATTTAATTGAATTTCGCTAGTTAATTAGAGAAAAATACCTCAGAATTTACATATATAGAAGCTATAGTGGCCTGTATCGCCACAGTACATTACCCGCATACCGGGCGAACCACCGTAGATCCAGCAGAAAATTTGCGGTATAACCTTGGACCTTCCGTCATCGGTGTTTCTTCTGCGGAGATGGAGGATTCGCCGATCTAGACCACTAAAGGGCGTGCGTGAGTACAGAAAGAAAAGGACTATTCATATTAAATTGTTTACTAATTCAAACTTCGAAAAAAAAAATGTTTAGCTAGCTAGGATTGAGTTAGGTATTTGTCAAGATTACTATCCGATGTAAGTGATATAATGTAATTTATATAACACATTGCTATTTTTCGATTTAGCTTATTATATTAATTCCAGTCATCTAAATTCGTTGTTTAAAATCAAAATTCTCGATGAAGGAATCCACATTACGTACATTACGAACTCCAAGAAAAATCACTAAAATATACAGGCCGATTCAAATTAAGTGCGCACCATTGGTATCTCTGTTATTGTTTTTTGAAAGTTTTTTTTTTTTTTTGCGGAGGTGAAATGCATTGACGCATGTTATGTTGGACTCCCTCTGAAGGAGGACTACCAACTAAAACACCCCCTCTTCTTCTAGACACCAGTCCGGAACCGTTTATCACATTACTTCGGGCTGGGTCTATGCATTTGGCTGTAGAAAGGCCACACTCCGTTGTGGTTTGGAATTATAACAATTCCCTTTCCATGTTGCAATTCCCTTCTTTTTGCGCGGTACATATTGCACGTACCGCGAAACTAATAATAGTAACAGTAATAATAATAACAATAACAATAACAACAATAATAACAATAATAATAATAATAATAACAATAATAATAATAATAATAACAATAATAATAATAATAAGCATCAATACTCGGACTCCCTTCAATAGAGGACTACCAGCCACCACCCGTTAATCACTTTAGTTCGGGCTGTGTCTAGTTTGCTGTACAAAGGCCACGCTCCACTGGACTTTCGAATTAGAGCAATTCTCTTTCTATGTTGCGGTCCAAATCGCCTTTCTTCTTGTTTTTTGAAAGTAGATTAACTTAGCAAAGCAATAGTGTTTTTAACGCTGATTAATATGCAGTATGCGAAAGAACAATTGCATGACGTATATCTGAGAAATTTTAAGATTCATATTTTTTTTTGAACGGAACATCCTGTATATTAAAAAACTAAAGATACATTAAGTTATGATGTAAAAGTAATAATACGCTTATTGTAAAGAAATGAATAATAAAGAAGTTATAACAATTGCCACTTTGTTCTAAGTGTTGTGGTGTCGATTTTTTATTGCGCAACTTTTTGTATGCACATATTGTTCAACCTGTTTTGTCTTCATATGTCATGCCCTGTTCATAATTATTTACCGTTAGTTGCACCATATTTGAATGCAAACATGTAACGCATTTATTTATGATTATGTACATTAGTTGCAATATACCTACTAACGTGTGCTAATTTAGGTGAATTTAAACAACAGATTCGATAAAAATGTTTGCAAAAAATCCCAAGTAGTTTCTGTTGTATATATACAGAATTTACAATTTCAAAGCACATAGAAGAAAATAGCGAATCTATAAAAGAAATACGTGCGACATACTTTATTTTAAATTAGTTTCTGTTGATTTTTTAAATGATAATTTAATTTCCTTGGTGTTGCCAACGTTAATTTTTTAATTTGAATTAGTTGGCAAATACACGGTTCCCGGTAGGATTTGAACCCACAGCTCCTATACCATGGATACTCTATGAACAAGTCGCTATTTAAATGTCTAAATGTAATAGTGGCTGTAGACATACCCCTGATATCTGTATAATATACATATATGATAAAATAATTTAATTGATATTGCACTCGGCATTAATATTAAATATTATGTCTGCCTAAGATATCAGGGTTATATCTGAATATATCTGCCACTATTACATCTAAGTATTTAAAGCAGTCGTTTGCAATTTGGTGATTCAAATGGCGATTTGAATAGTGATTTGTTCATGCGGTCTCTGTGTTGTAAATGGGTACACACCAGTATAGCAAACAGGAACTGTAGGTTCAAATCCTATCGGGAAGTACTAATTATTGGTGGTTGACGAAAGTCTATGAATTCTAATATATCAATTCAGTAGACATTGAGTATAGAGGAGCATCCGTTGAAGAAGGCAATTGCTATTTCTACGTAGATGTACACGACACCCTTTAAAAGAGAAATCTCTCATAAGTTACTTAAACTAGGTAACAACTGTAATATTTGTACCGTACGCTTTAACTATACTAATACCTGGAAAAAAAGATAGTGGAAGCATTATATTGACATCTCAGTGTAGAATCTTATCAATAAATGATTCAGCATATCAACCTTCTAAAAGAGACACCTGCAATCATATATTCTTTAACAGCGAAAATTAAATTATTTCATTCGCTTCTTAGAAATGAGTAAATCATAATCATATATATTGATCCCTTGATTTAAGGAGTTTAATTTAGTAAAAATGGATGTTCAAATTATAGCTGCTCCTTAGAGATTCCATGAATTAGCAAATTTATTTTCTTTTAGTGATGATATAGCGTTTTGTAATAATATTACTGACATAGTAGTTACGTTAAAAATTTAATACCAAGCCGATATATGAAGCATGTTCATAGATTTATCAAATTTCAAAGTTGGGTTACCCTGAAAACATGCAAAGTTCGGTTGGTTAACACGAGAGAGATACCTTCATGAAATAGCGGTATAAAAGGAAAATCCTGTCAACGTGATGAATAATTTTGGCGCATTTCTAAGACACATTTCAGAAGATGATTTTTGGCGACAAAAGAGGACATTTAAAGCGTTTGTTTTTTTACTATTTACAATACTTATTTTATTTAAATTAGGAAGTGTAAAAATAATTTAGCTGCTAATAATAATTTATTAGCAATTATATTTTGAAGTACAGAAACAAGAACAAAATACAAGCAGAAACAATTTTTGGCAATTGGATCACCTTCAGTAGACCAATAAGGTCTATTCTTAATGATAACCCAAGAACAAAGAATTATGTAACGCAAACGAATGTAAAGAGAAAATAATAATAAATTCGAAAAATAAAGATATGTTGTAATGAATTATAAACAAAATTTGACTTGATAAAATTACAATTTTCTTGCAATTTCCACCGTATTAAATTTCCGAAAAAATATCGGTGTCGGAGGGGACTTGAACCCGACATCTCTATATTTCATGTCCCCTCCGAGACCGATATTTTTTCGGAAATTTAATACGTTGGAAATTGGAAGAAAATTGTAATTTTATCATTACTAATGCCAACGGTGGTTTAGTATTTATATTCATATTAATATTAGTACTAATATGGATGTTAGTTTAAAATTTCACTTCACTCACAGCAATAAATTTGTAATCTGTTAATCTAAAAGAGTCAGAATGCAATTTCGTTACCGTGTAAATGTTGACTACATTTACAAGTCAAAACAATACTAGAAATTATAAATTAACTTATTCTGCGTATATTATTTCAACATCTACATTTCTAATGTGTTTCCTTTAAAGTAGGTACTTACATTTTCATGTAATTTAATTAACGTCCTCAAACGTAAAATTGAATCAATTTAAGTATTTCTAAATTACTCGTGAGTAGGGCTAAAAATATATAAATGAATAATAAAAAACAATTCACTAATTTTAGTTTCTAATTCTAATAGAACTTAAACTATTTCTTCAGCTATTAAGAGACCTTTAATGCCTTTTAGTGAAATGCCTAAGAATATATTTAAGAAACTGGTTTCAGTATTTTTCTACATATGCATAGACGACATTAACGCTTTATGGTATATAGTTTGTATGTAGAGAAAATGAAAGGTATTTATTTACTTGTACCTAGTGTTTAATTATTTATGAAACATGCTGCGGATGTACCAGTGAAATTGAAGCGATTGGAGGAAAACTTCGTTTCCATTAATTAAAGTGAAATGTCAATTTGAAACCAATATTCTAATAATATATACATACATATTTGTAAAGTGATTAATTCGGTGTAGTATATAGAGTTTTAGGTTATCGGAGGAACCGTTACGAAGGTAGTTAATCAGGTTATTCGTTATGAGAGTAAAAATCGTTTGTAATTAAATTAAATTGTTCACGAAATAGAAAATTACAAATGAAATATACTGCCAGTTCATTAAGGTGAGATTTATAACTTTTATAAAACTTAATAATAGAACCGTTCCAAATATCTTTCTTTAATTTTAGAACTACATTGTATTCTTGATGGCTTGCGTAGTATATATTGCGGTTCAAACAAGTAATTTGTTGAAGCTAATTTGGAGCGGTTTTTGTAAAGCAGTTAACTGAGGATTACGATTCCTACAAGTACTTAATAACTAGAAGGTATTTTTTTAAATTCATCTCATTGAAGATAAGCAGCCTATTCAATACCTTTGACGTCAATCATATCAACTGTTACGATCGATAATGTTATTCAAAATAAAAAATAAAACTATTACACCCAAACTGCTTTCGATGTGTATGACCATATACAGGAGGCGACACTTAATTTGTCGTTTAATCAAATTTGAGAAAGCGATCATGATCAACACTGTAAATTACTAGCGAGCGCATTCGATTTATCCAATCCCTTCCATTAAAATAAAATCACCAATATTTATTACTTGAATTTTCCTATATTATGTGCAGATTTCGGAGGTTGGTTCTGAAACTTATTTCAATAATTTAAAATAAAGCACTTAACAAAGAGCTACTGAATTGCATATTGTTTTTTGATCAAAAATTGCATTCTAGTATTCAACCACTACCACATTGGCCTTATATGGCTCCATAAGATTATTATATCTTTCGTAAATTGCATTTGACCATGAACGGTAAGCGTTATATGGACATTGAAGATAGTCAAAAGTCAACAACCACGATTTAGAACATGATTTCGGAATATGAATTGAAAAAGTTACTTATTATATTTTGTGCCCAAGCAAAACATTGCACTGACTCCGAAGGGAACAATTTTGAATCCAGTAAATGAATTTGGACAAAATAGTTGTGTGTACTTTTGAATCCGACGATATCTCATCTTGAACACAGTGTTGTAACTATGGAAGCATCCTCCTCCACGGAGAATACCATTTTTATATCCCCATAGTACTGAGAAGTACTACTATGTATATATACATAGACAACAATGAAAATAATAATAATGCTGAAATCTATACCGCAAAAAACCCGTACGCCAATGACAAGAATAAAGAGATAGAAATTCGTTATTGACTTAATTAGTTTCTTTTAATCACCTGGGGATATATAAAAAACAACGTAAGTACTCAGATTATCTTGGCAAACAATGATATAATAAACAGATTTTGTAACCGTTTAATATAATAGGAATGTTGTGCAAGATATTTTTGCAAGTGAAAGTGACTTGTTTACAACCAATTGCATTTTTGATGTGTTAGGCACAAACTAGAAGAATCGTATATGCCGCATGGGATGTTATTCGAGTACTGGAAAAGTAGTGTTGCAAGAGATATAAAAAACATTTGCGATAATTATCTACTTGCATTAAATGTTAGTAAACGTCTGTGTTGTGTATTTAGATTGGGTAAGCTTGACACGCGGTAGTTGACCATTCAAAAACAATTGAAGTAGATTGGTAAAGTTAATGGAGAATATCCCCCAAGGGGAAAACGGGGCTAGCCATTTAATTACTCGTAATTTAGGCACCGTTATCTGTTAGGAGCAATACTTGGGGCATAATCCATTTTGTGGTGCTAGAAGTAAGTCAAACCAGAACTGCACACTTTTATTGTCAACAGTTAGATCAAATAAACCAAGCTTCGATTGAAAAGTGTCCAGATCTTGTTAACAGAAAATGTTTTTTTCTTCTTTTTTTAATCAAAAACCATCGTCATTCTACTCGAAATTGAAAATTTACCCGTTTGATAGAAAAGAATTACTGACAATGAAAGTGAATACGTCGTTATCTCTAAAAGGATATATGCTATAAGTTGTTTTAATTTGATTAAAAAATAGAATATTACTTTCCAGTCCCCCAGCTGAATAAATAAGTAAGAAACTTTATACTCCTTTTTCGAAAACAGTGTAGTTTAATTTTTAATGATTATTCCCTTAATTTTTTTACTGTCGAAAACTATTCACTATACAAGTATTCAGATAGTTTACATAGACGGATATATTATTAATGTTCTACACCATACGACAAAATAACTGTTCGATGTTATACATATTTACTTCGAAGGAGATATTAGTATGCAAGATCAGTAGCCTTTTGTTACCTCTTTTATAAGGGTAGTCCGATAAAGTTGAAGCCTGAACACGTGGATTACATTACACGTTAAAAATATTGCGGTAATAAATAAAATAAGTACTACGTTAAAAGATGCTTATAAAAATTTCGGCCACATTGGATACTAAGCCTTTTTAAACAGTCGTTTCTGTCAGTCGATGTTAGTGTTTCTATCAACTATTGTACTTATGTAATGCGTCTACGCAAACTAAAGTCGAGATAGACTCTGTTTATAGGGACTCTGCGTCATTTGCCACAATAAAATTCTGGGCAGCTGAATTTAAACATGGTTGCACTAGTTTGGTTGACAATGAACATTTGCGAGGGTCAAGAAGTGCAACCATTGTTGATGACGTCGGAGTAGTTTACGAAATGGTAGTAGACGACCCTCGAAATAACGTTAGAGCGATGGTAGAGACTGCGGGTACCTTGAAAGAACGTGTTTGTCATATATTGACTTGAAGACTGAGGCATGGAAAAGCTAACGCGTGCTTACTCACTTAGGACTAGGAACGCATTCGTGTAAGCATTTCCAAAACTCTGTTAAAGCAGTTTACGCGAAATAAGCCAATGAAACTTAAATACATCACTACATCTCTGATACCAAAACACAGTTGAAACAATGGACTGCAAAGGTTGAATCAGCGAAGATTGTTCCATCGGCCAGGAAACTGATGGTGACTTTTTAGGAATGGTGATGGAGTTGTGTTAAATGACTTTTGAAAAAGGGAAAACAATAATGGGGCCATTATTGCTTGTCAAGCTGAAGACGGAAATTGCAGGAAAAGGACCGCATTTGGAAAAAAGAAATACGATCTACAGTTCCATACCTTAGTGATGATCATAGCAAAAATTCACGAATTGGCTTTCGAATTGATCGAGCGCTGCAGCCACTTTTCTTTATTTCCTAGGCTGAAACTTTGACTCGGAAGGCAGAGATTTTCATCGAATGAGGAGGCCATTACATTTGTAAATGCATGTTTTACAGAACAATACGTCAATTACTACTTTGCCGGGTTGAAGAGAGGGAGGCATCGCTAGGAAAAATGCATAAAGCTATGAAGGAATTATGTATAAAAATAAAACTGAATTTGAGAAAAAATACGTTTCAGATCTAACTTTTAAAACTTGTACAACATATGGGAAAGAGACTAGTAAACTATTCATAATAAGAATAGATAATGCTAAATACTTTTAATAAGGGAAGATCATATAAATCAAATACGATATTAATATACGTGGTATTCCATTTAAAATACCATACTCACAACTTTCAAAATTTTTGATGACGAAGTGCCAGACGTTTTCAGGCAACTAGCAGTACTAAGTCTTGAGCTTTTTTTTGAATGTTAGCATTCACAATATAAGATAGTATAAAATATATACTACACCTTTAATAAATTTGCATAGAATGATGTAGGGCCCCGGAATATGCATTGACGGTAAGTAAATTAACATTTACTTCCGCTATAATCGGAAATAAAATGTTAACGTAAATATTTTTATTCGAAAGGCGATTATTGAAAACAAAATTTTTACTTATCCAAATTTCCATAATTGGCAAGTTAGACCTCGCATCCTTTGTACTGAGACTGCCTTGTGCGGCTAATGCAGAACTGTTGAAACAATTGCTTAAGAGGGCCGGTGCCAAATAATGTTCAAATCTAGTAAAGAAATTAAAAACACTCAACTTAGTTTTTGTTTAAAAAATAGTTTTAATTTCTTGTATAATTTCTTTTTTGTCGTTAAATTTCCGCATCGTACACATTTGTATATATATTCCACATAAGCATAATAGATACATCCAGTTTTATAGTTACTTAATTGCGAATGAATTTGAAGTACGTTATATATGTATTATAAAAGGAAGATATGGCCATTTATTAGCGAGTGCGGTATATAGTGAGCACTTCAGAAAAATTCTCATGTCTACATCAAAATATAAAATTTCTCCTCTAATTTGTAGTAGTCGTAAATTCCTTTTAAATCCATTAATGTAAACATCCAATTCAATATGTTAGCTTTTCTGTTAAAAATTATAAACGTACAGTAGATAGCCGAATTGAAGGTATTAATTTAATTTATTGGAGGTTTTACGACATACACATACATGTGCTAAATTCCCGGTAATCTGGAAACGATTTCACAAGATATAATACCTACATATAAGATCATAAAATATTACGGCATAATTGACTCAGTTTCTCACTGTATTTATCACTAATCAATCAAATGTTTGATATTATGTAGAGCCATAAGATACTTGATTTCCTTCCTCAATTTAATTTTAATTATTTCGGCATAATTACCATTGCTAATGGATTTTGACTGTTAGCAATGTCAATTAAAATAGAGATAACGATTTTAATGTTGTGAATCAAGAGTCTTCTTCATCTTTGGAAGTCTTCTTGACTTTAGAACCCTAATTTTACTGTTAGAACTGAATTAGGTTGTTATGCACGTATTTAGTAGAATAAATATATAATTACCAAATCCTATTTTAAATCAATAGGAGAGATAGTGGTAACGTCAAGTGTTATGTGTTCAAGTTCTGCCCATGCTGATATAGCGGCAAAATGTTTTCGATCCACTATCTACCAACGGCAGGTGAAGTCACAAAGCCAGGAAGGAAAACTGCCCTTTAATATTCCTGTAATTTCGATAGGCGATAGCATTGTATTGTTAGAAATTTTTGAATTGTGTGTCGTGATTGTTCATAATAATGGATCCTGTACAACAAAGAGCCGTAATAAAATACTTCCAGAAAAAGAGCATGACGCCAACTCAAATTCATGAAGACATTATGGCAATTATTGATGCAGTTTCTTGTGACATAGTCAAACGTTGGTGTCGAGCTTTTGTATGGGGGAGAACATTCTGTGAAAAGCAACATGCCGGTGATTCTCCCATAACGGTAACAACAGACATAGCCATTAAAAAGGTACACGATATCATACTGCAGGACCGACTAGTATGCATCAGGAACATTGTGGAAGACGCTGGCTTACCGTATCTTGTGGTGCATAACATACTAACTAAAGAATTAGATAAGATGAGTGGCCCAAATGTTAACCATTGATTAAAAAAGAAATCGGGTGTTGATTTGTAAACGTCTTTTGCTATGATCCCGAGACCAAAGTGCAAAATAGAGAGTGGAAACATAGCGGTTGTCCTCCTCCACGCAAATTTAAGGTCGTGCCGTCTGATGGAAAGGTTTTCCAACCTGTGTTCTGGAATGCTCAAGAAATCATCCTGACTGGCTATTTGCAAAAGGGCAGAGCATTACAAGGGCCTACTATGCGCAATTGATTTCTAAATTGCGAGACGCTATTAAAGAGAAACGCACAGGAAAGTTAGTGCATGGTGTGTTGTTCCATCAGGATAATGCTAGCACACAAATTAAAATAAATCTTACGTGGGGCAAAATTTTCCAGTAATTATGAAGTGATACAAGCTGTAAAGAGGTGGTTTATAGAGGTCGGAGAAAAATTTTGTCAGGAGGCTGTTGAGATATTGGAATACTGATGGGCTATGTGCATTAGTGTAGAGGGAGACTGTCGAAAAATAAAAAGATATAATGTCACTGTAGGTTTACTGTACAGCATAGAGCTCTACCCTTACCATATATTAAGAAAGATAGTCAGGACCGAAATCTTGCATTATAAAAGTGAAAATCATGATTGTTGCAGTATATCCATTATTATAGTGCAATTGTTAAAATATGTTTGAGTTCTAACTCTAGGTACATAGGAAGTTTATCATTCGTTATCCGTAACATGGTTGGTCTTAACTGGCAAATTAAAGTCTGCTTTCATCCGAAGTGTCATTTATTGATGTTAGTGCATATTATACTATATACAGATGTCAAACTTCGAAAACCCTTTTTCAGAACGTATGCGTCAGTCGACCATGTTGTTATGGTGGGTATCAAAAATAGTTCCTGTCACATGTCTGGTACTTCTGGGTCAACTTTTATTTATAGTAATATGGTGCTCACGTTCAAGGTCACCAAATTTAGTACCATGAGGATGAACATGAAATTAATATCTGGGGGTTAATGCGTGAATAATAAGTTTTTTCTTTGTGTCAATAGATTTCAGATGTTTATATTTTTATTGAGATGGACAAAAATACAGAAAAGATAGTGATGAAAATCACTACAAGAAATTTATAATAATATGACGGAAACTTTGGGTAATTCTGTACCTTTCCATCAATTGATTAAAAGTTGGTGACAGTATTTTAAATTAAGTAAGGAGTCTTGCCAACATACATCAGATGCAGAACCGCTAGGAGTGGCAGTGACCACATGGTCCATGATATGGTACGAAAAATTGTTGCACTGGGTAAAACTTGGGCTCATCGTTTCGAGTTGAAGTGTCAAAATATAGAGTGGCGCCATAAAAGCATCCCGCCATTTAGAAAACTATTCTGTGCCGTTGATGAGAAAGATTATGGCAAAACTGTTTTGGGATTTTAAAGGTGTTGTGCTGTAATCCAGACCTTCTCCCCATTGACAACTTTTTATTTCCAAAACTAATAGCACGTATGATGGAGAAACTATAATGGTAATAAAATAAAGAACTCTTTTGAAAGAGAACGTAACAACCACTTTACCATCGTTACAAGATGGATAATTGCATTAATGAAATTACTTCATTCTTTCGAGATGCTTGGTTTCATACTAAAATTAGTAATCTATCCTCGTATATTAGTTAAATATCCTTCCGTTGTTGTAAATGCAAGAAACCATCTCAAGATAGAGCTCTTTAAATAGGTACAATATGATAGAACATATGCTTTCGTATTATGAATATCCATATGTATTTGAAGTGTATGCGTGTCTGTAAATAAGAGTCAGGTATATAAAAAAGGTTATTTATTTATTTTATATTACGTACTTGTACGGCATTTTAAAAAGTTTCACATATGTGTAATCAGAAGCTGCCTGCGGAACATATACATATTTTAGGTTAATATGTATACGGAGGAAGATACCAACTTATCATTAAGACCAACGAACATGGACTAATTCTTTTTTTTTCTCTTCTTTGTAAATTAATGAGTGCTTTTAAGAAAATCATCTTGCTCTCTTCATTAATAGAATTTTCTACGTTTTGTTTAGCAGATGCTTCCGCCTATTCGTCTGGATTTAGTCAGCAATTATCTACCATGATGTTTATACGGACTAATTTGTATATTTGCACAATTAATTTCACTATAGTCGCTTTAAAAATAGCTTCTGCGGTTGCGGGAGTGTTATGCAATGCGATGAATTGTTTCACTAATCTAAAATAAATATAGAATGTGTGTTGTGGGAGTTCGGCAAATGTCTTGCAATAAATTTTGATCGTTAAGTTCGTATGGTTTAGTTTCTTTAGTTACATCAGGTAAGAGGTTATTACTTTTGATAATGAAAATACCTATAATTTTTTTCCGGAGATCTTCAAGGTCATAGAACTTTTCCCAATATTCTTTAATTTTGGTAATTTGAAAAGAATGAAGGAATTGGGTGTGTCGAATATCATGGTTCCTCAAGCAGTAGGGCGTGTAAAATAAAACACTTAGAAACTGCATGATGTTGACTTTGTTAGCTTATTTCATAGCTGTTATTTTGAGGAGTTAATGGGGGGTAATAAAATAAGTCGAGAAATGAAAAGATATGTAGTTATCATTGCTATATACGTGAATCATAGCAATCTGGAAATCTTCGGTATTTTTTAATGCGTTCTATTGCTTGTACAAAGGCTTTATCAGAGTTAGAAGCATCTGATGGCGATGAGGAAACTGTTGCCAAGCCTGAAAAATATTAAGAACGTTCAGATAGTATCGGGACATCCCAATTTGTGCAGCAACTTTAAAGCATGAGGACCATCGAGGCAGATTTTAATGCTTTTCGAGTGCCTAATCCGTAATATTGTTGACGAAGGGCTCTGTTATAAGTCCTACATAATACGCAGAGGGCAGTTTACATTGGCCCAAACTTGGGATCAGCGATTAATACGAGCAAAATGACTTTTAAACAAGTTGAAACATCCTGAAATTCCGGATAAGCTCTGACTTCCCAAAAGGAAAAAAAATGACCGGGGTAATAAAATTGAGGGGCACCTCACGCCACTATAAATTTTTCCTCGGGGGGTTTAGGCCAATGCCTTCGCCTATAAAAGGTTTTAGAAATAGTTGTGAAACCTTGGATTGGTAGACTATCAGTATTCGAACAGGACTTTGCTTCTGCACACAAAGCGACGATGACACAAGATTGGATGCCCGAGAATCTGCATAACCATATTACACGAAAGATCTGGCCACTTTTCTCGCTGGACTATAATCCTTTGGGTTATTATGTACGGAGTGTTGTTGAACGGGAGACCTAACATGCTTCATTCTCTTAAAGCTGCCATAACCAGAGTAATGACTGCTATGAATAAAGAGGATGCGATACGGGCATGCACGTATTTCCAATCCATAATTTTGATGGTGGTGATCGACCCAATTGGGTTACAAGCTACTTTAGGTTGACATAACGTCAGAAGCCTTAAAATGTAGGAAAGTGTATGTAAAGTGTTCCAAAGCCTTGTTACTGCTCATCCCCACGACATCAAGGGTAAAACTCCGTTAATTATTTTACTAATAGCGAATGGTAATTCGGGAGCATACCGAACCCATTCCGAAAAGTACTTCCACTATACTTGACGGACGTTGGATTCGAATGCACGATACCGGAGTTGCCAAACTGAAGCACATGCACTTTTACTACTGGATCAACAAGCTGTAATTAAAGCGATTACTGTTCGGCCCAAGGAGATTTCATTGAATAATAGTTTAGTTTAAGGGTCATTTAGCTTGCTGTACAAATTTTATTAAAAATATGAACAATTGAGTTTTAGTACTAATACGCTCTCAAATACCGTATGCATATTACCTTAAAACATACATTCTTTTATATACATATGTAGGGTTTTACCATATCTTTGCTTATAATATTGCATGTTAGTTACGAAATCTAATACAATAAAGCTTGGATCAGATCGAATTCGAAATATAAACGATATAAACGGAAATATATACACAATAAAATAAAATTTAAAACTAAGACAATTAGAAATAGATCTAATAATAATAATAATCTATATTCGTCCAATACAATTCAAATTAACAAACACTTCCACGCCACACAATACATATCCCAAACGTAAACAGAACCTTAATACTAGTAAGTTACTGACCATGTACAGGTGACTTGGCCAAAACATTTGTACTAGGTCTATAGGTCAGGTCGACAATGTCAACTAATCGTCTATAACCAGCAATGATAGTCAATCGACTTCATTAGAAAGTAATTTAAGTAAAAATCTTGCACTATTTTTGTTGGGACAATCTTGCAATGAACTAAGATTGTGCTGCTGTAGCAACGACACCTAATCCGAACCACGATCTGGGTAAATACCACTAAGATATTTGAGGTATCTCTTTTGGACACGTTCTATTGAAATAACCTGGTACGTATAGTAAGGATACTATAATAAGTTGGCATACTCGAGTTTGGACTGAACAAGGGCATAGTAGAACTCTACAGAACCCCAAATGATATTCTGAAGCGAGCCGGCGAATATTAATTATAAAAGACATACTCATTCCTTCCAAATAGGTAAGAACAAATCAACTTAACCAATAAAGGAGAGTCATCTAGATTGAAATGCAGTATTATAGCACAAGGATGTACGTCCTAAAATTAAACAAATGACAGTTAAAATTCATGGTAGGTATTTAGGTACTTTGTTTATCAGATTGTGAAAGAATACAGATTTTAGGTTGCCCTTGACTACTGCGTGAATCTTTTTGATATCATTTAAGATCAGTTAATAAAACATCTAATCACAATTTATTTAGATCCTTTCTATATTATCTGTGTCATACAATTTTTTACTATTGTCCTTGAATATCATCTCATGTAATTGCACGTTTCCTGCAGTAAGTTGTGGTAAATTCTATAACAAAAAAATTTGTGAATGGAATGAAACTTACTAAGAATTCTCCACGCAGTCTGCTATTAGTACACATATCGACGAAGTAGTAACCAATTTTATTTATATCTTCTTACATCAAATATACGAAACCTGTGATTATTCTAATTTTAAACGTCCAGACTATAAACAATTTCGACATATAATACCCCTCTTAACTGTGCTTTAAAAACCAAATGCCGAGCATCTGCTCCGAATAAAATTGCAAGTAATCGCATCTAATACAAACTCATTAATCTAGTGGAATTTCGAGTATTTGGCGTTACGTACGTAGGTTGTACGTCGCGTACACATGGTAATACGTAATCGCTTTTCGATAAAGAGACACCGGAGGTATCGTGACAAAAAATCATGCGAAACACGTTGCGGTTACAGTGTCGTTGTAAAATTCCGGAAAACGCGCTAATAGCGGCGGCAATGCGCGCGAACACCGTGTAAATCCGTCGGTTATTTTCGCTTATCGCATTGTTGTCTGCGGTAAGCAAACGAGCTTTATCGATAAATTGTAGAAGGCGATAAGAAACACACCAGGTTCGTGTTATGTCGTCTCAAATTATCGCCGATTACGTCGCTGGAAATTGTTTGATAATTTGTCACAATAGGATTTATGTCTGTAAGTCGTCCAAGGAATCCGAACGTCTAAAATAGATTGTACAGTTTGTTCAGGTACATTGTACAGGTTGTTCCAAATTCAGGGGCCGCTTTATGAATCTTGTTTATGTGCAAATTTGAGAAAGTTATTAATTTGATTTTAATAAATAATCAAATAAAATATTTCCATTGCTTTCACAGCCTACTATGTTACCGAAAAATTTTACCAACTTTCTTAACCACAACACGCTGGATGCAATTGTTTCTTATTCTAATGATACGGTGGTCTATAGATATTTGTTAGTATTGCCTGCCGGACCACAGTGTACACCAGCGGCCGTTCATTAACGGATCTCTTATGTTTATTATACTGCTAATTAAAAGGTTCTAATGAGTTTTATACGAGGGCGACTTGAAATGTTTCCGCAATTGGCAAGAGGTGGCACGCGAAGGTTGAAGCGTGAGCCATCTGCAAGGCTGTGTGTGCATGCAATTTCTTTAGGGTATTTTTGGATATTAGAGTAAACACGTCAGACTTTTTAAGCGCATTCGTATTGTGAAATTAGGATATAATGGAATGTCATTTCTTGCACACTGGGATGCATCAGTCTTGCAGAAATTCCTCTAATTCTGACTAACAAAGCTTCTGTAAAACAAATCTAAACACAGCAAAAATAATGGATCATTAGTAGTCTCGGCAAAGAGGGACAAATATCAGTACCGTACGGATAACAACGTGGAGGGGTGAAGCGCGCGGCACGGAGAATCGAGTACCTGCATTTAGGTACTTTTGGGAAGCGGTGTATTTCGAATAAACTAGAAGACGTAATAGCGAGTCTGTTGAATTTAGAATACGAAGGCGATTAAATGTGTAACGTGCGACAACTATTTGATGTGTACCAGCAGGTGGAAGTTTGAACGCCACCTAGAAAGTATAAAACACTGTTCTGCAATCCGTGGCGAACGATATAACGAACAATTACTATTTGGTATAGGTGTTTTATTCTATGTAATAAACTTTACTAGATCAACAAGCGATTGGAGCAAGTATTCGGATTATACATTATAAGTCGGACATCGTTAAGAAACTTTATGCCATCTATATATATTGTAAAGAGGATTAAAGCAGAATTGAAAGATAAAAACTTGAAGTTATGTGTGGACGAAACAAACGATCGGCAAAAAGATTCTGCGGTAAATGTGATGGTACGTACAGTGGAACAGTTTGAACCGTCATCTCCTATCTTACTTGCTTCCAAAAAAATTGCAAAATATACTAGCGATGAAATTTTAAAAGTGGTGTTGAGAGCAACTTTTAATGTCTATGAATGACGGTGCCGGGTACCGTTAACATGCTTTCCTTAGGCCGATTCTTAGAGCAGAAAGTGGCAATTTATTACATGTATGATGTAAAATCCATGCTTTAAACCTTGTGGCGCAATTGACTCGTAAATGTTATCCACGAGTAAATGCTTGAATATCTCATACGAAGGCAGTATTTCTAAAGTCCCCAAAACGTACAAAAAGATTTCACGCACTATGTCCCAAAGTACCTGAACCACCACAGTCGATTCCTACGCATAGGAGGAATATGGGAATATGGTTAGAGGCTGCGGTTTACTACTGCGAACATTTTGATGATGTAAAGAAGGTAGTTTTACAAATCGACCCGAGACACGCCAATCAAGAAAAGCCAAAATATGTTTCAAGATAGTCGGGTAAAAGTATTCGCAAGAACTACTATGCACTAGCGGGGAGAATTTTTCAAATTGTGGTTGAAACGGAATTTTTGTGCCAACAAAGCCTCTCTGATTTTGTTAAAAGTAAAATGTTAAAGCAAAATACAAAATTTATCTTTCCAGATATCAAAAGCAGGAAAATTACATAACCTAAAAATAATCTTGACGTATAAGAAGGTGCATAAGTATCATATTCCGAAATAAATTTGCTGGTTTATAAACACAGCACAACTAGAGCAGGTAATGAAGTTCCCTCATTAGCTTCCTCCGCAAAGACATATACAATGTAAAAGGATGGGTGATTTGTTAAATGGAACGTAGCTATGTTTCCGAGTGTCGTAGAGATTTTTTTTCACAAGCAATTTCTGATTGAATTTAGAAATGTTTAATTGTAGATCAAGAAGATCAAAGTAGGCTTGTATGACGTTAGTATCAAGCTAAAAATATTCCGTTTTCATTTTTGATACAAACATTATTGCTTATTGGGTTTTAATTTCGACAAAGTTGTATTTTTAGATATCGCACAAGATCCTTTTCCACTAAAGAATAGAAAATTACTTGAATGTAGAAAGTTTACATACCTCTTTTTCCACTTTTCCTGATCATACGATCATTGTAGCAACTTCTTAAGCTTTTCAGTGATATTCGAAATTACTCACATTCCTATTTTAGGTGTGTTATTCCAGAACTTTATGAGTAAAATACATTGTAATGAATTGCTATGGTTTGTCAGTAATTACCTTTCATATATCAAAAATTGCATAGACGTCTAAATGAGGAAAGTAGGATTTATCATATAAAAGTTTTTCCATTAATAGTCATGCAGATATTCAGGCACCATTCTAACTTTCTCTCTTTATAAGCAAATTCTTGTAACAAAAATGCAATTTTCCAATAATTCCGTTTGATTAGTGCGCAATGCGTATGTATGCGTTAGAAAAATAACTCGGGCGTAATCTCTCACATCTTTAACTGTCATAATTTCTCTTCGAGTTTGTTCCTTTCTATGCAAATATACCGAGTGTTTTATGCCGTAGATACAGATTCTTATTCTTTTATCGACAAGACTACTTGATTAAAATTCAGGGCGTATGATTTAGACTATATTTGCAGTTTTTTCCAATCGTTTGGATTCCATTCAAATGGTCCAATGAGTAAAAAAAACAAGGCCATACCTGTATCGTAAGATACCCGGTATTTATGTTATGTGACTTGGAAATTCCATCACTAAGACGGGGTAATAGTTAATTATAATTTTATTGCGATAGATCAAGTGATCATGACACTTTTTGCAGTTTTTTCTGACATTAATATCGGACACACTTCTTACGAGTTCTGACTCAATTTCCACCGTTTTCTCTTGCCACATTTTTATTTAACGTGCTTTGAGTATTTGATTCTAGCTAGAGTGCGACAGTATGGAAATTACCGTCAGGTGAATGAATTCCACAAAAGTCGAATTGTTGGCTTGCGCAGAGGTGGTTTTTCGTTCAGAGAAATTAAACAAATCGCTTTAACCAGGACAAATCCATCATCCTTCGCTGCTATCAGTTATGAACTAGGAAGGGCTTGGAATGTCGCTGAAGGGCTGAAGAAGAATTAATGAGGTGCAGGATAGCCACCTCCACGTACTAGCACTAAGAAATAGTTAATCTAGTATTAGGTGAATTACTGATCTACAATTAGGTATTGAATACCCTTTGAACTATCTGTTGTCGTATTAGGGCTATTGGCCTGCAATCCTAGCGACCTCTTGCGGCTCAACACTGGCAGCAACGTTCGAAATGACGTAGGTTGCGAAAGTACTGGAACGTGGTATAGGATGGTGTTAGTTCTTAGATAGCTAGATTTGCATTAATTTTGTATAATCAAGTGAAGCACACCCGTTGTAGTGTCACTGGTGAAGCACTGGAGCTAAGACATATATTGTCAATTAGTCTAAGTTTTCTCAAATAAAAAGAGTATAGGATGGTGCTCAGTGATGAATCAATCGCATTTGGGTCAGACTAAGACGTGGACACCTTCTCGATATTCAATTTTCCGTTATGGCATAAGGTGCTATAGTATATCGCAGATTCAGATTCGAAGCGCCATGAACGCTTAGCATTACGTTGTTGAAATGGCGGAATCCTATATTCTGCTATATCTTTAGCAGCTTTTTCAGCAGGATAATGCTCATCACTACATAGCGACAACTGCATTGCAAGTATCGCGGGACACCATACCTCAAAAAGATCTCGACCACCTGCTGGATTGAATGCCAAGCAAAGTGAGGGGTGTCAAACTAGTAGGGGATGGTTAATACATTATTAATAAAGATAAAATTGAATTATCTTGATCTTCTTTCCTTTATCTCCTCTATATATATATATATATATATATATGAGGGCTATCTTTATAACCTACGATAGCTCCAAAAAAAAACAAAACAAGTGCAAATAACAAAATGAATTTATTACCAAAAGTTAGGTACAAACATGGTTACTTTTCTAGATAATCTCCGTGAAGATTGATGCATTTGTTATATCTATGGACAAGCATTCCAATCCCCTCTGCATTGAATGTTACCTCCCGTGAGTTGAGATGGTCCGTGACATTGTTTTGAAGTTTCTCTATACACTGGAAGCTCTGCCCTCCTAGCCACTTTTTCAGTTCACAAAAGAGATGGTAAACCTCCGTTTTTCTCGACAGAGACGACAGACTTGAGTCCTTGTCCCGCTTCATCGTAACCATCGGCCGTCTTTAAACTTTCTATACTATTCACGCATAACAACATCCGCCATAAAATTTTCGTCGTATACTCGGCTCATTCTTCGATGAATTTCAGCTGCACTATTCCCTTTTGCTTGAAGGAATCGAATTACTCTACGCAACTCACACTTGGCGGGAGAATCAATTGTAGAAACATGTTTACGTGCCTGCAACTCACTTGAAGATGGCGTAATGACATTGCAAGTGGAAGATATCCTATGTTATGTTCGCGTGACTGTTTACAAGCACGAAAAGAGGTCGAAAAAGAAACAGCCCTTGCACACGTCATCAGTAATAATCAGAAGTAGCTCGGGATCTTGTCCTTGGAGTGAATTTGATGGATGAGTCTCTTGGATTGTGGTCCAATTCAAGCAGTCCTCCATCATAAGGGTAATTAGTTTGTTGTGTTTGTGCCGCTACCATCACAGTGTGTCGCCAGAAGGCCTGAAAGACAGTCTGGAGTTCGTTGTTGCTGATGTTCATTTGGCGTTACCCACGGAGCACCTCTAATATTCTGCCACGAACTCGAACAGCGTTGCCCCTTTGTCTTTGAAACAATAATCAATTATTACCTTTGAATATTTATACGTTTCTACCAAGTTTAGTAAAAAAATTCATATCCCTTCTTATTGTTAAACTTAGAAATCGATGGACTGTTTTAAATATATACTTAAGAAAATCTATTTAATTTCTCCAGTATTCAGTTAAGCTGTAACATTTACATAAATTCAGTTAACTGTATTAAGAATAATAGGTTGAATTGCTTAGACAGATGCTTGATAATAGCGTTCTATAATTAAGAAATTTCTTTTACAACATCGAATATTGTAAAATCTTATTAGTTGCAAAGATAAACTTGTTTCCGCTATTTGAATCAACGAAATTGATTTTAATAGAAGTCAACGTTTACGACGCCTATAAAATGGAAGTGCGCTTGTAAAACCGACGTTAACATGGTCGTCTGTAATTGTATACACTCCCATTTCTTCGCGGAAAAATATTTTAAAAGCTGTTCGCGGGCAATATAAAGCACAAAGATAAATCTTCCGATAATTCGTGTGATATAACGATATAGCAGTAGTACTTGCGAATACCTTCGGAACTGGAATTTAATCGAAGTTTTTAATCGAAAAGCTAGGAACTCGAAATCCTCCGTCTAATGTAAGTGGAAGTCGCTATACACGCTGTACAGGAATTTATTACTCTATTGACTGGATTAAATAATAAAATGCTATCAAAAGGAAAAAAAATTAAACGCCGACAAGTGATCGGAGTTGATTAAATGCTGTACAGTGGTAAAGTTATTCTCGAAAAGATTGTTCACGTGTTATTGCTTTCTTGCAATTAGATATATGGACTTCAAACACTCCTTAGCTACAGAGGTTCACTATAATACTGCTGAAATGTGTAGGGTAATAAAACTCTTTAATTTCACGTTCTGTTTAATGCATGCAGTTAAAGAAACAACAATCTTGATTTCACTTTCTGATGCAGGTATTAATCTATTTCTGATTTATTACTAATACTATCGAAAACATTTTGCAGTATAAGATCATTGTTAATTGCGTTAGTCTTGTCATGACTGTGGTATGAAGGTGCGTAAGAATGAGCAGTTTTTTCTAGGTGTTAAGAAATCATAGAGAACTTGTTGGTGTACGAGATATGTTCAGAATGTAGGTTCCGAAAGACTCGCAATACATTTTGAATTACATCATTTCTTTAGGCATTTATCAATCATGTTGTTTTTCACCTTCTGATCATAATCGAACCGCTAGCAGAACACTAAAGATTTGTGGTATAAAAGCAAATGAAAATCCCTAGGTATAAGACTTGGGTTATAACAGAAGGGGGGATCAAATTTCGTGGCAACTGTTTCTTCACGTTTGCAGTGGGTGAGCCAGCATTATCATAAATAGGAACAATATCCATACAGATTGAGACTAACTATAGGCGCTGTGGGTGCCACATTATTCTGCATTGCTCGATGAAGGTTTCTATGAGGTTAATTAGGATCTGATTTTGGTCCTTACTGGCGAAGAAGTGCGCTTCCACTTCATGAATTGCTGCATATTTGACGATAAATTTGGATGTTTCAGATTCCTTTCGTTCAGAAAGCGAATACCCTTGCGGGCGAGGATATATCCAGTTTTTCTGAAAATTGTAAATATTTATTATGAAGCAAACACAATGGATTGTTTATCAGAATTGCATTTATGTATTTTGAGAGATATAAAGTAGCTGGTCGCGTGGATGGAATTCTTCTGACGTGGTATATATACACGAGGGTTGTTCTTTTAAATTTTGCATATAGAGTTACAGTAAAACAGTAGATAGCTTTTAAAACCTACGTTTCTAAAAGCAACAACAACTCCTTCTGACGTCTGGAACACTTGACCACGCAGTCTGTTCTTCATTTTCGCAAAGCTAAAGAAGTCGTTGGAACTTAGGTATAGACTGTACGGAGGAAGGTCTAGCAGGTCGATGTTTTGTTGTGTTAGAAATTCAATTGTCTCTCGTACTGTGTGCGGACTTGCATTGTCTTGGTGGAGGGTGATTCGTCCTTGGGGGTTGATTTTTCGAAGCTCAGCGATGGCTTGCGGCAAACAAATGCTTATATATAATCGGTAGTAATAGTTCTTCGAACTTGTTGAGGAATTATTGTTACATGACTTGGTTTTGAGACAAATTTTACGACCACCTTTTTGGAGACCCTTTGAGAACGGTTGAGAACTTTTGTCGGCTTTTTCATCTTGGAACCTTTATTTTTTGTCTCGTGTGAGTAAATTCAAGATTCGTCACCAATGACGATATTGTACAGATTTTTAATGTTTCCGGCGTGAAATGGTCTAAGTTTTTGACGCCAATTCACTCTAGCTGTCCTTCGGTTAACGGGTGCGGTATCAAAGGGGAAACTATTTGTTTACGCACAACTCTTCATGTAAAACGTTTTGAATTGAAGTCTTCGAAATTGCAATGATGCCTCAATCTCGCGATACCACATGTCGATCTTCGTTAACAATCTTGCGTACAGCATCGACGCTTTTCTGAGTGATTGCTGCTTTAGGTGCACCTGATTTTGCGTCGTCGCTAAGACTAATCCGTCCACGTTTAAATTCTCCATACCAACGAGAAATTGTTGACTGATGTAGTGCTTTATTACACGTATCGCACTGAAACTTTGGATTTAGGTTAACTAAAAATGGAGGTTAATTTTTAGTACTGACATTTGATTAGTGGCGCCCTTTATGTCCCAGTATTCAGAACTTAAAAACATATACACGGATATCAACACTCGAAAAAATCATATTTCATGTGTTGGTTCTGATATTTTTGCGGTTGTATTCTGTTGTATAGATTGTTGTCTAATGCTGTCTCTATTGTAATGCAGCATTGCATTTTGACGTTTCGATGAAATCCTCTTCCGGAGGTTGTCGGTTAACTGAAGTTCAGTTGTGATAAAAGACTCCTTATATCAATCATAGCAGAGGAGAAGAATTCCACTATTGCGTTGGAAAATTGTATTGTTTACTTTGTATAAATTCGGCATTAGGTCAACTTTAGACAATGAAAAGCTACTCACACCTTGTATGTACTCGATTACCCGAAATAAAGATGCATACGAGGGAAAGTCATTAAATAAGTCACAAACTGCTG
Organism: Trypoxylus dichotomus; assembly: GCA_023509865.1. Lineage (NCBI taxonomy): Eukaryota > Metazoa > Arthropoda > Insecta > Coleoptera > Scarabaeidae > Trypoxylus > Trypoxylus dichotomus. The sequence goes on along the minus strand of CM042081.1, from coordinate 13,243,151 downwards.
TGGGATAACTAAAATCTTGTCAGCGCGATCAGCTTTATGATAGTCAAGTGACAGTTACCGTTGCGTACGCAGGCAGTGTTAAAATGGCGACCGGGCTCGAAGAGTGTACTGTGGAAGAGCAGCGTACTGTTGTGCGTTCCTTTTTCTCATGGTTTAACCTACGAGCTGATGCACAATTATTTAAATTTTCCAAAAGTTTGCTCACGGTGGGTACCTAAACAACTCACCAAGGAAGATTGAAAGATTCGAATGGACTTGTCCTTGCAACGCCTCACTCGGTACGCAAAGTAGAAGGAAAACATGCTTAACAGGATTGTTACTGGTGGTGACTCATGGGGACACCACTACCAACCCTAAACAAAACGTGTTTCAAGGCAATGAAAATTCAAGGTTGTGCTCTCAACTGGTAATGCTTGCCGTGCTCTGGAATTCTCAAAGACCATTTTCAGAATAGAAATGAGAACATTACTGTTGAATCATACTGTAGAACTTTGTTGTTGCTTCGAGATGCAACCCGACGAAAACATCCAGACCTACTGCTGTATCACAATAATGACAAGCCGCATGAGGCCCACTTGACCCAGGCGAGACTGGCAGAATTAGGGTGAGAATTTCTTGCCTAGGTTTACAGTCCCGACGTAGTCCCCAGCGAGTATCATCTGTTTGGTGCACTCAGAAAGCATCTTCGCGGCAAATATTTCGAAGACGATAACGATGTTCAATAAGAGATACGCACTTGGTTCAGACCGCAACCCAAACACTTTTATGCGTTAGGACATTGATGAAGCGATGGGATAAGTGTATTAATGTAGATGGAGACTTTGATGAAAAATAAAACTTATTTTTGGCTAACTATTTCTCTACTTATTTTTCTAATAGCTTTTTTGTGAGCTACTTACTGACTTTCCCTCATAAGTGATAGTGAGTCTTGGTTGAGATTAGAATGGAAACAATCAAAAAGAAGTCCGCCGATCGTCATTTGGAACTGCGAAAAAATAAATTATACGCAGCCGTGTACTTGCCAAATAAAGGAAGAAGAAATTCCTCCATCATCTTGAAAGAGCTATTAGGTAACTACGTTAGCCATTCGACGCTTTTGAGATTTAAGTTTTTGCAGAAACCGAGTGAAAGTGTGAGTGGTGAAAAAGAATTATCAAACAATGAAATAAATATTTGAACTTAGGTTTTTATCGAATACAATAAATTGAAGGAGAAAGATTTAACTGTTTAGGAATTGTCGAGTCTAATTATTATTTCTTTTGATAAATTATAAGAATTTTCCTTATTTTGACCAACCCGCACATTAATTTTCTGTAAATAATCCTACCTCTTTTATAAACTTTTTTTTACTTTGATAGTTTTGGAAATGAAAAGTTCGCTATAACTGACACCAAGAGTTCCTTTCGTAAAGAGAGCTGCTATTTCAACAATTCAATAAGAAAACACAAGTTGACATTTATATGTTCAAAGCATACTTGATGCCAAACTTAATTAAACTGTTGGCGTATAAATTCCTAATTTCTAATTGGTAAAGAGATATTTCGCTGCAGACACCCAGACATATACTAGCGCGCTAAACTTATCCTAACAACTTGAAAATTATAACTTTAACTTCGATACAGGGATTATCTAATTCTAACTGAATTGACGTCCCACAAAAAAGATCTGAGCAGGTGGGCTGTATTGTGTATATGTGCGCCCATGTAATATCTGTTGAAGGAATACATTTATACGTGTTTCTTAAACAACCCGACGTTTCCATTCAAACAGTTAACGTTAAAATTTTTTAGCTGTAATACACGTTCGCGTCCAGCACGTGATCATACATCCTACATGTTTATCGAAATTATTTACACTGGATTCTAAAAATTTCCAATTGAAAAAATAATTCGTTCAGAAAGGTGTGCATGGACGAGGTCAACATTATTGACGATGAATGAAATCTAATATTAGGCTTTCGGTCATATTCTGGTTTTAAGTGCAGGAGTTGTAAAGAAAAAATAAACGATTTGTGCCGGAGTTGATGCGTGTTTTTTTTTCTATTCGAATTTCATTTTGTTAGTATAATTATTGTATCAGAAACTTAATTGGTGATGATGCAATGGTCTTGTATATCTAATACTAGCACACCTGCAGTTACGATGGTTTGGTTTTAATGAATCTATTTTGGACCATTGACGATTATGAAATGAATTTTATTTTCATTTTAATTAATTCGAAGAGTGCGGATAGTTGCTCAGAATAACATTCCTTTTATGTAGGTGTGATAGTCATTAATAAAACTGTATTATATTGAATAAAATATTTGTATTATACAATTGCTTCTTTAACATATAAGGGGATAATAGCAATGAGATATTGATTTAAAAAAATATATTGTAAATGTGTTAATGATTTGACCCTTTATAAGATGATCTACAGAATGGATTCAGTTTGAGTTTCAATAAATCGTAGCAATTACTTTAGCCGATGGAAATGCTTTAACATTCTTTGGGAGATGGTTATTACTGCCAGTAACGCTGGTGGGTGTTCTCAGTGCGACCTAACCGTTCTGTCATAACAATGCCCAAAATGTGTTTAATATAGTTTAAGGAATTCTCGTCTTGAGATGTTAGATATCCAGCTTTGCAAAATTTGTGTCGTGGGCAAATTATGACAACATATATACATTGTACATAATATTTATGAACCATCATGACACATAATTCAAGAATTAGCGACAGCGCAACACCTTGGAATACAAACTTGATATTATGTAGATATGATCTACAAATGTCAGTTAACTAAATGTCAAAAACATTAATCAAACATTAGAAATAGGTGAGGGCTGGGGCATGAAGATCCGCTCTCGTATGTGTTAAACGTTTCTAAAAATAATAACATTAACAATAATGATGAATTAGCACACATTTGAATCTGACAATATAGTGAAAGACTAGTATGTTACCGAAGCCATTAACCTATCTAGTCAATCTATAGTTCTCATGTGGAATATTTCCCATTCGCTTTAAAACCTCCGCAGTTGCACCTATGTATAAAAAAAGATAATAGAACCAAATTATCCACCTCTTTCTTTTGTAATTTGAAACATCACAAAAATATTTGAGTGTTATAGGTTCAGATTAACTTCATTTTTGAGCAAACATTGAATTCTTAACGTCAATCAATATCGTTTTACAAAAAAAGGAAAATTAACTATCATTCTATCTGATCTAATTTTGCAAGAACCCAATGGAAAAAATCTTACGGGTTCTATTTTCTATGATTTTAGTAGTGAATTCGATTGTGTGCAACACTATTCTAGTCGATAAGCCATACCAATACGATATCCGAGGTAACGTTGCGCGTTGGATCATTTCATATTTTAGTGAACGTATGCAATATGTTGTTATCACCTACAAATGTGGTAATTTGATTAAGAAGTACAGATCATACAGTATATCCATCTTTCACCGAGTTGTGTAAGATTCGGTAATGGGTCCGATCTTATTTAATTTATACACTAACAATATTTTTAATGTTGCTTCTGGCATGCTAGTATTCATATACATATTCAGATGACACCAAATTACTAGTCAGCGACAGTGATATTCAGCGCAGTGAATCTATAGCAAATTTGGTAATAAAGCGTTTATCTAATTGGTTTCGCATTAGTAAAGTAAGCTTTAACGATATCGAAACAAATTTTTTGATTTTTTATACTTGATAAGGCCTACAAAGTACGAGTATTATCTGTGATATACCGTGATATCATAAAGTTTTGTGCAAGATTACATGAATTTCAGCCATATTATCATACTCGTAATAGCCTTATCTTTTGAACAGTGTCATCGTGACATCAATATGTCATTTTATTTAAAGATAATAAAGCAACGATCTCAGCTGGTATTCAACATTTTTACTACTAAAAAAGGTTAAATCCCAAGTTTACGCGCTTTCTCAAGTTGTTAAAGGTATTTTGTAGAATTACGGGCGTTATTAGTGCATATCCTTAAAAAATTCTTTGCCGAAGATCTTGCAAATTCCTAACAGGACTTTTAAATAGTGTATTCTTTAGGTGAGGAAATACGAAAAAGTCCATAATTGTCCAAGAGAGTGATAGTGGTGGAAATTCAGCTTCCGCATGTAAGTTTATAATCCAATAGTCAAAGAATTCACGAAGACAAGCAGTATTATGCGTGCTGTTGCACCATCTTGCTAGAACTAACTGCTAACACCTTCGTTCAGCTGTTCAATAAAGTCATTCAAAATATTTCTATACCTTCGGGAATTGTAAAATTAAAAAAGAAAATAGGTCCAACATTTCTGCGGCGAGAAACTACCAGCCAAACACCAGATTTGACAGTATACAGAAAGGATTCGGCCAAAATATGAGGATTTTCACTACACCGCATCAAAGTACTTTGGGAATTGACTTATCCCGTGATGGCATCTTATACGGATGCATGTGTAAATTTTCTTTACAATTTTCTGGCATGTTTCATAAGAAAGTCCAATATCTTGAGAAAGACGTTTCAAAAGTTTTGGGGGTTCATTTTCCATCCGTCAAATATAACATCAAATATAACTTGTAACAGTTGGGCTAGCAGTATGTAATTTAAGGCCCACAGAACCAATCTTACGAAATATACTAATACAATTGGAAAGCCAGTTATAAAAATGGAAACTACAGCTAACTTTGGCAAGTGCTTTCTAGAATCATCCAAACATGCACGCTGGTCGTACAAGCAAATTCCACCAATTCGCACTTCAGTTCGAAAATAGACTTCAATCATGTAGATCTTTTCACTGTAATGTAAACCATATTTGAATTTATTCAAACTCAATGTTCGAAGTTGCTTTCAGCATTTCTAACACATTGATTGACAACAGTCAATGTCACTTTTAAAATAATTTTTAAAACGGTATGTTATAAAATCTGGCTTAAGTTCAAACAGAAGCTTTGTAGTATCACGGTACGTATCAACGACGATATGATGCAACAACTAGATGAAAGCAAATTTTTTGGAATAACTCTGTAGGGTAATCTATTATGGAGCGATCATTGCAGTCGCACTTCCAGCATTTTATGTAGTTTTCTTTTTGTAGGATATGCCGGTATATTATTAGCCTCCAACATAAAATAAACTATTTTACAAATGAAGTCGCATAATCTCCATACATTAATTGCTAATATATTTCTCTATCATGCGGTGAATGTTTCTAGTAAAGGAAATTGAATATATTTGCGGATAGTATGTACATAAGTATGTACATACCCTATTAAGTGTGGTGAAAATTTTTATTAATTACTTTCAGAGTATAGAACGTTCAACGTTAGTATAGTAGCTAGTATCTAGGGTTAGATGGCAGCAGTGCTTGTTAGCGACGTTGTCACTGTTACTTTTTTTTTGTAGTAATACGATGAATGAGTTTACCCGTTGATAGATCATAACTCCGTTCCTCTACATTAATTATAAGTTACAGTTAAAGGATGGTGTGCTAGCCGTCTGGAATAACGAAATGTCTAAATGTTCAGGTATTCGTTCCACAAGGTAGGATTCAACATACTAATCTTAAGGGATAATTGGCAAATTTGTGTAAGACTAGAATGGTGACCGCAATTTGGTTAATGCAGTGCTATCATTGGATTATATCTTTCTGTCGGTGAAATCGAATTATTTGACCGATTTGACCAATATCAATATCTTGACTCCGAAGATGTTGAATAAAAAAACTATTGGTAAATGGTAGATGTTATCTGTTGGAAAACATTCTAAGTTATATCGGTAAATATTTACCCACAAAATTGGAATGACAGTGTTTTTGCGGCTACAAGAGAATGAACGTAATAAGTAACTAGAAGATGAAATTGCTACTTGGAACATTGATATGAATTCGGTGAAATTTCTACAGTTACATATAATTTTCTAGTTTCTCTATAAACATTTATCAAAGATAAAAGTTGGGAATCACTTTAAATTGTATTTCGTAATAGGTTCTATGCGGCCACATCGTGTGGAGTAAAATTTAAATGACAAAATGTGAGTATACATAGTATTTAATGAAGTTACAGTCACTTATTCCACTTCATTAACAATACAGAAACTGCAATGTATTTTTACGTACACAGTCTGATTATTAAATAACGTAACTTTTTGGATATAGAATAAAATACAAAAATTATTGGAAATATGTTCCTATTGACTCAATACAGCATGTGGCATGGGTGACTAATGCATGCGTCTGGATGGCTGCTACATTATCATAAACGTGTCCTTTCATTGCAGTTTTTACTGTCACAAACAGAAAATAATCGAAAGGTGATAGATCAGACGAATACTGTGGCTGAACGATGAGACAAACTTGTTTTTTTAGTCAAACACTCACGAACTTTAAAGGATTTGTGAGGTGATGCATTATCGTGTAATGAAAACAGCTACTTTCCTGCTTGATGTTTGAGCCTAACACGAACAATTCTCGACCACAAACGAAGTAAACCCCTAAAAAGTATTCTCCATTAACAGTTTCACTTTCCGGAAAGAATTTCTTGTGGACCATACGTTTTGAATCATAAAAACTAATCATCATTGTCTTGATTCCTGATTTCTGAAAGCGTAATTTTTGTGGTTTTGACTTCCCTTTGGAGTTCCATTGTGCAGATTAATGCTTAATTTCAGGGTTATACTTAAAACATCATGTCTCACCACCAGTTATGATAGAATCAAGAGAATCTCGGTCGTTTTCTACGATGCGTTACACGAGCGATTTTTTGGTCTCCATTCAACTGAACAAAACGTGCACACACCTTCCTTTTATCCAAATCGATAGTCAAAATTTGTCGATCAGTTTCTCTATTGGTATTTAATTCTTCGGCCAATATTCTCACAGTGAAATTCCAATCGACAGCAATGACTTATCGATTTTTTTTCACCGATTCAGCGCGATTTTCACCTTGTGGACGTCCCTTATCTAACATTTTGAAAATTTTATAAAGCTATCACATATTATTGAAAATTCTTAGTAATAAGTTTTCTTAGTAAATTTGTTCCTTTTTCCATTGTGTGATCCTATAGAGAAAGTCTAAGTACTCAGAATATATTCGAAGTTGTAAGTCTAGTAATGGCTCTAAGGAAGTACTTAAAGAGGCATAATAATGGGGGTAGAATTTTACGTAATATATTACTGGTTTGAATTGAAAACATGCCTGATGAGATACTTCGCTATAGGTATGAAGCAAGCTATATACGTGGAATAGGGGTAAATAAATCATTACGGTATAAACAACGTTGTTAAAATTATGAGTACTTGGTATATCATTAGTGTAGTTGTTCCAACGTCTGCTGATATGTTAGTAATTTATGTACTTAATATGTAATATATTACTTGCTAGTTATGACCTTGCGATACTGCTACGGTACCTCGCTAGGAACAATAGATAGTAGTATAATGATAATAATAGTGTTTAATATATACAGCATATTTTGCCGATGAAAAATTAATGTAATTCTAACATCAAAGATTTCTCTAAAAATTATGAACAGAGAATATCCTGCACGTCGATTTTTATTGCACAAAGTGAAAGGTTTAATAATAATAATAATTTGGTGTTCTTCCTTTAACCTACTTGAAAGAAAATGTGAAGATAATATAGAACAAACACACAAGAAAAGAAGTCATTGCAACTTCTCTTCGGGTAATAGTCATTATAAGGTAAATAAAGTCACAGTCGGGAAATTTCGACAAATACGTAAAAAGAATATAAGTAACCGTCAAGAAAATGCTAAAAGTAGCGCTTTTAGAGCAATGCAGAAAAATCTTTCCAAACTAAACTGGTTCAATCTACACGATGTACAATATCCAAAAAAAGTATTTGCACACCAATTCAATTTTAGCATTTTTAATCAATATCCCTTCTAATAAAAGAAACTTGTATTGTAATACACAAAAAAATTAAATTACATTTAATACAAAGAACTATATATAAACCAAAATCACAAATTTTTGTAAACGTAATAAGAAGAAAAATACGTAAACAACAAAAAAATTATACAGAAAAAAGTATTTGCACACCATGCAGAAATTGATGAAAAGACCAATCTATAATGAGGGGAATCCCATATGGTTGCTAATTCTGAACGACATGTTATAACAGTTTAATATTTGCAGTGATTTGAGTCCATTTGGACGGTACAAACACAAATGGCACGTAAAATAAGAGAAAGTGCAGTTGAAGAGAGGCAGTTAGTAATAAATTTACAAAGTAATGGAAAATCACCTAGAGAAATTAGTCGTATATAAAATAAATCATTTTCAATAATTACATGATACATTACAACAAAGTTTAAAAATACAGGGCAATTGAATAATTCATTGCGATCAGGTCGTCCAGGAAAGTACTGCCCGAAGAAAGTCTTTTATGAGCAAAGTGAACCGACGCAAACGATTGGAATTTGCAAAAAAATTATATTAACCAACCTGTAGAATTTTGGAAATTGTTATTTTTTTCTGACGAAAACAAATTGGTGATTACTGGCTCAAATGGCGAGAAATAAGTGTCGAGAAAACAAAGAGAAGCTTTAAAAACCTATAATTTACCAGCTACACTGAACGGTGGCGGCGGCAGTGTGATGGTGTGACGTTGTTTTGCGGCAAATCAAATACATTATAAAAATAAAACAAAACTAGTTCGAACAGGTGTTACGACTTTTAACCAGATAACATTACAGCGGTTACATATGCAACATCACAGTGAAAATGATGCAACCCAGTACGCAATTTTTATATGAATAGGGAAGTCAGCAGCTTATACGTTATAGCAATTCAATCATTGCGCGACAGACAACTTTGGAATTAGCGGGAATTAGTAATTTTTCACTATAAGAAAAATAAAAGTCAACGGGAAATTGCAAATATATTAAATATAACTGCATCAACGTTGCAGCATATTATTGAATGATATAATCACAAAAACAGAATGAAGAACAAATGTAAAATAAGTTCAAAAAGAAATATTTAACGAACATGAGGAGTAGTGGATTATTAGATAATCTACAAATAATCCACTGTTAAGTGCTCCTAAGTTAGCCCTGGAGGTGAAAATTGTTCTGGGAAATACCGTAAATGCAGACACACCTCGAAGAACTCTGGAGCGTGCCAATGGAAAAAATCGTTTATGCGCCAGAAGGATAAAATAACTCGCTTACAGTTTGCATTACAGGATCAAAATAAAGGTTTCGACTTCTGGGAAACAGTTTTATTCTCCTATGAGAGTAAATTGAATCTTTTCGCCTCAGACGGGGAGGGTAATGTGTGGAGGAAAAAGAATAAAGAATTAAAACCGCAACATTTAAAGCCAACAGTTAAACATGGAGTAGTAATGGTCTAGGGGTGTGTTTCTGCTGCTGGTGTAGGTAACTTTCATTTTATTGAAGGTACTGTGGATAGGTTTATGTACTTAAACATCCTAAACAGAATTTAATGTCTAGTCTCAGAAGTTTTTACACAAAAGATGGTTTTAGGTTAACCAGGACAACGACCCGAAACATTCTTCGCATATGGCCCAGGAATGGTTGTTAATATAACTGCCGCAGTACAGTGAAAACTCCAGATCAGTCACCTGACATACACATTATCGAAAATTTGTGGTTTATTTTTGAAGCAAAAGTTCGTAGTCATCGAATATCCAATAGGAATAATCTCTAAAAATGCTTTGTTAGAAGAATGGAACAGTATTTTTGCCAGACTGTACGCATAAGTTAGTAGAATCTGTTTCAAATAGATTATAATTAATTATAGAATCTAAGGAAACCCAACTAAATATTAATTATTATAGAATTCGTAATACTTGTTCGAATTAGTTCTGTTTTATTTTTGTAATATATTTCAATGTTTCTTCTCAACAATTTTAACATTTTTAGCTTCTTACCAAATTATATTCTACTGCATTCATTTTCACTGTGAGTCATTGTATAATTCATATATTTTTTGCCTTAAAAGAGAAGTGTGCACATTTTTCATTATTAATTTTGTTTATATCTCTACAGCAACTTATTTTACACTGTTATTTATACCAATTAGTGATTTTTATTATGTTGACTTTTTCTGTATTAAATGTTCTTTCAGTTTTTGTGTGTTACAATGTAGCAACTAAAAGTGTTGAAATTGAGCTAATGTGTAAATACGTTTTCAGGATGCTGTAGGTTAAAATATGTACGAAAGGCAAAGGCGTCCAACCAAATATTAGCTTCTGTTAAAAATTTAAACATGTTTATTTATTTTAACTCCACCTGTAAGTGTCGACTCACTTTCGATACGTAAAATATCTTTTTGTTCACGTCTATAGAAAAATGTATAAAGTATTTTGATGTAGCTTTTTATATTTATTTTATTATTAAAGAATCAGTTTTTCTAATGCAAATCGATATGTAGAATATTTTCTTTTTATAATTTTGCGAAATGGAAAAGCGTCGTTGGTATTTGACTTACTTTTAACGGTCATAATAGTTGAATTTATTCAAGAAATGTAATTGTTTACATTGATGTTTAATATCTAAAAAGAATTTCTCTTGAAAGAAATAGCAACCGTAAACTTTAGCGAGTGATTCATGATATTCATTTAACAGAATTTATTCAGTACCACATCTACTTTTCTCTAATCACGTATAGGATAGCAAACGTATGGCTATTGCGTCTATTATCGCATTTCTATTTTATAAAGAGGCCAGCACCTTCAAGATCCAAATACCAGATAATCACCTACTACAGAATAAATCTGCACGTTCTTAATTATAAATAACCTCTCTACTTTTAAATTTATGGTTGTCAACGTTTTCAGTGAAGTAGAAATTTTTATAATTATATCCAATCGGCATTTTGTTCGCTACCGCTTCGGAATATCTCGTGGTTTATATTTATTTAATATTCTCCCGGTGAAGTGATTATAATGTGATTGCGTAAGCTAAAACTGGACGCATAGTTAGGTTTATATACATATTATGTGTATGTACATAAATGCCTTACAGCCTATACGAAAAGCCAATCTTAAGAGTCTGAGAAAGAAGGACGAAAAAGGAAAGAAGACATCGGCGTGAAACTAAATCTTGTCGCCGGCAGGTTGTCGAGTGAAATTGAGTTGAGGGGTTTTCATAGTTTTTTGATTTTTTAATTTATTCGCTTCTCGTGTTTAAGATAGACTTCGTGCTACCATTGCGACATTTTGGAAATATATCAGAGTAGAGTAAATATATGGAAAGTGTAGGGCTTGTTATATGTGATTAAAATGAAGTCTTGGAAGCTCACCAGCACAATTACAATACACTGAGCGAAATTTCTATAGTTATAGAGAATATCTGGTTTTTTAATATCTTCGGCAAATTATGCATTTAAATAAATGCTAAACTACAAAGAAACAAAAACGCAAAAGAAAATACCAAGTTATTACATTTTATACCGAGAATATTTACAATAATGGTAACAAAAAATAGCGAAATTTCTGTAGGTGCTTAAAAAAAAGTTAGTAACTAAAATAAATGCATAAAAATGTATAATTCTCTTTAAACCTAATTCTATACTTGGGATGTAATGTGTTGTAATGTACCGAAGCTATAACAAGTGTAAGTGCATAACAATACAAAACCACAACAGAAATGAATGAAGAATGGAATAAAGTCAACTTCAGGCACAGATATTTCAAAAAAGGGCTATAGTACAGCTTTCACTGACTTGTCTATCTGGCATTTTTAATCGTTCATTGTCCTGCTTTGTCCACTTTAACAATTATTTTAACGTGTTCTTTATTAATTCAATGTTTTACTTCCGTAATGCTGTTTACGAATAGAATGGAGGTCTATCTAGTTCTTTTCTAGAATATTTGAATCTGAAGATGTGCAGAATAGCTGCACATTACACCGACTGGTTGGTGTAATTTTAAATAAATTTGGATGTGGGATGAGAGTTAGAAAGCGAAAACCTTCTGAGAAGGTTTTCGCCTCTAGCGCGGTTAACACGTTGAGTTACCGTGACCTTCTGCCAAAGTGGTTTCGCTTCTAGCGTGGTTTACACGTCGAGTTACCGTGCCACTCTGGTTTCCCTGTTTCTCTTGAAGAAGCCTCCTACGACGGAGGCGAAACGTCGAGATCTCACCTTTCTCTTTTATCTTTTCTTTCTTCATCTTCTTTCTTTCTTTCTCTCCCCTTTTTTCTATCTCTTTTTCCTTCTCTTACTCTTTTCACATTTCTCTTTTTCACGCCCACCTTTTTTCATTTTTCTTCATTTTACCTCCTTTTCTTTTCATTTCTTTCTCTTCTTACTATTATTTCATTTCTATATATCTCATCATGACACCGTCCAATTCTGGAAGTAGTACGCTTATTAATTCATTGTTATCAGATATTAATGTTGTCTTCGTAATTCTTTTGCTTTTATAAGACCTTGCACATGTTCGGGCATTCAGGTCACTAATTTCTAATTGCTAAGGTAATTTTATGCCATTCATCAGTAATAGTACGTTTTAATCAGTCTTTGTTGTGGTGTTTACTTCTGTAGCGCTAAATGCTGGAGTGAAATGAAGTCTGAAAATGACGAGAAAAGTGTTAAATTATTTGTTGTATTAAAGAGAATATATTTTCATTTGATAACTTAAAACTTGTTGAACTTTAATATTATTATTCATCGGATCAAATTTGTCCGGTTATCACATTTTATTGTACTGCATACGCTTTCTCTTGCTCACTTTAGGCATATTTCTTACCTTTCTTTTTTATGGTTAAGGATGATACTGAATTTGTCCAGTTTGATATAATATACCAGCGAGCTATTTGCAAACCGATTTCTGACAATAACTGATTTTGTATTAGTCTAGTTATTCACTTTGTAACCCTGTTTGCCTTGCTCTTGTAATCTCCAGCTTTTCCATAAGCTTTTGAGTGTAATTTATACTGAACAACACAAACATTTTATTTTTTTCGGAAAATTCACTAGGCTACAGTCCTGAGACGCCAGTAGAACTATATGCGCCCGTCACTTAATTGGTTTTTTGACGCGAAATTTTTTATGTCAAAATAATATAAGAACAAAGTATACTTTACCAGGGCGATTTTGCACTACAACAATGCTGTTTGTGTGCGAACAATCAGTTAGGGTAAAGTCAGTACAATAATTACGAAATTTCATAAAGGGAAGGGTAATAAAATAAATAATTTATTTACTTTATTATATTCTATAATAAAGTGATGGCATCCATTTAAAAACCTTTTTGTTTTCTAATGCTGATGAATATTAAGGCAAGAACTAATTGTAACGTTAATTAAATTTATGTGTAATGTAAAAAGTTAATTCACTACATCAGCAATGTTAAACCGTTGGTGCTACAAGTTAGGAGTTCTGTTAGATTTTGTTATTTTATTTCTTCATTTTAATTAATTGCATTTTGTAAACTACGTTTAATAATTTTCCAAATTATTTGTTATTATACAGCCAACTCTTACGGGTAAATTTCTTTATTTACCGTATAATTACAAAGTTATCTAACAGCTACACTGCAATATTTTAATTATAAATACTTGTAAAGAAAGAGCACCTACTGGAGGCCACCGCAGTAGCTTGCTACGTACATGCTACGTGTAGCATCTAACATGTCATCCATGTCAGTGGTTTATACGTTCTGCCATAAACATCTGCGTATAATTGAAAGTGTTATGTTAAGAAATTAGTACTTTGCAAGGCTTGTAGACCGCAAACAGCTATTTTTCGCATGGTCGTCTAAAAAAAATCCTACTGGAATGACGTACTGTTTATTGAAGAACGGTATAATTGCAACAAACAAATTATTTCTAGCTAGAGTAGAGTCTGCAAATGCAACCTTTTAGGTGAAAATTTAGATATAAACTATAACTCAGCGTAGGTGTTGTTAACTTCAGACATGCTCATGTTATAAGAAAATAATTGCAATATAGGCGCTCTGTGTGTCTCTGAAAGTGCAGAAATTATTGTAGTGTGAATGTAACGGTAGGCGTAATTCTAAATTGAAGTGAAAATTGCTGTAAAATGGAAATGTAATCAGATTTAATCAACAATAAATATCTAATGGTTGTTGAACTAGACATAAATCCGGTACGAAACGATCAAATAAATTTTAAATAAATATATACATATGCACATATCTTAAGTGGTACCTTGGGCTATGAGAAATGTCGGTAATACCATTATAGAGTTTATATTTCATAGTTTTCTTTCTTTGTCAGTTATGTTTGTAGTACACTTAATAAACCCATGGTTGTATTAGTGCATATTTAGTTGTAATGGCAACTTTATTATCCGCATGTAATAATGATGAATAAAGCAATATTTTTAAATAAGACTAGTAGTAATGATAGTAGTAGCAATAATGATAATAATAATGTGTACATTTTTATTTACGTTATTGTTACTGCTCTTTGATCACTTGAAATTGCTTTGTTTTACGAGGGTTATCTTTTAAGTTTTGCATATAGGGCTGGGATAAAACAGTAGACAGTTTTTAAAGATTTTATTGTTTTTCGTAGTATTCTCCATGAAGAGTAAAGCACTTTTTGCACGTGTTCGAGCCAATTCTGGAAGCAGTTTGTTAGAATAGTCGAAACTGCGTTTGCGATTAACAATGAGATGGACTGTCATTCAGGTCAAGTATGTATCCTTTCTGTTATAAGCAATAACATGGATGCTAATTTGAAATATGTTGAATTATAACGATGTTCATAACAACTTTGTGATTTTTTAATAGTTTATATACTTGTAAAAACTGTTGTTATCATCCTTGTTAGAATAAGAGTAACATTTCTATATGATCCGGAAAGAATAGCTTTATACATATTTTAGTTGATAGAATAGAAAAGATATAATACGCTCTTCGTATAATATCAGAATGTTCCAGTATATTCGACTCAAATTTTTCAGTAGTTATTTTCTTGTTATTAAACGCGGTTGTGATTCTATTTGATAATATAACATTAACATTATATTTCAAATCACAACAGGTCTGTTAAATCAACATGGTATGTAAGGGATACATATGTACTTCTAAAATATGTTGGTACGTAACATAACAGCACATGTTAAGGATACATACTTGGCCTGATTGTTAACCGAGTTACTGACTGACGATGAGAGTACCATGTGCTTTTAAAACGTTGCGTTCCGAATAAATTTTTAATTTGTGGGACGTGGAGTTTAGATATGGGGTTTAGTGCGATATTTAAGGATTATAATACTGTACAGTCCTTGCAATCGTTGACTTATACCATAGTTTTGGAATAAGTTTTGCGGCAGCGTTCCCTTACAGTAATTCTCCAGAATATAATGAGAATTAAAAGACAATTTGCGGAAAAACAGAACCTTTTAATTTGTCCAGCAATACTAATTCTATCTAAGCTAATTCAGTGAACTGTTTGTAATAATTTATAAAACAGTTTCTTTTGCTAAGTCAGACGTAGTTTTAACGTTACATATATTACAAAACCGCTTTGTAACGTATAGTTTTTATGGTGGCGCAAAGAGCACGTCTAGGATGTTCGTGTGTCGGCATACATAGAGTATTATTTTTTCTTATTTCTGGAACAACGTATGGTTTATATCGATTCTCTTTCAGCGCACTTTTCGGTTCTTGTTGATTTTTCTTGATTTTCTCCATAACATCAATTGCAACACGTAATCTAAAGTTTTCGAACGCTAGATTGTCTGAACAAAATACATGCACTGAGTGCCTAAAACGTTTACAAAACACGTAAGTAAGCGATGCCATCACTCCTTTTTGCTTTTCGATTAATGCTGTATAAACCTTTGTACATACGAGGGATGCCTTTTAAGTTTTGCATGGAACATAGAAGGTGCCACTAGTCAAATGTCAATAGTAAAGATTAACCTCTATCTTTAGTTAATCTAAAGTCAAAGTTTCCATGCGATATGGGTAGTGTTTAGCTACAACGGACTGTCAAAGTTGACAAGCTAATTGGAAAGTGGATTTAAACTATTTAACATTTTCACACAATAATTTTGTATTATCTTAACAAGAATGCCTCGCCGAGTTGGTTTCGGTTTTCGAAAATGAAGCACCTCATCAGTCAACAATCTCGGTATGGAGAATTCATACGCGGATTTATTAGTGTTAGCTATGGTCCAAGAGCAGGTAAACCAAAAACGAGAATCACTCAGCACAACGTCGATGTGCGCAAGATTATCAACGAAGAGCGACGTGTGGTGTATCGCGGGATTGAGGCATTATCGAGTATTTCAAAGGTTTCAGTGTTAGAGGTTTGTGTAAAAAAAATAGTTTCTTGTTGGATGCAGCATCTGTTGACCGAAGAACAGAAAACAGCTAAGGTGAAATGACGTCAAAAATCTCTAGATCGTTTCAACCGCGGAAACTCTAAAAACGTGTACAACATCGTTAGTGGTGATGAATCTTGGATTTACTTGTACGAGCCAGGAAATAAGCCCCAGTCGTCTGTTTGGACGTTCTAGGGCGAGAAAAGCCGACAAATGTGATCCGTTCTCGAAGTTTCTGCAAGAAGATGGTCGCGACATTCGTCCCGATGGTAGGCCACGTAGCAATAAGATCAAAGTACTGTTACTGTCGACTAGTATACAACCATTTTTTTGCGCTAAGTCATCGCTGAGCTTCGATAAAAGAACTCTGAACGACGAACCATCGCCTGCCAAGACAATGCCAGTTCGCACACAATACGCAAGGCAATTCAATTTTTCACGCAACAAAACGTTTAATTGTGCGTTAAACCATCCACGCTGCAGTCCGCACCTCCCACCCGTCCCAATGATTTCGTTGCCTTTCCAATCGTCAGAACGAGTAGTCGATGCCTTCAAAAGCGCTATGTTGACTGGATCACCAAACGAGTGGAATAACTGTTTCTAGAGTTTATTCGAGCGTATGCAAAGATGCATTAATCTTCGTGGAGAATACTTTAAAAAGCAATAGAGTTTTTAAAAGCTATCTACTGTTTTATTCCAACTCTATATGAAAAACTTAAAAGACAACCCTCGTATTAATGTGATCAAGGGAACTCGTATATTTATCCTTTAACAAGTAGTAAATAGGATATTTCTCCTGTAAAACCACCTTTTCTTTCTGACGCATGTAATATTTCGTTCATTTACCACCTAATCGGTTTGGCGTTTTATTAAGTTTCTGTATAGTAACAGTTTCTGAAGTTTTTTTCGGTTAGTTCGTAACGGTACCACAACAATGTAAATTCTTTGCTGCCATTTCTTCGAGAAGCCTTACAGACCTAAAGAAGTTGTCGAAGTAGATATGTTAATAATTCTGAGGCAGAGGTGCAGTAGGCTATATTCATCTTAATAGTTGAAATGCTAGCTGTTTCAAAGGCGTTAAATAATGTACTGCGGATTATCACTGGCCTTTAAAACATTATAATGATCATTACGTGGATTATGGATGGAGCTACTAATTAGTAAGTTAATTAATATTACATTACTAAAATAATAATAACTTGATGCGTAGATAGGTGTAAACGTACATATTTCATCCTTAAATCAGTTGTTTTATATATAGTGTGTGAAAATATCAAAGTGAGTACTACAGGATCTTTATAGCACTAATACTACTTCAAAAAATATCGTTTCTTCTAGACGCCAATGAGAAATCATATTTTTGTCTTTAAGTAGGTGTAAGTCAGAGTTGTTGTGCGGACTTTGGCGTTTTCCGATAACTTGGATCAGCATTCGTTATCCGAAATCTCGCGTCTAGATCTGTTGTTCGAAATCGTATAACTCGTGCCCAATTCCTACTTACGAGAACATTCTCAAGCAAATAGTAAACAGTGTGAGGTTTTGTAGTAAATTGCGAAAGGCTGTAGAGTAATTACCCAAGAATATAACTGTAATAATCATCAGATCTATTGGATGTCCACGTTTGTAATGCCAAGTAACTCTCAATTGTGCACATGCAGTTTCAATATTACTCTGAGTCCATGGATTTTAAAAACTACTACACTTTGCCATGTAACATAAATTCGATGTTTTCCTTATGAAACAATGCAGAATTTAACACTGACAGTGGTTTATATAAGTCCACACTACTTTAGATGAATTATATACTATGAATTTTGATAAGGTTTACGAAAGCAATATGGTCAAAACTGCATTTTAAAACATGGTAATATGTTACACTTTACTGAGTAAAATACTAGGAGATAAACCACAGTTAATATTGTTCAGACGTTTATATGTATGAGGGCCTTTCGCAAAGCAAAGAAAGTTTTGTTTCCACACGTGACTGCGACCCACCACTGATCTTGGTACCCATCCGCTTCAATATGGTGACAGCTACGGTCCAATACGGTCGATTGCTGTTTAGCTTTGGGTCTTTAAATTGTAACAAAATCG
Organism: Trypoxylus dichotomus; assembly: GCA_023509865.1. NCBI lineage: Eukaryota > Metazoa > Arthropoda > Insecta > Coleoptera > Scarabaeidae > Trypoxylus > Trypoxylus dichotomus. The sequence goes on along the minus strand of CM042081.1, from coordinate 13,224,776 downwards.
ACAACTCCGGCAAGTCTAAGGTGCACAGTATTATTCCCTTTTTTAAAGGAGCAAAAAGTCCAACTCATCGAAACTTGTACGCAGATAACAAAGGTTTACGGTAATGTGAGGAATGACGCGTCATTTCAGAAGTAGTGTATCATGTTTAGTGATGGACGGAAGAATGTTCACGGTAAAGATCGCTCGGAATGATCCTCTATGATGGCTGAAACAGAAATCCAAGGAAATAGGCGTTTCACAGTTAGTGAACTGCAGCCATTCTTTCCTGAAATTTCAAGAACTGTGTTGTACGGAATTCTTAACGCAGATCTGGGTTATAATAAAATGTGCGCCAGGTGGGTTCCTCGAACCCTATCAGGCGAGCACAAAAGTAAACGAATGACAGCTGCATTGACAGTCACTATAACTATGATGGTGATGGAATCTTGAATCACATTGTCATTTTGGATGTCATATTTCACACCAGAAATAAATTGCCAATCAATGCAATGGCATCATCCGCAATTCCCAACGAAACCAAAAAAGAAAAACAAAACAAATTTTGCGCACCAGAAAGATTATGACTGCGGTATTTTAGGATCGCAAGAATGTCCTGCCCATCGACTACATGCGTACAGGTGGAACCATAAATGCAGCAGCCTACTGTTAGATGTCTGAACGAGTTCGAGCCATCTTCTTTCATGATTCTGTACGTCCGCATGCAGCGGGAGTGACTTGCTTTAGCAGTTTCGGTGAGAAATCTTTCAACATCTGTCATACAGTCCGGACTTAGTCCCAAATATTTTTCACTTATTCTCCAAATCGAAAGAGTTTTTGAATGGACAACGCTACTGAAGTGATGATGAACTTAAAAAAGCCGTGATTCAGTGGTTCAATAACTTGGCCACAACTGAGTATACACAAGACATAGAGAACCTAATAAAACGGTAAGACAAGTAGCTAAATTTGAATGGTGACTACGTAGAAAAGTAGCTTAGGTAATTTTATGTAAAATGCATTTCGTTTAATTATATCTAATAAAAATTTTCATAAAAAAATTACTTTTCGAATGGCCTACGCATGTATTTTGAGCAATGTGGTAATTATCGAAGCAGTACCTACCGGATTTTGTTACTCTACGTACCATGAACTTCTTCAGTGGTCTTCCAGAGGCTTTAGAAACAACAAAGTATAACAAACACGACAAAGCCTGGAAAGTGCTGCTTTAACTAAAAGATGAATGCAATACAATAACTCATTCAACTAAATTGTTAGTTCACCTTTATTAAATGATCAATTTTGAAGTTCTAGACACTTTTTTTTGTTTTTTTAATTTGGAACTACAGAAACTGATCTAGGAATAAACTTACACAGTACCGAACGAACCTTCTATGTCTGACTTGTGCATTCACTATTATGTTGGAAACGCACAGGCATTGATATGTCCCTTTTTTCTGAATGAAACGTTCGAAAGCATGTTTTGTATCTCGAAGTGTAAAAAGGAAAATTTTTACACTTCCACATGTAAGATATGTCAACCATCTCTGATCAAACTGATTTTGGTAACAACATGTAGCTTCGAGCAAATTTGGTGTCAGTTTTGACACGCAAATTTTCTACCACTCACTTCTTGAGCTTTACACGCGCAAATTTATGTCTGTGTAGATATATAAACTAAGTCTATGAATATATATATAATTCCATTCAACGGTTCAACAAACACGGCTTACAATGAAACGTTCAGAAAAGAAACTTGCTATGTTTTGGATACATCAAACAAAGTTATGGTCGATTTATTTATAAGCATAAACTACTTGCCGCAGTCGAAGACGCCTAATTTCTTGGAATAATCCCCGATTGTCAACTAAAGCGGAAGTCTTGTGTTGCTGCCCGTCTATCATCACACAATGACGCCTTAGAAACAATATCTGGAGCAATTACTACAGAAGCAGGAGTTAGTGCATATTATGTATTACGTATATTCGCCAATTAGATACGGCATCATATTCTGGGGTAATTCGCTCGACTCGCTTAGATTCTAGACACTCCAAAAGTGTTTACGTAATGTTTTCGGGTTTTCCCTTCGCAAATCCTGTAGGAAAATGTTCAGGGGAAACGGCATACTTACTCCTTCACCCGTATATTTATACAAGTGTTCGTTATTTGTGCGTAGTAATTTCTCTTTTAACGATCTTTTCCCAAATCAATTCTTTTCTCATCAGTATAATACACGGCGTGCAAGTAATGATCACCTTTTATCTTGACAAAGTACAGAAACTCTAATGAAGAGACGTATTGCAGCACAAATGTATACCTGCACAACTAGAAAGTTTAAATATGTTAATTTTTAAAACGGACACCTTGCTTGGAGCTATTAATATATAACCAATGTTTTTAATCAAACAATGGTTAATATGAATGTTTCTAGTGATTTGGACAAAATAATTTATCGAAGAATAGAGTTTTGTATAAATATAAATAAGTGACATTCTTTATTTTCTGCAGTATGAGGGTCAAAAGTGAGTCAACATCAACGACGTTTTTCTATTTTTAAAAATTGTGAAAAGAAAATATTTTGGGCATCGATTTTTGTTAGAAAAACTGAAGGGTTTATTCATTAATAAGAAAATAAATACGAAACAACTACGTCAAAATAGTTCATACATTTTTTATAGATGTGAAGAAACTTTATATTTTACGCGACAAAAATGAATACGTTGGCTTTCACGGCCAAAGTCAGTAATAAATGAACTGTTCCCGGAATTCGACCGTGGCGTAGTAAGGCATAAGAGGGGAAAAAATAAAAAGTAAGAGGAAAAGGTGAAGAAATCAAAAGAAAAAGAAAAACGGTGAAAGGAAAGAAAGGTCAACAGAGAGAAGAGGAAGAGAAACAAAAGAAAGAAAAAGAAAAAAGGAAAAAGAAGAAAAAAGGAAAAGAAAAAAAGGGGAAAGCTCTTTTTCTTTTTTCGCTCCTTTTCTTTCACCTTTTTCTATCTACTCTTTTTTCTTTTTTTCTATTTCTTTGTTTTTTGCTCTTACTTTTTTATTTCATTTCCTCTTCTTGTACCTTATCATAACATTATACAATTCCACAAACAGTTAGCTTTCTTGCTTTTACTTTTTATTTCGTTGTCTCCTCTTATACCTTATCATGACACAATTGCGAAAACAGTTTATTATTGTCAACACCTTACATGTGGAGTTAAAATAAATAAACATTTTAAAATTTTTAATACAAACTAATATTTAGTTGGACCCTCCTTTGTCTTTCTTACACATTCTAACTTACGTCGTATTAATAGAACCAGCTTAGTTGTAAAATCTGAAGGGATTTCCCTTCGCTCTCCTAAAAGCGTTGCTTTTTGCGTTTCCTTGCTCGTTATATTCTTTTCACGTACTTATTTGCCAATTCAAGAATCTGGAATATTCTCAATTGGATCTGGGGACTGTGAAGGGTGATTAAATATTTATTCGTATATGACAACCATTCCTTTGCTATACTTGATGTGTGCTTGAAGTCATTGTCTTGCTAGAAGATCCACAAGATTCGGCATGCATAATTTAGCGACACTGGAACCTACATTCTTCTGCAAAACTTTCGAGTGTCTCTGTGCATTAATTGTGATTTCAATAAAATCAAGTCCTCCCACACCTGATGCTACAAAGTACACCCAGACCGTAATGGAACCCACCATGCTTAATTGTGTGTTGAAGATATTGGACCATGAAACTCCTCATTTTGCTTTCTCCAAATTTTTCAGTTTTTGTCTGTCAAGTATCTCAAATTTGCTTTCGTCGGTAAAAAGAGCACGTTTCAAAAACGAAACGTATTTTTATATTTCTGAGCGTAGTCTTCGTTTTTAGCATTCGTTTTTAGCAATTTGCGCTGCACTAGTTCCAGGATTATCCTCTACTCTGAAAACTATTTCCCCCAGACCTCTTTTGTGCAGCCATTTCGATCGTCCTTATCCACAACTTTTTTAATCGTTGTTGGATGCATTCCGACAATTTTCAATATTTCGCGAAAAGATTCCTTTTTTTATATCAATGATGATTCTCCGACTCTCCAAAGAGATTTCTGTCCGATTTTTTGCAAAAACTATTCCTCCGAATCACTCAGTATTTGCTGCAAGTTTTGTTTTCAAAAGAATAAAGATGTACTTGAATTTTTCTTTCTGAGCAAAACTACGCTAGAAGTCTAATGTGTTTATCTCGCAAACAATTTGGAATTTAGGTTATTTTATCTATCGTCTAGCGTTGCAACAGCTTTATCTAGATTTCAATGGTATATAAACATTTAAACGTATGATGTAACAATATAGGATAAAAATTATCAATGTGGTTTTTAGCACTGGTCATCATCCGCAAGGGTCACTGCGCCTTCTTTGAATGATATAACTTGAACAGTAATAGCTAGGTCGTCCGCAAAGTCAATTTTTTTGCAGGTAGTATCAGGCGTGTTACTGATGGAGAGGTTGAAAAGCAGTGGTGCAAGTACTGATCCTTGCGGAAGCCCTTTTTTTAATTTTATAGGACTTACTGGTTTCTAACCCAATAGTTACTTTAATTCTGAGGTTTTTAGTATATTTTCAATAAGCTTTGTTAGTCTGCAGCACCTCAGTATTTATTTAAGTTTTAGAAATAGTTCTTCCAACGACACGGTGTCGTAGGCTGCTGTTAGGTCTACAAAGGCCACGAAGGTTTCTTGTCTTTTTTGAAATTCGGCCTCACTTAGATATGTTAAGGCAAGGACCTGTTCACAGCAGCAGCTTCCGTTACATAGACCCGCCTGGAATGCTGGGATCTTCTGGTCCATGGTTTTATATATTTGGTTATATGCGTGTATCTCCAATGCATTGTAGCATACACTGAGCAGTGTTACAGGTCGATAGCGTGATTGATTCTGAGCGGGCTTCCCAGCCTTGATGTTCGCCAGAGTGTGTGTTATTCCGGTTCGGAGGATATTACCGTTGAACTCCGTCAGCCAGAACCTGCCTTATAGTTGTAGTTGTAGTTGCAGTTGTCGAGTTCCATCGTGTCACTATGTTTTTTTTGTCCCTGACGTTTCGCAAACAACCTAATGGCACGGCGGAACCCGAGAACCCGCGACTATTACAAACGGCCGTGAAAGTCTGAGATACTATTTATTTTGACGTAGTAAGTAGTAAATGGTACCTGTACGTGATGGTTGGAGATAACAATGCGCATTGTTGTTGTACATGTATTTCTGTAAGTAGTGTTAGCGATATCGTTTAGGGTAAATTGATTTTGCTGTGTGTAATAGGAAAAAGAAGTGTACCAAGATATTCATGTTTAGTTTTGCTGAGAATAACAGAATGAATCGATCAATAAATTATTTCGAATATTGCAGTTTTAATAGTGCTTAAGATTAGTAATAATGTAATCAAATTTTAAGACTTTTTAAATACGGCCCTGAATCATAATAGTTCAATTTCCCACAGTTCCATTTCCAGGAAGCTTTAAAGAATTACCAAGGTAAATGTATACACGATTATAGATGTCAATTGATTTAAATTAAAGAGAAATGCGATATCTAATAGAACGTGTCCAATTCCAGGCGTTAGATGGTCTGGGAACGGAGTCCCCCCCAAATAAGGTGTGTGAAAATACATATATCATTAATGCTATTTATTCGGTTTCTTGTGTTAATTTAGTTAAAAACCGGAATACCTAATAGGAAACATTATATTTTTTTCAGGTAGTAGTCGATTACTATCTACGAATGAATGAAACGTGTAATGTAAATGATAGGTGGTGATTGCATTATACCGTAACGCTAATAATTATGGAAAATGTATCCAACTCTATACGACTGTATCGAATGAGTTGAATGATGTAGGCGTTTCGGCTATTAGTCAACCATCGTCGGTGATATTTAAGTGGCCTAGGGACCCGTCGAAAAAATTAATTGTGCGATATAATCGGGTACGCAACAGGTGTTAGAAGTATGTACATTCTATGCAAATTTTTTACGATTTGAATTGGTAAAAAGTCGTGTTAAATTGGAGATTTATTGTCGCGTGTAAGGCGAAAGAATTTAAGCGTAATAAAATTAATGTTAATCCTCATGAAAGATTTAGTACAGTGTACTTTGAAGTATGTGCTTGTAAATTAGAGGCGATGGTATTAATGTATCTAATAAGTTAGGCCAGGTTGGTAATTTGATTTCCATAGACATTTATTTAGAAGGTATGTATGTAGGTGATTTCAAATCAAACGTAATGTCGAGTAATGCATTGTTAGGAAAGGATATTAGCTTAAAATCTGTAAAATTTTTGATTTGGAAATAAGTTCTTGTTTTTAATTAAATTAATAATTTAAATAATAGACACTTGCCTTTAATAACATTGTGTCTGCTGAGTTATTACGATATATCTGCAGAGATGTGAGATCTAGGTATTAAAAGCGATTTGATTCACATTCACTTTCTTGGTGCAGTTGATAGCACGTTGCGCCGATAACACAGCGGTCGTGGGTTCAAATCCTACCTTGACTGATATTTTTTCAGGAATTTAGAACGTTAATAAAATGCACGCAAACAGTAATTTTATCACTTGTGTTTAGTGTCAAAGTGAAATTCCTGAAATTTCAGAAGGATTTTTGGGGTTTAATCAGTATCAACATATCAATCTACAGAAGTGATTGCACTTATGTAGATTGATACCCTAAAGATTATCACTCTCAAGTAATCCTCTGAAAAAAAAGAAAAGAATTGAACTACTTTAGTTAAGTGTCTCGTACACGATTTCAAAATTCCTGTAACATTTAATGAAAAGGCATATTTTTTTCTTATTTTGTAGTATGTCTTATGCATTCTGATTTCTTTCTTTTTTGATATGAAAATGGAGTTAAAATATCTTTTGTTATTTTTCGTAATTTAGTCGTACATATTTTTGACATATGTATGTAATTGAAACAGTCCCCTTGCAAAGCCAGAACTTTAACATATTGCTTCATAACGCCCAATTTTGGCAAATAGGAAATGCCGTGGAAAAGAACGTGTCGTTATAGGGCATTTGCATTAGCGTGCTTGTATTACTTAGAAACAAGTATCAGATCTTGGTCGGCAAAAAAAAATATTTCTTGGCTACTGTAACTTAGTTATTACAGAACCACAGACAAAGGCAAATAAATTGTGGAAGGCGATGAGTGATTTGGTACGAAGCACATGCTACTAGGTACAAAGAACATGTAAATGATTTAAGAAGAAAACAGAACCTGTAGAATTGGAAAATGTTATTCTTATTACAACTGTAGAAACCATTATTAACTTTGAAAGATTTCAAGATACAACAACAAATTTATTTTAGACGTCTTGATGTAAGACCATCATTTACACCATATATGTGGAAACAATTCCTGAAGGAAGTCGTGTCCATTTTTATAGATATTTTACTGCTATTTATGGGACAGGGTCAGTTACATTAAACAAGGTAAAAGGATGCAATTTCAAATAGGATAAAGACATAAAATGCGATAAATGTGAAGAATTTGTTCAAACGCATCAAAAAATTTCTATTACAAAATGGAAAGACAACGGATCTGTTATTATGCGGTCTATAGCTTAGGTTTCACAACAATAAACGTTAATTCATAGACGAGACAATACTAGAATACTGCTGTTCAGTTTGTGCTTCTGTTCGTTTGACTACTCTCTCCATCATTAGTACGAATACGTGTGAAGACTGTCACCTTGTTTTATTCCTTTTTTCATTTAGAATTCTTCTGATTTTTGCCCTAGAATTTGTATCCCCAATCTTACTGTTTCGCATGTGCTTCTCATGGCATCTAGCAGGGTTTTAGAGATGTTCATTTCCTTTTTAACCTTTTCCATATCTCTCTTCTATCTATCGCACCAAAGGCTGCTTTCAGAGCGGTGAGCGCTAGCAACATCTCTGTTATCTGTCAAGTTCCACATGTCTTTCTCGTGAATTGATTTCACTAATACCATGAGAAAGCTGTATTTACAGCGTTTTCTTATCTCAGTTCTTCTTTGGTTATCCTTTGTCTTGTATTTATTGCATTATATTTGTCTTCATAGTATTGTTTCCGTATTCCTAGCATGTCTTTTGTTCCTGTATGTAGTTGATTACTCTTATCTTCTATTGCCTTTATTTCTTTCCTTTTGTTTCGTCTTAATGTCAGAATTCAAATATCTTGGCCAAATGGCCTGTGTTAAATATGGTGACCAATTTTAGTAGAATATACTCATGGAATATTTGTTTATTTTTAAAGTCGTTATTATTACTACCATATGAGATGGTTTTCTGTACAATAGGTGTATATAAACATTACTTATTTGTGTCTCGACTGTTATCGTATATTCCAGAAGTGTAAATAAAACAATATCAAGAATTACGAATATAAAAATTAACACACATTCATGAGTTAGTTGCTCTGCTTGACCTCTACAAGCAGTCTTTTTTTCTTCGTCAAAATAAACGGTGAACAAACGAAACTTGAAAATTCTTCCCTTTGTATATATTTGACCGTATAAGTGCCACTTATATTTTTCTTACTGCGACATCGTTAATCTTCAGCAATAACAAAAAAATATTGTAGTAGATGAAAGTATTTGGTAACAATAAGACGTCAATAGCTTGTCCTCAAATCGTATATCAAGCCGAGACGTTTGATTGATTTGTCGATTTTCTACGGAAACATCTGAAATATTTTTAGGTCACTTCTTTAACATTCAAATTCTCACAGTATTTGCACCTGCACGTCAACAGATTATTTGTTCACGCACTTCGGAAGAAAAAAAATGCATTGTATCGGTTCGACATAAAAAAGAAATAGGTATCTAGGTACAATATGAAAGGACCTTCAATATTAATTCTAATCAGTTCCTTCTATTCGTATGCATTCATGTTAAGAAGTGAAATTTTTATTTATTTTCTCTTTACGTTGTCGGATTTGAGTACTCGGAAACCAAATAAATAACCTCGGCTAGGTAGATAGATGAACTACAACCGGATGCCGTATAAATAAATCCAGGAGAAATCCACATTAAATAGTTATGCCTAGAAGTACTGGTAGCAGTGCTGCGCGTTTACATTGGAGACCTGTGACTTAATAGCAAACGTAAATTAATAGAATCCTGTTAGATACAGTTGTTCACAATAGTATCCGGCTATACTGCACTTTGTCAAAACATATTTCATAGTTACCGAGCAATAAGGCACAATTTATAGATACTACTGTAGGAATTTATTAGTATTCTTTAAGCTTAACAAGAAGTAATATGCTTAGTGTTAAATATTAAGTGGTTATAAAATACTACGCAGGTGCAGTATGTCGTAGATACGAATGTAACTGTCACAGTTCATTAAACCGTATGTAATGATTGCCAATTGAAGATAGTCTTGTTTCAAATGTAACTGCACATTTATTTCTGAAGTGTCAACAGTTAGTGGCCATAGCAAACAACAGTAAGAGAAACATTGATCGCATTCGAAGATAGAAAGTTAAGACACTAATACAGCTTATAAGGAAAACGAAGATTATGGCACCTTATGAACACTTTTGGTTTTATTAAGTAATCTCATGAAATTTTGTCGCAAAATTTGTCAAATTATCTTTACATTTTAGTCCTTGCTGTATATCGTGAAGATAAGTAGGACTTTCTTTTGAAAGGCATTTGGTAAAAAGCTCCCCAATCATGCATTCTGTTTAGTTTGATTCGTATTGTACAAGCAATGATTTAATGTGAAAATATTGTGGTTTATGACTCTTACCAGTGACCAATGGCTTTAATTTTTCCGAACCTGTCATATTGTAAGCGAGTAAGCATATCACCTTTTCTTCTTTTTTGTTTTACACCATGACATTGTTCATTTTTAGTTAAAGTAATAAGAGGATCCTGACGTCTGCTTCAAAAATACTCTTTTCTTTATACTATTCTGATATCCTTGTTAAAATCATTGTTATCCAGTCTTAACACTCTTCCTCATTTGTTGAGCAGCGCTCCTCTAAGCATTTTTACTGACAATGTTATGTCTCTCCTTAAATTTATCTAACAATTCCGTACTTCTGTCTTCGAGTTATTCTCGCTCAGTTTTATAGCAATTTTCAAACCGTTTTCTTCAACGGTAGGCCCAGATACTGATAAATTTTCATCCCTAATTGCTCGAAACTACTGTGCTAATGCTCGATGTGTTTTTTTAATTGCTTCTTTGTCCATTTTGAAGTTAACACAATTTACTATTCAATTTTTTATGAATCTCATGAAATTTGTTTGCAAAATTTTTAGAATTATCCTCACATACTTTTGGAAAAAACTACTTGTAATACAGGCTGTTTCTTTTATTATTCGTTTTAAAAGTAAATTGAACATACTAGATCCAATAATTACCGGTAGCGGTGATAAATTAGTTGGAAATTGAATTCCAAATTAGGAAAAAAGATTTTTAAATGGATCAACATGCGAAGTAAAATCTAAGCGAAGCCAGTTGTAATAATGGTTCTTAGCCGCTAATTGATCGACGAGAATTAGGAGGGTGGCAAGTTGGTTAAAGAGGCAGAGAATATGCCTTTCATTGAGCCAGAGCCCTGGGGTTATCTATAGTGAAGCTATACAAAACCAGAGAAAGGGAGAGAAATGTACTGGAAAAACATTTTTGGACGAAATCATATGAAGGCATACATTTCGTTTTCGACAAGTACATCAGACAGCTATCTTTCAAGAAATAAGACCCCTGAGTACTGGTTTGAATACAGATAAAACACGTAGCATTGAAATGTCATTTACATAAGCTTGAGCTCTGCGTCAAGAACATCTAGAAACAATGGATTACATATTATACACATCAGTCATAACACAAATTTTTCAAAAGCTAACATTCAACACATTCCGAACTGAAGAAGAACGATTCTAGGACTAACATGTATTAAATGCCTCGTCCAGTTATAACCACTGTATGAGTAATATTACCATAGATCTCTTATGTCGCAGTTACTAAAGATTCTGGTGCCGATCCTCTAATAATATTAATAGTCGCCAAAATTTAAAAACTGTTACCTACACGCCGACCTACAGACAGCAGAAGATATACGGACGCTAGTTTTAAATAACATAGTTCATTTCGCACAAGATTCTATAAAAAAAATCAATCTTTTGAAACGATCCTGAAAACGTCATTTCGTTGGTAACAAGCTTTTGTGACCTAACTCTCATAATTATAGTGAACTAGCTGCGTATGGTCATGGGGCATAGAATAACGTGTTGGCAAGTTTACGATTGCTTTAACGAATGTCTCATGCTTTTTTTTATTGACAATGGCACTCGAAGGCTTAGTTAAACTTTGAATGCTTGCAGCATCGTTTAGTTGCACCTTAGAAGTGTAAAAATTACGATAATACCATTGGATATATATTTACCTCTTATTGTTTTTCTAGATTGCTGGTTGTCAGTTTTATTTCTTTATCTCAAGTAACAAAAATCATAATTTGTGAAGCACGATGCACCATTTGTTATAATGAAATTTTTATTTAATTATAATTAATAAATATTTATTTATTACATGTTTTAAATGTAACGGCATGTGAACCTATATACCTACATGGCACAATTAGCATTAGATTACATATTCACTACTATTCTCTTCATTTGTATTATTTTTGGGACAAGATTATGTCGGAATCCATGCCAAAATGGTAATTTTATGAAATGCAGTTTTACACTAACTATGTAAAGATGATCTTCGTAAGAGAAAAGACATTGATTTTGTTGGTTGGGCTATTTCCATCGCACAAAACAACAACTCTAGTTATTATGAGAATCCATCGTCAACATTATCACGTCAAGAAAAACATTGATTTTGTTTTGGAAATGTCACGTCTACCAGCTTTAAACTACTTATTTTTGCATGAGGAACACACAAACTTATTAATTAGTATTCTTGTAGAAATGCATATTTCTACATTTCAGTACAAATCACCATTACTTGGACCTTCAGACATCATATACCTATAAATCAGAAGAGTGTTATTACTAAAACTAATTTACCACACAATAACATTCGGAATGTGTAACAAGTACGTTTATTTACTATCGTTATTACCAAGGGAGGTAACAGATATGAGATTCGACATCATAGTAACATTTCTATTTGATTTTGTAATTTATTTCAGGTAGTTTTATGTTTTAATTGTGTGTTTTGGTTATTTCTGACATAATTAATAAACAACATCAACATTTCACATCTTTCTAGTTTTTTTAAGAAGTGAAAATCTTTTAGTAGGACAAAGATCTAACAATTCCTAACAGATACCTGGGGTACTGCTGCCGTTGGCGCTTTAGCACGCCATACAAACTGGTTTCAGAGTCTATAATGTTAACAGAAACAAAAAACATTTTTAGCAACGATAATTTTTATTTAGTAACATACCTAGAAACAATACTTTACAATACAAACTTAGGTGCACAGAAATGAGGCTGTCTATTTTCTATTAGAATCAGTAAATATTAAAGGTATTATATCAGGTTCAGAGAAGTAAAAGTCAAAAGCATAGATGATTTGTGGGCAGGACTCCTTAAAATGCAATAGGGTAATTTAACAAAAACAATTTCATTGTAAATTGCTTTTACAATTGACTAGTTTCAACTATCTACGTTCGTGCCAGAGTATATCTATAATTTTAATGTATTCCTTACATTCTTGCCCATATTACAGTAATATATCTTGCCTGTGTCCTTATTTGAACCTATAGCTTTAAAGTTATAAATTACCACGTATTTGTTTTGACAAATTGCAATATAGCCGGATACTACTGTGAACAACTGTATTTGTTCGAAGTGTACGAATACAGGAGACACGTGGTGTTCCACCTATTGGTCCACACACAGAACCAGTTATATTTACATTCGTTTTATGTATTTCAGTGTTCTCTTACATATATAAACAGAAACTAAGCGGAGAGTTTTGTAACAGTAGTTCTTTGATTAGCATTAAAATCGAAAACGAATTATACGAATAAAATACAAAATTCTCTGGTTTAGATATACCTTTAATGGTGAGAGGAAAGGTGGTCGAATTATTATCTACACCTTTCAAGATATGAATATCCGAAATTAACTATGGGCTTTCTAGAACATTGAGTTCTCTCCACATTATATGGAATTGATAATTTCTCTTTTCGAAAATAAAATTTAAACGACTAATACAATTGTTTTTTTCTTTTGTATTTAGACTTGTATCACGCCTTCAGTATTTAGTTATAATATGCGACATACAACACGAATTTGGATGAAGAGTGATATGTTACTAACATCAGTAGGTTAAATAATACATAGTAATGAATATTTAGGAGATATGAAGGTTTTTCTTAATTCGAGAAAAGTCAAGCACATAGGTTAATCCAAGTAACATTAATGCATTCATTTTTGTGCATAAAAATTGCGAACTTTTTAAAAGCTAGGAGATAATGCACACCCATAATACCCGCGGCATCAAGGCACCATGTCTATTGTCTCCACAGACAAGTAAGGCGTTAGTTTTTAAAAGAGTAACGACTCAAATTGTTAAAGTGTACAATCCGCACGAACTGAAAAGTAGTGAAGTCAGCAAATTTAAACCACAACTCCGTGCATGTCTTCAGAAAATAATACTCTATTCCGTTGCAGAGTTTTTCAAAATAAGTTTTAATTTTACATGTTGACAAAAGTAATGTTGTAAGTAATTGTTAGTTTGTCTAGATGTTTATATGTAGAATGTGTCCTTGTTGTTTATGTTTATTGCATTTACGTGTATTTGTATTGACTTGTTCAACGCTTTATTGGCATTACTGAATAAAATGTATATTATTACCACCTGTTACGTAGGAAATATTCAAATTTACATCATACTTGAGATAACAGTAACAAAGTATAGATTCCGAAAGCAACACAAAGCCATTTAATGATATCGTGAAAAAACTTTAAATAAGGACAAACAGGTAAATTTATATCTGCCGTTTTAAGAGTGTTTTAGATATTTAATTACATAAGGAAGTATCCGTACAACTAACCGTAATTGCATTTCAGCTCCTGTGAGTAAAACCACTTTGTGTTGCCTTTAGCAACGTTATAAACTGCATTACATACACTATGAGTTAAATTTATCGAAGTTTTGCTGGCACCATTCCTTCCACAGCCTCCTTTTTGTTTTACTGTAAAGGGGATTCACCGACACGTTTACTAACATTTGGACAATTGTGTTGTGTCTTTTGTATTTGGCGCCTAGCAGTGTCTAAACAAGCTCGGATTAGTACGGTAGGCGGCGATCTTTGCAAATTATGGCGCGTTGAGAGATTTTCGCAGGCACTGCTAGTCATAAACGATGTTCTTGAAACTTGTCATTGATAAACGATCAGCTTCAACAGGCGTTGTAGGTTAGTTAAATGTAGCGTACCGAAAGGTAATGTTGCCAAATACATTATAAAATAAGAAAACTTATACTTTAATTTAACGTGTATTATGACGAATACCTCTCAGTGTTGGGTATCCAAAACAAAATATTGTATGGGAAATATTTCATGCAATCTTTATTATTGTCAAGTCAAGACGCTAGCAGGTGTTTTGGTTAAGTTTTGAGTCATTATTAGTCTCGGTAAAGAGAGGCAAGTTTCAGTGCCGTGCGGAGGTCAACGTGGAGTGTTGAAGCGCGCGGCACGGAGAATCGAGTAGCCGTATCAAAGCACGCTTGTTCAGTATTATTTGACTGGTCGTTGTAAGTGCTTGTCAGTACACACATACTTAGAAAATGTCGCATTTAGGTAAGTTTCGGAAACGGTATATTTCGAATAAACTAGAAAACGTAATAGTGAATATACCGGATTTAAAATACGAAGACGATAGAATTAAATGTGTAAAGTGCGACAACTATTTGACGTGTACGAGCAGGTGGAAGTGTGAACACCTCCTAAAAAGTATAAAACACTGTTCTGCAATCCGTGGCAAACGATAAAGCGAACAATTAATACTTGATATAGGTGTTTGTTTTATTCTATGTAATGTACCGTTCACTTTACTAGACCAACAAGCATTTGTCGCCTTCTGGAGCCAGTATTCGGACTATACATTACCAAGTCAGACATCGTTAAGGAACTTTATACCATCTATTCGTGACTATGCTGAAAGAAGAATTAAAGTGGAATTGAAAGATAGAAAATTGTAATTATGTGTGGACGAAGCAACTGATCGGCAGAAACGTTCTGTGGTGAATGTGATGGTACGTACAATGGAAGAGTTTGAACCGGCATCCCATATCTTACTTGCTTCCATAAGAGTTGCCGATCTCTTTAAGAAGAGAGTGGCAATCTGTTATATTTAACATGTAATATCCATGTGTTATTGACAAGGATTTAGATTTTCTCATACTAAGACAAATTTGTGAAGGTGCGTCGAAAGATCCATTAAGTTGTCACGAGAATTACTTTAAATTTGCAAATATAACATCAGTCGGTGTGGAACGGTCGTTTTCATCATTAAAAATATTTATTCCGCACGCCGTACTCATTTAACTGAAACAACTGTGGAAATCCATCCAACGGCAACTATTCCGCACGCCGTACTCATTTGACTAAAACAAGTGTGGAAATCCATCCAACGGCAACTATTCGGCACGCCGTTCTCATTTGACTAAAACCAGTGTGGAAATCCAACCAACGTCAACTATTCCGCACGCCGTACTCATTTGACTTATACAAGTGTGGAAATCCATCCAACGGCAACTATTCCGCACGCCGTACTCATTTGACTAAAACAAGTGTGGAAATCCATCCAACGGCAACTATTCCGCACGCCGTACTCATTTGACTAAAACAAGTGTGGAAATCCATCCAACGGCAACTATTCCGCACGCCGTACTCATTTGACTAAAACAAGTGTGGAAATCCATCCAACGGCAACTATTCCGCACGCCGTACTCATTTGACTAAAACAAGTGTGGAAATCCATCCAACGGCAACTATTCCGTACGCCGTACTCACTTGACTGAAACAAGTGTGGAAATCCATCCAACGGCAACTATTCCCCCTTCCTCACAACTCCACCTAGATTAAAGTTGGAGAGATGCGTGATTGTTTTAATTTCGGAAAAGCTGCGCATAAAAAGACCTTCCTCTGCTAGTACAAACGTATTAAAATCAGTTGGTTATTTATTCATTATATTGTATCACACTGACTTTTGCCACTCCTCTTCATTTCTTTGATGTAACCTCCTTGCAGACGTTTTTATAATTTATCTAACAATCCTGCGCTTGTCTTTGAGTTTTTATCGCTCAATTTTGTAGCAATTTCCAAAACTTTTTTAATGTAGCCCCAAACACTGGTAAATTTGCATCCCTCATTGCCTGAAACTACCGTGATAATGGTTGATCTGTTCCTTAACCGATATATTTTGAAATACCAATTACTATTTAAATTTCAACTAAACTTAAAATCCATCCTTTATCTTTTAAGATAGTTGATAATGTGTTAGCTCTCTCTGACAACCTTTTTTTCATCAGTTTTCATATCTTTTACTGATTTATACTTTTCATCACGTGTTGAAGATTCTATTCTATTTTACAAGCCAATATTTAGAATATAAAGTTCTACCCTTTGAATGAATCACCAAAATCTAATGAAACTTTAATAGGTTTTAATAGATACTGACGATTGGAGCATACGACTGTCTTGTTTGTACGAAGCTAAAGAACTCCCGAAATTCTACTTAGAAAAGGTTGGCATCAGTAAAGAATTTCGAGATATGGAGTTAAAAGAATTCGAGTTACAAAAGTTCAGTTATATGTAAATCAAAAGTAAATGTTGCTGCCACTAAATATTTTTCAATTTGAGAAGCTTCAACTAATGGTGTTCAATTGTATCTATTATTTTGTGAATATATAGTTATGAAGATTGACCAAATGAAAGTGGAGCGCGGTAGATTTGTTACAATAAATTGACCTTGTTGCAAAAGAAAATTGCACTTTCGTGTTTAGGTGGTAAGGTTTCATGGTCATAGTTTTATAAAACTATATTGTAGATGCACTTTTCCTAGATTCTTGATGAATTTACATGGTTAATTACAGGAAAATACATAAAAATATCTAAATAAAATGAATTTGTATGCCTCGCGTCTTACATTAAGACATTTGTTTACAAACACCATATCATGAGGCATTTTATTGGTTATTGTGCAAGGATAGCATGTCATGTTAGCAATTAATCAAAAATCACGTACCACATTAAAGCGATACCTACATCAGACAACTATTTGCAACTCATCCATAAATTATGGTTTTGATAGCATTCCTTACTACAACCTATAGAGAGTTTAGTATTAAATTCACTGAAGACTATACCTGTTCTCTTTGAACCTTTGTTGAATGCCGATGTTATACGAGGGTCACGCTACATATTTTGAGATGCTATGAAACGAGAAAAATTAGAGCTGGCCACACTGCATTTCTGAATACCATCATCCCTAAGTAGTAAGCTGTGACTGTCAATTGAGTCGCTGCTGTCATAGGGCAAATGTGGTACATCGAAACATGGACTTGTCCAGAGAACATGAGCGGGCAATGATCTACTACAATTTTAAGCTCGGCCTAAATGAACAAGAAAGTCTTGAAGCTTGTAACTCGTATTCGGTGACGAAAGTCCTTTACGCTCAACTGGGTTTCGCTGGTACAGCTAATTTAAAAGAAGATAGATATCGCTTGGTGATGAGGCACGTACTGATAGACCCTGTTCTTCAATTACCGTTGGAAACATTGAGGGAGTAAGATGTATGATCGACGAAGATCCAAAATGTACCTATCAAGGAGTTGAGGTAACTCTTGGTGTTGGAGCCGCAATAGTAAATTCAATTTTAAATGATCATCTTCGGATAAAAAAAATATTACTCGTAGGGTTTCGCACATGCTTAACGGTGTTCGATAGGCAGAGCGAATAAGAATGGCTCGGGAAACGTTAGAACTGTTAAATAATGTGGACATGGTATTCTATCTAAAATAGTAACAGGTGATGAAACCTACATCCCATTTTACGATATGCCTGCTCGCCAGGAGTGCCGTGTGCGGATCCACGGAGATGCACCAACATCAACGATGACCAACGAGATTTTCTTTCGTAGTACAGGATTAGCAAGCGCAATCATGCTGGAAAATTAACATACAGTCACAGCAAACCGGTGCACCACAAAATGTTTACCCGCATGTCTCGAGTCAGTCAGCAGTCGCGGGTTAATGCTGCTTCACGTCAATACATTGTCACACAGTACACAGCAGTCAGTTGATTTTTTATGTGAAAATAATATAATAAGTCATCGAACATCCACCCTATTCGCCTGATTTGGCCCTGTGTGATTTCTGCTTGTTCTTTAACCTAAAACGACATTTACCTGGCCGACGTTTCACGACGGAAGATGGGATAGATGAAGCAATTCATCAATTTTTTGAGAGCATTCCAAAAGATGACTGGCTTCAAGCTTTTACGTTGTGGAACCTTCGGTTACAAAAGTGTATTGGTGCGGGAGGTGATTGTTTTGAACACAAATAAAATCTTTTTTGTAAAAAGACTTGTAGTTTTTCAGTATCTCGAAATATATAGTGTAACTCTAGCAGTTTCCTACCAAAATCGCGTTAGTTAGATAGATTTTTATGGTTCTTCTATGTCTTAAAAATAAATTTTTATGTGACTGGCGGCTATTTCGTTCTTTATTTGCTGGAAAATTGTATAGTTTTTTTTTAATTCCGGACTAGGTAAAATGAATTAATAACCCACGTCAATAGCAGATATTTGGTTGAAAGCTTATGATAATTTCTGTGCACCTTGTTTATCAGCGCAGCAGATTTTAAATAGATTCTAATTTATTGATGGATTTCGATTGATTTATGCGCTATGAATGTTCAAGAATATTTGTCATTTTCAATATTGACATTGGGAATTCAAAATTAATCGTGTAATACATCCTGCTTTATTGTAACTTTAAGTATATTTGAGAAAGAGAACTAAACATACGTAGTTTGAAGTCCTCAGAAAGTTAAACGCAGAAGCCATAGGTTTGTTTGAATTATCCAAGCGTTTAACATAACAATTGATTAGTTCAGATTTACGAGTATCGAACAGAAGCTTTGAATGATAAAGGGAATGTCGTAAAATCTATTATTAATCGGGCATAGCGTGTTTTGACGTATTTTTACGCCCACAATTGATTTAACGGTCATTACTTTATAAATATATATTATGTGTAGTATAAATATATTCATTTTATTCACATTTGATCGCGAGTAAATAAATAGTAGGCACTACATTTAACCAATGATGTGATAACTGTAGTAAATACTCTCCTTTTCACTTAACTACATATATTTTTTGCAAGTATCAGGTATGTGTTTATTTTGTTGCCTACGAATCGGGCTTTAAACAAATTGGTTTGGCAAATAAATGTCCCGCTCTTTATTTTTCCTATGCTTTATTGCCCACTCAACGTGGTAAGTTGAGATTATGAAATGGTGTTTTTTTAGAGTCTTGGGCAGTTTATGAGGTTCGAATCGAAAAGCAACGTACTTATTTACCGCTCCAAAGCCAATAATTAAATAGTGCGTCTCAAAACAAGTTCGTTTAATGTAAATCGACTTTAAAATGTAATTTTTTATTTTGTAATTCGATGCAAGCAGCTTCAAAGTACTTTCCTTATTGATCGGTTGTAAATTTTAAATTAGTAATCATTCGAAGATATTTAATTATCAAGATCGTACACAGGCGACATAGAAATTGTGATCAAATAGTAGTTAGAATGAGATATGACGTTAAAGGATCAACATAACTATTTAGAGGACCAAACAGTACGAAAGAGAAGAATACCATTAATTGGTAGTAGTGTAGAAATTATCAATGGAAAAATGAATAAAAAAAGAATAAAGTAGAGTAAATGAACAGAGTATATTACAAAACACCACATATTGAGGTATCATTAAGGATTTCCAAGACGTCAATGCAAAAACGTTGCGTGAATATTTATGTGTAAAAAATAGTTTCCCACCGAATACCGCTGTTGACCGAAGAAAAGAAAGCAGCTAGGGTTAATTGGTGTCAAAGAGCTCTAGATCGCTTCAACGCCGGAAAATCTAAAAACGTGTACAACATCTTCAGTGATAATGAATCTTGGATTTACTCAAATGGGCCAGAAAATAAACCCCAGTCTTCTATTCTCGAAGTCGTCTCCAAAGAGATGGTCGCAACATTTGGCCCGAAAGCAGGTCATGTTGCAGCAGCTCTTCTACAAGGCGAAAGAACTGTTACTGCCGATTGGAACACAAGCATTTGTTTGCCACAAGTCATCGGTGAGCTGCGAAAAACCAACTCCTAACGACAAATCATTCTCCACCAAGATAATGCAAGTTCAGACACAGCACGCCAGACAATTGAATTTTTAACGCAATAAAACGTTGAATTGTTAGACCATCCTCCATACAGTCCTGACTTAAGTGCCAACGGCTTCCTTACTTTTTCGAAAATCAAGAACGGACTTTATGGTCAAAGTTCCAGTGGTCAGAAGGAGCAATCGATGTCTTCAAAAAGGCAATTTTTACTGTACCAACAAACGAGCGGAATAACTGCTTCCAGAGTTGGTTCCAGCGCATGGAAAAGTGCATTAGTCTTTGTGAAAAATACTTTGAAAAACAATAAGTCTTTAAGAGCTATTTACTGCTTCATGGCAGCTGTCTGTGCAAAACTTGAACGACTGCCCTCGTATTTCCAGCAGAAATGTGGAATTAGCGAGATGCCGCAGCTGCAAGACTACAAATTGCGTTGGAGGCTGGCATAATGGCTCGCAGTCACAATATGCGCATCCTACAACGTGAAAGAACTAGCACATGTACATTATTAGCGACATTTACATGTCTCAATAACGAATTCCAATTAAATTCAACATTGATAATAACAAGGAAACTAAATTATATTGTATTTGTTTAGGCGGTCTCAGTGGTGTAATTGGGTACACACCGGTCTAGCGAACTGGAGCTGTAGGTTCAAATCCTGCCGGAATCCCCGTAATTTTTATTCATTAAAAATTTTACGAAAATCTAATCAAATTAAATTCACCATTGGTAATAACAAGGAAATTTAATTATCACTGAAAAACCAGCGGGAGTTGTTCTAATAATTTTATTCAAATTAATGAATTCGCGATATTAGAGATTTCACGGCGTCCGGTAGAATTCGAACTCACACCACTAGCTAGACAGGTGCCATGCCATTTACACTACGGAGAATATAGAAACGAAACGTCGTAACAACTGGACAGACACAATATTTTTAATGCTAAGTGCATAACTAGTCAAGGGATTCGAACCTACAGCTTCTATCCGTTAAACAAGTCCGAATCACTTTTAATAATACATTGCTAGATCGAAGTACTAAAATGATTCGTTCCTACGACCTCTGTGGCGTAAATAGCAACGCACCTGTCTAGCGAATAGAAGCTGTGGGTTCGAATCCTACTGGATACCGTGAACATATCGCAATTTATTCTGTATACTCGAATTTAATTGGAGAATTTGTTTATATTTGAATTGAATTTTATTAGATTTATTATTAATTCTTCAATTAAATTCGTATTTAAATAATAACCTAACCAAATGACGATTGCAAGGACTGTGTGGATGTACAATTCACAGGTATAGCAGTAAACTCCACTCACACAAATTAATTAATTATGCGGAACGCAGCGTTTCGGGAGCACGTGGGCTCCCATTGTCAACCGTGTTACCGACTGAAAGTAAAAACTGTATCACACATGCAAATTATTTTCTAGGCAGGCTCTAAAATTTCTAACCATATGACTATTTACAATCTACTAGGTGGCCTCATGCCTTTTACGGGGAAGGATGGACCGAAAGCGAACCGTATCATTTAACAGGGTCTATGGTAATAAATCCATCAAACTCGAGTGTGCAATTGGGGTGGTTCTCTGTTCAATAAGTTTCCGTTCTTTTCATATATACCGTTTCGTACGCGTCTAATTCTCTATACGAGTTCACGTTTTTAAGTAGTGTCAGATTTTTTAAATCAATCTTATGTCCGGATTTTACCATATGCTCTGCTACGCTTGATAGTTCAGGTTTGTCGAAACGATAGTGTCTAATATGTTCTTTGAACCTCGTTTCGATACTCCTTTTTGTTTGTCCAATATAAACTTTCTCACAATCATTGCATGCGATTTGGTATATTCCAGACTTTTATCATCTCCGGTTTATCTTTGGGATTCCCTAAGAGATTCTTTAAGTTGTTTTTTGACACAAAAGACATGTTCATGTTTAGTTGTCGGAAAATTTTACTTAACCCTTTTACTGTTGGGTGAAAAGGAAGAGTTATAAATTTCTTGTTACCGGTGTTTGTTGATGTCAAAGTCGTGGAATTTCTGATGTGTTGTTTGTATTGGACCTTCCTTAAAATACGGTCGACATCCATAGAAGAGAAACCATTGTACCTCGCTACATCTTTGATATATTTTAATTCTTTGTCATACCTGCTCTTGTTTAGCGGAAATCTGACGAGTCTATTGACCAGAAAACTAATCGCGGACATTTTTTGTTGTTCGCAATGGTGCGAATCAAACGTGATGAATCTGTTGGAATTAGTTTCTTTTCTGTAGATGTCTATTTCTAATTTATTATTATTGCGTATGACTAGAGTATCTAGAAACGGAAGGCGATTGTTCACTTCTTCTTCAATGGTAAACTTGATCGTGGTAAATTTTGAGTTCAGTTCTGCTAGAAAATCTTGTATGTTTCCTTTGTTGGTGTCAAACACAGCGAAAATATCATCTACGTACCTAAGCCAAATTCTCGGGAAATATTTGGTTTCTTTTTTAAGGTCTTTTAAGGTCTTTTAAGGTCTTTTGTGTCAAAAAACAACTTAAAGAATCTCTTAGGGAATCCCAAAGATAAACCGGAGATGATAAAAAAGTCTGGAATATACCAAATCGCATGCAATGATTGTGAGAAAGTTTATATTGGACAAACAAAAAGGAGTATCGAAACGAGGTTCAAAGAACATATTAGACACTATCGTTTCGACAAACCTGAACTATCAAGCGTAGCAGAGCATATGGTAAAATCCGGACATAAGATTGATTTAAAAATCTGACACTACTTAAAAACGTGAACTCGTATAGAGAATTAGACGCGTACGAAACGGTATATATGAAAAAGAACGGAAACTTATTGAACAGAGAACCACCCCCAATTGCACACTCGAGTTTGATGGATTTATTACCATAGACCCTGTTAAATGATACGGTTCGCTTTCGGTCCATCCTTCCCCGTAAAAGGCATGAGGCCACCTAGTAGATTGTAAATGTCATATGGTTAGAAATTTTAGAGCCTGCGTAGAAAATAATTTGCATGTGTGATACAGTTTTTACTTTCAGTCGGTAACACGGTTGACGATAGGAGCCCACGTGCTCTCGAAACGCTGCGTTCCGCTTAATTAATTAATTTGTGTGAGTGGAGTTTACTGCTATACCTGTGAATAACCTAACCGTATACCTTACACCTGAATTAAATTCTGGTATCTATTTCTTTCACACTAGAAGGCCCAATAAGAATATTCAGGACGTTGTATATTATTTTCTGATATTTTGAAAAAAACTATGCTCCTTCAATCTGACGAAACTTAAAGCAGCAAGCAAAGCAGTTATTTCCGTAAAACCTCAAAATCGATCAAGTACTATTGATTCTATTTCTAAAAGTGGAACGAGAAAAAGCGCATCAGCGCTATATTCTAACAAATTTTAAACATGAATGATAATTAAGTTCATTCCGTCAAAAAATAGTCTACCGTACGAATTACATCCTGCCTTTTTTCGCTACACAGTTTCACATTATATGCGTCCGATGCCGATTGCATAAAGTAGCTTGTGATGTAGTGCCATAAATATTTATACAGGGAATCAATATACTTCCTTGATACACTAGCCATTCACACAAGTTTATCTTACAAGACGATAAATTAGAAAACGCCATTATGAATAAAGCTAGGCGTATCTACTTACGTAGACATATCATTAATAGGTTTTTAATTATGATTTGTAATCTGTCAGTAATTAGATCATGCAGTCAGGATAATTAATTGACTAATTAGTTAATAAGAGGAATTATTAATTAACGCTATTGTAATTGAATAGAACAGAAAACTTAATCGTGCATACCACATAACAGGGCGTAATATCGAACTTGCAGGAGTTCATGTTATGTAATTTCAATTACTATTGTTAGACTAATGTAATCCGTTGAACTCTAGGTCATTATGATCATTTGATTTATTGGCCAAAGCGATGTTATTACAAGACTTTCTCCTCTAAGTAAGGAAAAGAAATTGAGTTACAAAGCAACGAAGAAAACTGAATAGTTATAATTTTGCTAGGATGAACACCATAAGTAAAAATCTTATTTCACACTCTAAAAATAGTTTTGCGAATATCCATTTTGGGCTATAAATCGTAGAAGAAACTATGACATAACTTTTACAATGTAACATTTCTTTGTAAATATTATAATAAATTTACTTGAAAATGTTATTTCTGCAACCAAAGTAAGAACACTACGTGCAAAAAGTATCTGTGTAACAAGCAACTATTGCTGTAGCTTTACTTCTGCGCATTGCATTTTCTTACTGCATGCACAATTGCATTCCATTTTTACTGCTGCTTAACCCAGAAATGCTTAGAAACTCCCACACTGATATTACAATGTCTAGACACTTCATCACACGACGTTCCATCACTCGATATCTCATCACGGTTACATCTTGATTATATAAAATGCAGTCATTTCGATCATTTAGAGCGAACGGATGCTATATATATATATATATATATATATATATATATATATATATATATATATATATATATATATATTAATATTAATATAATCCTAGTTAGCTAAGTAACACTCCGATGAAGCTACACTTTTTCTAAATAGAACTGTTAATAGGCAAAATAGTAAATTTAGGGTTCCACAAAATCCACATTGGTTACAAACATAATTTCCACAGAAACTTAGCCTCTGGGCTAGGATTATTAGAAATAGAATTATAGGGTCATACCTTTTTCTTAACACAATGACGGGGCACTATCTTCAATTTTTACAGAATGGCAGAATTCCTACAATAGGTAATATTTTTCCACATTTGGTAATTCAGGTATTTCAAACAATGGAATGGACTGTTGTTCCAATAAGATGGAGCATGGGTATCTAATTTTTCTCCAAATTGGTAAATTGGTCGAGCAAGTTAAGTTACAAAAGTAAGCAAGAGAATAAGAACTCCCATTGTAATTATCGAAACAGAAACAATTGCTTTGAATTGTTTCTCAAAGAGCTTTAAAACAGGTTAACTACTAGTTGTCAAGAAGTTGCTAACGGAGACAGTATAAGCATTTACCGTTTCTATTGTATTATTACAATGTGTTGTTTACAATGAAGATATTTTGATTTTTAGCGTGCAATTTTATTTTCTATAATAATTTTGTTACGCAACTAGACAGAATATTTGACAGTTATATTTAACAGTTTAGTAGTTAAATGAGATATCAAATTATTAAATAAGATTTGGGGATTATTCTATCAACGACGTAATCACATTTAAGTGAATTACCGAAAAACGTAGAATTACAAATAAAAATTGACCTGTTTTTGGAAATATAGAAAGATATAGTTTTTACTTGCATATTTAATTTATACGTATATACGAGGGCGAATCAAATATGAACCGGACTTTGGTCTTAAAACACCTATTGGTACAGTAAAAACAATTTCAATGCAAGTTTTCCCGAACGAACCGGAAGCTTTTTAATTTCGTCGTGAAAGAATGAATGTGGTCGCGTCTCTAACCAATTGCGTATGAACATTTTCACATCTTTGTCGTCGTCAAAGTAGTGACCACCCAGTTCTTCTTTTAGTGGCCCAAACATATGGTAGTCACACGGTGATAGATCGGAACTGTAGGGCGGATGTAGCAGTGTTTCCCAATGAATTTTGTCCAAGTTATTTTGGATCATTGCAGCTTTTTGTGGCCGAGCAATGTCATGGAGTAGAATCGCACTTCGAATAGACATGTCTCGCCTTTTTCGTTAATTATCTGTACGCTGTTCCTTTAGAATATCAATGAGCAGTATGGCTCTAGAATCTGAAATGGATATTGGCTTTCCGTGGTGCTGTCTCTCCATACTTTCGCCACTTCATGCTTGTCTGCTTAGACTCCGATGTGTAATGGTGCGCTCATGTCTCACCATAGGTGACAATATTCCTCAACAAATCATCCTCCTATGCTCGATGTTGTGCCACAAGCCTTTCTCACACGGTCACACGGTTTGTTTTCTGATTTTCTATCAAGAGTTGAGGAACTCACCTTGGCTACCCCTTTCGGTATCCTAAATCATCTGAAATGATGAATTTGCACTCCCATATGATATACCGACATGTGCGGCAATTTCCTATATTGCGGTCACCTTCAATCAGCTTGCGGATCGCACGAATATTCGCCTCACTGGTGCTCGTCCACGTTCAGCATGCATAGCTCTCGTTTTTCACTGACTCTCGGTCACCGGAAAGTTCTTTGTGCCAGTTGTAGACTTGGGTCGTTCAAAGCGTTTTCTCAACGAACTGTGCAGTTAGTCGATTCAAAATTTCGACAGATTTTACGCCATCCTGGGGTACGTTACTCAACAGATGTGTTCACCTCTTGCTCATGATGCTACTAACAGCTCATACCCAGGACAGTTCTGTACAATTTAAAGCACATCGCTACAACTTTCCACATGGGGATTTAGTCCCTTTAGCGTTTTATTAATTCTAGTTACAAATAAATAAATATATAATGAAGTTAGTTCTTCCACAATAATTTTAAGGATGCTGTGTTACGAACAACTGTTATTAATGTTAACATTTTCGAGTAAAATATGTACAATATTTTCTTAATACTTGTTTGATGGCAAATAGTGGATCTAGTCTGAGTCAAATAACTCGATATTTCGCCAAATAAGCTGACAAAAGTACTCCTCTATTCCTTCGTTTCTAAGTGATCCGAATGATATCAAATCCTCCAAATGAAATGTTGCTTTAGTACTTGTCTTTAGTTTACTGGAAATTTGCATTTGCTCTAAAAGACAATGGGAATGTGATTTCATAGATTATTGTGAGAAGATACTCTCACTTACTCGAATCTGGATACCAATTGTACACATTCTTTCACAGTCATTGCATTAGTTGTCAATGGTATTACTAAAATATTTACTTTACTACGATACGCAAAGTTGACGTATGTAATATATACTTACTAACATGAAGGAGTACAGTATAATCGTGATCTAGCTGGACAACACTCTTCAGTCAAAAGCGAATTCTGTTCAGTGGGTCTATTATGGAACTCTGTAGGTAGGTATTAGGTATAATTTTGTGTGTCGATTGTAGCTCTCTTCTATTTTCTTTTCTAATAATTCCCTTTTAGCTGGTTTTATTATATTTTTGGCTTCTTTTCTTATATTTGCGTTTGCGTCCTTGTCTTTTTCTTTGGTGATATTTATCCATATTAGTCTGGCTTGCGTTTTCTGTTTAGTTATCACCTGGCAGTCATCGTTGAACCAATGTTTGTTATTCTTTTTTACCGTCCCTATTACTTCTTCTGCTGCAATGTTTATACTATTTTTTATTTGTCCCCATTATTGTTGTATGGTTTGGGTGTTCACACTTTGTCTTTCTAACAATCCATTTATTCATTCTCTATACTTTCTTTTTACAGTTGGGGTTTTCTAATTTTTTCATATCCCATTTGCTAGTGAATTTTTTTATGTTTCTTCTTAGTTTTTATATCATCGTTGGAGCTGCCAGAAAGAGGAAAAGAGAAAAATCCCTTTATTCGTCCACTTCCAGCTTTTCTATAATTAAAAAAAAATGATTATCAAATAAAAGAGTCTTAACATTTATATGTAAGTAGGGTCATGAATGCTCAACAAAATAACATTTAAACAAAAACAATTTAAATTTAAATTTTCTTTCGACTTAAATAGGTCCGAACGGAACAGCAAGGTGAAATTAAACCTGAAATTTATCACCACAGTTTGAGCATTACCACTTCAGCATGTTTTCTTCACCTCTTAACTTTTCTGCCTCAACAAAATTCTCCTACAATATGAAATCCTTTTAGTTATTTTAAGCCGTCTTTTAGATGAGCTTTTCGTGTATTAATTTCTAATTTAAACGTAATTATTTTCAATTATGTATGTAGGAAACAAATCCAAACAAATCTTGGCATCCAAAACATCTTCAGCTGCATCGCGTATGTATGTACGCACATACGTAGACGATCTTTGCGCGTATCTGTTTCATTTACTTATTTTCAATTAGACATCAGGTATGCCGGAAACGTTTTCACTTCACGAGAAACAAAGATCTCGCGTTTGTGATGTTTGCTCCTCGGCCAGCTCGGATATTTTTATGTAGCCGTAAAGTCCTCTGAGATGGTGTTTATTTTTACAGCAAGAGAAAAGAGTATTATTTCCACTTGAGGAACGACTCGGAATGGAAAATATTTTTAAGTTTAAACTAATGCAGGCGAGGGAAGGTTTTGTCGTAGGCGGCTAACCGCCCGGCAACGGTTATTTTGATGTTTTAATTGCGCTTTCAATAAGTTCTTGTTTTTCTCCCTTTCTTGTTCGTAATTGTTGTTTTTTCTTTTTTAAGCGTATGCACGATAAAAGGGGACAAATACGCTGGAAATAATTTACAAACGCGTTGATGGATTTAAAGTAAAAGATTTTGAGCTCCGGAGATAAGGTTTCCTTTTAATCTTTTTAATGAAAGTGTACCTCAGTATGGAGGAGGCTACAGTATATAAGCCTTGGTACACGAAGATAAACTAAAAATAGAACTGTAAGCAAACTGTGGAAAGGAATAAATAAAAAGATGTTTAATAAACTGTTAAAAGTATTAAGTGCCTAGTATCAGACGAAGTTAGTAAAATATCTTGTTTAGAAGAGCATAAATTCAATAATAACCTTTTTTTATACTGTTCTATATACAGGGATGTTTCACATCTTAAATAATAATAGATGTGAGTTTGGACACAGTTTGTAATTTTGTTTGAAGCTTACAACTAATTTATACCAAATTATCAGTAGTTACATATGAATAAGTGGGAAACAATTTCGAAGGTATGAAATCCCGAAACGATATTTATATTTCCTTGTGCTATATTAGTCTTATAATGAAGGATAAATTATCAAAGTGTTAGTACTTATTTGACATATTTAAAGAGTATTTGAAATGCATTCAAGTATTAGTATGTTCTGCTTTTGAACGGCATATTTGGCATATGATTTTTAGCTTGCTTTTAATTGTTTTCAGGATGTACAGCTGGAGGTATATCGCGAATTCAGTTAATGCAAAATTTTCGATTCATGATTTAGACCAGAGATCCCCAAACTTTTTCAATTAGTAGCGTACTTGCAGGTTAAGTAGTTTGTCCCCGCACTCTTGTCAAAGTATGTGTATAATAACATAAATCAGACAGATGAAATCAAAACAACTCTTTAGATAGACCACACAATGTATAGCTCACGTTTGTTAAAATTGAATCACAACAACCACAAAACTCAAAATATATAAATACAAAAAAAATAAATAAATAGGTGGTGAAAACTTTCAACGACAAGTAAGTTAATGTGTAGTTTGCTTTTTTAGCAGCTACTGCTAAAAATTCAAAGTTGTGAGGATTCCTACACTGACGTCAGAATTGGAGATTAATTTCTGATTGAGCTTGAGCGCGAAAACGACCTTTGGTCTATGAAAATTTCTCGATATTATCTTCCTCAAACTATTTTGTATATTTTGAGAGGTATCTCTTGAAAATAGTCAAGTCTTGCGAAACAACGACCTTATTACAGGCCATCCTCATTGCTTTTTCTTGCCTTGCTGAGTAAGATTCACTGCATTCAGCTTTTGAAATAAATCGCATAAATACGCCAATTTGTCAAAAAGTGAGGTTCGATAAAGCACCTGGTATTTTCATGACTTTCCTCTTGACGAAAAATGTGGATATCGACGTAGCTCGAGTACGCGGAGTAAGACGTTGCCACGTGAAAGCCATCATGAGCTGCGGTAATATAGCACAGGGCCATGTGTTGAGCTTCCATTCGCGCATAGGCTTTTGAATAATTTTATTTTCAGGGCCTAGTTTTCATGTAAGCACTCTACAGTACGTTTTAATATCAGTTGAGAGCTCTTCAGCTTTCATGCAAGTGCTTACCTATGGATGATGTAATGTATTTCTCCATAGCAAACATATACTGATCGAGCTTCATCAGTACAGATACCGATGCACCTTTCCCGATCTAAATCATACACGGTTATAAGCTTGTCAACTCTCTCAAATAAATCTTGAGTCCTTGCATTTCCGATAATACTTTTGCAGAACAGAAACTCTTCAACAATAATATTATCATACAATAGGCGTATACAACACCTAAGGTGTGTGGTTTTGTTACTATCAGTAGCCTTATCAAGTTACAAACCAAATTCCGTGCCTTTAATTTTTTCTATTAATTGGGATAATGAATTTTTCTACTAATGCTGTTGTTGGCGAAAGGAACTTTCGAAATTAATTTTCCCACCTATCCTCCCAGCATAATATTAAACATACCAACAATGCGATGATGTGAGCTTCTTTGCACTTGGTATTGAGACTCCCTTAGTACACACATTTTCTTGCTTTTATAAATCTTGTAAATTCCTACCAAAGAATTCGCCAAATTTTTCATGTTGGAGTGACAATATGCTTACTTGCGAGAGTTATACAATCGGATACTAGAACTTCCAAACTGGACACACACTCCGATTTCAGGTTGACTCCTAGTGAAACAAGTGCAGACTTTAAATAGTTATTATAGTATTTCCCTACCACTTTTCGATATTTAATTACTCCGACTTGAACTGTTGACTTCCTTGTTTAATAACAATCTTTCCATTTTCCTACGACTTTATCAAAACATGAAGCGTCACACTGAAACAAAGCAGGTGCTTCTCTGGTAGCGGTTGTCTTAAAACCGCTTACTTTTCTTGTTAGAACGTGTTTACTCTTCAGTTATTATTTGGGAGCCGAATTGGTTCTCCGAAGATTATTTATACTAGTCGTTCCACCTACTTAGAACTTTCGCGAAAGTTAGACAATGTTCGATAGTATGCTACATAGGCCTATTCGAAAGTTTTATAAACTCTACGAAAGTTCTATACTTTTATACCGGAAATGTATGGGACACATCATACTAGACAGTTCTACAAGCTAGATTTATAAAAAGTTCCCTTAGTTTTGAAGCTGTTCCAAAATGTTCATTCTAGTATCAACTAGTTTATTCTGGAATATTCCAGGTCGCTGTACATGTCAAGTTAGAAAACATGCTTTCCGTTAATTTGGGTTGTTCTGATTTGCTTTTCATTTTAGAGTGCTGTGACCATTCTAAAACGATCCTCGCTGGGCTAAGTAATAGTAGAGATATACATATAAATGCTCTTTTGTTTTTTATAACTACTGTGATGCCAGAAGAACCCCTTTAATAGTTTTTCTTAAGAAACTCGATTTTTTTAATGGAACGTAATAAATAATTTATATTAGGTAAAAAGCAAATGTCTTAACGATTCCACTATAACCAAACCTTTATATTTTATTATTCTTTTCAGTAAACTTAAGAAATTATCAATGCAGTGATAATATATTACATATAACTTAATATTAATGGTATTTTGCTTGATTAAGGTGTCTATGAAAAATAGAACACTACTAATCGAACATCGCGAACAGTTCGCACCATGCATTTAAACTGAATCTTTGCTGAAAATGATTTTCAGTTGTAAATCCTTGAATTTTCTTTGGCTCCAAAATCAGTTATTTTTCCAGTTAAAAATTCCATTATTACAGAGACTGCATTCGTCCAACCAAATAATTTTTCGATTAAAGTTACGATCTCATATATTGGATTGAAGAGGAAATTTCAAAATTGCATCCTTCCACCACGATCATTTTACAATAGTTTTTGCACTTTTTGAAAGATGTTCAATTTGACCTTGTACTTTTTCAGTTTTTGCAGCATCGCATTTGCAATTACCTGAGTAGAAGTCCTTGGATTGTCTTCCACGCGCAAACGTAGAATCAAATGTTATTCTACATTTTTCTGAAACTACTGATACTTACGTTTGCGCTTTTTGAAAGCTTCGTAGTTTCCTAAATCTTGAACAATTCTTCCGAATTTATGAATACCCGAAATTTCTCTGTTCGGAAAGCGGTCGCTGTAAAGCCGTACATTTTCAGTGCTATTTTTTTCTTTTGTATTTAAAGTACACTTGTGACATGTCGGTTAGTTGATTGTTATTCATGATAATGATGAGTTAAAACCACAGAAGGAATCAAAATATTGAACAGATGTCACACTGGCACACAAACGTCACAATGAGTTTTATTTATTAATTGATAGTTCTGATTGTTATCCATGGCACACTTGAAACCTATTAAAAAAGTCAGCTTGTTATACATTATTAAATTGAGGAAAAAAATCGTTAGCCAAAATGTTAAAGAAAGATATTGTCATTCTATAAAAAGTGATTATCACATCTTGAAACTTTTCTTCCTAGTAATATTTTAATTAAGCCAGTTTATAGTGTTTATTTAACGATTTCACTTAATATTCCGTTTAATTGTTTTTAAGTGGATATTAATAACGTAACCATGGTTTGGGACGTTTTCTATCAGTTACCCTGTATACAATTGTAATAACTTTATGACATCATTTAAATGTATGTGCCTCTAGAAACGGAGACTACACAATCAGATTCTATTGTTGGTGAATATCAGTGCACTAGGAGTGGTTTGCGGATTTACAACCGGATCCGAGGAAGATGAATACAAGGTTATTACATTGTTATGGGGCATACGTTTTATGCAAAACGCGAAAAGGAAATTGCATTACTTTATTATTTTATTCCATCCCGTTAATGCTTATGCTCTTTTAGGCGGGAATCAAATTACCCCTACGATCATTTACCAATGCAAATACGTCCTACGTTAACACACGCTAAAAATCACGATGCTCCGCATTAATAATGCATTTTCACTGTTAGTTTAAGTCTATCGCCATTATCCGCCTGTTGATACGATCCCGACATTAGGCCAATTAATATAATAAACATGCTTTATAAGCGTTAAGGCCAATAAAATTCACACGTCTTATCTCAACGACGATCCTCCGCATCTGAAAGGACGTAACTGCATCGGAGATTATGATAATGTTCCGCGAAAAATGCGCGCGGACAACACGATTTGCATACTATCGATGACGGTTACGTTTTGCTTTTGTTTTATATCGGTGGACGTCGGCCGCCGTTGCTGCCAATGTACGTATATATATGTATATGCATGTATATAGGCACGATCGCGGCGATTTTTCGCACATTAATTTGCATAAACACCTAAGTAAGAAGACTCAGGGCGATCGCAGTTAACACCGTCTCTCTTTCTCGTTCAGGATAATGACGACGAACGTTCGAGTCCGCACTTTGCACTACGAAGCGAACATGTAATTCCGAAATGCTTACTATTAATATGGATGTGCTATGATGTAAATAAGTATTGAACTGGAATGTTAGCAGACTAGACGGAGAGGTAAATCGAAGCGTTACTTTTACTACAGCTTTATTC
This sequence comes from Trypoxylus dichotomus, assembly GCA_023509865.1. Classification (NCBI taxonomy): domain Eukaryota; kingdom Metazoa; phylum Arthropoda; class Insecta; order Coleoptera; family Scarabaeidae; genus Trypoxylus; species Trypoxylus dichotomus. The sequence continues at coordinate 13,191,062 of CM042081.1, read as the reverse complement.
CAATCGTATCTTTTTGATAGAAAACAGCTTGTGGCATTTATGGGTTTTAAATGTGATTACTTCACACCTACCTCTGGTGTACCTCAAGGGAGTAACTTGGACCCACTTTTGTTCCTGATGTTTATCAATGATGCATGTTATCTATTGAGCTGTCCAAAGTTATTATATGCAGATGACTTAAGAATATATATATGTACATATATAGTCACCCCAATCGGTGATTTTAAAGCTTTCTAGATTTAAAAAAAATCTACGGGGTAGATCAATCTCCATTCTCTTCGATCTATATCTTCTCGCATATGTCTCTCCATTTGTTTCTGCCTTTGGTCTTCTCCTGCCATCCATAGACGCCAACTCTACCAAGGTCCGCCTTCACCTCCTGCAGCCAAGTAGTTTTGGGTCGCCCTCGTCTTTTTCTTTTTTAAAATACGCAGTTAAAACATTTTTTTATTAAGGTGCGCACATCAGATACAGTGGCGGCTATATAATTAGCAAATAACGAGTATAAAATTTGTTTTTTTTTTTGGAATTATTTCACCTCAGTAATAGAAAATGTATTTATCAGTAAATATAAGTATTTATTTATACATTTTGTGTTTTAACACCATTAATTATACTTATAATTACTCCGTATTCACGCCTTTTTGTCACCTAATTTGCTTTCGATTTTATTTAAGGGGACAAACAATTAACAACACTTGTATTTTAGTAATTAAAACGATCTTTATTTTTTATTTAAATCAATACAAATTTTTGTGACGTGTCTAATATTTTATTGGAAATCCCTTACTATCAATTACCGCTCGGCAACACTTATTCAGAGATTCTACAAGTACTCTGCAGAACTCTGGTGGAATCGAATACCATGCTAATTCAATTGCTTCCTAAAGCTTATCCAAACTTGGGTAATAGTGCTCACTGACTTTCTTTTTCACAGCACACCACGGGTTCTCAATTGGATTGAGATAGGCCAGCTAATAACCGAAATATAATTAACTATTAAAGTATCTGACGCTTCTTGTAGTATGTTTTGGGCCATTGTTGTGGACCTCTTCAAGACATGCATTACCATAGCATCACATTTCCTCCTCCGTGTTTGATGGTGTACTTAAGTTCCATTCGCTGTTTGGTGGCCTACGAACAAACAATTTTTCGTCAGAACCGCAACGGTTTCCTCTAATTCTCATCTAGTGGCTAAACGACAATTAGAGTATATTATCCATTCTCTATTTAGGAAGCTGACCAATGACAGTATACCTTTTTCGCTGAGGCAGTTTGTATCGTTATTTTAATATGGAATTAAATAAGACTAGTATTGATTAATTCTTAAAAGGTATATTCAGGAAATAAATGAATTTAATACTTTACAGTGAAGCTATTAGCATACTTTATGACGTAGATTATTATCTTAGAAAGGGATCCAGTAAAACAATTACTGAATTAAATAAGACTAGTTTTGATTAATTCTTAAAAGGTATATTCAGGAAATCAATGAATTTAATACTTTACAGTTAAACTATTAGCATACATAATGACGTAGATTATTATCTGAAAAAAGGATCCAGTAAAACAATTACGGAACTGATAAAGAAAATGATTAGGACTTGTATAATATCGTTGATTTTAATAATCTTATATTTTCAGAGAATGGTGTGGGTATGTACTATTTTAGATAAATACAAAAACCTCATTCCAAAGTTTGTAATTAAATTATAGTAACCCTATAGTGATGATAAATAATGATATGATAGTAATATTAAATAATGTGGGTGTTGCTACAATGCCAACAACCCCCATAAATATCTAAGTTTTTCAATGACTTACGTAGAAGTTTTAGCAACTTTCTGGTCTGTTTTAACAGTTAGTTTTAAAGCTCAATGGTATATACTTTAGATGTCATAAAAAAATAAACCGCGGTTGATATTTTATACATTCATCGAAAGCGACAATCAACATATTCCCATTCCAGTATATTCTGTGATTTATGAGAAAATACTAATTGATTTATTGAAAAAAAAGTTGTTTTGAAATTTTGCAAGAAGAAAGACTACGTAACTTAAATTAAACGCTAATCATACTTCATCGGTTCAAGTATATCACTAGGTTTCCTTAGTATGTGAATAAGTATATACATAAATTTGAATCGTATTATACAGAAGCGATTATATTGGAGATGCATGTATTCATAAATAGGTAATTTTTGTAAAAATAAAATCCAAATATGAAATCTTTTAGAAACGTATGCATTGATTGGGTTCTTTACTATCTCATAGTACACGATTTGTCCATTTGCATGGTAAAAGTGAGCCGCATATTACGATGCAAACGCGGTGGCAAAAAACAAATGGAATTAAAAACATCAGACGATCAACCAGTGTTGCAACATTGGACTTAACAGATTGCTTAGCCTTTAGGCAAACCGTCTTCTGAATTATTTCTACAAAACATGCAAACTATAACCAGAAAATAAAGAAAAAGAGAGATTGAAAAAGAACAAAATTTATGTTTGTTTGACGGCAGAATTTGACGCATAAAATCGACCATCCACCAAGGCTACTTATTCTTGCAAAAGAGACTATCAATGTCAGGATCGCACCAAATTTATAGCCGGTAAAAAATCTATTTCACATTATAATTTCTGCTCGATTCATTGTATAAAGGTTACTAGATTGTTCGGGGGCCATCCTTAGGTCATTGTTATTTATAATTTTTTCTCCGATACAAAAAATATGGTCTCGCCGGCAAAGTTTATTATGCTTTTTACTCAATATTTGACACGAATGGGTTATAAATAAACCGATTATAATTCTGTAACTCTTCTGGAAAACGCCTGTTCTCAATTGAATTCTTGGGCGTCTTGAAAAGGAGTTGCCATTACAAAAACTTATTAAAAGCGCATACAAAAGTGTTTCGGATTGAGATAGGTTTCTGCATTGATTTATCTGCTACTTTGTTTGGTATTATGTGTATTTAATAATTTCCAGTTTCATAAATATAAGCGGACAAGTCGCAAGATTTATGGTGATCTGACACTATTTGATGTTAATGCAGTCGTCGTACCAAATTAGAATTTACGGTTCGCGATTAATATTAATGCCCTGTACTAACGCTACATAACTGGTTTACCATTAGCATGAGTTATATCTGTTGGTTGTCAATTTTGCACATATCTATGCAAAACTCTACGCGGAATGGTATCATTTATTTCAGGTTTCTTTCTTTTTCCGACAGCGTATTTCATGAAATGAAACTTTGTTTGGAAAACGTAAAATCTTGTACGCATGCAAACCAATTAGTTGTAAACGTAATTGATAGTAGATTGCCAAAGTCTACTTTATAGTTAATTTCTTTAAATCTCTGTGTTCCTTTAGTTGCACAGTAGAAAGACGAACAAGAATACGAGGGTTGTCTTTTAAGTTTTGTATATAGAGTTAGACTAAAAGAGTAGATAGCCTTTAAAGAAGATTTCTCCACGAACATTACTGCACTCTAGTACATACTCGAAGAAACTCTAGAAGCAGTTATTCCAATCCTTTGTTGGCACAATCAAAATTTCGTTTTCGACTGCTCCTTCTGACAACTGAAGCCTTTGACCACGCAGTCTGTTCTCGATTTTCCGAGAGATAAATAAATCGTTGAAACTTAGGCCGGGAATGTATTTAAGATGGTCTAATAATTCGATGTTTTGTTGCGTTAAAAATTTATTTGTCTTGCGTGTTGTATGCGAATTTGCATTGTCTTGGTGGAGGATGATTCGTCGTTAGGGATTGGTGTTTTCGAAGCTCAGCGCTAGTTTGCGACATGTAAGTGGTTGTACCAGTTGGTAGTAAGAGTCCTTTGATCGCGTAGAGGAATTGTTATTACACGACCTCTTTTGGAACAAATGTCGCGACGATTCTTTTGGAGACACTTGAATGACTTTTATCAATTTTTCTTTACTGGCTTTTATTTTTTGGATTGTATGGATAGATCCAAGGTTTATTACCTCTGACTAACTTGTACACTCTTTTAGAGTTCTGGCGTTGAAACAGTCTGGAGCTTTTGACACCAATTCATCCTAGTTGCTTTCTGTTCTTCGGTCAACAGACGCGGTATCCAACTAGAAAACAATTTTTGTTTACATGCAATTTTTCATGCAAATTTTGTTTTGAATTGAGATCTCGGGATATGTCACATGTCCATTTCTGTTGATGATTTTAAGCACAACATCGGCATTTTCCTGAGTGATTGCCGTTTTTGGTGCGCCTGCTCTTGGACGGTCGCTAAGATTGATCCGTTCACGTTTGAGTTTTTCACATCAATGCGGAGCTTCATAGCCGAAAGCAGAAACCAACTCAGTAAGGCATTGTTATTGAAATAATTGGCTTCGAAAATTATAAAAAGATATTTCGCGAAAATGTGCTCGGTTTAATTCCATTTCTCAACTAACTTGTCAACTTTGAGAGTTTATTGTAACTACAACACAGCACATATCGCACTGAAACTTTGGATTTAAATTATTTAAAGATGGAGGTTAATTCTTCGTGCTGATACTTGACGCCTTCTATATTCCAATATGCGAAACTGCAAAGATATCCCTTGTATATATGTATGTTACAAGCCGCCCGATTAAAAGATATAAAATGTTTGTCTGGTTTGGCTAATATTAATTTAAGGGTCCATGCTTAGGAGAAATATCAATATAGCATGACATGTATATGTATGTAAATAATAATAAGCCATATCAATCAACACTACATACATTGAAGATACAAGTAGTAGGCGGATTTCAGTGTCTAGATATACTACTCTTCAGATCAACCTACATGATGACATAAGGTCATAATAGATAAGAGATGAAACAAAATTATAATTTTAACATTTATTCACCGTAACGTGTAATTATTAATAGTGTAATAGTAATAGTATTTGACAGATTGCCTTATAAAAGTTGAAGGTATAGATGTTTGAGAAAATACTTTATATTAATGGAGAATAAACGAAGTTCAATGTCTGTACTTTAGAGAAAGCTAAAAAAAAGAAAAAGAAGGAAAAGGTAAAGGCAAAGGTGACCACTAATTACCATCATTACAGATAACTTGAAATAGTTTGAATGTAATTGCATTGAAATTCAAATAGGCTAATTTATATTCATTCTTGTTATAGCACTTTACATTAATTATTATAAGAAGAGAATCTTTTAATTAACTGTGTAACATGGTTTAGCAGAGTTAAAAGACCTTTGAACCTAAGATTTATATTATGGTTATTCATTATACAAGAAGTCTTTCTATGCAAATAAGTTCGGTTCTTGGAAATATAGCTTTATGATAGAAATAATATTCATGTATCAGCTTTCTCTTATCCAAATTTTATCTAATTGATTTCCAAATAACGCAACTGAAACGAACGCAAACATTTCTTTTTGTCTTTGAATTGTGCTCCAAGCAATATATATTATATAGTACAATCACACAGAGAATCGCAATAACTGAGTCTGATTAAAATAAATGTATTACATAAAACTTTTATATTTGCTGATGAAAAGAATACTTACTTTGATATAAAAGTTTCAGTTTGGAAAAAGATAAATCAATGGACTTTATAACTTGACTTTCAAGTCTTGATCAGTCTGAATAATTAAAAGTTTAATAGATGTAATAGGTTTTAATACGACACCATTTATTTATATATCTAACTCTTCTTATATTTTCAGACCGCGCTTTTTACCATACAGCGCCATAAGAACGTTTAACAGTGGTCACAAGTTTGTACCAACCTGTGACGTAAGAAAGCATCCAATTTCTAAATTTAATCTTTTCTATGCGGCGTCGTCTAATTCATTAATTGGATGAGATATATACCACTAAGGATTATCGTCATAAATTTCAAACACGCTGTTAAATTACTGATGTAGATAGTACGCGACGTGGAATCCCTGGAGTATGCCAAAACATACTTGTAACTCTTGCAATCTCATGAAGATTATTTATTCAATTTATTTTTAGATCTACATGAAAACTTACGAAAATACGTTAAATTATTTATAAACAAATTAGCTCTCATTAATTTTCTAGCCACGACAAGTTTGTAGTTCTACCAATTATAGTATATAGTTTTCTTATTGTAAGGAGAGTCTTTCTTACAATTTTTAAGTATGTCTAAATTTTTAACATAATTATTACACTTAATTACCGGTACCTCCACCAAAAATTATACCAATAAAAGGATAGAATTTACGTCAAATTGATACTTAGATTAATAATAGATGTAAGTATGTTATTGCAGTATATTTAACTACTTTTGCTGACTGTCTTGTCTAAACACTCTCAACGATTTTTCAGTTTTGCCTAATAAATTAATATGGATCGTAGTCTAAAGTATAGGGTTAAAGGCTGTAAGATTCCTATCGTTAATATTGAAAACTAGTGAGAAACGACGATTAGAATATACCAGAAATTGTCAACATTGTCAGATCGAAAATTAGAAGGTTTTGGGATTTGATGAAACAAATTCAAACAACGTGAAACCACGACTATCATAATAATAGCAATCTATTTATTTTTTTGCTAAGGCTTTCGATAGGGTTGAACATCAAACCCTATTACGTAAACTGAATATGTGGGGTATCTCTGACGATCTGATATTGTTGTTGCAATCCTATTTGAGTGGGCGTACCAATTACGTTGAATACCGTGGTTTTCGGTCCGGCTTATCAGTCTCCTTCAGGGCTCTGTTCTTGGATCGCTCCTTTTTCATTAATGACCTTCCTGACCGGCTTAGATCTAAATGCTTACTATACGTCGATGATCTTAAAATTTTTCGCAGAATATACTCCGGTGCAGATTGTGACATTTTGCAGGGTGACCTGCTATCTATTCACCTTTGGTGTCTGCAGAACCGTTTACCACTAAATATTGCTAAGTGTAAAGCGATGACGTTTACCCGTAGAACTGATACAGTGGGGTATGCGTACAATGTTGGCGGTGAACTTTTAACACGTTGTGAGGAGTACAGAGATCTTGGTATATTTTTTGAGATTAAGCTAACATTTAACAAGCATATTGTAAGTATATGTCAACAGTCTCTTAAAACGTTAAGCTTTCTGTTTCGTAATACTAAACATTTGAGTAGTGATCCCTTGTTGCTGCATATAATGCATTTGTTCGAGCGAGATTAGAATATGGTTCTATTGTGTGGAATCCGGGATATCATGAATATATCAATTTAGTTGAGATGGTACAGCGTAAATTTTTGAAAACCTTATATTTCCGTAAATACCACGTTTTTTTGCAACATGGCTATCTATATACTAATCTTCTAAAAGAATTTGCATTTATTTCTTTGGCGGATCGTCGTGTTGTATCACTAATAATTTTTGCACATAGAATTGTAAACGGAGATTTACAGGTTCCGGATTTGCTGTGCCTTTTGAATTTTTATATACCGAGACTTTGTAGTAGGAATAGTTTAACTTTTTATCTTCCCGTGGCTAACACGCGCCACCATTGTCAGTTACCACTTACGTCAATATGTAACAGCGTTAATGTATATGCATCCAGATTTGATTTGTTTAACATATCTATCAGTGCTTTGAGGCAACTCTTGTTAGAGCAATTTTGTGTTGCTTAAGAAATTTTTGTATTCTCATTTGCTTTTATTTGGTATTACGCATTTATTATTGTTTCATAGTAGTTATTATGGTACGATAATCCTGTAATAAGCTGTGTGCTGTTAGGTAATAAATTATTATTATTATTATTTATTTGCTGTGAGTTCTACTAGAATTTTAAAGATGCAGCTCTAAAAATATGCAGAAGGTGTCGCAAAAGGATATTTGGGAAACATTTTTTTCCTATAAAAAAATACCCCCTATCATATAACTTAAACTAAAGCTTTGATATATGAAAGAGGATTCTGCCTCGTGAAGTAACTTACAAAATCCCCAAATCTCAATACAATGGAGCATTTATATAATAAAATCATCAAAGAAATTTATTCATACATATTGCCAACCTTTCAACAAAATTTTACCATACCACAACAAAGATAGAATGCCAAATAATTATATCACACATACCAGAAGTAGTCGATATTTCTTTATATAAAAATTGACATATATAGAGAAAGGAAATTATTGAAGTATAGAATAGATATAGCTTACAAAAGGTCCATACACTCATATACTTACTACTGATATGTGTAGTATGTTTTACATCATAATCAATTATAAAATTATTTACGTTTAAGTTCAGGGAATTAAAATATTGATTTAATACAATCTGTTCTTACAATACCTTGCTTTGAATTCTATTTGGGATAATTAACGATATAATTTGTTATCATTATTTGAAATACAAAACAGAGTCCATTTTAAATATTTTTTCGATAATAATAAACACCGGAGGTATTTATGAAGAATTAATTTACTTATAGAAATACGTTAAAATTACATATTATAGAATATATTTGGTAATTGAATTAACATATGCAAATCAATAATGAATCGAAAATATCAACATGGATGGCATTGGATTGGTTCCCTCGTGTCTCATTTAAAATATTAGAACATAAACAAAATCCTGGCGGTCGATATTTTTTGGTACGACAAGTGATCATCTAACATTTGAAAGTGTATATAATCTACACATAACCAAAAGAAAATGTATGTATGAGGGCGACCCGAAATGTTTCCGGAATCGAAGAAAAACACGGTATTGGTGTGGTTTTTTCTTTTTTTTTCCAAGTAGTCTTCTCGAAGATCAATACACTTTCTTTTTTAAGCCGTCGGAAAAGTAAGATGTTTCATGCAAAATAGCCATCTGTAGCGATGATGACCTCCTCATTTGAGGCAAATCTCTTTCCTCACACTGATTTTTTCAGGTTATAGGGAAAATATGGAAAAGTCGCTGGGGGCTAGGTCCGGTGAATATGGGATACGAGAAACTCATTAACTCCAGCAAAATATTTTACTTTTTATCGCTGCACGAAATTCGATTTTATCCATTTTTGCGAAACCGGCTGACTGGCTATACAAAACACACTCTTAAACAACAACATTTTGTTATTTATATTTGTCTTGTTTTTATGAGCTGTCATAAGTTGAAAAAAAAAAACAGCCCTCGCATATATATTTCGTTGGCTTCCCGGATGTCGTTACGCGTGCTAGCCGTCGTGAAGATGGTATAAAGATGGCGAGCCGCCGAAATCGAAAGGATAAGACTTGAGAATAGTACTTGCTGATATTTTATATTTAGTTATCTCATAAATGAAACCAAAATAGGAATTTTGCAAGCACTGAATTTTCTTTGAATTTCGTTGGTCATTGCATATACTAAATAGGAATCATCGTTGTTAAAGTGTCCTTCAGGGAAGTTGTGTTGTAACTGCAAAAACTGTAACTGCTAAATTTGAAAATACGAATTTCCAAATTTAGTTTTTCTGTTTTTCAAAAACTTTACTGAAGCTCGATAAGGTTAACACATATGGCAAATTTGTAAAAAAATTGTTGTCTAATTTTTTTTTTGCTAAGGCAGTATGATAAAATTAAGGTTATTATATTTTATGCTGAAGTATGTTAGAAATTATTTAATCAACTTTTTTAAATTATTTTAATGATACATATTAGATTTTACTTAAATAAAGATTTTGTTTTCAATAATCTTGCATTTTCTAACACTGCATGTTGGATAATTAAATTTGAACTATTAATGGAGAAGAAATTGTTTATAGCGCTTCTTCATTTACATAAGGCGTCATTCATATTCGACATTTAAATAAATAACAAAACAGAATCTACAACTGCTAATTACTCGTAAAAATGTGAGCTAATAGTTGCAGTGCTCAAGTGCTCTTATGCCACACCAGCACAACCATTTGTGCGGCAAATCTAAGCTGTATATAATTGAAACTCGAGAAGTTTTCTTTCAAAGACTAAATATAAATAACGATATCTGAAACCTGTGCACGTTTTTCCGAAGTACATATACATATGTATATACCATATTATATGTAACTGCTTAGTACAAGTATTTCTTGTTTGTAAAACAATAGCTACGTGATCGATACATTCATTTGAATTTGCAAGAAGGAATGTCAAAAATGCATATTGGCATAGAAATATCTATTAAATATTGTTCTTTTCCGTTATTGTTTTTAAATTAGGAAGTATTTGAAAAGAAGACTTTAACTTAATTGCGTAAAGTGAAATCCGGAAGTATTGATTTTTTAAAACATTAAGAAAAATATTCAATAGACGTATAGCGATAAAGTAGAATACGTCAAATATATAACAGAAGAACTACAGATAAGCAAGCAACAAACAAACCAAAAAAAAAAAGAAAGTTAGACTGAAGTAATCCATTCTCACACATTCGCCACGATCTGTTGATCAATTTATATTCAACCATACTGTAGTAATTGCATGTAATTCCATGTTTCTTTAATTTATCTTTGAGACGCAAGTCGAGCACCGAATGCTCACTGGGAGTCCATTAAAAATTCTAGAACCTGAAAGTTGATGATTTTTGACACTAAGTGTGCATGGGTCTATTTTGTTTTTGTTTGTAGTTTCATGATTATGTATATCTTGATTTCATAAGATTTGCCTTTATTTTGAAAAGAAAAAATCAAAAGTTTATACGAAAATAAGGTTAATGAAGTATATTAAATTTATATAAGATTTTCGTTGGCTTTTAATCCAACCGAGACTGGCATGTTTTCGGAAAACATGTTATCGTTTGTAATTACAAAAAGAATATATAATTATAATAAAGGTTACATTTAAGTAATTTCTCTGCAAAGTTCACGGTAATTTAAGCCAAATGTTAATCTTGTTATGTATTTCTATAACAGAAAAAAACATGGTTTTCATATTTTGAGTATCCTCGACCAATAATCTTATAGGATGTAGGACACTTCACACATGTGTATAGTACAAACTCGACAATGATTCAAATTACATGCCTTTGGAAGTATTTATGAATAAATACGTTCTTCGAAGCCTTCTGCACATTTAATTAATATAATCCTCCCAAGCAAGATTGTAGTCAAGAGGGTACCCAATAGTTTACGTTGTTAAAGTAGCAGATCATTTGATTATCGAAATCAAAATTATTATTATTAGATACAGTAGTATAACAATCACCTAAATCATATGCGGGCAACAACTGGCCCGCGAGACATTTTGAAAAACCTAATTAAAAAAATTCACGATTTAATTATAATGTTTTACCTATTTTTTTCATTTCATTTTCTTATTTTAATAAATTGCATTATAATAACATTGACGTATTATGAATAAAAATTATGAACACTACTTTAAAATGCACTACTTTTAAACGCGACTCGCGAACGTATTTTCCCACTAAAATTTGGCCCATAACATGTCAAAAGTTGCCTATACTTGACCTAAATAATATATTCTTCTACCTTCTGCACGAAACTTCAACTTCTTAAGGTTGATTAGGGTCCCAACGGCTTCATGAAATAATGTCTTGACGTTTTATTAACACATTATTTTGATTGCGTTTCTCCCACTTAAAATCTAATTTCTTTAGTATTTTCTATAACATTGTTCGTTTTGCGTCTGGCAAGATATTAATGGCCTATAAAGTTTCATAAGTTCTTTTTGCTAGAAAATGAATTTTGTATGTGTACACTGTAATGATATGTATTATTAACTTTTAAATCTTTTAAAATATCAATGTTTTTCTTGATTTTTCTTATACTTCTATTTCGGATATTTTCTCGTCAGTGTATGGTTCAGGCCCTTATTTTGTTATTGTTGATGTTGGAGCATTTGTGCATTCAATTCATATTTGAACATTTGTGTATTTAGTGCGGTTGGTCCGTTGGCGTAATTCACTGCCGTGTTGGGTTCAGTGTATTTGTACTCGACCCCCGGGATATTATCATTGTATCATTGAGTATTTCATTGAACTGAAGCGAGTGGAGAGAATAGAAGCAACAAACCAATGCCGTGTTCACTTTACTAACGCTGTATTCGTTATATTAAGTTACGTGAGTTTTATTTGAACACTTACAAGTTTAAGTAACAACAGCTGATGTTGTTGGAGGCAAAATATCGCTAGGACTCCCTTTTCTTTAATTTATTTATTCGGTACAGTTTTCGTTCTGTATATTAAATTTTACAGATATCTACTTTAGTTATTCATTACTGACATATAATTTACAATTTTAAAGTTAAAAAAAAGGAGAACCCCTTAAACAACACGTGCAGTGGAGACGTAAACTCCACTATCGTTTACTATATATATCGTTTTTCGTAAACATAGTTTTGTGTTTAATTATAATTTTTTCCAAATTTATTTCTAAAAGACGTATAATGTACTGTACTCACATTCTTTTCATATTATTAAAATATGTATCGTCCCGAAATTAAAACACGCTATCGGATGGTTGGCACGTCTGGCAGCTTTACTTGTAAATAATTTCATTTCATGAAGAGTGTGTTTACTGTGTGGCCTATCATATAGGTAAACAAGCTGAATATAATGCGTGTATCCCCGAAAACGACCTGATATAAAAAATAACGATTGTGTCAAAGTAACAGATGTCGGAGTTATCTCTCCAGAGAAAAATGCCTTATTTTTGGAATTAATTATAATTTTTGAAATTCTTCAAAGTTATTCAAAGTTGAAAAGTGTATCAGCTAATATTTTCACAATAATTTGTAGTTCCGGGCACATTGGTGGAAGTCGAAGACTAGGATATCTAGAATACGATACAGTACATCTGAGTGTGAGTATGATTACAAAATTAAAGACTTCAAATTATAATAAATTTTCAGAATTTTAGTGTTCTTTTGCTCTCATTTTGTATTTCGTTTATAATTTATAAATTTCGCTAGATAGGGTTTTATTTAGGTGTTTGCTAAAAAGAAATTCTGTTAAGAAGCGATATGTATATATATATATTGGCTTGTCAGTATCTTAGATTTGGCTATTTCAATTATTTAACATTATTTATATTTGAACTAAAAACAAACAAGCATTTGAGTAAAAGAACCCATTTGGAAAATTAAGCGCCCGAGTTTTTCCACCACAATACATGTAATATTTTAGTATACATTGGCAATTCATTCTGTAAAAAATTGATATTGAAAATATTGATCCTGAAACAGTACTCAACAGGTATAATTTTATATTTAAAATTGATGATCAAATCCTATTATTACATTAACATATTCCGCCAAACACAACGAAGAAATTTGACAGATGTTGTTACTGAAACATAGGAGTCAGTGACATTTAATTTTATTCAATATATGTTGCGTGTTCAAAATCGTTTTATCGTCCTATGTAAACGTACCTTGGCAATTGGCCAATAGTAAACGTGTAAAATTACAAGCCTATCTTACATAACACTTCGATCTTAAAATGAATGGACTATAGGTTTAGTTCTGAGGAAATATTAATCTTCTTATACGTATGAATGGTGCAACTCAGATGAAACAACTAAAATAACACATAAAATCATTAAACAAGCTATCAAACAAAAAACTATAACATATTCTGCAAATAGTTTCTTATCGAAGTTGCTTAACCAGCTTTTAAATTAATTAATTTATTTTTCTGCAAATAAATTTGCTAATTCCATTAACAGTATTATTGAAGCTGATAAAAGTGGCCAGAGAAACCTGGATCAGAATTATCGAACTGAAAACTTTGTAGGACGTATACGTTATAATTAATTGAACTACAGCTGGTGTATCTAGAATTAGTAAATACACGAGTGGCGCCAGAGAGTACGCGCGTCATATTAAAGGAAAGCAACACATCATTTAAAATTTTATATTCCACATTATCACTAGACTTATTTATATTTCATCCATTTATATTCATATACATCTAAAACTTACGCAGAACTATAGTTTCAGTTTGTATATTTAAGAGTCATATTATTCTCAGCTGAATTATGTGTTGAGTAATATTTTCCGAATAATTTTTCATTACTGTCAAACTCGGTAGATTTATGCGAACGTAAACCGAAAGATTTTACGCAGCGCCTGTTATCGGGATCGGTATTAACCGCTACTTACGCTTACTTATGTACAACAAGCACCGTCTTATTCGTTTCTAATAATAGCGGGTTAACATATTCCTAGTTCCATGCCTCCTGTTCACTCCACAACAGACTATAAAAATACTAATGTACTTGGCGTTCCGGGCGAAAAAAAGAGACCAAAAAGGACGATGCGCAAACACCTAACCTTCATGCCTTCCCCATTTGTTCTAGTTGGAAGCCGGCGTACCGCGACAATATATACGCTAACGCTCATAAGTTTGATCACGTCAACCAAGATAGAAAGGCTATGTGCAGGTGTTCGACAAGAGCGTTTTAGGAATGCGAAACATACCTACAAATAGATGAACTTTTCTCTAAAGCATCTAAGATTCGATACTTCCACTTGCTTTGAACTCTCGAATTCTGGGTCTGGCTTAAAATCTGCGTCATTTCGAGAATTTCATATGTCATAAAGATGTAAATGATGTATAAATTTCAATGCTAGAGATGCCAAGACAAGGACGTCGATTTAGATTTTTTATTTCGTGTGTTCTTCAGAAGTTGCCGTTTTTACATATTTTCCTTCCTCTTTAAAAGTTTTTTTTAGAGTTTATTTACTGTTGAAAGCAATATTTCCACATACTAGAAAAGCTGGTTGAACTTCTTTAGTAATATAAAGTCAATTACAAGACAATGTACTAAAATATTTCATTGTGTTCTCAATCCAAGCTTGAGGTATTTAGGGTTTATATAACTCGTTAATTAGTAAATTAAGTAACACGCACCCAGATTTCATCCATGTTATAAGAAGTGGTACCCGAAAGTTTCTGACATATAAATAAAATTGCGAAATAACAGAATTTTACGCACGTTCTTACTTCACCTTAGTTCCTTTAGAAGCATAAACATCGGTCCTAGTGCAACTACTATGAAAGCAATATATCCTGGAAAACTTCTTTCATCAATGTTCAGCGTTGCTTCGAATTTAGTTTCAATTTTCTTCGTCGTGTCAAATCTTCGATCCAATTCTCATCTTTGGAAAAAGAAAAAAGTGGTAGCCACTTCTTTGGATGTCTTTTCTCATATTAATTCTTAGCCATGTTAGCACGTTGCAATAGAGTTCCGCATTAATCATTTGACCTACAAGTGGCAGCTTTTTGTGGATAATGTCATCAATTTTGAAAAAAGCAGGACAACAAGGACTTAATATTTCTTTTACCTTACCTCTTACAGAGGTAAAAACAGGCTCTGCCGTTGTTACCATTGCTCTTTGGTTTAAAAATCGTACCCATGAATCCCAATTTCCGATAAAATCTACTGGCAATTACCATACGGTAATCCCACAATGTTACTGATAATCTAATATCCATATTAATACTAATATTAATATGAATATCCATACTAAACCACCGTTGGCATTAGTAATCATAAAATTACAATTTTCTTGCAATTTCCAAATAAATATCGGTGTCGGAGGGGACTTGAACCCAACATCTCTACATCTCCGGTGTAGCGTGCTAAACCCTTGCACCACGAGGCCATAGTTTTTTGAAAATTAAATGAAAAAATTGTAATTTTTTTTTGAGATTTAAGGTGACTTGAATTCAATGGCCTCGTGGTGCAAGAGACCGATATTTTTTCAGAAATTAAATTACGTTGGAAATTGCAAGAAAATTGTAATCTTATCAATGTTACAGATGTCTTGAATGGTTTAGTTACTTTCTTCACTAAAAACATTCTCTTGAGCGCTAAAAGTATTGTTTTGAGTTAAGGAAATACATATATCTAAAACACTGCATTTCCTTAACTCA
This sequence comes from Trypoxylus dichotomus, assembly GCA_023509865.1. NCBI lineage: Eukaryota > Metazoa > Arthropoda > Insecta > Coleoptera > Scarabaeidae > Trypoxylus > Trypoxylus dichotomus. Next base: position 13,175,244 of record CM042081.1, on the reverse strand, counting down.
AAAAATACAGATGACTATTTAGAATCGATTCTTTTTGAAAAAATTTTTATAAAGTTAAAATTACAAAATCTAAGCTGAATGATACACCGATTTCATCAAGGAAGGAATTTAGAAAATCGCAATTGCCTCGACTTGTGAAGTGACACATTTAAAGCAGGTCTTTAATAAACGTAAATCAAGATTAAGTGCACCGGAAATAGGCAGTGAATTCATTTGCGGGCGCGCGAATTAGATAGTAATGAGAATCGTAAAACGCCCATTACTAGAAGTAAGATTATACAGTCCAGTTGCACAAAGAAAACTATGGCGAGATAATGGAATAAAATATTTATAAAGTACTTTGGACATGCAAGTTTCTTTTGTTCTTTTTTGTTTTATTAAACAAATAAGTATTATATTAGGTTTCGGATTTGTTTGTATGTTCTGGCTTCAAGTTAATTTGAGTTTATTTTTGTAATTGACGCAAACTTCCATGAGCGATAGTGTATACAGCATGAATTAATGTGCAACATACTCAATCCAACACTAAAAAAAGTTATTCATTGAGAATATTTTTGTACAAACCACTATTTAGCTTTTTCTTATTAGTAAGAGCGGGTATTAATGTACCTTGTACTCATTTAAAATGAACCATCAGCTGAGGTATGTAGATTAACTCCCGGAAAGACAGTGAGGGACTTTCAGACAGCACGGTATTCGTTAACACATGTTCGGGCCAATTTAACCGTCAAAATACAATCCCATCCACATTTATTTTTACGTAATTACTCCCATTTCTTTCAGCGGACGCGCGAAACTCTTTTCGTCTTCGTTTTTCGATAGCATTCTTATCCGCGCCGCGGCATTTTTCCAACGCCGCCGCATAAAGGCAAGATTAATCGATAGACGTTGACGTTCACCTAAGCATTCTTTCAAACGCTATACTTTGTAAATTATTCAGAGCCTTTCGCTTCATACGATATGATTTTTTATATCCTGTTGCTCCTGTCCATATGGAATTTTTGAATGCATAAATCGCGTGGTTTTCTTAACGTATCGTACCGTCGGAATTTATGTTTTTGGCGTGTTCTAATGTCGCTTTTAATTTCGTCCTTTACCGAGGAACCGCCGACCTGACGATGGATTGCGATAAAAAGGAGCGAGACCTCTCATTAATTGCCGTATAGTTTAAATATTTTCGAAGCGTTTAGTTGTAAAACTGAAGCCTATTCGGAAATAAAGAGAGCCGTTTCAAAGGATACTACGATTTCCGACGAAAACTTTATTGTCTTTTGTTAGAGATTAATGGTGAAGATCATGCAACAGTGAGTCAGCTGGTACGGAATAGATAGACAAATCGAATTGAAACTACAGGAAAACTGGTAGTAATAGAAGGAGGAATAAAAGTAAAAGAAGAATAATAAAACTAAACTTTAGGATTCAGCGTATACACTATTAAAGTTAAGTATTTATTTCCTGGGTTTATTACACTCTAAGAATGAACTTAATTGTTTTAAACGGTAATATATTACCATTTTACGCGGAATTTATTACACGTGCAACAGTCGTTTAGTCGTGATTCTTTTTATCTTTGTCATAGAGAAAAAAGTGGGAAGAGATTAAGCTTTATACATTTCCTCTCATGGTTCTTAGTTATTTTTTAATTGGCCTAAAGCATAGCTATAAATCAAGACTCTAAAATGTGATTAATAGAGTAAGCAAAAGAATAATTCATTGAAATGTATATATATATATATATACATATACAGCTGTGGCCATATATATTCGCCACCCTTTTTTGTCTTTTATTCCGACGAATATATAAGAAATAAAAGAAAATTGATCGATGAAAATGTTTCATTGTGAGTGTATACAGATATATACAGATATTGCTTAATATTTGGTAGCTACTCCCTGGGCTTTTATCACCGCACGAATTCGTTGGGGCATACAGCTCACTAAGTGGTAGCACTGTTCGGGGATGATTTTATTCCACTCTTCGAATGTTTTTGTTTTTAAGCATTGCTTTGTGGTAGATGAGTATTTAGCTACATTTCGCTTTAAAATGTACCGTAAATGCTCAATTGGCGATAAGTCCAGGGATTGTGCCGGCCATTCCAGGACCCGCACGTTATTTTCCTCGAACCAGCGCATTACTTCGCGAGATTTATGGCACGGTGCATTATCTTGTTGGAAGTAATACTCTGGCTCATCATTATCGAATAATTTTAACGCACACGGTTCCAGAACTTCTTCCAACATGTCGATGTACGTCCGACTGTTCATTCGGCCCTCGCAGACGAACAGTTCTCCGACGCCTGTTGCACTGATGGAACCCCAAACCATTATGCTATCACCCCCAAACTTGACAGTCGGGATGATACAGTCTGGATGGAAGGCCTCTCCTCGCCTGCGTCGCACGTATTGAGGCCCAGGTTTACCACAAAGCTACCAACAAAAACATTAATACTGTTACATTTTGGAACCCATTAAAAAGAATAAAAACACTGTAGATACCAGGAATTGAATACAGAATACCGCAAATACAATTATTATGTATTACTTACCTCAATATTCGACACATTCGTCCACATAACATTGGCCCAATTGTCAATGGTCCAGTCGCGGTGACTTTTAGCCCACAGCAGTCTCTTTTTCTTTTGTTGCGGAGACAACCGTGGTTTATGTCGAGCTTTGTATCCACACTAAATTTAATTCACAAAGGCGTCTTCTAACCGTGCGAGGAGAAATAGCAACATTATGTAGCGGGAAAAGCTCACTGGAAAGCTGTTTACACCCTTTTTTCCGGTCTCGCAAAGACATCCGCTCTAAGACTCGCTCATCTCTGCTAGTTGTCTTCCTTTTTCGACCAGTTTTCGGTTTGTTTGTCAAAGATCCACTCTCTTTGTATCGTTTTGTCGTCATTCTAACGCACATTGATCGCGCACATTTCACTTGTCAGGCAATAGCAGACACCGACAACCCCTGCTTTTCTAACACCACAATTTGTCCTCGCTCTACCTCCGTCAATTCGCGTGTTTTCGGCATTACTTTTTACTGTATACTATCGTATTACACAGACACAATATCTTCACTCTAACTAGCTCAACCTTATTCTTACAACTTTTAGGAAAGACTGAAGAAATATTCAGAAATTACAATTTTACATCTATTTTCTAATTTACTCAGAATGGCCTACAATAAACTATTAAACCCTCATTACCAGGTACCTAGTTAAGTCCGTCATGGACCCTGCTTCTTAGAAATACAATAATATTCGTGTAACACGTTCAAAACGAGAGTGGCGAATACATATGGCAACAGCTGTATATACACTAGGGTGACAGAATAAAATAGACATCAGGTAAAACGGTATAAATATGTAAATAGCTAAATTCTAAGAACGAATTAAGAACTTTTTCTTGTCATTAGGGTAGGGGTAGATGTATCGGAAGGAATTCGTCATAGTTTAGTATCGTTACAACTATGCCTCGCTTACAAGGTTCGAGTGATATTAGCGACTGTCGGTAACACGCTTGACAATGGGAGCCCACGTGCTCTCGAAACGCTGCGTTCCGCATAATTAATTAATTTGTATGAGTGGAGTTTACTGCTATACCTGTGAATTACATTTTACTAGCTTTCTGTATTAACTATTTTCTATCTCAATATGTATTCTACAATAGACTTTCATCTACGCAATATACTGCGACACCTGGAGTGCCCCAAGGTTCGAACCTGGGTTATATGCACTTTGCCCTTTGTTTAATTTATCACCAACATACTTGAATCTAGAAACTGCTGAAAGTGTGTTTTTGCCGGTGACCTGAGTATATAAGAATGATTGCTATTATCCGCAAAACTTAATTTATAAAATCTTGAATGCCTCTAAATGTAATGTGATATCATATGTAAGGAAGACCAAGCCACTTCACAATGCATAACAATCTTGATAATGCCATACTGAATTGGTTATTTTTAATAAAATATTTAATTTATTTTACTTTTACAATACACTGGCTAGGTTTTGTCATGAAACTCTCACTTATTTCATGCTAAACTTTTGTTTAATACCTGTATAAGGAGCGAACTAGTAGATGCTAGCGTAGTGTGACGTCCCTTCTACATATCATACATAAAATTCTTTGATCAAATTCAACGTAAAGTACTCATTCGGTAAAACTAAAGGGACTTATTCACTTCATGGTGTGGACTAAGGTACTTCCCTACAAAAATTTAATAGAAAATAACTACAACTACGATGACAAATGAATACTGCAAATTTTGTGTGTAATTGTTGTATTTTCGTGACTACTTATACAAAGTGAATATATTAATACCCAGACTCCCTGCTTTCAGGCGCAGGTATCCCCCTATTCCTTTTACTAGTAGTAGTTTTCTTCTTTTTCTTTTAATTTGGGTATTCGGTCAGTCGTCGAATGAAAAACTTATTTTTCTATTAATTACTTTATTAATCTACCTTTCGTTGACTGGTTTTCAACTTAATAATTCTGCTAAGTACAGCTACTCATGGTATTTGTGGAATCATTCACAGGAAATACAATGCGAGGAGACGACAAAAAAACGCTAACAGACGAACATGTTGCTGCCTACCTGACGTCATCAGCACGTCTTCGAGCGTTTTCTTGCTAAACACATTGCAACTCCCTCTCTGCTACTATCACCATATCTAACTTTACAGTTCAAGTAAGCAATTTTAACGCTATCTAGTGCCACAAGAATAACACACTAGTCTGCCGGTACAAACACCACGAAACAAGCGGGTACAGTTTCCCAACTCTCTCCCGAACAGCTCATGGACTACTAAGTCAGAGAGAATTACGCGCTTGCTTCGCTGTGTTTGGACCAGCAGACGAATGTATTATTCTTGTGGCGCTAGGTAACATCAAAAATGCTCACTTACTTTAACACGAAGCCACGCTGATGACGCTGGGTAGGCAGAAACATGTCCGTGTGTTAGCATTCTTTGTTTGAGTAGCTGTATTTAGCAGAATTATTATGTTTTCTAGATATTTTTGATGCGTTCTTTATCATTTCTTTAGCGTAGCTTACAGACGAATTGAACACCAATTTAGTTATAAATAAACTTTTGTTAATTGCACATTACTTTATTAGTTTCATTCTGTCTACATACCAAATAGTATTCCTTCTCTTTCCTTCGTGATGTGGTCAATGGCTTAAGTTATACCATGTTACGGTTTAAAAGGGAAGTTATAGCCCTTGTTGGATCCTTATTTTCACCAAGACGACGCTCGGAGCCAGACATCTGACTAAACAATCAGAGCATTATGTGAGAACTTTATAGGTCGCATTATTGCATGAAATGGAGACATCAGTTAGCCGTCAAGAACATGTGATTTGACTCCGTCGGACTTTCTCTGTGGGAATGCGTCAAGGAGATATTCTATGGTAATAGTCCTACGATGAGTTGCAAATTTAAGAACAACATTTGAAGTGTTATTCATGATATTCAGCCAGAAATGTGGACAAACATCATGAGAAACCTTCCCGAAAATTTGATTTGATTGGATCTACGGACATTTAAATGAAGTCATATTTCAAACTTAATCTCTAGGTTTCCAATTTCTATTGAGGTAAAAATTTGAGCAAATTATTTGCCTTTTTTCTAAACATAAAGTTACAGCAACTTTCGCAAACCATCGCACACTGGTACTTCTTTGTACTGTGTTTTTTATTTGCCCTTCTATTTCGCAAGTAGAAATATAAATATTGGACTCTACGGGTATTGAAATGGTTTTATTTCAACACCCAAGCTACCATAAAATCCAACATTAACAGTTGGTAGCAAATATTCCAATTCCTGGGCTTTACACTAACTAGTTCATCGAGGACGGGCACAATTGTTAAGCTCTTCACGCCCGCCTATTTTATTACGCGCAGTTGCTGGCACTTACCTCGTCGCTAAACAAAATATAACGACGTTCTAAGAAGTATTCTCCTTCATTATCTTTTCATCTACGCAATTTTGCGGACAAAAATAAGCAACCGTCTATGTACTCGGTACAGTTTAATTAGCTATGCCATTTATGCCCGGCCTGGGTGGAACAAACTCGACCGGTCGAGAGTATGTAAGCATTCGGAATTGTGTAACGAGCTCCGCTCCATATCGTCTAGGATGTATGCATTTCGTAGACGTATTTTATTTACCTAAACGCTAGCCTGAATTCTTCACGAAGACAAACAATGTCAATTTATGTTTCTCTATTGATTTTAGATGGTGTACGCCTATTAAGTTTTCATTTACTTGTGTTATACGCTTCACCTGTGTTCGGAAACGTAATATACGCATTCGTATGGAAAGAATCTACAACGTACACGTTCCTGTGGACAACTTTATAGTGACAGTCGAGTGAATTACGACACCTGTAGCCTTTGTAAAGATTTAATGTTATCGAATCCATTATACTGAAAGAAAAGAAGTTCATTTTAATCCTAATTCTATTTAGATGTTTCTGTGGATACGTAGGGTATTAAATTCAGATCCGAATTTCAAACATCAGAAAGAAAGTTGAATCTAATTAAGTTCAATCTCAAGTCTTTGGGAAAGATTACATCTTGCTTAGTTACTAAAATAATTAAGCTAACTTATCTTTAATTTATATATAGAAAAGAGAAGTAGTGATAATATCATTTTTAAAGAAAACTAATTTTTTTATTCGTACAGTGTAGTATACGTTGTACACATACGAGGTAGGCGCCATAAATTTTCGACCTGATATGGAAAAAAGAAACTTGGTACTTGGTTGTTTCGGATATGTTCTTTATCACTGCTAATTTCTTCACTTTCAAACGGCGAATCTTCTAGCACTAAATCTTCAAGAATTGAAATTTGTGGAGGCGTTATCACTTCAATTAGTCGACCCGACCGTTTAGCATCTTCCAGGGATTCTATAAGTCTATAAGTTTATACTAGAGATACCCTATCTAAAGACAACAACGCTAATTGAAGATATGCTCAGTAATACAACGTTCGCGGTGACCCTGGGAAGCATAAAAAATGAGGCTATGAAGCTGAACAACAGACCACTACAAAGATCGGTCCTGGCCCACGATGTTTGGGTATGCAAATTTGGGTATGCGATAACCACACAGCACGGGGATTTCGGGATGATAGAGAAAGTCGTCTCTGAGGATCTAGCCGCTATGGGAAGATACTTCCGCAGATGGGAGCTCCAACCACGTGGAGCAAAAACAGAGACCACGTGCTTTCACGTAAATAATAAGATGGCCAACAGAAAGATCGAAGTATACTTTAAGAGGAAATTCCTGAAACGTAATAATAACCCCAAATATCTCGTGTGACGCCGGATAGGATCCTCTCTTATAAAAAACAGCTAACTAACTTCACTACGGAAGTTAATACTAGAAATAATGTCCTCCAGGAATTATGTGGCACCATATGGGATTCTTCGGCGGCTACGTTGAGATTCTCAGCCTTGGAATTGGTGTATTCGGCTGCTGAACACTGTGCTGCGGTGTGAGTCAACAGTGCCCATACTAGGGTGGTGGATCGACAACTCACGGGCACTATGAAATCTTATTGTTATTATTGCAATACAATAAGTAACAATAGAACGAGAGAATTGAAAGAAAGAAAAAGAAAGTGATCATCAAGTTAACGGTAGGCAGATGTTATGTTAAACTGGATATAAAAAGCGTTCAAATTAATTTTACCCCTAGTACACCATTCCAATAAAAACTTTTGCCCTAATTTGTACTATTTTCAGTTGCATTAGTTATCAATTTGATAGATGAAAGTTGAGAGGAACTTGTCGAAATTTACGATCGATTTAAAATGGTCTTTACTACACAACACAAATCCTTCATGGTTGAATGTTGTTATTACTTGTTTATTGCAAATTAACATATTTCATTCAGTTAAAAATTTTCGTTTTGTGATTTTGACTTTTATCATGTCATTCAAATTCAAAGGTGGACTTCTATGGTGTAGGCCTGATCCCCTTACAGTAAAATTACAGTGACATTATATTTTTTATTTTTTGGTTCATCGGTGTTCCAATCTCTCAATAGCGTCCTGGAAAATAATGTGTCCTCTGCAAACCACCTACCTACAGCTTGCACCACTTCATAACTAGTAGGAAATTTTACCCTACGTAAGGTTTCTTTTAATTTAGGAAACAGCCTGTAATCACTAGGGGACAGATCTAGCGAATATGGCAAGAGCTCCACTAATTCAAAGCCTGCTTGGTGTATAATAACCATTGCAATACAAGATGTATGGCTTTTTCATATCTAATTCTTTAGTCTATATATTGTGTAGCACATGATGTGATAATCCAGTATCTTCCACAATGTTGCTGATGCGTCCTAGTCGGTTTTGCAGTACGATATCGTATACTGTAATGGCCTTGTCTGTTGTTACCGTTATGGGAGGACCACCGGCATATTGGTTTTCACATGATGTTCTTCCGCATTTAAAATCTCGACACCAGCGTTTGACTATATCATAAGAAGCTGCAGACTCACCAATAGTTGCCATAATGTCCTTATTAATTTGAGTTGGTATCACGCCCTTTTTGCGCAGGTATTCTATTACGGCTTTTTATTCTACAGGATCCATTTTTATGAACAACCACGTTACAGAATCCAAGAATTAGCCACAGCACAACAACTCTTTGAGATACAAACTTGATATTATGTAGATATGATCTACAAGTGTCGGTTAACTAAATGTCAAAAGCATTAATCAAACAACGAATTAGAAGTAGGTGAGGGGTAGGACATGATGATCCGCCTTCGTTGTTTTTTGTCAAACAAAATTCGTATTAAGAGTTTCAGTGACAAGCTAAGGCATAATTATAATTTCAAAGGCTATTTTGAGGTAAAATTTATTCGAACGCATGTTACATATATTTTTGCTGCCAACTTGCATAAAATAAGAGAAGCAATAAGGAAGACGGAGACACTCGAAAAAACATCAATTTTACATAAAATTACTAATCTTATCACTTTTTGAGTAATAATTGGAGAATTTTTTTAGGCTTTAGTACTAAAAGTTTAGATTTTCATGAAGTGCAAAAGTTGTAAGCAAATAATCATAGTAGATAATCACAATACATCAACCTAAATTACCATGGCTCTTTAGTTTTTACTTATTAATGTTACTGTTAGCTCGATAGTATTAAAATTTGGCGGTATGAGATGCGGTTTTGACAGTCTGCTTCATGTCTTTTCAATGTTTCCTTTACAATTTATAATCTGATTTCACGAAATCCGATTTCCGCATATTGATGCCGAAAATCAACAAGTGCCTTACCTCGAAAGAATTTCAAAACAAACTCGTACGATCCTGGCTATTTTTTTGAAAATTTACGAGCGTGAGTCATTTTATTTAAAACCGTCTTAATGCGGTTTTATTGAAGTTTTGAACGTTATTGAATGGGCTGTGCGCCAATTTACCTCGCACGCTCCTGAATGATCCATAGTCGAATTTGTTGTTAGACGAAGTCCATTAAGTATCATCATCATCGATTTTTGAAAATGGCGCTGTGACTCATCCACGAATCGCTACGAGATGAAATTTGTGTATACCCATTCATGCAGTGAAAGATTATATAAAAAGGTCTAATTGAGCATTCCTCGATTAAATATTTACGCTACGGAGATAATTTTTATGACATCAGAAGCTCCTATAGACACTAAATATTAATTTACTGTTTATTTGAACTTCCTATTTTAGACGACCGATGGCGTAGTTTATCTGCAAAAAAGAAAGTGTACATTGAGTGAGTCACTATTTTCTGGTGGATATATTTTATGTTCGTCAAAATAGCTTTTTTTTCTGTAGTCACTAATTAAGAGTAATATTGGCTCAGGATTAGGTTAGTAATTGCTTGCTTACACATTTATTTCCGAACGAAGTGTGTAACGGATACTCTTGTTATTTCAACTGGTTTTTATCTTGGAACTTATAAATGGCAATCTTGCTCTGCTCTTTTGTTTTTCTGATTTAACCCAATATAATTATCTGCTTAAAAATTAAGGAGATTGCTGGTACATTGATTTTTTAGAGGTAACGATGAAGAACTGACATCAACTGTAAAGAATCAACAGCAAGTATTGAAGAGAAATGTTTCTCTCTAGGAAGTAGGAAACGTATTATATTTTGGAGACATTTAGCATTAATGCACTTATACTATTTTGTTGGATATTTAGGTTGACATTTGGAAAGACATTTAAACTGCGCAGCCATAATTTCATCGTTATAGCAAAGAGATTCAACTGTTCACAAACGATAGACAGTCTGAACAAATCTAATTGTTTACCCACAACTGACTAGGGCCAGACAGGCTATGATGAAATGGTTTCTCTAATATTTGTAACGCATGTTAAGATCAATAAAACTGAAGGAATATTATCTCAAGAGGTGGCGTAGAATTAGAACGGATATTTGCCTTCAGGAACTTAGGCGACAGCGATGATTGGTCAAAACTCAAATTAAATCAGCGTTTGCCGAGTATCAAATTGCTGCTGAAAACAGCATGACCTGCAATCCAGTTTTTTGGTAGTTTGTTAATGTGAAGCGTGGTATTTCGAGAATACCTGGCTGTCTAACATCAAATGGACTAACTATTGACATTCCCATTGATATTATCGAAGCTTTCGCTGCTCATTATTCAAACATAACTCAGCCGACTTCTGCTTTGCAGACTGTACAAGATAACATAGTAGATACTACGGATTAGTTACTCCAGTAGACGTATATACTAGTGCAAAGAAACTCAAAAGGAGTATGACTGCCGGACATGATGGATTGCCAAACTTTCTGGTCCATAACTGTTCAGACACTCTGTATCAGCCTCTTGCTGTTATTTTCAACTTGGCCATAAAAACTTCAACGTTCCCTAGTTATTGGAAGATTGGTAAAATGACACCGGTTTTCAAGAAAGGTGATCGTCCTGATATCCTTAATTATAGGCCTGTAAACCTGTTATCGAACTTTGCTGAAATCTTTGAACATCTTGTCCAGGAAAGAATATTTAACAGCTTTAAACCGTATTTATCATGTCATCAACATGGATCTTTTGCGGGGAGGTTAACAGTTATGAATCTTTTGGAGATGACGCAGTTCGTTAGTGAATCGCTTGATAAGGAACAGCAAGCAGATGTTATATATATACAGATTTTAGTAAGGCTTCTAGTACAGTTGACCACTGTTCATTGATTCTTAAACTAAGTGCTATAGGTTTCTCTAACAGTACCACGCAGTTTATAAAAACTTACCTTAGTAACAGATCTTGCTATGTTCATTACAATGGCATGACGTCAAATTCATTTACTGTCACTAATGGAGTTCCGCAGGAGTAAAATTTGGGACCCTTATTGTTTAACATTTATATAAATGATCTTCTTTCACTTTTGAATTGTAATGTACTAGCTTATGCAGATGATCTTTCATACTATCACTTCTGAACGGGACTTTATGCGTTTACAAGCGAATTTGAACACTATTAATTCATGGTGCATAGAAAACTGAATCTGCTTGAACTTGGGCAAGTGTACAGTTGTGGATTATACCAAGAGTAGGAAACCAACTACCTATAACTACTTCATTGACTAGACAATTATACACCTTGGTGTGCTGTTTCGTCACAAGTTATCCTTTGCAGAACACGTTAAGTACTGCAGGAATTCTGCTTACGAATCGTTGGGATTTCTCATACGATCGTGTGGTGTCTTTGCCAAGTTGACAACTTTCCTTGTTTTATACTATGCACATCTGTAGTTTGGTATCCGCACTACCATTATCAGCAAGTCACCACAGAGAGTGTAAAAAAAGTTTTTAAGGTTTCTGTCATTTAAGATAGACGATGTTTACCCAGAACGTAGCGTAGATTACAGCGGCCTGCTTGATCTATTTCACGTATGATCTCTAACTGATCCGGGATTTGAAGCGAGTAGCAAGTTCCTGATTAAACTGATAAATAATCACAGCGATGCCTCTAAGTTGTTTGTTCATATTGATTTTGTAGTACCACAGTATGCCACAAGAACATGTGTTACTTTCCAACCTCCAATAGCTAGATCCGATATGTTAGTAAAAGCTCCGATAGGTCACATGACAAAGAATGCGAACGCACGGTATCCTGATCCATTCAGTATACATGGATCTACTCAGTCGGTATAGTTTACTTAACTTCACATGGTTTATATGTAATACTACACTTGTATTAGTTTATTTACTGTCTTAGTGATTTTAATTATGTATATTTCATTTATTTTGTACTAATTGATATTTTGATGATTTCCCTGAACTGATGTTACATTTATTTCATTACTGTTTTTCTTTTTTTTTGTATATTTTTGTCAGTATTAGAAGCTAAGCACTGTATATATTATTTCTCTTGGTTGTCCTGTTATTGGAGTATTTCTGTTGGACAGTAAAGGCATTATTATTACTGTCAACGCATTTGCTGTTTCCTATATATTTGCTCTTTTTGTAATTATAATACCTCCACAATTTCTTTAGTATTTGTTATTTTATAACAGTGATGAAATTTAGAGGAGCCTATATTAAGACGTATTTTAATAATGATTTTAACATGTTCGCAATAACTGCGACTTGGTTATCAACTGATTTAGGTTCTAATTTATTTAATATTCCTTAGTAACCGGCTTGGTCTTTTATTGTTAATCAAATATAGATGCTGGTATTGTGAATCCTCTCGCATATTCACTAAAAAGTCTTAAACATTCTCGAACATTGCCGACAGAGTAAATAGATTCACCTAAAGTAAAGAAACAACCTACAATTAAAGGGAAACATCATATGTTGCAATTGCTTTTGGATATTATGTTTCAATTGTTACTCCGAATCAAATATTTTCTCATTTTGGAACAGACCACTCTAATGAGATGTGCACAATGGTGAATAGCAATTAAGTATAGATAGATTACGGCTCCGTTTCTGAGGATGACACACGAAATACAATTAAAAGTTTGTTCGATAGGAAATCTACCTGTATGGATGAGATACACCTCACGGAAATAAAATAATGTTGTAAGGAAACTTTTCAACATCTTGTAGATATAACTAATGTCTCAATTAGCAGTGGTATATTTCCCTCATATCTCAAACATTCAGTTACAGTACACCAACACATAAAAAAATGGCCTTCATAACATTGAAAATTACAGGCCGATTACAATTTTAAGTGATTTTTCTAAAATAATTAAAAAAGCAATGGCCAAAAGCATTTACAATTTTCTTATAAAATTTTTCAATTTCAAATTGCCAACATAATTTTGGTACAGGCTGTTTGATGAAAACAAACAGCTGAATGCGTTCAGTACATTTACAAAGAAGTAGTAAGTAACGTTGTATGACGGATTGAGCCAAACAATTGGCTCACTCTCTATATACAAACGTGTTGCTCTCTTGATTATGCTAACCATATGCTCTAATCCATAATTTTCTTCCTGTATCTGTAATTGTTGCAAATTTATTTATTTATTCACGATAAGTAATATATGTATGTATATTCTGACTTTTGATGGCTATTACTTGAAATGGCAATAGTTATATTAAATTCAGTTGCAGTACTAGAGATTATTAGAAAGTTGAATTGAGATTTTTTCATTTTGACCAGGTCTATCGTCGTTTTGAAAATAATATTTATTTACTAATAGCTAATTAGAGAATGTATTGACCATTTCATTCTCGTAGTAACTGTAAAATTTATTGTAGCAAATCATACGTTTTGCAACCATAATTTATTATACTGAAGTTGACGAGTAGCTAATGACCTTTCTCCGGAGATAAAGCGAGTCATTGTAGGTAATATATTTTGCACAACTATATACATACGTATGTAGTATGGTGTCAGATATGTATCGTCTATATTAAACATGCATAAAGGACTGCTATAATATTAAATTGCGGTGATAAAAGGTTGCATACAATAGCTTAACCCTAAAGTAGATACTTTTTCTCTTTCTTGATGTATTCAGGGAATTACTATATTTTATTACCAAAAATTAAAGTCGCATACCTTTTGTATACAAAATAAAATAAACCGTTTTGACGTGACGAAAGTATGTCGGTGACTGTAACGTTAATTAGTGTTGGAAAAGGTACCATTAGCAATTTGCAAATGCTCTAATGACCAAGGAGTAACTGTAAGTGACTGTCGTGGTTTTGTTGTTGCGGCACAGTACTAAAGGGCTAATTTCGTTTTAGTACGTACTCTAAAGAAAGATAAACATTTCTAACCATCCTTGTACAATTTTATTATTTTTATAGAAATATTTCTGTATTTGTCATATTTATTGGCTCTGTAGTTATTTTTAACACTTATACGAGGGCGACCTTAAATGTTTCCGGAATCGGCAAGAGATGGCGCACGAAGGTTGAAGTGGATTCATTGGTCAGTAAGGGCAACCTTTTTTATGGCAACTGGCAGAATTTCAGGCGTTTACTGTCAATAGTTGTTGTTTAAGAGTGTGTTTTGTGTAGCAAGTCAGGTGGTTTCACAAAAATGGATAAAATCGAATTTCGAACAGTGACAAAATACTTCTAGATGGCTGGGAAAACGACCACGGAATTTCGAAATGTTTTGCTAGGGTTCATAGCGCATCATTTTCGACCATGAGCTTATGGGTGAGCGAGTTCAAACGCTGCCGCACAAGCTCAGGTGGACCAACCACGCAGTAGACGCTCAACCGCTACCAACGATGAAATGATCGACAAGATTCATGATGTGTTAGCCGATCTCCGGTTGAAACTGAAAGAGATAGCAGAGACAACAGGCACCTCAGAAGAACACGTTGACCATATCCTACACGAAATTTAGGGTATGAAACAGCTTTCGGTGCGGTGGGTACCGCGTTTGCTCGTACCGGAGCAAAAATGAAACCGGGTGACCGTTTCGGAGAAGTGTCTGGCCAGGATTCAACGTAATACTAGGGATTTCTTCATGCGTTTCGTAACCGTGGATGAGAGTTGGACCCACCACTACATACCGGAGACCAAGGAACAGTAGAAGCAGTGGGCTTTTCCGGGCGAATCGGCTCCGAAAAAAGCAAAGACCGTTCCATCGTCCGGAAAGGTCATGGCGACTATTTTTTGGGATTTCCAAGGTGTGATCCTCATCGACTATCTGCAAAAGGGAAGAACGATCACAAGGCAATACTAAATCCATAATTATTAGTGCAAGTTTTTGTAGAATATCAGACAATTTTTCTGTGTTGAATTTAGAAAATTATCGCTATCTAATTTGTCCATGGTAATCACTTTTTTGAGATTTGGAGGCAAACAATAACGAACCATTTGACATAAATCCCGATTTTGAGCCAACATGCAGAACTATAACCCGTTTAGCTTCATACGCTTCTTATATCGTCATCTTGCCAAGATATTCTTACATTTCCTTTTGAAAGTATCCAAGTCTCATCGAGGAAAAGTACAGGTTTTGCATTAGAAAGATTTAAATTTTGGATATATTTTCTGTAAAATTGTAATCGCATACAACGTATTCTTGATGTTCGTTTTAACAGCTTCTGGTAAGTCTTCAGTTCTTGTTTTTCTACGTGGCCTCTTTTACCAAAATCAAAAGGTAGGATATTTTGAACAGTTCGGTTTTTAATTCTCTTCACCGAAGACACACTAATTTTTAAAGTATTTGCTACTCGCTGTAATAAAATATACATATTAATGTGACAATAGTAATACATTTTTACAACTTGCGCTGATGATAATTATAGTAAAGGTCCATTGTTTTGCTTCTCGTTAGGCAGCGCCCTCTACCTAAACATACTACAATAACTTTACAAATCAGTGTCGTTGGTAGACGCGGCAATTAGTGACGCAGGGCTCTTCTCTTATGATTCCCGCAGTAGATATTTCCTAACTATATTTTGCAACTATCAAGAATACGAAGAAAAAAAAAGTCTAAGATATTATTTTGGAGCGAACATTTTAATTATAGATCAATAAATATGTACTTTCTCAAATAACCACGGATTCTACGAACCAGCAGTCGGACTCCCATTATATTTAATTAAGAAATTAAATTTAGACCGACTCTTTTGCAAATATTTAGATAATATCCGCCTTAAATATAGGACATACCAGCATGTATGCACGAATATACCCCATAGAACATTATATTCATTCATTTAAAGACGAAAGTTTATTTAATTGAAGCAGATCATGCGCTATTACCTGCGTGTACACCATGCCAGATATATATACATACATACATGTGTATTACGCAAACGGACCACTAAAAGTTAAAAAAGGCGATATCCAATAAACTGTTTGATTAATGTGGCACCGATGGACGATTAACACTGTATAAAAACGAGAATTAAAGCTCGAGCGTATTTAAGAAGTGTAATCGTAATTAGTTTTTTTATTACCGGCTTAGATTATCGGGGTTGAATTCTGTCTGGCGATTTATGACCGCGAAATCGTGCGAAATTAAACCGAGAGCAAAAGAGACGGATACAAGGTACTATTTACATACGAATATACGGTATCGCTTACATAATTTGCGGACGTTATAAATTTAAACTAAGCGCGACTCGAATAATTAAAATTCATACTTTATATTAATCAATAAATTAAGATTAATACCCGTAACAGTTCTACTCTAACTTACAATTAGATATACAACCAATAAATCTGCAGAACACCGGAAATATTTACAGTTATCATACTTTAAATCGTAGCGCTTCGTGGGTGGAACGTTCTTAGACTACGCATTAACGTTAACCTGTTTTAGCGATATAATTTCAGCATAATCGAGACTGCGAAACTTTTTGAATAAAGAGTTACGATACTCATGGCAATAACTAATTGGGTTAATATTTTGGTGCATGAGAAATAACCTATTCATACAATTATATAAATTTGGAAGAGGAAACTTTGAAATGCGGTTTTTTAATAAATACAAGGTATACCCAAAAGAGTTATATCATTTTTTTTCGTATTGATAATGAGAAATAATTAAGGTTCAAGATACGTGTTACATATTATTGTTGATATTATTCACGCATCAGTAGAGGTAAATCTAGGGAGATAGAAAGCTTAATGTTCAAAAGTTGTTGCCAATGGTTTTCCAATATGGCGTCTTTGAAGGCATATTATTCTTCCAGGGGAGCCACTAGTATCTAGCAGAAAATGGCATACGTTTTGAATTAGTGATAATGAATTTTCACTTCAGTTTGGCTACAAGTACCAAATTTTTGGTTTACATTTAATATTTGCCACAAACTTTATGAATATACAACACAAATTAAAAGAACTTGTGTACATGTCTATAAAGGAAAACTACATACAGCTTAAAATATATTATCTTTATTGATGAAAATCATTTTCCATTTAATTCTGACGCTATTTAACCATATATTTATTTAACTAGAAAATTATTTATTTTTTCGTGATTTAATATAGATATTCATGTATAGAATACCTTTCAACATTACACTGCCCAATACAATGCTTGCCGACTTCTATATGAGACTTGTTATTTGCTAGTTTGGGTGTGTTGCAACCGAAAATCATACTACTTTTTGCATATCCTATCAAAATTTAACTCCATATACCATACTATGTTCTTTGAAGATTCACCAGTGCAGTAAAGTTGTTACGTAAGAACTGGTAATACATAAACAAAGTATAAAATTTTAATAATTCATTTAAATACAATATTAATGATAAGTATAGTATTTTAATTAACTTGTTAAAACACAAACAATCAGAGAATAAATTTTCGTTTGCTGCACTTTCTACTGTGTATTATATGGTGGTAGCCCTTTTAAACACCCCAACTATAGTCGGTCATCGTATGAGGATCGCATCTTCTTTCATAGCGAGTTTTCATGGTTTTAAATTTTTGATGGAGTCTTGCTTGAGCATTGTTTTGGAATCTGCTTACCACATTTGGTATTTTGACGTAGTTTTTTGTATTTATTTTATTGTTAATGAATAAACCTTTCGTTAGTGTTGGCTCACTTTTGACGCTCATGGTATATGTACACTATAGCCCATATTACTTCGGATACGTAAATACATTTTTAAAAAACGCACGCACAAGCAGGTTTATTTAGAAACTGAAGCGTTTATCAATACACAATACACTTTCTGGTGGCCTGCTCCCACCCCAAAGAGTTTTGTTAATTTATTACCTGGAGTATTGTCCCAAAAATAATTCTATTTGTGTCGAAAATTACTATATTGGGTCGCAAAATATAATAGGTTCTTAATCATTCTCTAATCAATATTCTAGGAAGTTTGTCTGTACAATTAAGGAACAACAAACTTCATAAAGGACCTAATATAAATGTTATTTATATATAAAAACGATTATATTACCTTTTAGTAGAGTTTACTACATTTTACTGGATGTCCGAACTAATATGGACTGTAGTGTACATGAAGACGGTAATATTTTTACAAAATATCTAGCCGTTTAACAATAATAGACATTTTTCATTATTGTACCCTGCACTGTACGTAGTATTGTTCTTACTTCTAATAGATATGCTCTATTTGATCATTTGTGTTCTTTTCTTTGTAAGGTTAACTATTTTTATTCAGAGAATTGTTTCCTTATGTAATAAATTTGTCTGTAATTACATGGTAAAATATGCGAAATAGACATTTTCATTTTCATACGAACGAAGATACCATAAACTCATAAAATAAACTAATCAACAAACAGAATGTATAAGTTCTTAATTAATTCCGCACAAGCTAAATAATTTTACCATCAATAATGTATATTACGCAATTTTTGCGATAGCGCAGACATTTATGTCGGTCGCATAAATATTACGCCCAAGAGAAGTCGTCTGAAACTTATTTTAGTTTTTCTAAATCGTCAGTTCATTCGACGAAATTAAAAATCATCAACACGAATCTAATTCAACGAAATTTATTGTAATCGTTTTCTAAACTTGGCGGAAAGTATAATAATTAACAGACAATTAATTTGTGAGCTGTGGTAATTTGCGACCGACTTCTTTTTCTAAATGCTGCGCGTTCATTGGTAGGATTGCGAATGCTGGCGGGCTACAAAAAAGCGATTAGTTACAATTTCGTGACAACCTCGTCTGGACCGATCATGCAGTCAACGACAACCGTCGATTAAAAACATGTCTTATGCAAATTCGAAGCGGTAAATTAATGCATGCTTAGTATTCTAGAATTCTGAGAATTTCTTCCAAAACCAGTACCTTTCGTATGTTGCGCCATGTGATATATAAATCATAACGGATCTCGAAATTATGCGATTACTGCTTATTAGGAATCTTTTTTTTTCTCTTTTTGGTTATGGCACAACTTTCATAGGTCACTGCGATATGTTGTATCTATCTACTTCGATAAAAAAATCTATCCTATTTTTTCTCAGTTCTTAGTGGAATAGTGCGGAATACCTTTTAAATGTTAATGCGAATTGTTGTTGCTTGATAGTTTTGAACTGGTGACGTTCCTGTAAACAATTGTGTGAGCAATTTACTGCAGAATTATTACAGTCAGTAAACACAACAATAAAATACCGCCCTAAGCGAAATATCTTATACGTCAATCAAGAGGATGAAGCCTTCTACAGAAGAATAGGAAATGAATATGGCCAAGAATCGAAAGAACTTTAGTGTGGCTTCCATTGTCAATTGTGGCCTTGAAGAAGGAATAACACAACCCTGAAACGAATTCTGCCGGACTAAAAATTCCAGGAAAAAGAAAAAATTGTAAATTAAAGAATTACTATAGTCAATCTAAAGAATAACAACTTTATTTATTGTAAATGCATGAAAGCTCTTCGTTACAATGTGGAAAATTTGGTAAAAGCTCGTAAATAGTAATTTTAAATCTGCTCGAGAATATATGAATGTGAAAGATAATCTTATACCTGTATTAGTCCTTTAGTGCTTTATCCAGTTTCATGCCTCGTCGAAGAAGAAGCAATATTGAGTTTTGATTCTTCAATAGATGAGGACATATTGAAGTTGGCCAAAAAAAAATTCTGATATAAATAAAATTTGAGTGAATATTATACGATATTGTAGCGAATTAAGATAGCAATCCAAAGTTAATGAAAATACCCTTTCGAGAGGTTATAGGATTCTTTAGTAGATACCATAGTCATCCATAAAGTGGAGAACGTTTTTCCTCCGACATTTCTTAGCCGAGAAAATGAAAAAAGTTCATTGTAAAGGTAATATGGTTCCTAGAAATTATCCTGAAATACAGGATTATAGAATAGAGGGTGGCGCAATGGGTATTGACGTTTTTTTAGGAGTTATTACGGACAAACGAAACCACCCAAGTCAAAAAAAACATTTTCATTGCACATAGAATGCAATTCAACGCCAAAAGCACTATTTTCTTAAAATAATATCTGTTAAATGGCCACCACGCTTTTCTAAACATTCGGCGAAACCCTAACTGAAAACTCCTGTAACTCGTTCCAGCATTTTCTGGTTTATCGCTATAATTTCTTAAATACTTTTAGCTTTTGAAGCTTATCGCATTCGAGGAATATTTCGAAAAATCCCAGCCTTTAAATAACTTCATAGAAAAGAACCAGGGCTGGTCATACCCGGTGATCTTGGCGGCTAATTTAAATCACCGTGTTGGGATATAAGTCGTCCAGGAAACATGTTCATTAGAACAGCTATGCATATTCGTACAGTATGGCTTATTGCTCCACCTTCCTAGAACTTAACTCGTTGCAATTTAGTCGGTAGAAAATTTTGGAACATCTTGAAATATCGTTGAGAAATTACTGTAGAATTTTCTTCATGGAAAAAGTACGAGCCTAGTATTCCAAATGCAGCCACACCGCACCATAGGATAACTTTTTCGGAATGCAGGTGTTGTTCGTGAAGTTGTTGGGGTTATTCGACAGTCCAATACCGAAAATTATTCTTTTTTGCAGATTCCAATATGTGGAAATGCGATTCATTTGGGCCATTGATTATGAGCCCCATTTTATTCATATTCGAATAGTGGCATCCCAAAAACCGTCAAGAAAGTGTAATTTAGCTGCCTCATTCTAAACCATATACCTTTCAGGCTATGGCATGTTCTGTTCTATGTTTCATTATTGAAAGTAATTTTCTTTTGCCATAAGTATTTTTTTTACTAGGTCCATACTATTATAAAAAAAATATATAAGTTGCTCCAAGATTCTACTAATTCGCCTTAGGATGTTGGGGATGTGTAAGATGCAAAATCGGTTTTTCCCACTTTTCTCACCTATAAACAGTATTCTGCTGTTTCTTTGCCACGGTATTCCGGTTGGTCTTGTGGAGGGGCTAGTTTATGAACAAGATAACAAGCCCAAACAGATTGCAAAGGTTGTTAACGTTTATGTTTAAGACAAATTTTCTGAAAGACTCCTATCCTTAATAGAGTGACCTCCGCAGATCCCTCTGACCTCACTGAGCTCTTGGATCACTGCGAGATCCGGAAAAGATCTCCGATTAGTGATGCAGCATTCTGGGATACTCTGCAGATGGTGTGGAATGTTGTAGGTGAACCTTATTAGGAGCGACTAGTTCCAAGGATGCCGCGTATCTGTCAGGCAATTATTGAAGCAAAAGAGGGTTACTAATAAACGAACTACTTCCGGAATTGGACCGTGTCATGATGAGATATATATAAGAAGAAATAAGAGTAAGAGGAGAAAGAAAAAGAAAAAATAAGAAGAAAAAGATAAAAAAGAAAAAATGATAAAGGGTGGGGGGACGTGAAATAGAAAGAAAGGGGATAAGATTAAGAGAAAGAAATAGAGATAGAAGGGGGGAGGGTACGAGAGAAAAAGAGAAAAAAGGGAAAAAGGAAGAGACCTAAAGAGAAAGGTGGGATCTCGACGTTTCGCCTCCGTCGTAGGAGGCTTCTTCAGGAGTATAGGGGAAACCAAAGTGGCACGATAACTCGACGTGTAAACTACGCTAGAGGCGAAACCATTTTGGCAGAAGGTTACGGTGACTCGGCGTGTTGAACACGCGGTCACTTTGGTTTCGTTTATTACTAACTCAGGCCGTGGAAGCCTACGTATTCATTTCAAAAGAGGGTTACTTTGACGAAATATTATAACAGTGTGTATTATATCAAAAAAAACTATTTTGTCAATAAAACATTCCAAGTTAATGAGTGAAGTCAGTTTCTTTAATAAATTTCTTGCAGGCATTATCTGTCTAGTCTATGTTGTTATTTTGTATGTGATCTAAATTATGAGCGGTGGTGTAGGTATTAACTTGAGTTATTGTATTCAGAAAAAATCTTGATTTATAGCATATACCGACTATAGTTCAATACGCTGACGACCAAAAGTCTGCGATCGGTCCTGGCTCAGGTTTATGAATGTAATGCCTTTGCATTTCGTCAAATCAATTTGGAAGTACTTTCACTATACTACTTCGTTTCTTCGGTTTTTCTTTCCTGTACATAAAACAGGAAGATCAATGCATAAAACTCTACTCTAATCTAAAATAAAACTCTATTTTATAGATATGTTATATAAATTCAATAAAAATACACCATTCGAAACAGTAAGAATATACTTATTTTCCTTTTCCCATTATTTTCGAATACCAGAACACAGCATCATTCAGCAATTTATATAAGAACCAGATGAAAATAAACGTGCCCAATGTATAACTTAATTTAATCACCGTCTGATGTTTAATTTTAAAATTGAAAGCGTTTTACTTTTACCAATTATATATCTCTGTCACTAATAAATTTTCCAAAGTTGCCATAACTTCCCGTCGTGACGCACGTAAATTAATAGAATAAGAAGATGCGTACAGCGTGGGATACAAAAAGGATCCAGTATAATTTCGATAGATTCCAAACTATTGATCTTCCGTAAAAAATTCCGTAAACAGATTAACGTTGTTTTAATTTTTAGCGTTGCTACGAAATATTTGAGTGTACAGTAAGATTCTAAAAGAAGATACCACGAAAGCGTTTCTGTTGAGTGTTGATAATTTCAAAATTTTTAATCTGCCTATATTCATATGGCAATAAAATAATTGCTGATGTAGATGGGTGTAGTGCTTGTTTTGAATGACTTCTGTCAATGTTACAATTATATACATAGGTTTGAGGTTTGTCAGCTGTGAACTTAAGTAGCTATAAAGGCACACAACAATTAAAAATCATTTAAAACATGGGATTCATTAAAAGAACTCGATGTTTGGGTTTCTCATGAGTTCAAGGAAATTGATTTAGTCTAATAAGTTTTAAATAGTGCAATTTTGGATTAGTTTATTAGTTCAGTATTACTGCTGAAGATGATAGCTTAGCTGTCGAAACGTGCGTTCAATTTTTGGAGTGGTGTTATGGTTAGGGATACAGTAAAGTGCTGAATCTGCCAGCTGTTATGAAAAGGGTATTGGCACTAGTTGAATCGCGCTTAAAGCTTCTTGAATCATTGTTCCATGTCAGATACCCCCGTACGCTATTACAGTTTATGTAAGAACTGTATATCGCTATATAGAAAACTGCATTCTTTTATGGAACGCCTTCTAGACATTTTACGATCATTATGAAGCCTATGAACAAAGTGGAAATTCATACCTAGATCCAATATTTCATTTTAATGCATCTTTTCGTTACACTATTCTAGCGCGCAATTTTATGGCGTGGACGTAGAGGTAAGCAAGGAAATTGTCGGCACGATATAAACTCCAAATATCGAGTGGAGATTCGTTAATGAACTATACCCCTCTATCTATCGCTAATTTTCTTTCTTGACGAGAGACGATCCATAAGAGCCATACGCCGAACAAAACAATCTTCACGGTTATTGGTACGTCTGGGGTGTTCGGACCGTAAACATCGTCGTTCCTCATTATTTTCTTTCCATCTTCGCCAACACAAAGCTATTGTAACGATACCACATCCTACACTGCCACGTTCAAACTCAGATAATTAATGGAGGTTCGCACGTTCTCGAGTAGGAGGAATCCTTTTATACTCTACAAGGACTAAATAAAGCTAGAAGTATATATTGTAACGACACTTAAGTAAATAATGCCAACGGAGAAACAAAAACATTTTTAGTTCATCGTTAATGATACCTTGATTAATGAAATTTATCTTGTTGAAATTTTCATCGTTTGTTTGTATGAGCGAAGTACATAATTCCTAAAAAATTCATTCAAATTCATGGATATAAAGAAGGTATTTACATTGGTTTTGTTTAGTAGTATATTATTAACTGTATCATAACAATTAAAAAATAAATGAAGCAAATGTATCATAAATGTTTAAGGTTCGATGACGCTTTCAGTGTTTTAAAAAGGTTAATTATTTACAAATCCACATAAATTAGGAAGTGAAAGTTATATTTCATAAGACTTAATATTCGATATCCGAGTAAGAGGGCTAGAAACGTCAATGGTACCGGCCAAAAATTTATTTACTTTATTAGAATTTTGTCTGCTTTATGTTCAACAATGTCTGCAATTACCTCATTTACCCTTGAACATAAAATTTTTAATTATATTATTAATAATTAACATAAGAAACGTCAACAGGTTGCTTAAAAGTGCACCTACGACATATTTAGAGTTTTGAACCATATATCAATTATTGCATGTTACTAGTCTGTGTAGCAAGCAAAAAATGGTTAGAAGCCGAAGAAATGTCAGTTGCACGAATGGTGTCACGCCCAACAGAAATGCGAAACGTTAAACTGAATTCCTTGGTGGTCAAAGTTTTACCTTAATACATCCATCTTGTCTACGCATGTAACGCTCATGCCACGCTTCAGGGTCCACAAAAATGTGTTAGTTGCTTTCGAACTTCGTAACAATCGATGTTTAAAACACGAACATTACACATTCCTATAAACTGTTGTTATAAATATTGCATATATATGTATATTGCAGAAACAAATGCACACTTACTCGCCGCGATGATATATTTCGAAAGAGGTCGGACATACCCGAAATCGGGATTCACAAGCGTATGGTTAGTATGTGTATGAATGCCGGATTAGATTGATGATGGCGAATCGACGGTATTCTTTGCTATAGTCGACGAGAGTTAATAGATTTCTTAACCGATTTCTTACACTATTATTAAATGTATTGTTTGCAATATCAACATTTTACCGTACAGTATTCTTGTCTGTAAAAGATATATTAATGGCAAACAACACCGGTTAAATGTGCAGCGTGATGTAGCATGTTATAAATTTATATATGGCCTTATTTATATGTCAAGTGTGTGCAACACTTGCCAAAATATTGTTGACAATGGAGAATTTCAAAGTTTTGGGGGAAATACGTTCCGGAATGGAGATTGCCAACAAGAGGTCAATGACAGTATAATTTTCATCGGGTGAAAAACACGATTACGGATCAAATAGACGCAGAGTTGAAAGATCAAATAATATCGCCGATGGTAGATGAAACAACGCATGCAAGAAAGAATTGTATTCTAAATGTGTTAGTCCACACTTTAAAAAGTGATGAGGCAACTCAGCTTGTAATGTTGGTTACAGATGGGGGTTCGAACATGGTTAAAGCTGGAAAGTTACTAAAATAATCTTATCCGCAATTGCTGCTGTAACCTGTTTGCTTCATGCATGTCATCTCGTAGCAGAACTTAATAAAAGAAGTGATCCAAAAGTAGATGATTTTATAGTTTGTGTCAAACCAGTTTTCATTAAATCGCCAAAACGCATTTGTGAGTGTAAACAGGCTTGTCAGGGAATTCCTCAGCTGCCACAGCCGATATTAAAGAGGTGAGGAAAGTGTCTTGAAGCTGTTCTACATTATGAGAAATTTTTAGACATTATTTAAACATTGTATCTTAAATTTAAATCCATAAGAATTTCAGTAAGCGAGCTGCTGGTTTTAGATACCGAAATCTGTGCTCAAATACAACGAATTTCTGAAAATTATTTAAATCTTTTAGATACTATTTCCAAATTAGAGAACACCAAGCTGCTATTACATGAAGCGCTCAATATAGTAGATTACCTCAAAGCCTCGTTAGGAAATCTAACAGATAGTATAGGAAGATTAACAACCGATAAATTGTGTCCGGTTGTAAATAAGAATCCAGATTTTCAAACTAGTGCGTATAGATAAGAGTTTAACTGACAACCAAGAGTGCGTATAGATAAGAGTTTAACTGACAACCAAGAGTGCGAATATGATGCGAACAACCTTTTTAAATTCGCGAAAATCACATATGTGCAATATTTAAAATATGAAAGTTATTTACTATATAATATATAAATCAGTAATTCTTAACTGTACTTTTGAACATGTCATGCGTGATTGATTTATGAGGCATACAATTTCCAATTGCTTCTTGCCATTGCAAAGAGTTAAGGATATTGCTCGTCCGTTTCATAGTTTCACGGACAGATAAAACATATAATTATAGTTCTGCATCTTATCCATCCATTTTACAATCGCCAGCAGCATTTTGCACAGCGTTTATAGTAGCTTCGTCCGTCAGAAACTCTGTTGTTACAAGATTGTTATCTAAAGTGACATAATCGTTTATGTTCCCGGTAGTTATGGAATCAGGAATATGAGAAAAATCATTCGATTCTTTTATCATGCATTTACTAAGAATCATATTTAGTCTGAATGTCAGGAGAAAGGTATCCTGCGTGGTAAGCCGTCATTAACATGTATTTTTTTTTGTTGAAAATTTCTTTATATCTACTGCAGTAACTATTCTTAATTTAATGCTTTATGAAATCAAAGTGGCAGTTTATTGGTTTTGAAATTTATTTCATAATAATGTATATCAATCTATAGTTTTCCAAATTAACAATCTAGATCAGAATCTTCAGTATGACTATTTTCTTCTGTGTCATCCATGAGAGAATTATGGATCATGGAATGTTTGATATATTGCTGGAATAAACTCATGCAGTTCCTTCAAATTTTGTAGCTTCTTTGAGTTAATTGGTAACTTGAAGTTGTATAAATGAAAAATGAAAAATATTAGCCAAATTTATGATTTGTGGTTGTCCCTAATCCTTTACGATAGTGAACAGTGTAAATCCATTGCTAATATTGTGATTCCGGAAGATAATATTGGTCTTCTCACACCATACGCACTTATGTTTGGTTATGATAAAACGCTTTAAGTTTGATTTGAAAAAAGTGTAGAAAAGAGAACGATAATCCTTGATATTATATAGATTATATTTAACATTATATTGACAACAGTAAAAGTGTTTTAAGGTGCAAACTTGCGATCCTATGGTAAGAAAGAGTAGCTTTCTTCTGTATATCTTTGATTCTATAAATTATAGATCAAATGTTCCCACGAAGTGAGTGTTCAACATTGAATAATTATGCACAACTTTTTGTCGGAATAACATCGCTCATAGTGATAGCACTAGACGAGTTGGGTAAAGGAATACGCACCTTGTCTATAATAGAAACAGAATCGTTTTCCTCTCCTCCAGAAATATTCTGGAATATTTGGCCAAAAAGGTACAATGCCAGTCGTTCTAAAACTAGATACACTATTTTGTGCCTCAGCTGCTTTACTTTAAGAATTACCTATCACCTCTCTAAATTGGAGCCTAGCAATTCTTCGGAAGGATTTATTTTCATTGAACTATTGCACGCAGAATAGTAATATGTTTTCAGCACTGTGAAAAAGGCTCTATCTAAAGACTGAAAAAATAGCGAAGGCATAATAGAATAATGTAATTCGTATCAGCACACTCTAACGTGTTTACAGAGTTCGTATGTCCGGCAAAAGGGATCTTCCCATTCGGTTTTCGTTGTGAAAATGATTCTGTAATTAGCGGGAAAATATGTCAGCACTGTTTAGACATGGCTACGTAAGACGCAAAAGGCGATGCAATTTGAAAACTCCTCTTTCTTCAAGTCTAAGAGCCAAGCGCGCAAGGCACTGAGCCATCAGCCCCGGTTATAACCTGTCTTACGTACAGCGTTGTTAAAAGTACGTTTGATGTTAAGTTGTTTTGCCAATTTATAGGTCATACGTTGTAACACAATTTCTACTTGGAGCAAATCCGTACTTTTGCAGCTTTAGTGTGTGAGGTACTGAGATTTATTGGCATCAACAAGCTGTGACTACCGTCCAAGCCGGTCAATTTTTACATTACCATGGTTTATTCTTAGTTTTAAAGTTATCTTGTTAAAAAAGTTAACGTTATCTGGATGCCGAATTCTCTATCAACCCCATTAGTTCCCACTGTACCGTTCTTCATTACTTCCATGGCATTTTGTGGAAATTCTTCAGTCCACTGTCTCCTGTCTGATGTTTTTTCGGATATAAAAGTACGGCATGTCTCCATAATTTAACAGGCAGGTGTATATCATTTATATTTCCACGTAATAAGGAAATTCTTACAGGATTTAAATAGTCCAACTCACCCCGAAATTACGTAGTTCGTCTACCGTAAACTTAAAGATGAACAAATATTTCATTCTTCAAAGCGTAAGCCAATATTGGCATTTTTGAGCTTCGAATATCATACATGCAATAAACACGCCCAGCAATACATGGAAACTTAAATGAAACTTATCAAAAGCTAATCTCATTTAACACTGTGTAACATGTACAAAATTTCTAGTGTATTGGAATCAATTACTTCCTGTAACTAGTTAACAAGCCAGCAGTGGACGGTTAATCTCCGTCAGCTGTACGAGTATAACATATACTTAATACGCGACTAAATGTGGTATCTATTACCAGGTGTTTGCATAAACTTTTTTCGGTTTAACTAAAAGATGGCGCCAAGTATGCAGCGCATTAATTTTACACATACGTAATTTTGTTCTTCTGCCATTTAAACTACAAACATACACAAGTTGAGCCCGCCAAAAACTAGTGTCTTTGTTTTATCATTCAGTGAGTCATGTCGAGTTTTGTGCCCGAAAAAAAAACATTTGCGGCACGTATTACTTTTCCTCTTTAATCAAAAGAAGAAGGATGTTGAAAGTCATCGCTTGCTGGTAGAAACATGTCATGAACACGCTCCATCGATTAGAATATGTGAGACATGGTTTCGACAATTTAAAAATATGAAAGTCACCTGTAAAATAGTGCCCGAACCCCACGAAAGGAAATCGTTTTTGTATCGAATTGTGACGGTTGACGAAAAATTGATTTATTTTGAAAACACGGAGCGGAAAAAAACGTGGCTTTCGTCTGGCGAAGCCGGTCCTTTGCCTTGATCCTTGCTCTGCGTCTGGTGGAACCAGAGCGGTATTGTGTGTTATAAACTCTTGCAACTCGACGAAACCATTAGTACACAACACTTTCGCCAACACATGATTAATTTAAACCAGGCGTTAATCGCAAGACGACAGGAATGGGTCAGAAAATATGGCGAAGTAATTTTGTTACACGACAATGCGCCCTCTCACACAGCAAAACCAACACCTTGAAATCGCTTGGATGGGACAACGTTCCGCACCCGCCGTAGTTCCCAAACTTGGCGCCATCTGACTCTTACCTCTTCGCATCAATGGAGCACCAAAGCTGCAATTCAGCAATTTCGAGAAGGTTGAAAAACTCGACGAATGGTTTAAGGCAAAAGGCAAACAGACTTTCTGGCATGGTATCCATAAATAACCCAAAGATGGGTGCCGAAGGCCAATATTTTGAATAAAAAGAAATTAATTTCCCGTGAAAATTACGTATTTCTTTTTAGCAAAAATAAAAAAAACGGAAAAGACTTATGCATACACCTGGTAAGAACTCTGCAGTTTATCGCTACTGGTTCCATCTGCCCTGAACTTATTCTACTAGTTTCATTATAAGCGGTTGTTTTTACTATCAGCCTTATTGAGATTTTGGTGGGACTTTTCTTTTGGTTCGCTATATGCAATGGACCGTTACAAGCAGATACCATGTAACCGCGACCTACTGTACATATTTCAGAAGAGTCGATGATGTTATATTCCTTCAAAGAATCTTTCCATTCATTTGGCCAATAAATTATTTACCTTCAGCCAATTTCAGTATTCAAAGTAAATCAAATACACTCATTCACGTAGGACTTTTGTTTTACATTCGATCTATCCACTTGTAGCATGATTAGTAATCCGATGTATTTTCGATTCATTCACGTACTCGCCCTCTCGATTTTCCAAAAAGAAAATAAAGCTTACGCATCCCGTTAAAAATAATTTCGATTCATAAAACGAGATTTTTGCGTATAAACAGAAAACTCGACTCAATTACGCGGTATTATACGCTCATGCTGCTGGCCGAGCGTATCAATAAATAGAATTGTTTGTGTATAAGATTCGCGTAGAGGAAGCGCTTAAGGAGCGAAACCGATTCAACGGCCGTTGTTAATGGGGAAATTTATTGCGACAGAGGGGCGTTTATATTTACGGATCGATCGCAAAATTGGTAAATAACCGTTGTATATACGTTATGCATAGGAGGGGCGATTCGATTAAAATTCTCGCCATTGATAATGTAATCAACGTGCGCGAAATAAGATGAGATAAAGACAAAAATTCGCTGTTCGATGTTTACGATTAGTATGGCGCGAAGATATTGATTATTATGGCGAGAAAGCGATGTCGAACCCGTCTAGTTTACTTGGGCTGCGGCGCAAAATTGAATGTTAGTTTGGCTTGGCGGAAACATTTTCTTCATAACGTGGAGCATCTTTTCTCTTTCAAAATATGTTTACCTGAAAGGAAGTGGTTGCTATTTTGGTTTGTTATTCCGAGAAAAAAAAATTAAGACGACATTTTAAACGTTCCTCTTCAACGCTTAGCTCTTTGATTTCCTACAGTTTTACATTCGCAAACCTATTTGTTTCAGCAATTCTCAGCCCCTCAAATAGTAAATATAAATAAAATTAACATTTCGCGACCCAGGTACGGGGGTTGCTATTTACCTAGCCCGAATAATGAACAAAAATAAATATTTCATTGAAAATTTTATTGGCACTGTAGCCACATGCCCGTTTATTCCAAAAAACAGGCGACAATTTGCTTCGAGATGCTTTTGGCGCGAACAACTTTTGTTGGATTTGCCCCATTTTGGAAGACCCATACAGTGGAAATTTGTCACCTGTGTAAATGTTACACTCGGCTTTTGACGCACCATGCTTGTTATTCTCTGAGCATTTCCGTGCACCAAGAAACACGAACCTTTTTGTGAACGATTGTCAAATTATGGGGAATCCAACGCGCAAAATTTTTTTCACGGCTAAATGTTCGTGTAAAATCTTGTGTATGCTTGTTATGCTAATGCCCAGGTATGTCTCATTCTCACTGCATGTCACATGTCGATCTTGCTTTATCACTTCGCGCACAGTATGGATGTTTTCTGACACAACAATCGATTTTGGACGAATTTCTTTCCATTAGTCCCTGAGTGAACAACGGCCACGATTGAATTCACTAAACCATTGATATAGAGTGGTTTTAGATGGAGTTTCATCGCCTAAAGCTGATGTGGGTTGATAGATGAACTGTTGTGGAGGTAATCCCAGTCGTAAGTCGTAGTAAATCATCGCACGAAAATTTTCACGGGTTATTTCCAATTTTTGACTGAGATGAACTTTTCAACTTACTAAACAACAGGATCCGTATAATGTCAAACTTTATGATGTATATGTCAGATAGTGCCTAGCAACCCTCGTATAAACCTACATGTATGACGTATATACATGAGCAATTTACGAGCTCCAACCTGTTGTGTACGAGCTCTTTGTAATTTCTTTCTACAGATCTTGGTTTCAAATCTTACCGCGACTGATATTTTTTCAGGAATTTAACAAAGTCGGTTAAATGCAATGAAAACGTAATTTTATCATTACTAATACCAACGGTACTTTCATATAAATTATTAATTAATATTAATATTAGTTTAGTACTGGGTCATGCAGCAAGCATTGATTGTGACCGTGTCCGCTTATACACATGATTCAAATTCCAGAAACTTTTGGGTACCACCTCGTATTTTGCTGTTTCTAATCTTTTGCACGATTGGAAGGTTTAGAGGGGATTAATATGGTAATAATTTTGCTACAATCTTCTAAAAAACTGTCTCTTCTAAACTAAAATACTTAAAAGCTCTGGATTCTTTTAAAGGGCAATTGAGTACTCCCTTTTCATAAAATTCCTTTGATGTGACATTAATATTGATTCTGTTTCGAAAAGATTTAATAAATAATAACGTTTCTATTTTTAGTTACTAGAGATCGCGCGAAGCAAGGTCAATCTATGTACTATAGATAAGTATTACTTAGAAATCTTCATTAAATTTTACGCGTCAACATACATTCGATATTTTATGATTATAATGCGCTTAAAACATTCTAATCCTAGTCCTATGCTCACTATTCAACAAATCCGTTATCAATTCATTTGTTTCTTTATTATTGCCCAATCGATATGAAATGCAGCGTAAATAAAACACAGTCTAGCTAAAACTATGTATGCATTAACCCACGTTAAATACGTGCTTCGGATTTCACGGTCATAATTCGGCGATATTCTTGAAGTAGCTTAAAATATCTTAACGGCTATCCACACTCGCTAGACAGTTGCCAATCCACCTGTTGTCGCATATTCGGAAAGAAAGAAACACGCCGGAATTGTAGAAAGAAAGCCTCGGCATAAACATCACCGATTTAAATGAACCTTCAACATCTCGTAGCAGTTGAAAGGCAACTCGTACTGCCATTCATGAGTTTTACCGCGTCATATAGAAGTTTTATATTGAGAAAATGGGTGTTAAAATAGAATATACTTAGATAAAAGAAGTAAAAGAAAAGAATATTTTTGTTTTAAGTTAAAGGCTCGGTGTGTTGTATAATGCAAATGTCAGTTCTATTTCATTCGGTTTTATTTCCTTTGATTTTTTGAAGTTTATTATTATTTTATTAGTTTTAAGAATTCTAAAAGAAAGTAAATGGATACTTAAATGTCACAGCAACGGTCTATTTTATGTTTTTCTATAAGTAATGAGACTATCATTTACATTTATCATTTGTAGGATAATATTATAGATGAAAATAATAATATATTGGTCAATTTCATGGCACACTTCATAAAACCTAAGCTGGATATGAACTTTTTTGTTTCAAAAAGCGCAACAACTTTGAAAAAGTGTTTTCTTTTCTGTATATTCTGAAGAAGACAAGATTCAATTTAAACGCCAAAAGAAGAAAAGCTAAAAGATCGGAAGTGAAATTTCGTTTTCGCCAGTTTTCCTAAAAATAAGATACTGATGTACTTTTGTGGATATTGAGATAGTTTTTTGATATTACCGATATTTGACTGATATTATCTTGTTTCACGGGCTATTACAACTTGTAAATATTTTCTTGATATGGGGATAATTAATTTTTAAATATAGGGCAAAAAGCTTGCACTACAAAGATAGTTTTTTTTTGTTTTTTCCCACCGCATGAATATCTTGTTTGCACCATTTTACAACTTTAACTTGCTTATACATTTTAAAATTATACAGACATAATCTGAGGAAAGTCAACGGTTGTAATACGCATATGCGTCTCCATTATTCTTTCTCACTGCAGTATTCCTCTACAATCAGTCTTATCAGTCAGTTCCCGTAAACAATAGTTCTCTGTTGCCCTATTACATCATGGTTTTAACTGTAGTGGGGGAACATAGGATTGTAGATACCTCCTACATTACGTGCTGACGGAGAAACAGTGACGTATGGGTGGCAACATTGTCACCGGCATAATTTCTGCATAATCACATGTTTTCGGACTGTTGTCATCACGTCTAGTTCTCGTATTATGGTTATTTTAGCGCAATATGCTACAGTATTGATAGCGATGATAATAATAAACGATTTTCAGAAGCAAAGATACAATATAAAATTTTGTGTGAAATTGGGGCAAACTTTGGTGTAGAGGTAATCTTACGGAGATGACTTTAGATTAGGGAGAATAATTACAATTGAAAAGAATTTATAGAAAACATTTCCTAGAACCCCAAACGAGCCGATGTACAAGTTCGACGACGTATTTTAACTTCGATATATATAAGGAAGATTAGTGCTTCAAGTTCATGTATTGTTTAAAAAAAATTAAGTAATTGCAAGTTAAAATTGGATACTAATTGGTACAATAATGGGATATTAGTGTACCTAATCTTACTGTCTCATATATACTTCTGATGGCATCTGCCGGGGTTTTAGGGATTTCTATTTCTTTTAAACTTTCCCATATCTCTCTTCTATCTATCGTATCAAAGGCTGCTTTCTCATGTATCAACATTAGAAACATTTCTTCTCCTTCTTCAATTTTTCTTTCTATTAAGTTCTTCATTATATAGATATTATCTTTCGTTAAGTTCTCCATTATATAGATATTATCTTTCGTTTGTCTCTCTGATCTGAAAGCTGCCTGTTCTTCCTCTAGTTTTTGTTCCACATAGACTCTTCGTCGTCTTTCCAGAATTCTTGTGTACAGTTTGTAGCTTGTCTGTGCTCTATAGTTCTCGCATTGGGTCTGCTCTCCTTTCTTGTAAATCGGGATTATCAGATTATTTTCGCATTCCCTTGGTATTTTCTGTTCCTTCCATATTGCCTTTAACATCTCACATCTCCATTATTTTCCTTCCTATCCTAGTCATTTGATCATTTCTAGTAATATGCTATCATCTCCGCCTGCTTTTTCTATCTCGACTTTTTTGTATAGGTTCTTTCACTTCTTCTTCTGTTATTTCTTATTGTTGATCCTTCTCTGATTATCCGTTGTTCTGTATTTATTACGTTATATTTGTCTTCATAGTATTCTTTCTAAATTCCTAGTATGCAGTCGAATATTCCTACCTTTTAATTCCTCTTAATATCTTTATTTTTACTCAAAATTTTTTATTTTATTAGCTGTTCTCCAAAAAAAAGAGAGCAGTTTGTTCCCGAAATTGATACAATTCAACTCTAAATATTGTATGATGCAGTATATAGTCAGTACAAAGTTTCCGTTGATTTTTGTTGTTGGCTTCATTTTTTGAAGCATAAGTTGAAATACACCTTTTAATTTATGATAACGCTGTACATAATAATGAATTTTCAGTGTTCGTAATTTTACAAGTATTGTACAATATTACATGGTAGTGTTTATAATTATTATTAATAGAATACATCCTGCATGAGAAGAATTTTTCCAAACAGTTTTCGATTATACCAGTAAAAGCAACATCATATTTCGGATATTAGTATATGTAGAGTCGTACATATATAACTTCGTAATGATGCCTATTTCTTATTTTGTGTCTTTGTAGTCATATTTCTTTCAGCAGACGGATTTTACAGCGCTGGAATCTCGTTTTACATGATATTAGTGTTCGTGGTACACCAATCTATTATATATTTTATTTGCGTTTAACATATTACTAGTCCGTTGTGTTAATTTTTCTCCGTTGAATTCGGGCGTGGAATAAAAGTGCTTACAGATATTTATGGATCCTACAAACATATAAATAAAATAGATTCTGTGAAAATAAATTATTTCGCAGCTTTGATGTTACTAGAACTTTTTTTTGGTGTGCAGATAAATGCGAGTGGCAAAAGAATGAATTAAGTCTTATCACGTTAACTTTAAAATATTTGGACAGTATATATATATATTATTTTTCACTTGTTTTTCTTCTAAAAGTGTTCTTTGGCGAGGCTTCTTCATACGCATTTAAATTTAAACACGACAACAGCATTAAATTAAGTTAAAATGCCTTTAGCGCGTTAAGTGCTCTTATCTACTCCCATAAAGATGATTATTTTCTGTCATGCGCGTAATCCTTTCATCTTAGAGATATCTTAGGTTCTTTTATATCAAAGCAATGTCTCCTTTCTATTTTCGATAGGCCTTTTAGCTTTTGCGAATCATAAAATCTGCTAGGAAATGAAAATAAATAACTATATTCTTGAATAATTACAAATCAATTGTCTTATCGCATAATAACAATTACGTATGCAGGTCTATAAATAGCACAACGACGTGAGAAACCGGGATATACGGGTATCGCATGTATTATCAATTTTTTTTTCAAATTCTCTCGTCGAAAGCAACGTTACATGTCAGTAACGACCTTCTGTGGTATTCAATAGCGGTCGGCATGCGAGCATTTCGCATTCAGAGTACAAATAAAACCTATTTGTTTCAAGTTATGCACATTTACATTCGCGTCCTGTGGATATGTATCATGTAGCTTACCGATAAATATCTTTTCTTGTAATATAAAGATTATAGAGTAGCGTTTTCTAAAATCAAAAGGCTCTCCGTTAGTGTCTAGAAACTTCTCTGTCGCATAAATCTTTTAATCGTCTAGATAGCAATGACATTGGAAACTGGTTTAAACAGGAGACCGATGTAAATATAAATAAGGAAAACGGTTTATGTAAAATAAATAATGGCATGTTTCCAAAGCTATTACTATGAATATATGCTGTAGAATTGCATATTTTACTGTTTATTAATTTCGGTTACTATGTTTTACGACGACTATTGGATTTAGACGCTATATATCGCAGATTTGCACGACATAAAACGAAGGAAAGTTATTTGAGATGATTACAGATTTGGTCGATTTCTGAGATTAACTCACATGTTTAAATTCATTTTATGTTTAGGTTATTGTCTCTGCGGATCCAAAAGTACACCACCTTACATATATTAAATAAGAATTCAAAGACACTGACATAGGGGGATGTACTGACATAATTACGTAATTTTTTGCTGAAGGCGTATCTTCGAATATCTTTAAACAGCAGTGGTGACTCCAAGATGTACAAGAACAGTCGAAGATATATGGCGAATTACAGACCTATTACGATAACCACTATAATTGTAAAACCTATTGAATATTGCATATTGAACAGACTCGAGGAAGTACCAGCATGATTTTTGGGAGAGTAAATCTATTTCTACAGCTCTAATCGATTTTTGAGATATTGTTTTGCATTACATTCAAAAGAACAGTAGTCTCTATCATGCATATCTAAGATTACGGCTATGCTATAACTCCTGGGGAAACTCCGTGGACGTTGACAGGATTTTCATCCTCCAGAAATTCTCTCTTAGAAGCATTTTTAGTCTGAAGAAAAGGGGAGTCATGTAGAGAACGGTATACTTACCTTAGCTGCATTATATGTACATATGTGAACGCCCGTGTTTCGTGAAAAACTATTACAGTGAACTACTTGCCGAAGACGAAACTAGTCACAATTATAGCATTCTGGAATCCCAAAAATAAATTATAATAGCATACTTCATGAATGGAAACAAAGACTAAATGATTTTAAAAAATATTTAAAAGAAATAGTACTTTAGAAATGTTTGTATAATCCAAATGAGTTCTCTATTTATGTAATTGAATTGTAAATATTTAAATACATTTTTGAATTATTATTAAATAATTACATTTGTAGGTATTTTTTTTTCATTGTTTGTACCTGATCAGTACCAACTTCTACTATATTTCATACCTTAGTACTGCAAAATAAATACTGCCCAACACAATTTTTGCTGACTTCTACATGAGATTTGTCAGCTATTAATTTCGGTGCGCTTAGTCTGAAAATCATATTAATTTTTGCTTATGATGTCAAAATTTAACTATACCATATCCCATACCATGCTCTTTGAAGAATCTCCCATGCTGCATGTTGTTATTTAAGAACCGATAAGATATAAACAAAGTATAAAATTTTAATAATTTATTTAATACAATATTAGGCACAAGCATAGTACAAGAATTTATTTCAGTAACCATTAAAAATTTACAAGAACATTTGTAATAATACAAACAACAACCAGGAAATGAATTTTCGTTGGCTCCACTTTCTACTGTGTATTTTGGTTTGACAGCTCCTTTGAACACTCACAGTAGTCTGCCATCATATGAGGATGCCATCTTCTTTGGTACCGAGTTTCCATGGTTTTTAAATCTTGATGAAATCTCTCGCCTTGTTCATCGCTTACAGCACCTACATTTTCGGGATACCTATCAAGATGACTGTGAAGGAAATGAAGCTTTATGCACATGTTCCAACCTAGACGGTGAAATTTTTGAAGAATTGACTTCACAAAGTCTTTATGATTGGAAGCGCTGCGTATAAAGTCCCGACTTCTTTCTTACCCTCGTTCATAAAGTTGATGAAATTTGGATTTGTCATTCAAGCTCTAATTTGAGGTCCATCAAATACCCAAGCTTTAATTTGATCGTAATACAGTGTTTAACACGATACGTTAATAGAGCAACTAGTCACATGATATTAAGACTGCAGTATTCATTGGAATTCATCGTATTTGACTCACCAGCTCTAATGGTCAAATAAAGAATTAAGAATGAACGTAACATAAGGCACTAGGTCCTACCTTATTCACCGTATACTTTAGTGGCATCGTATTGTTTTTAGCTGGCATTCATTTAACAATTTATGCTAATGATAATGCACACCTTGGCTTCTGACGATTGGTCCATTTTATCAACTAATTAAGTACAATAATAAATTAGTTTCCTGATACTAAGCTGATATTAAGCCTAGAGGAAACAAAATGCATGTTATTTCAGCCCAACCATTTTCTATTTAAAAATTAATATTCGGCACTTCTCTTACTACTAATTGTTTTAATATGCCGGTTTGAGCACTTATTTTTCTTACAATAACGTATTTAAAATTGCACAGTTTCGGTAACACAATTATAAACCTAGAACGGTTTCTCATTACTCAGTATAAAGATAGGATACGGGTATTTTCGTAGGATTATCGTAAAACCAAGTGGGACAAAAGAAATTTGGCACTCTAAACCATTAAATCTAATAAACATAATCCCGCTTCAGTAAATTCGTTATAGTTATCCATTAGATGAAGATGTATGAAAATGTTGTGTCAGAAAATTCCCTTCTGCAAGTAAGTAATAGTAGGGGCTAGATAATTCTTAACTCATACTGTTGCTGAAAGTTTATAGGGGAACTACAAAATTATATGGAACTATATAAATTTCACTAAGTGTAGTCACTATGATACGAATGGAGTCCTATTTTCCAATAAATTTTAATTTTGAATAAGACATCTTAAGTTAATTTATCTGCTTTACACTTTATGCCATATAGGAATATACATACATATGTCCGCAAAAGATTAACTGAAACAAAGTAAAAGTGTTATTTATACAATACAAGTGTCATTAAATTTATGGCTAAAAATGCAATAAGAAATATTGTATTACATTCCATATCACCCAGCAAGCTCGATTTACTGTAGCCATTATACATACATAAATATTCCAAGTGAAAACGGATATTTCGCATTTCTTTCACATAACTAAAACTATCTAAACATCTTACTCACTTCATTAACACGAAAATAACGAACATATCTCTTCATATTCGGTTGTATGTATGCCGTAGATCTTCGACTCGCTAAGAGTTTTCTAAACGATTTACTACGTTCGGTCTAGACCGTCCCCAAGTGCCAGATATTATAAATCAACTTATTTGTCAGCTGTTGTTTACATAACTGAGAAATATGACTTTTATGCTTTCTCTAGTGGTTTGTAGTGTATTGTTTTTTCTTTCTTAATTACTCACTAAATATTTAATAAATACGAAGCTTGTGATAGGTGGACGTATGTAGTTATATGTTTGTGAGTGTGTAACTTAATTTCGATGAATTAAAATACGGAATGCTTTAAAATAACTGCCGTTATGCATTTGCAATTACTTTGAGTGGAATCTTTTAAATGAGTGATGTAAAAAGTATTATTGTAGTATATTCACCTTCGAAAACGGTTAATAATAAAGGTTAAAATTTGTTAAGACAAAAAATGTACATACGATAGAAAGGATGACCTTGGCATTTTTTAAAATCTCTTTGAAATTAGCCTTTAAGTTTGTCTAATTATTGTTCAACTCGGTAAGTTGTGCATATTACAATACACACAGTAAAATGTTTAAAGTTCCGTATAGTTTTATAGCTTCCCTATAAACGACTACCTGGAATTGCATTTTTGAATATAGTAAAATAGTTGAGGGATTATTTTGCCAATATCGCTATTGATAATTAGGAAAGTTACTCTTAATATATAAATACATATAGGTATGTGCGAAATTTCTATAAATCCATAGAATTAGGAAACTACGAGGGATGCTTTTTAATACTGGGACATAGAGGGAGCCACTAGTCAAATGTCAGTGACTAGTGGCACCCTTTGATAAAAACAGATTAAAAATCACCTTCGCTAGAGAAACATAAACAAGCAAGACTGAAATTTGCACAAGATCATATGGGACGGGATCATGAATAGAAAAAAGGCATATTTTCTAACGAGAAATAAAAATAATTTAGACGGTTTTCATTGTTCCTGATATTTGAGACCCGAGACAACACAAGAATTCAAAGCAAATGAAAATACCAGAACCAACTTAATATACATATTTATATATCTTATATAGAATATTTTTAAACATCTTCGTCGAGTCAAATTCTTTGTTGTATTATACGAAAGACAAATAATAATTAATTACATAAAATAAGAAATAATGGGTTGGCACATTACACTTTTCATACTTCTAATTTTAGTAATTCAAAATTTACTTAGATTTTACTATTCATTCTCGTTCAGTTAATGAAACCACTGCAGATATGCTTGAATTATAAATACTTTACTCAAATTATTTACATTATAATGGCAAATATGCTTCAAAACTAGTGTTCGTAGTGTTTTCATTGAAATAGGAACAATTCTAGTTCTGAAAGTTTCGCCTTATAATCACGATTAAAATACAATGGGAGGTCCAGAAGTTCGTGGAATTAAAGGGTTTTAAATAAAATAAAACAATAAATCTATTTTTCCTTTTCAATATAATCACCCTTAAGCACAATACATTTATTATTATGAACCCATGTTTCATCTCCGGTAACAATCCGCTCCAAAATCTGTGCAGGTTTGTCTCCACACAGCTCCAAAAATTGTTTGGACGCACAGGCGCGCTCCTGTTTCTGCAGCGGCGTGAGCATTCTCGGTACCCATCTTGCACTGGCTTTTGTCATACCCAGGTGGTCATGTAGGATACGCAAAATGGTGGTATCTGATACTCCAACTAATGCAGATAATTGTTTTTCCTTCAAACGGGCATCTTGCAGTACAAATTTTTGCACTCTCTCGACAATGTCTGATGTGGTGGCCTCAACTGGCCGTCCTGAGTGGGGGTCGTCTTCAATCGACTCCCGACCATGTTTAAAAAGACCATGCCACTTATAAATCATTGATTTACCAGGGCACTGTTCCCCATAAACGGTTTCCATTTCATTCAATATGGTTTGAGCGTTCTTTCCTTGCTTTGTAAGCAACTTCATCACAGCACGGTGTTCAATTTCCTCCATAGTTTCAGTTTTCTTCCGGATTAACTTGCTTAGCAAGCAACTATTCGTAAACGACTAACGCTATAGGGCCGCAACTTAACTTATATACTAATGATGAGTCGCCAATCAGAATGACACCTAGCGAGCGCCCCTATCCCCACTCCATCCCCTCCATTCCACGAACTTCTGGACCTGCCCTCGTATTTAAGACTTTTCCTTTTGTCAGTTTGAAGGATTACGTCAACAACTCTATCATTGTTTATTATCCAATGTACATCATAAAGAATGATTTGGTTATTTACTGTTACTGTTCTTTCAGTTTTCGAAAGTGAGAGGTAGAAAAAATGATAAGCGAACAAAGTCAGGGAAATACATGAAAAATCAATAAAATAAAGAGAAGATTAACGTGAAAATTTCTGGTGTACAAAAAAATCGTTTTTAATCGTATTTAGTTGTAATATTATAGAATTTAATCTGTTATCAAACTTGATATTATACTGGTATCGCACTACACCATACAAAATTAACAATTTATCTAGAACACAGCGTTTCAAGATCACATGCACTCTCTTTGTCAATCCGCAAGAAATCAGCTGACAGTGAAGTTTACTGCGATTGTGAATTATTTAACCACACCAGTGCCCGCAATCGCTGCGTTCATATTATACGATCGTTATGATCAGAGGGGATCTAACATATTGTAGTGGAAAATCTCAGGCTCTTAAATTCCAACTGGGTTCTTTTTCTTTAAATTTATTCGTTTTAAATTTGAAAATAGTGTTAAATAATTGAAATAAACAAATGTAAGATTTCTAAAATATATATTGACAAACCAAAATGTATATATCGCTTTCTAACAAAATTTATTTTTAACAAATACCTAAATCAATCTCTATCTAGCTAAATTTGTAAATTATAAACAAAATACAAAATGAAATGAGAGCAAAAGAACATTTTTTAAAAGATTTAAAAAACAATAATACATACGATTGCAATATATTCACTTTTTATCATACTGTATAGTTTGCGAACAGCACATATTTCGAATACGTACTTAAAGGTTAACTTTCCAAAGTTCTATACCAAAAACGTCACGACCTTACCTTAGCAACCTTCGCTAAAAAAGAAAAGCTTAGGAAATTTGTCAAAAATTTTGCAAGTTCCAACTCCATTTATTCTGGATCCATTTGTGTACCATGCTAGCCTCTTCTTTCGTGTTAACATTCACCAGATGTCTTTTATGATCACTTCGACAGTTAGAAGAATATAACATGCGTACAAATAACTTTTACCTCAAAATAGCGTTTGAAATTATACTTATATGTTAGCTTGTTACATTTGTTAATACAAATTTTGTTTGGTATAAGCTATTTGAATTACATGATAAATATCAAAATCAT
Organism: Trypoxylus dichotomus; assembly: GCA_023509865.1. Taxonomy (NCBI): domain Eukaryota; kingdom Metazoa; phylum Arthropoda; class Insecta; order Coleoptera; family Scarabaeidae; genus Trypoxylus; species Trypoxylus dichotomus. Next base: position 13,132,512 of record CM042081.1, on the reverse strand, counting down.
AAAATGAACATTTTTAACTTAATGAAATATGTTTGTGTGCCGATATATCTTATACTAAGTGAGAACCATTTTAAATAAGTCTCAAATTACAAGACAATTTTAACAAGTTCCTGTCAACTATACATCTAAACGAATATGCTGTCAAATTGACAACTAATCCGATTGAAAATAGTACAAGTTACGACAAGAGTTTTATTTTATTAGAATGGGGTTCTGGAGGAAAATTTATTTGAACGCTTTTTAGTTAAATAAGTGTCAATCGTACACGTTTGTTAAGAAACCACGATACCCTATCACACAATATTTCATCATGCAACATCTGGTCACGGACACATCATCACAGCAGCAATTCCTCGCTGCGACACATTGTCCCAGCCCAATTTACCACTTCACCAACTGATTACAATATTTCCAACACATTAACTGCCAAGATTATTTAATAGGGTTTTATTGTTTGTAAAATAACACATATAAAACTCAAGACAATAAGACTAATAAACATGGATCATGATATTTATTACTATGTATGAATAGCTTTGTGTTCGGGAGCAATAAATAAGCACGTATACTAAATAGGCATTACATCTTATCATCGTATACTTTCCATATGACTATATTTTATGTGTATGTGCACATACACTTTATAAGTGTCAGAGACATTCCCAGACGACGTCTAGGACTACAAATTGCGTTTGAAGGTTGGCATAATGGCTTGCAGTCACTTTTTCAGTATGCACATCCTATAATATGGACTTTCTTTAACCGTCTAGTGAAGTAAACTGAATTAGCACAAGTACGTTACTTACAATTTATTTCTGGACAACGCATTTCGATGAAGGGTAACTAAAAATCTTTAAAACTTGGATTATGAAGTATGATTGGCAATTACAGGGCAGAAAATAGCTTCACTTCTTTTAGAATTTATTACGTTGTGTGTATTTTATGTAACCAAAATGTGTTGTAAATGTTTTATAAATAATAGGAATTTGTTAAATAATCTTAGTAATTACGAGGGCGGATCAAATATGAACCGGATTTTAATTTCACATTCCCACATCTTCATCGTCGTCAAAGTGAGACCTCCCAGTTCTTCTTTGAGTGGCCGAAACAAGTGACTGTCGCACAGTGACAGATCGGGACTGTTGGGCGGATGTTCCAGCGTGCCCCAATGAATTTTATCCAACTTGTTTTCGGTCAATACAGATGTGCGTGGCCGAGCATTGTCATGGAGCAGAATCGCACTTCGAATAGGCATGTCTCGCCTTACTCGTTGATAGACCAGTTTTATCAAACAGTTGGTAGTAGTACGCAGCATTAACTGTACGCCGTTCGTGAAAAAAATCAATGAGCACGAATATTCGCCTCACTGGCGCTGGTTCAAGGTCGACGTGCATGGCTCTCGTTTTCGACTGACTCGGCCATTGGAAAATTTTTTGTGCCAGTCGTAAACTTGGGTCCTTGAAAGCGGTTTCTTAGCGAACTCTGCAGTTAGTCGGTGCAAAAGTTTCAACAGGTTTTACACCTCCTTGGCGTCAAAAAATGAATAACAGTACGTTTGCTCAACAGACGTATATCTCCTGCTCAGATATGATACTACTAAGAGCCCGGGATATGGATATCAACGCATATTTTGTACGACAAGTTTCAGATCGATCTAGCGACAGCACATCGTCAACTATGTAACCGCAAAATTTAAGGGGTTTTGTATTTTGTACTTAGTAATTAGTAATTCATTATTTTTTAGTTCTAATCACAAACTACAATAAAATCCGATTGAAAACGGGGTTAAACATTCTCATTGAATTTTATTCATAGTTTGTGATGACAACTAAAAGAAATGGCATAGATGAATGAACCGTTATAATAGATTATATATTATAAAAATAAAATATCTACAGACACTTGTGAATAAAACAAAAGAAATAGCAAACAAGTGATTTGTTTATAGTGTATTGCCTAATATAGCATGTACAAGAAAATAATCATGTTTTCAATTTGCTTTTCTGCATGTTATAGCTGCTTCCTGCGTTCTATCTTTGGGAGATGTCGTTTTTTCGTACCAATATCAGATTATTTATTTACCTTATATATATGGATAATATTAATTCGACCAAGCTATCCACAATTAAATTTTGTAATTCAATTGTATAACTACAAATATGAAATGAAAATGGAACATTTATAAGTACATAAGCCTTCATTTTCTTAGTAAATCCTTTTTTGTGTAATCCCACTGATAAAACGCACATGCATATATTATATGCATAAGTAAGACTAGACATCAAATTAACGTTACAATTTATTCTAACATATCTAGGTAATCGTAGACTTGAGCTAAATCTATATTAACAAAAATATATCGTTTGAAGATTTCACAATTTTTAATGGTAGGCATAATATTTTTAGTCACCCAATTGTTAATCTGTATAAGCGTATTTCATTCTATAGGATGTGAGAAGTGGAAATACTCTGGTAAAGACTGCTTCGCTTTCTAAAAGCACTTTCTTCTTTGGTAGGTAAGAAGTTGCTGGTTGTTCTAAAATACCATTAATGGATATTAAACATAAATGGCATGAAATTATCCTTTATAAAAGTACCTGACAATGAGTGTTTCTTTGGTCAAACTTTTCCTTTGGCTCTCATCTTTTGACTTTTCGCTAGTGGTATATGATACTTCATACTGGGACCCAAGTCCTGCAAGTACATTTTGTGTGGGAGTATCAGTGATACTCAGCACCCACTCGTCTTGATGTACATGTAATATTTCATATTAAAAACAGGTTGATTTTTTTATGTATATACACTATTAAATACACACCTGGTAACTTGAGATTCAAGATTACGCCTTGATGTAGTCTTGTTCCTGACAAATCAATGTTTTTGAAATGCATACAACATACTCGCCTTAATTTAAGTACAGTAAACTCTTTGTTTCCTGTCAAGGAAACCCATTGCTTAAATAAAGCCCAGTCGTGATGTGATTTAAGAAAACGATGCTTCTCCTTTTGTTATAACATCAACCGATTAACTGCAGATTATAGTTATAAATAGACAACAAACGAAATTACTAATAATAACACATACGTCCTGAGCAAATAATATGCGTGGATGAGGTAGATTATGAACGAAGACGTAGACCAAGGCGGATACTCAACAGCAGAAATACGTTAATAATACTAACGGACACTAAGCAACACTGACCGAATACTAACATAACCGTAACCTAATAGTTATCTTAAAAATATCACAGTAGACAAAAACATAATCTGCATAATTTAGGTAAAACTTTTATAAGAGAGTTTCCTTGTGCGACAGCACAGTCGTACTAGTTCTTCTAGCCAATCAAAATATGACAATTTATTACCAATTGATGATAACAGCCCTTCTACTCTAGCGGACCGAATCGGTTTACTTTCCCCCACCTTGCATGCCCCCTCCCAGGACATATCAAAATATCACACCACGTACTTCACCTAGAGGGCGCTAAAAAGAGTCCGGTTCCTATTTGAGTCGCTCCCGTATTGTGAAGAAATTGTATGCAATGCCTTAGCGAAGTGATAAATTGGGGGGTGATTAAGTGTTGCCGTGATAAATTGCCGCGGTGATAAAGTGTCCGCGATCAGATATCGCGTGATGAAATATCTGGATAACTTTTCTTAAATATATAACAATTGGAAGTGAGTATATGATTGAATTAATTGTTTGTTGGGCGAATAAACGTAATTTTCGAAAATTGGAAGATTTGTTGAAATGACTTTATGATTTCTCTCAGTTTAAGAGGAAAAATGTTGGATGTTAAACTGGAGTTTGAAAAAACTTCATCGGATGCGTGAACAACAGTACTTTTTGAGACAGTTGAAATTAGAATAACTATGTACTGAGTAACATATCATTTTATCCATTTGCGGTAATCGTACACGAGTAATCGAACGAACGCTATAAAGGCTTCAAACGTGATCTAAATAATCCATATTACTCTGTCTAATGGAGTAGAGTGTTCGTGAGCTTCTAATTTGAAAAGATAAGATCGGCAGTTGCTACTATTTCCATCAGAATTCACGTTATATTATTTCAAACACAGCCGAGGGCTATCGCAAAATAGTCTATACAATGCTTAATATATGCAATAACAGCATACTGTATTAACTCAATTATATAATCTACGCATCTCTGTTATAAAATCGATTACGTATCGAGATCCCGTAACTGGTAATTTGAAATCGTTTATCATTTATTAGCACTCGGAGAAATCAATAAACTGTTAAGCGGTATCTAAAAGAAAAAGTGAGGCGCACTTTCCAATCGGCATCTCCTTGTAATTAGCAGCAGCGGTCGCACGTACCTAATTGAGAGACGAAAACAAAACAGGATGTTCTCTCAACGCCTAAAGTGCTGCCACCATGGCAACGACTTGTGTTCACAGAAAACCGTTTTTTGCGCTGTTTAAAACGGTGTAAATCGACACGTTGCGTATATTAATAGGGAGTAGTGCGTCTTATTTACGGAAATATGAATTCTACCGCGAGGCTTATTTATCAGGTTATCTAAGCCATACGCCTTCTTGTTTTCGCGCTTATGCATGAATATTAGGAAGTATGGATTCTCGGTATGCCAATTTTAAAACTATTCCTAAAAAATAGTGCACTACTTCATTAAGGTAACACCTTGGTTAGATTGAAAAGTTCTAGTGTGATAGAGAATAGAAACTCATTTATTTAACATTATACACAAAAATATTTTATCTTTTATAAAGCTAGGTTAGTAGCATAGTCGGTGGCTATGTTTTAAGATTTTCACCCACAGATACGCTGTTCGAGTTAATATACTCACCATATGGATCTTGTATGAATGATGTTCTTTAAGTTTTGCATACTGAGATACAGAGAACGCCACTAATCAAATGTTAGTGCTAACAATTAACCTTTATTTTTAGTTAACCTAAATCCAAAGCTTTAGTGCAATACGTGTAATGTTGAAGCTACGACGAACTGTGAAATGGAATTAAACCGAGTACATTTCCCCGCAATAATTTTTTGTAATTATCGGAGACAATTATCTCAAGAAGAACATCACGCCCAGTTTTCGGTAATGAAGCACCACATCAGTCGACAATTCCTCATTGGTATGGACAATTCGAACGTGGACGGATTAGTTTTAGTGGCGATTCAAGAGCAGCTGCGCTAAACACGGCAGTCACTTAGCAAACTCGATGTTATGCGCAAGATTATCAATGAAGATCGACATATGACATACTCCGCGATTGAGGCATCATTTGGGATTTCAAAGACCTTAATTCAAAAAATTTTGCATGAAAAATTAGTTTCTCCTTTGATATCGTGTCTGTTGACCGAAAACCAGAAAGCAGCTAGGGTTAATTGGAGTCAAAAAACTCTAGACCACTTCAACGCCGAAAACTCTAAAAACGTGTACAACGTCGTCAATTGTGACGAATCTTGAATTCACCCATACCAGCTAGAAAATAAACGCCAGTCGTTTGTTTGGGTGTTTCAAGGTGAGAAAAAGCCAACAAAGGTCATCCGTTCTCGAAGTGTCTCCAAGAAGATGCAGCAACAATTCCTCTACAGGTTTAAAGAACTGTTACTACCGGTTGGCATTTGTTTGCCGCAAGTCATCGCGAAGTTTCGAAAAACCAACACCGAACAACGAATAATTCGCTACCAACATGGTACAAATTCGCACACAGTACGCAAGGCAATTGTATTTTGGACGAAGCAAAACGTTGAATTGTTAGATCATCCTCCGTATAGTTCGGATCTAATTCACAGCGATTTCTTTACCTCTCGGAAAATCAAGAACGCACTGCGTGGTCAAAAGTTCCAGTCGTCAGAAGTAGTAGTCAATGCTTCCAAGAACGCAATTTTGACTTTACCAACAAACCAGTGGAATAACTGCTTCCAAATTTGCTTCGAGTACATGCAAGGGTGGATCTTCCTGGAAATACTTCGAAGGGCGGTAAAGTCTTTAAAAGCTATCTACTGTTTCATTTGACCAATGCATTTAAAAATTAAAGGACAACCCTCATAAACGGTAAGAGATAGATAGCTGTTTAAATGAGACAAACCGTGAGACAAATGAAGGCCTACTTTTCTAAATAACTAACATATTGCCTTTTATTTGCTTAAACTTTATGCACATCAAAGATCCTAAGTAGATTTAAAAGCCTGAACGCGCTGGCCATTGAAGCTTGAACTACCTCAATTTCTTCCTTTAGTATATGTTCTATCCAATAGTTGAATGCATGCAATATCATGCTAATAAGCTTCAGTTCGCTAGAACCAAAGTCGATCTAGCTGCAATGGAAAGGAAAAGTTAATTGTTAGTCCATTTTCCAAAGTCTGCAAGTAGAGCTCAAGAGCTGTGATGTATACCATCAATGTACAATAATAACGTGTAAGCATTGCTTGGGGAGGTTCCCAGATGTCAAAACATCATTTGTCAAATTCCCATATCTGTTCAGAAAATTCGAGAAAATGTTTGCTATTTTTATTAAGCTATGTACATATGAGTAGTTTTTGTGAATAGTTTTAAGGACGAAGATCTAACGTATGTAACAGACTCGCTAAATGTAGTAGATTAGCAAACTCTATCTTAAAATAAGGTGTAGAAAGTATTGACGAGCATTGATAACAAACACCACTACTTAGTTTAGTGTCAATTTTTCTGATATACTTCATATTATATTGTCAATAACATCTCCAGTAGGTTCTACTCTATACGCTATAATATTCAGAATAGAAATTATTCAGTAGTCTCATTACAGTTTAAACACAGCTAGAAACTTCGTTATGAAATCTGACTTAAACGAAGAGCACCTCCTCGTTCAAGATGTTCTTTTAGAACCTACAATAAAGTCTAAATAATATGTTACAAAAAAAATAAAACAATTACAAGTTCAGTACTGTTCATTTCAGGCCAGACTGTATTTTTACTGCCGGGATTCTCTCCGTGATTGGTATGAACATTTATTTTATTCTCTAGGTCGTTTTCTAGATTATTTGGGCCTGTGATGTGTAGGATCAGTACACAAAATTGCTTACTTTAGTATTTATGAAAGAAATTCAGGTGTTACGAGATTTAGTCCCCTTTTTATTTCACCCACATTGTAATGAACGCACCGAGTCAACATTCTTTTAATTCCTTAATATTCTTCAACCAGCTTAGTACTCTAAATTGTTTGAAGCGGTTATTTCCTAAAAGAAATGTTAATTACCGAAGATCAACTTATTAAACGAAGATATGCTCTCTTCTTAAAGGTTACTCTGTATCAGAGGGAAGTCGAATGATTCCATGAGTAAACAAGTAAAGGAAACCACTCAGAACCGCAAAAGAAGCTGTCCAATAAAATTAATTAAATAGCGGCCTTAAATGAGAAAGTTTCTTCAGCTCCTTTAAACGTAGGTTAATTCGAAACGCAACGATAGGTGGTTCAGATACGAATTGCGCGATTACGTATTCTACACGATTAAAGCCTAAGAGTACAGTTTAGTACGTAGCTTAAGAGGCATTATCGCTACTTATAGTGAGTTGAAATATTATCTTTTCCAGTTCAGCGTGTGATCGAAATCGATGTTGTAACATGTATGACTTTCATTTAGGGATTAATATTAATAAGGATCTTCGTTTAATGCCCTTTATGATATTTGCTTTTCCTTTTTGTTTTTTCTTTCTTCTATTTAAATTAGATGCGTTTCGTTAGGCTTCATATGATGAGATTTTCTTCGTATTATACCTATATTGCAGTAATACAATAAATAATGCAGTTAGAAAACAGTCTCTTCTCAAAAGGCCAGTGTTTGAGCGTAGAATACTGCTGGTGGTATTACATTTAAAGGAAGTTTTCCGTAAAACATGGGGCAGTTTCGTTGATGCTATGTGTATATTCTTTCTGTAAATGAAACGAGAAATTTGGTAAGAATTGAAGAAAAATTCAGAAAAGAACAGTTGACATATGTTTTCATCTGATTTACCGTTGGCTGGGAATCAGTTTATTGTTTAGCAAGATAATAGTTTTCCAATCTTTGCAAAGCTTTCAAATCTGCCTAACCTTCTACTGCACTTATAAGCATCCCCACTTAATTTTTCAAATTCTACAGCTTGCAATTGTAGAATTATCCCACTCACTGGAATATTACCTCCTCTCTGCTGTTGAACTTCTGGACGTAACGAACTATGGCAGCATTTTCTTCTTAGCATTTTTATGCCACTCGTCCGTAATTTTTAGGAGATACTGTTGACTTACTAAACTTTACAGTGTTACACATGGAACTTTGCAATTTGCCACTTGCAATTCCTTCAAACACATTTAACCTTTTATTTAATAAAAATGATTTGCGTTTTGTAGTATGCTTTCCCATTTTATCTGAATGCTATTTATTCCAAAACGCACATACAACTGAAACCACGCGGACTCAAATAATGACTTGAATTTCAAAGGAAATGACGAACTTTATTATACGAGGGCGAACTGAAATTTCCGGAATCGGCAAGAGATGGCGCAGAGAAGGTTGAAGTGGATTCATTGGTCTGCATAGGCAACCTTTTTTATGGAAACTGTCAAAATTTCAGACGTCTACTGTCAATAGTCGTTGTTTAAGGGTGTGCAGATTCATGGCGGATGTATTCCATCATTTTCGACCATCAGCTTCCGGGTGAGCGAGTTCAAACGTGACCGCAGAAACACAAGTGACGGGCCACGCAGTGGATGCCCAAAAACCGCTACGAACGATGAAATGGTCGACAAAATTCATGATATCGATTGAAGCTGAAAGAGATATCAAAGACAACAGGCATCTCAAAAGAACGCATTACGAAATTTTGGGTACGAAAAAGCTTTCGACGCGATAGGTACCGCGTCTGCTTAGACCGGAGCAAAAACGAAGTCGGGTGACCACTTCCGAGCAGTGTCTGGCCAGGATGCATCACAATCCAAGAGATTTCGTAACCGTGGATGAGACTTGGATCTACCACTACATATCGGAGACCAAGGAACAGTCAAAGCAGTGGATTTTTCCGGGCGAATCGGCTTCGAAGAGAGAAAAGACCGTCCCATCGGCCGAAAAGCTCATGCCGACCATTTTTTGGAATTCCCAAGGTGTGATCCTCATCGACTATCTGGAGTAGGGAAGGACGATCACGGGGCGATACTACAGCGATTTATTGATCCAATTCGATGCAATATTGAAGGAGAAACGAACCGAAAGTCTGTTATAAACGAGTCCATTATAAGAGGATATTTCAATAGGATCGAGATCGGGACCTAAAACATTGTTCTATTATATCCGGATTTCCATGTCCATTATAAGTCGATTTATTCTATATTCAATTCCACACACTGATCTAACCTCATTTTGAAATTTCTCTTTCTACGAAGTGGATACACCTACTTGTCAATTAAATTTTTTGTCTCAATGTTTTGGTAAAGGTTGCCATTTGCAAATACTTGTAAAGACGAATTCTTGTCTATTTCATGTTCTTTAATCAATCCTGTTCCTTGGTATATTTTAATTGAAAATCACCATACAAGTACCACCTAACGCATTCATATGCAATTATGCATAATGCGAAATTTACAATGGTAATACGTCGACGACTAAAAATAAAATTTTTGAGCGATATGTTGTTTACAATCGACAGGATACGCGCCCGCATTGGTATTCAGCGAGCGCGTCCATTGGCATAGGTCAAGCCTCCTCCGTCGCATAGGCCATATTTCATAGATTCGTATTATATGCGAAAGTCGAGACCACCGTTTCGTAATAACAAATGAGCAATTAAGATTCATTTTAGTGTGTCAGTAAGAGAGGAAGGCGCCTTGATAAATCGTGATTAAATGCTTTCGCGATCGGATAAGGGATCGTTAAGCGTTTTACGCGCGTCGTGATAATGTCGACGATGCGGTTGGCTTAGCGACTCGTAGAAACCGTAGGCTGGAAGAACGAAGAGCGCTTCTTGAGAACTCGAACGTGCACTTGGTATTCTCGGTAAGCGTTTGCAGACGCAGGAAATGTGATTTAAAAGATGAAAATTTACAACTATTAATTATTAAACACTTATTTTTAATTATCTACGATCAGATAAGGCATAAATGTTGCTACGTACGTAACGTTGGAAATACTAATCATCTAAAAGTACTCATAAAGACACGCATGCCCAAATAAAGATTAGCGCCGTTAAATGTCTGCAAAAAGCAACGTGATTCATTAAGACTATTGTAGTATAGAAGCAATGTTTTATGGTAAAGACGAAGAATAAATTCTCTGTACTACAATAATAAATAGTAGCGCACACCAATAAAAGTGAAGGTTTTCAATAATTTATTTCCACATTTTAAAATCGGGTGATTTATTGCTTTGGTTGGTATAAACTAATGCTGCAGAAACAAGTCCTTTCGCAGTAGCGTACGGCTCGGTTACTATCAATATAACGACGACGATCTGAAATGTTTCCGGAATCGACAAGAAAAACAGTAGGATGTTTCGAGGTCTGCAATATAGTCAACTGTAGTGGCGGTAACCTCCTCACTTGAGGCAAATCTTTTTCCTCCCAGTGATGTTTTTAAGTTTGGGAATAGGACAAAGTCACTGGGAGCTAGGTCCGGTGAATATGGAGGATGAGAGACTAATCCGTAGCGATGCTCATTCTATTGGGACACGACAATGCGGGATGAATGAGTCGGTGCATTGTCGTAGTGGAAAAACTTTTTTCCACTAGGCCGTTTCTCCTTCAATACTGCATCGAATCGGGTGAATAAATCGCTGTAGTATTTCCCCGTGATCGTCCTTCCCTTCTGCAGATAGTCGACGAGGGAAAAACCTTGGGAATTCCAAAAAATGGTCGCCGTGACCTTTCCGGCTGATGGAACAGAGACGATTCGCCAGGAAAAGTTCACTGCTTCGACTGTTCCTTGGTCTCCGGTATGTAGTGATGGATTCAAGACTCGTTCATGGTTACGAAACGCATGAAGAAATCCCTTGGATGGTGTTGGATCCTGGCTAGACACTCTTTCGGTCACCCAATTTCGTTTTTGTTCCGGTGTGAACAAACGCGGTACCCATCGCGTCGAAAATTTCTTCATACAAAAATGTTGTGTAAAATATGGCCAACGCGATATTCTGAGATGGCTGTTGTCTCTGCTATCTCTTTCAGCTTCAATCAGCGACCGGCTAACGCGACAACGTGTGACCACTTCATCGTTAGTAGCGGTTTTTGGGCGTCCACTACGTGATTCGTCACTTGTGCTTGTGCGGCCACGTTTGAACTCGTTCACCCAGAAGCTGATGGTCGAAAATGATGGAGCACATCCGCCATGAGCCTCCAGCAAAATATTTCGAATTTCCGTCTGCAAGTAGAGCTCAAGAGCTGTGATATATACCATCAACGTACAATAATAACGTGTAAGCATTGCTTGGGGAGGTTCCCAGATGTCAAAACATCATTTGTCAAATTCCCATATCTGTTCAGAAAATTCGAGAAAATGTTTGCTATTTTGTATTAAGCTATGTACATATGAGTAGTTTTTGTGAATAGTTTTAAGGACGAAGATCTAACGTATGTAACAGACACGCTAAATGTATAGATTAAACTCTATCTTAAAATAAAGTGTAGTAAAAAGTATTGACGAGCATTGATAACAAACACCACTACTTAGTTTAGTGTCAATTTTTCTGATATACTTCATATTATATTGTCAATAACATGTCCAGTAGGTTCTACTGTATACGCTATAATATTCAGAATAGAAATTATTCAGTAGTCTCATTACAGTTTAATCACAGCTAGAAACTTCGTTATGAAATCTGACTTAAACGAAGAGCCCCTCCACGCCATGAGTCTCCAGCAAAATATTTCGAATTTCCGTCGCCATCTTCCCAGCCATCCAAAAGTGTTTTATCACTGCGCGAAATTCGATTTTATCCATTTTTGCAAAACTGCCTGACTTTCTACACAAAACGCACCCTTAAACAACAACTATTTATAATCGAATTTTATATAGAAATTTTGACAGTTGCTATAAAAAAGGTTGCCCTTGCCGATCAATCCACTTCAACCTTCGTGCGCCATCTCTTGCCGATTCCGGAAACATTTCAGTTCGCCCCTGTATGGAAGCATAATCAAATTTAGAGCGTACCAATCCATAATATAGAGCCACTTTTGCATCAAATGAGGTATGCTGTCGGTGATTGGTGAAAGCTAGTTTGGTATCAAACAGAACATCAAAATCTAGATCTTCTAAGCTAAATAATATCGTCACATCGATGATACACCAGTGGAATTCATCGTAAGATTGTTATAGACACATTAGTATTCTAGTTTCCTGATATTCTGCTACATGAAATATCAATCTGGAATGGTATTTATCTTGGCATCAGATTATCAGCAAATAATAATTTATTGCAATCTAACTGACAGCATATTTGGTTAACAAATACCAGGAAAGGGAGAGGGTCCATGTGATATTGTGACTTCTCAACGTAACCCATAAGCTATCAATCATAGGTATTGTTTATATGTTTTATGTTTTCTCGTAGGAACATTATCTATCGACTACTTCAACGTCAGCATTTTTAACGACGCAGTAAAGCGGTAGAATTTCATTTTTTTTTTAAATTAACATACCAAATAATCTCTTTTAACGGATTCTTTTAAGAAAAGTTAAATTATATTGTTATTGAGTTTTCATATAATCAACATACAGCTGATTAGTGTCAACGATCATAGACACATTTCCATAACTTGTACTGCTTTCTTTCTTCAGAAGGACGTAAGTAATTGGAAATCCATTGAAAACAACTTGTAGGAGTTATATTTACTACAATGCTTTTAGTTGCAGTTCTTGAAAGTCTCGTGAAAATTTATTGAAAAGAAAGTTTTATCTATTTACAATCTGTGAGGACGTTGATACTTGATGCATCCTTGTCTAACATATTTTTACAATATTCAGCTTCGGTGGGTGTAGATTCTTTTCAAAGGAGAATAGGTTTCTCTTTTCCAAATAATTTAGTATTACTTCTATCGTTGGGTGCGTGATAAATCCTTACAAACTTAATTCTGATTAATTATACATAATCATATAAAGTCATATGCAATCACTTTCACTCATATATCTTCAAATTTTTCCAAAGATATATCGCGAATAACCTTTGTCAAAGTCTCCATTGAATATATAAGCAATTAATCTCAAATTTCATAACAGATTAGACTTTGGAAGACATAAAAATAAATTAGAAACTTGCCAGCGACAGCAAAACGGCAATTGACCTTAATAAATCAAGAAAAATATTCAGTTTAAAGACCACCAAATTAAGGTTGATCGCACGTTATCCGGTAAACAAGATCCGAATGAATGTAGAAGTGAGTACCGATAAATTTCGCCTTGATTTCTATACCGAAGATATTTATAAACAAGACCGAGATACGTACAGATTAATATCACGTGAAATTAAGAAGAAAAAAAGATGATTATTGGAGGAAAATAAAAATTAATTTTGAAGCAATCAACCCACATCGACCACGCACGCTACCACATATCCGACCATCTTCAAAGTGCTCAATAACTTATGCTCAAACATAAATAATTGGACTCATCTGTTGATACTCGCGTGAGGTTTATAACTGAAATGTATCCAGTGCAAGTCGATAAAAAGCCGTACTTAACGATCTAGCGCGACGCAATATTTATTTGTGGGCTTCCCTTTCTGGAAGCGGGAGGGGCGGCGAGATGGAAGTAAATTGTTTCGGTCTGCTATCTTAGCGGAGAAGCGCATCGGATTCGAACGCTTTTTATGGCAGAATTGCACGACACCTGTTTGATATGCTTAACCGTTATTGCTGGAAGGTAAATAGCCTACCCTTGAAGCACTCTATTATTCCGAATATTTCTTCCTTTTTCTTACCATGGATATAAAAATTCGTATCTGCACCTGCGCTTGTCTTTTGTGAGGATTTGCCTTCTTTGGATTACAAACATAACGTCTTCACACAAAACTGTCATATCCTGTGCGATATAAGATTCTAATCATCCCAAATTTATTGAAAATATTACGGTATTCTTGACACCGACAATAAAAATAAAGTAATATTGCGAAGATATACCGTTTGATTGCAGAAGGACGCTGTTAAATTCCGATTTCGCTTTTATGTATTTCTCATAACAAATAACTATTCATGTCTAAAAACTATTTTAGGTGATCGATACTGACATTGATGCTTATACTCTTTTTACTTGCGGGGATACGTTCAACAGGTATTAGAAGAACATCAACATCTATGCTAGTCATCTAGCACATGCGAGGTATGTTCAGAAAGTAAATTCCAGTTTCGATTTTCACCGTTATAACATTAACTTCGCAGCTTTATACATGCGCACTAATTACCTTGTCTCCCTTAGAACAAGTCTCTATTATTTTGATACAATTGCCTACGAGGGCGGATCTTCATGTCCCAGTCCTCACCTACTGCTAATTGGTTGTTGGATTAATGTTTTTGACATTTAGTTAACTGACATTTGTAGAACATATCTACATAATATCAAGATTTTTACGATGTGGCTAATTCTTGAATTGTGTGTCGTGATATTCATAAAAATAGATCCTGTAGAACAAAGAGCCGTAATAAAAATACCTCTAGAGAAAGAGTATGACGTCAACACAAATTCATAAAAACATTATGGCAACTATTGGTCAGTCTGTAGTTTCTTGTGGTATAGTCAAACGCTGGTGTCGAGATTTTAAAGGCAGAAGAACATCCTGTGAAAGCCAACATGCTGATTGTCTTTCCATAACGATAATAACAGACAAAAACATTAAAAAGGTGCACAATACTGTACTGCAAAACCAACGACTACGCATGAGGGACATTGTTGAAGATACTGGCTTGTGTACAACATACTGACTAAAGAATTAGATATGAGAAAGATGAGTGCCCGAAATATTAACCATTGATCAAAACATAAATCGGGTGTTGATTTGTAAGCGTCTTTTGGAAAGGTACCAAGCAAATAAAGAGAACCATATCGCAAAATTGAAAATATAACGCCACTGTAGTTTTACTGTAGGGAAGTCATGGGTACAGCATAGAGGTCAACCCTCGTATTATGTTTGTCTGCTGCGAATATTTATAATAGTCAAGGGAACTGAAAACCGCGCCGCATGCGAAGTTAGATCTATTATTCACTTTCTGAATGTGGGGAATGTGAAGCCTACTGAAATTCACCGTCGAATTTACGAGATTTACGGACAAATGCTATGGATGATTCAATAGTAAGGAAGCAATTCAATGAAGAACGTCAAGGTATGAACAATAAAGAACATAGTAATAATAATATTTATTTCAGTAGTAGTATATAAAATAGATACAATGTAATGCATATGCCTGAAGTATGTCAAGAAGAAAATGTAGTATATATATATAAATATATTTATTATACGTGCAAAAAATATAAACAAATATTGTTACGTTCTCCTGGTTTGAAGAACAACGCCGCTGTAGCCTGCTCGTAATTTCCTAAATTACTTGACCAATACTTACTTGTAGAGTATGTTCGCTTATTTACTAGAGGAGAGGTTGTACAGTGAAACTCAATGCGCATGCGCAAAAAAATATATTTAAAAATGAAATGGTTACACGGTTTCCACTCTTGCCTATGTACATGTACGATGTACGTAAGATATATAGATTTGCAATAATTGCAGTTATTCGAGCTCTCTTATACATGTAATGTACATTAGCATTTGTATAAATGTATTCATTGGTAGCAACATAAAGTAATGCCTCAGCATGTACGTTGCAACGCTATGTCTTAATTCTGTTTAAAAGGTTAAACTCTTATATGCTTCCTGCTGAAGCTTTGTTAGAGGCATGTACTAATGCCTCTATCTGTTTGCATGCACCACTACCTTTTTTATAGGGAGCCAACCCTATTTATTTCTTAAATTTATAAGCGCACCTCGGTGCTATGCTTATTTATATGTCCCTTTCCGGGAGCCTAATATACTTTCCTTGTTTTAAATTTGCCTAAGGGACTTGGCCCTGTATTATTGGCATGTATTTGTACTTGACCAAATACGTTTGTTATATTCACATTTATAGGGGAACCCACCCTATCTCTTAGAGCTTGAATGCCTGGTCGAGGGCGACAGTAGCGATAATAGCAGATCTCAATACAAAAGTAATCTCACAGCTACCTAGGCGTTCTCGTTTGAAATATTACGCTATGTGCAATCTTTAGCTCTATACTACTGCGCCCCAAAGAAGGAAAAATCCAGTAACCAGCAAATGTGCGAACTGCGCACCGACAAATAAAACGGAGCGATGGTGCCGACATTACATAAGAAAACTGGTCCGTGACACTCGTCCGCTGACGAGCAACTAAATGAAAAATTTCTAAGTCCCGATACGACAAGGACCGAACAAACGTACAAAGACAACGGGCGCTGCGGCCGCAACGACCGTCAGCAAGAAGCGGAGTGATCGTACTTGTAGAGGAGGTCTATACATGCGCGCCGACAATCTCACCAAAATAATTTCCGACACAAACTTAACTGAAGACTAAAAATAAGTATAGACGACAATGGACACAGTAGCCTCGACGTACGATGATAGAAAATCGAGAATTTATACTTATAAAAAAAATCTATACGTGTGGTCCGACGACGTTACCAAATGACTCCCGCCAGAAATAAATGTATAGACAACGTCCTCGACGATTCCCGCCAAAACTAGAAAAACTTAGAAATCTCTAATAATCTTACGACGACGTTACTGTACACGTTACGACGAGGCACGAAAGGTGACCGAGAGTGCACGATCGCTAATACCTCGACTGTCGCGCGGGAGACGACTGCCTATGCTTTTGTACCTTAAATTTCAAGAAAACTCCCACTACATATCCGACGACGTTGCAGTGAATGATTTCTAATTAGGCAGTTTTAGCTAGCGTAATGCGAATGGCTGGCTTGCATACATATACAATGCGTAATGTACATACATATTAAAATAAAATTGGATATAAGAGAGCAAAATAAATAAATATAAAAATGAAAATAAGGTAATAATGCTAACCCATACGGTTGCAAAGAAAATAAAATCATATACAATACATAGTAGTAAAAAATTGATAAAACACAAAAAACAATGTTAAGTCCTTAACAAATATATCGATCGAAGCCGTATTTTTGATAAAATTACCAATCACGAAAGGCATGTCACGGATTTTATAGCACTCATCTAGTTATATAGCATGAGAACAAATAAGCACCTAGAACCAAGTTCCACCAAAATCTATAAAATCACTGATGCTTGAGGCAATAAATTTACATCAGATGGTTCCGTATTTTTAAGTGTATGATGTCTATAGACCGTAAAAACGCAGGAAACAACGCCTGTAATGGAAGCTGATTTGATAAAGACTAGCTGTAAAGGTAATAAATGGTTTTGCGGTCTAGTATTAAAATTATGTTCAACATTGGCTTCACCAATACTGTTATAATATCTGCCAACAAAGCAGACAATTTGTAGCATATAAGTGTCATAAGATGTTAATAACTTTTACTCATTAAATATAGATTTACTTGATTGAGTCACTTTTGATTTGAACATTATGCCTAGCGTTCTCTTCTTCATTGAAAATATTCTATGTGCATGCAATGTAAAGCCCCACTGGATTATGCCATACTAAACAAGAGACAAAACATTATCATAATAAAATGTTTTCAGAATATCCAAGAAACCAGTTTTGTTTTGGATTATTGACAGCAAAACAAACTGATCCCAACTTCTGTGTCAAGCATTCAACATGTTCCTGAGATTATTTTTAATTAGTATCCCTAAAAGTTTAGTAGAGTTAATAACGGCAATACTATGAAAGCTAAAAATATCCATTGCATTGGATCTAACATTTTGAAACAACGTACAATTAGTTTCATCGTTAATAATTAGAAGGGTATTATCTCCTAATCATTTACAAACCCCGTCATACCTAAGACATGCCCCTTGAAAATATCGGCATAGCTTTCAGAGTGTACCAGGACATTAATATTATCTGGATAATTAACGATATTGCAATGATGAAAAGATATTATGGATTAAATGATCAATATAAATCAGAAATAAAATTGGTCTTAGAACAGGGCCTGGGGAAGCGTCGACACCAATGCTCAACGCTTCAGAACAATAACGATCATTGCACATAATCTGCACTCTATCCTTCAAATAGCATGTGAACTAATTTTTAACAATTCCCCTATCGTAATCCTGGTTAATACAATCAAATGATTTGGATATGTCAATTAAATACAGTATCAGTACTCTTTTCTGTTTTGAAACCATTCTGAGAATCACTTAATATATTATTCTTAGACAAGAATTTTACCAATTCGGATTGATCGTAGTAGATGCCCATCATTGCTTACAAATGATTTGATTCGTGATCTCGAAGGAAGAATTAGAAAAAGCAGATTTACCATTTCACAGCTTCCAATACGCTTTACCCAAATTTCACACTCACTACTAGATGTGCTTGCCCACTATTAAGATTGCCGTTTGAATTCAGGAACATACCTATTAATGAAGCCTGATTTTATGAATCATAACAAATGTTTCCACGAAATCATATTGGTTCTTGCTAAGCAATTTAAAATTATCACTTTACGTTTGTATTCTGTTCGTTTTTCAATAACAATTCAAAATTTATTCCTGTGTCCCATTTTACATGTAAGAAGTGATGTACGCGTTCAATCCATATGTTTTTAAATTTAGTTAATTATAAATGCTGCTTAGATCACTTTAACCAAATTGTTTGGACAGACTTTGCTTTCGAAAGCCAGCTACAAAGTAAATTCCGCCATACGAATACACACTGTGTTACAAATTGTCGGGCCACTACTGCTAAATTTTCATATTTCACGGTATATCAACAGATTCGTAAATTAGAATTTAACGATTATAATGGATATTAGATTTTGAATTAATTTCGTGTTTTATTACAATCAATTAAAATATACGGACTGTTTCATTTGAAAAATTAATCCATCCATCAACTGTTTTACAACTTGACCTTCATTTCTATTTCAATGAGATTATTGAAATGCGTGTTAAAAACACAAACAGCTTGCTAGTTTAATAGATAATTTCAAACGATTTGGCCGTTATATCTTTGCGAACACATCTTATTGCCAGAATTTCCACTTTAGAAATTAGTTTTACAGTTATTTTATTTGCTATTTTGTCAGTATTTGTTTATGTAAAACATACAGTGTTATCTCATCGATAGTTAATCAACTTACTAACCGTCTTTCTAATAGATTACAACAAGCATCTATCGTAATATTTCACGAGGTGTAACTAGAATTTGCGTCAGTTAAAGTAAGCTTTTGCAAAAGGTAAACTTCGCATAAAGATACCTAAGAGCAACGGTTACGAAAGTAGCTGCTAATGTAGAAAGGCATAAAAATTAACGCCGCCATTTTTCCATGGATTAACGCTTTCGTTATTTAAACTTTATAAATTGGTAAGGTATGCAGTTTATACGGCTTGTAAAATGTCAGACTGTTCATGGGAAAGTTGTAAAAACTTACAATTTATTTTTTGTATATAGCGATCGTGTAGATAAAGTAAAATTAATGTACATATGTAAAAGTAATGCGTCTATTTTTACGGATAGGAACCGGGTACATGTAAAATGTGAGGGCAATTTAGAGATGTTTAATAACTTTATTTCTACAGGAGAAGTAAATATTTTGTCAAATGCAATTAAGACTGCAATCTATCTAGTTTAGTATCACTGATTCATTCATTTTTATTTCTAAATTTGCTGGAAGATTCGTCCAGTCTTTTGGTGCTTCGCTGCAAGATGTGGTTTACAGCACAAAAAAAATAGCGCGAACCTATCACGTGACAGAGTAATTAGCTTAGCGGGCCTTCATTCACGTTAGTGCTTTCATGTTTTGTTGAATTACTTTAAAGGTGTTCGAAATTAACAACATTCTCACTATTTACTAGGACATGAATTGCCTTGAGGTTTGTCGTTACACCTTTATTGTAAAATTATTGCCAGTAAATTTATTTTATGACTAACTATAAAGGCTTTTATTTCTAAACAGTGTCATAAATGAGTGATGTTAATAAAAATTCTCTAATCTACTACTGCATTTTTTAAATTACATATGTTATTGTTTTGATTCGCATAATCTCATTGTGAGAGCTTGAAATACCCTGTAGGATCGTCGTGTTTTTTTTTCAATATGTTAATAAAAAAAACACTATCTTATTTATTACTGTTATATTCAATAGTTGATGAGTTCGGTTCGGTTACATACAACAGAGAGAACGCAAACAGAAACATACGAGAGTGACCTCTGGTGATATAGATATATGCTGCTCACTGACGTACCAAATTGGTACTTTCTTAATTGATGTTTAATATAATGAAATGAAACTTATTACTTTGGTAGATTAAATTCTGAATGGCCTGATTTCTTTCTCCTACAGGGTTATTTATTTTGGCACTTTTTACCAGTCAGGCATTGCTCATTCTGCTTACGTAGTTGTTCCAGCATTTTCTTCGTTTTCTTATTCTTTTTCGCACGTCTTATACTTTGCTTTATTGTCGTAGGTCTTTGCTTGTGATTCTGTCAAGTAGCCTTTTTGCTTCTTATTATTTCTATTTCAACTGTTCGCATCATTTACTGTGTGTGCTTTTTTTCAGCAGCGTATATCATTACGGGCCTTACTGTTAATTTGTAAACTTTCACTTTGCTTTCCATTTTAAGATATTTGTTCCTCCATACGATGTCTCTTAAGCAGCCTGGGACTTGAGATGCTTCCATTGTTTGTTTCTGGAATTCACTACCTAGATTTCCAGAGCTTGTTATATCAGCTCCCAAGTATTTAAACCGATTCACTTGTTCGATCATCCTTTGGTCAACCTCCAGTTTGCATCTTACCGGTTCTTTGGATGTTACTAGATGTACATCATTATTGTAATCATAAAATAATTTCAAGTTATATGTCCCGACATATTAAATATTGAAATATACATTGGTAGAAGTCTGAAACGTTAAATGTAAAATGGATATGGTGATATGGGTAAAATTTTAAAAGTTAAGAAATAAACCTTGGAGGGAATGAATGTACTACGCTGAAATTTAAATTAATAATAAACAATAAAAGTATTGAAATTTAAGATTAAAGAAGTTGAAGAATACTGCAGTGTATACGTCTCAACTTTACCAGAACTTTGGCAAAATAGAAAGAGTAAATTAATTATATGTCAAAGCAGAGTGAAGTACAAAAGCGGTTAGAATTGTGAACAACTACGAGGGTTGTCTTTTAAGTTTTGCATATAGAGCTGGAATAAAACAATAGATATCTCTTAGAGGCTTTATTGCTTTTCGAAGTACTCTCCATTCAGATTAATCCACTTTCGCATGCGATCGAACCAACCTTCTGACAACTGGAACCTTTGACCACGCAGTCCGTTTTTGGTTTTCAGAAAGATAAAGAAATCGTTGAGATTTAGGCCCGGACTGTACATTAGTGGCTGTTTTCCATTATACTGATTTCTTCCGGACTGTATCGCATTTAATTATCCTTAGAAGCTAGAATGAGCTATCAGTTTTATTATATTTAAGGCCAACCAACTTATTTCAAAAGGACCGCACGTCAAAAATTACCTTGATTATTATGCATCATTACACCAACATGCATATCCTACATAACCTCCTGCCATTCTCATATTTATGAGGGCACCAACTGTGCGTTAGTTTCTTTTTGTGTTAACTTCACATTCTTAATACCGTCACCTGATTTTAACTAATTGCATTTGGCTTCAATAGGAGTTTGAAGATTAGACTATGAAATAATTTTAGTGTGCTTCCTGCGTCTCAGGTAACTACCTTAGAATCCTTTCGAAAAGGAGTCAGAGTTTATTATGGACGGGATCCTGTTGCGTATCAGCCATGTGTGTTCCTTACTATTCATAATTAAGCATTATACCACCCTGTTGGTAATAAGTTAGTTGCTCTGTGAGTAAATGTACTTACATAACTGGATTTTACTTTTAGATGCGCATTAAGGGGAATGCATGCAGGCAAGTACTATATACTATCTTAGATTCTCGAACCAAAAAGGATAGACGGCTCGTTAAATATGGTCCATGCATATGCGGTCATTTGCATGTGTACACACACAAAACGAAAACATCAATAAATAAGCAGGTACCGCGTGTTCTGCTGCGCACCAAAACGGATTCATTACATCTCTCTGTGTTACACCTCTTGTGCGGCAATGAGAAATTCTCGGCATGTCTAGACGCATAATAAGGTCATAAAGTTTTTTACGATTCCATATTATTGCGCAAAGACAAAGACGCATAAATACGTTAAGCTGGTAAACAAGCGGAATGCAAATCCTAACCGAACGGAAGATAAATGCGAAATAGGCGTAAAAAGAAGTAGTGAATGCGGTGCGTTAACTGCATTGCAAGGTGGATGTAATGCTTACTACGATCATTGTATTTGCAAAACAGGTGATCGAGTCTACGATTAGTTATTAGGGTCTTTGCCACGATAAGAAAATTTAAATTGCATATAAGGAGAATGGTGTAGAATGTGTGAATGCGGTTTTGGAAGTTAACTGGTTCGGTTGGTCACTGATTAGCACAATTAAGTAAGCATTGAGTGGCAAAGTATTTAGTATTGGTTGGTAGTTTACAGTCGACGCAGCAAACGATGAAAGTAAAGCTAGCTTTACCGCTAAAAGGAGCAATTAAGTACTACATTATCTTGGAAAGAAATAATACATTATTGTAAAATTGTACTGAAATGTAGTCAAATTTTTGTCACTCTTCGAAACAATGCCATATGAAAGATTTTCTTTCGCGATATAAATTAGTGGAAGTTATACATGGGCTGATTAAACTACGATTTCCTTATATTTTACCAACGTATTAAATTCCTAAAATAATATCAGTCAAGACAGGATTTAAACCCACGACCTCTAGTTTACCGGCGCAACGTACTACCAACTGCACTATGAGACTGAATGTAAGTTCAAATCGCTTTTAATACTTAGATGTCACAGTACGTTGCGCCGGTAACGCAGAGGTCGTGGGTTCAAATCCTACCCTGATTGATATTTTTTTATAAATTTAAAACGTTGGTTGAATGCAAGGGCATGGTGATTTTATCATTACCAGTATCAACGGTAGTTTCGTATTAATATTAATTTAATTACTAGGAACTTGCCCTTATTAATATTGTGTCTGCTGGCATATTACTATATATCTACTGACCTTACGACATCTAGATATTAAAAGCGATTTGAACTCACATTCAATCTCGTGGTGCAGTTGGGTAGCACGTTGGGCCGGCAACGGCGAGGTCGTGTGTTCAAATCCTATCTTGACTAATATTTTTCAGGAATTTAAAACGTTGGTAAAATACAAGAAAATCGTAATTTTATCATTACTAATACCAACGGGAGTTTCATATTAATATACATTTATTATTATTTTCCATAGAATTGATTACTTTAAAATTATGTTTTAAAAATTTGAAATCCATTTTAAAATGGTAACTGTTACCAGACAGCATCTGCACCTTCCACAAGCGGATTTTTTTTTCATTTACTAACTGTTCTTGTTTTTGAAGTTTCAAATTTAAATCATTCAAATGGCCTCTAAGGTCGACCAGAAATGCTAAGTCGCATATCCATTTTGGGTCACTCAATTGAGATAGTGGTTTATCTTTTATTTGTATAAAATCTGCTATCTCATTTCTAAGCTCGTAAAACCGATTCAGCATTTTCCCTTTGCTTAGCCATCTGACGTCACAATAATATATTACATCCTCATATTCGGCTCACACTTCATCCAAAAACGCTTTGAACTGACGATGGGATCGAATAAAATTGATGGTTTTTACTACCATATTCATAACATTCTGGAGTCGAATGGACTTGGAACACAAGTTCTCTTGGTGGATAATGCGATGGACTATCAAATCATCTTTTTGCACATTTAATTCAGTTGCATTTTCACACAAAATTCCGATGAAACCTTTACGTAGGCCGACCATAGAAGGTGTACCAGCTGTGCACACACTAACTAATTTTGCCCATGGCAAGCCAAAACTTGTGAATACCTTTTGAACTTCATTAAAAGTCTCCTCTCCTGTAGTGGTTTCTTTTAGCGGTTATAAAGCAAGCAATTCCTCAGTAACAGTGAACTCTTTATCTACACCTTGAATAAATACAGCCAGTTGAGCTGTGTCAGACAAATCGGTGCTCTCGTCTAATGCTATGGAAAATGATTCAAAACCAGTCATACGGTCAGTCAAAGTTGTTTTTATATTATTAGCCGTCATTTCTATACGCCGGGCAACAGTTTGTCTTGAGAAATTATTTTTTTTCAAATTCATGTTTCTTTTCGGCAGTCAAAAGTCTGAGATTTTCCACCACAATATATTTGTATATGTGTCTACATTGCTTTATGTACATGTAAATATTAAGTAAGTACCATTAGATAATAATATCCACTTAAATGCGATTTTATTTCGAAATTTAAAAAAAAACATAGATAGGCAAATACTTGTGAATACTAGTGTACATACATTCTCCATAGGTACACTTTTCCAATTATATTAGCCGTGATGCTTCTACTTCTCATAACTGGAGTTGTTGTTTGGGCTATTTCCATCGTTCGTTGAACTGTTATAGTCCTACTTCTCATCTCTCGAATAACATGTGGTATTATAACAATTTAATGTCGTTGGTATTACCAACATTAAATTTTAATGTAATTAGTTTATGAAATTAAACATTTCATAGCATCCGATATATTACATCCCTCAAGGCATTTTAATAGCGATTAGCGTAAATGGAAAACACCTTTGCCTACCGAACAGGACCCGTAGGTTCAAATCTTACCGGCAACCGTAAAATTTGTAATTTCACAAACTAATAAATTTAAATTTAACCGTTGGTAATATCAAGAAAATTAAATTATCATCAGAAGCCAGTAGCAGTTGCATTAAAATAATTCAATTGATTATGCACTTGGCATTGTTGATAGAATATTGTGTCTGCCCAGATGTTCCGAAGTATCTGTAGTCTTTACTACATCAAAAAATTTAAATAGCGATTTGTTAATATAGTTGCCGTGGTGTAAATGGAAAACGCCTTTCTCTGCCGAACAGCAGTTGTAGTTTGAAATCCTATCTCGCAAGCTAATTAAATTAGACTTTAATGTTGGTAATACAAAGGAAATTAAATTACCATTAAAAACCAACGGAAGCGGAATTAAAACAATTCTATGGGATTCTAATATAAGAGTGAGATGGCAGTATATGTGTTGGATCACATACTTACTATATAATTTGTCACTATGTTAGTGCGGGGAACAAAATTCCATAGGCATCCATAATTTATACACATAAAATTGAAAAATACAATTTTAACATTATAGAATTTACGTGTTTATTTATTTCATTGAGTTAACGGCGTAAGTGAGAACTAAATGAAAATAAAATATTCTACTGCATTTCTTTATTATTATATTATTAAATTATGTAAGTACAAAAACAATTACAATGAAAAAGCTTTCAACCACAAATTTAAGTCAAACAGTTTACTTAATAGTTTAATGTGTAAACATCAGTTAAAATAAGGTAATCAATTTAAAAAAAAAACGAGAAATTAAGGGAAGAACGATCGGCACGAGCAATGCTCGCATTTATTTTTCATTTCGTAGTTGGAAAAATATAGAATTTTATATTACAGATTAAGTATTATTTTACATTTAAAATTTCACAGTAATTTTGGTTTCATTATGCAGAAACATTTGGTTTCGGGGTCACAAGAAAATAAATAATCAGCTAATTTCTATAATATAAAAAAAAATTCAATTAAAAATGTAATTATACATTTTTACACGTTAAAAATCAATATCTGTAGAAAATTGCTCGAAACCGAAATTTGTTTCTTCTATTACACTAACATTGATGATAATTGGTTCAATAGCAATATCCATTGTCGTGTCAAGATCCTACATTAGTTGCTTTTTTGTGCTACATGTTGAATACATTTACACCTTTTTTTTTGCATCATCGAGAAGAATTTTCACGTCTTTCGATTTTTAAAGTTCTATTGTTTCTTGCCACCTCGCTTTTACTTTGTGCTCAAATCATTTCAATGGGATCTAATTCGCAATGGTAGTAATCTGAGCACAATTATATCCCTGTCTAGCTCGTGACATTCATCACCTACATATTTAAGGTATTTATTTTTACGCACTCGAGCTATATGTAACAACTCTGATTTCAGCATGGTCTCTTCGAAGTGTATGTCTTTAGTTCTAAATCTCAGTCAATTACTTCTCCTTTTACCATGCGGACGTTGGCAATCTGTCTAAGCGCCGACTATGATATATTACATTATCTATTACTATAACAGACCCAGGTTCAATTTTAGTAAAAATTTCCGAAAACCATTATTCAAAACGATCGGTGTCTATATCCTCGTGATAGCTCCCAATCTTTTTTGACTCAAATATGCTCAGGCCTTCTTCCACAAAATCAGAATCACTACCAATATACATGATTATGAGTTCTTTTCCATGGAGCCTCCAAGCCAATAGAAAACCGATCAAAATGTGCTTGTCTTTTACTTTTTATATTTAAATCCTACCACATTTTCTCAACTGTATGCCCTTCATTTAACCAAGCTTTATCGGCATAATTTTTTCGACCTTGTCTCCGATTTTCGAAAAATTTCTTCGCCGCGAAATTATTTCTTCTTTTTTAATGACGGCGCTATTTCTATTTCCTTTTAGATACCTGAAATTCATTTCTCGTAATGCTCGTAATGAAACATGCTCCGACATTTTCGGGAGACTGTCGTCAGCTTTAAGAACTGCAGCGATTTCCTTCAAGTTTGTAATTTAACTTCTAAAATAAAATGTATGTATAATACGACGAATTACATAGTTCGTATCATCGTCCAGTATAATTTTCTTTTTTCCTCTAGGTTCAGGCTTGGTTACAATGTAATCACCTCACTAATCAACATTTTTTTTTCACGAGCACGAAGTCCTTTGAACACATTTTGAATCGTTTCCTTTTCTTCGGAAATCGAATTAGGACGACTTTTTTGCTGGAACCGGAACTATTGATATTCTCAGCTATTTTCATATATAACTAGCACATATCGCTTTAATAAATGAACTAAAATGGAACCTGGGGGTACCAGTATATATACAACCCCGAATTCCTTACTACTCTCCATCCCTAAATGAAATAGAACACTTGCGAGAGACGCCCACGATATTCTTATTTCTTTCTAATTGGATTATAGCGATATTTCAGATTTGTTTTCACCCAGGTATGATAATAGTAGTTCAGTTACTTTCGGCCGGTTTTTGTGAATGTAAGAGGTGAACCACATCGCCGATCTTGTTATTAATAACATCGAAACTTGATTAACTTGGGCCACACTTTCATAGAGCGGTAAAGCGAACAAGCAATGCGATGCTATGTGGCTATTTCGTATGCTTCCAAATACAGCCGTCTTTTCCCAAGTGTAACTTCTTATGCATGAATCACTGTCCACAATATCTGAGCTATAGTATTACTATACTACAGTGTGGATACTATATGGCAAGTATGGGTAACCTTTGACATGTTGTGGGCTAAACTTTAGTGTTCAAATACTTTCGCGGGCCGCGTTTAAAAGTAGTGTTCATAATTTTTAGCGATAGATATCAGACATGAAATAATACAAGAATATAAGAAAATGAAGTGAAAAAAATTTTTTAATTTGGTGTTTCAAAATGTCTAGTGGGCCGGATCAAATCTTACAGCGAGCCAGTTGTCGCTCACATATGGCCTCTATTGTATTACTGCACAAGAGAGGCCATATACAGTATGCAGATATTATTTCAGCGGTGCAGGGACTGTGGGGTGTGTGCATGTTTTGTTGACTGTCAGAAGGCACTTGATATCGTAAAACACTAAAAATGGTAGAAATTCTGAAAGGAGTGGTCCTAGATGGGAGAGACATTAGGATAATAGTTCACCTATACTGGAATCAATCAGCTCTCGTCAAAGTCGGGAATGACACAACAGAAAAGACAAATATACTACGAGGTGTAACGCAAGATTGCATTCTCTCTCCATTACTGTTTAATATATACACAGGGCACATATTCAGGGAACCTTTAGAACACTGAATGAAAAAGAGCATTGAATAATGTCCTCTATGCAGACCGTACGGCAAATTTGCTGACAGCTTGAAAGGACAACAACTTATGGATAGAGTAACATATCACAGATAATTATATGGTCTGGACATAAACACCACAAAGACAAAATTAATGGTCATTAGTAAACAAAAGTTGACAACTGTCATCTCACAATAAATCAAAAAAGGATAGAACGAGTTTTTGATATCTCTGAACAATGGGACCACTCACAAGAAATACGCAGCAGAATCGAAAAGGCCAGGTCTACTTATATTAAAATGAAAAATCTGTTCAAAAGCCATTACATAACATTAAATACCAAGATAAGACTCTTGCGTTGTTATGTGTTATCTGCTTTATTCTACGGATTAGAACCATGAACGCTTATTGAGACCACAACAAGGAAATTGGAAGTATTTGGGATGCGGTTATATCTCGGGATACTGAAAATACCGTGGACGGAACACATAACAAACATCGAAGTTATGAAAAGGATCGAAAAAGAAAAGGAAGTGGTTAATACCGTGAAAATTCGAAAACTACAATACCTAGGATACATAATGGGAAATGAGAACAGACTTTACCTATTGCAGAATATTCTACCGAGAGAAGTAATGGGAAAGAGAGGTATTGGTAGAATACGAATTTTGTGGTTGAAAAATCTCAGAACCTGGTTCGGTATGAATACGACTGAATTATTCAAAGTAGCAGGAAACAAATTTAACAACGGTAGGCAACATCCGAAACGGATAGGAACTATTATCAGAAGAAGAAGAAGAAGTATAGTAGTGTTGGGAGTATGAGTCTGTAGTAAATAAGATTAATTAAGCGTTGTATTTATTCAATTTTTCCTAATCCTAGATAATTTACCATGAAAGATTCAGTTGCTGTAATACCCTGATTATTGTTAGCTGTGCACTCTAAGCCTATTCTTCTTTTTAACTACATACTGCGGTTTTCCTAATCAAAGACAAAGTGGATTTGCAGTCCCTCTCAAGAGAGTGCCGCTTTCAATTAGAATAACTCATACACATCATAAACAGTGTATATCCACAATAACGAAGTTCTATATTTAGTAACGAAAGATGAATCCTAAAAACGTTGTCATCAACCCCTGTTGAACTCTACTATGTAAAAAGTTCGAACCAATAAAAGCCACAGACAATGGTATAAGAAATAAGAACGCCATATATTCTCCATGTCGGTTCTGCATTCGTAATGAGGACGCATCTCTTCAGTTGTCAGCGATTCAAGGCCGCTTTAAAATTCGTACATATTCAATTATGATTTTTGCAGACGGTTTTGATTTACTAGCCGAAAGCAATAATGGTGTAATGGGTTTTGCGTTCTAGCTTAATTAACTCAAGAATTACTAATTGGCGATTGTTCGACGCCTTCGCTGGCCTTTTATTGTTTTCGCCGCACGTCTGGATGCATGGGAGTACTTCACGATTTTGCACGCGTCAGACGAGACGATTTTTAAGCGAAGGCAAAAAGATTTAATTCTGCGATATGCGTATGCATATAAATCTGCCATAGTGGTAGAAACAAAATGAGGATTTACGAATGCTCTTTGTTCATTGA
The DNA here is from genome assembly GCA_023509865.1 of Trypoxylus dichotomus. Classification (NCBI taxonomy): domain Eukaryota; kingdom Metazoa; phylum Arthropoda; class Insecta; order Coleoptera; family Scarabaeidae; genus Trypoxylus; species Trypoxylus dichotomus. The sequence goes on along the minus strand of CM042081.1, from coordinate 13,102,676 downwards.
TTGCGTATGACTCGAGCATCTGAATTATTTTGCAAACTTGCATACCGAGTGATTTTCCTGCAGCCTCTGAAGAAATAAACAAATGTTCTAGAACGAATTGAAATGCTCATTCTCAAGCTTAACAGTATTATACAACGGCACCATAATGATTGAACAACATTATAATTAGAACGAAAAACAGAATTTAGAGATCTTGGTGTCCTCCTCGATACTAGTCTTCCCAAATTATGTGAATATGCAAAAAGTAGTCGGGTCTCTTGGATTTCTGATGCGTATATCGCGTTACTTTGAGGACGTTCAACTATTTAGTTTCATACAAGGTATACGCGTAAGCAAGTTAGAATATGCACCGTTGAGATAGTGTCGATTTTATGTGCGTGATTACCTATAAAGTAATACAATTTTCTTAAGTTTTTGTCATATAAACTAGATGGAACTTACCTGGAGGTTGACACGCTTCAGTTGGACTTACTGCAGCGGCACAACATGGTATCCCTTATGGAACGTCCTGATAGATCGTGGAACAGATCCTTCGTAAATTAACAATAAAATAAATTGTCCATGCCTTTTGGACAGCATTGTATTCCATGTCCCTCGTTTAAGCTCCAAGAGTGAGACTACGAGGTAGGCGCCATAAATTCTCGGTCAGATATAGAAAAGAAAAAGTTGGAAGACTTTAATAAATTTTATCTTTTAATGTAATCGCTCCTAAGTTCGACACATTTATTACAACGATTAATTAACAATTCAATACCCCCGCAAAAATAATCTACTTCTGACTGTCGGCCTTAAAACGACGTTGCCTAAGGTCTTCTTTTAAATTAGAAAACTAATAAAATCACAATCCATATCCGAACTATACGGTGGATGTTCCAACTCTTGAAAGCCACACTCGCGGATGGCAGCTTGTGAAACGGCTGCAGTATGCACGGGAGCATTGTCGTGCAATAATCGCATACCTTTTGTCAATTTTCGACGACGTTTTGCACGAATACTGCCTTGATTTATGTAATAAAGTCGCATAATATGTGCCGTTCACAGTTGTATTGCGCTCCTTAAAGTTAATTAGCAAAATGCCCCCACAATCCCAGAATATTGTGGCCATCGCCTTTTTCGTTAATTGAACGATTTTCGTCTGTTTGAGACGAGGTTCATCAGGTCGCCGCCATTTGACCAACTCTCTTTTTGATAGGAGATCATAAAACAGAACCATTGTTTCATCCCCTGTGGCAATGGACTCCAAAATCGGTTTTGGGTTGTCTCCGGGCACGTTTTAAAAACGACCGCGCACATTTGACACGACGTCCGTGTTCGAGAGCAAAAAGAAGCTGCGGTGCCCATCTTGCACTAATGTTATTTATACCCAAGTGGTCATGGAGGATTCGGCGAATACTTGTTTCGGCTCTAATCCAATCACTTTTAATTACTTTGTTGATTCTACATTCATTACAAGAACAGAAAAAGAGGGATTTGAGAGTACTTTTTGACACCAAAAAAAGCTTTTCTGATCATATATCTGCTATATATCTTTCTGCAACTAAATTTTTGGGTTTTGTAATAAGAATTTGTCGCGCATTTCGTGATATCTCAGTAGTAAGGGCTCTCTACTATACTCTTGTTTTATGTAAATTGGAATATGGCAAATTAATTTGGTATCCTCAGTACACGTATCAGGTGATTTTAATTGGACATTTACAAAATCGATTCCTCAAATACCTTAGCTATAAGGCTAACGGTACTCACCCTGATCGTAATTCAGATTACGTAACATTGTTGCAGCAAGATAATTTTAATTCAATAAAAGATCGTCGTAACAAAAACAGTGCAAGATTTTTATTTAAGCTGTTATCTAATGAAATAGATTCACCATCGTTATTAGCTTATGTCGATTTCCGAGTACCCCCACGTTACACATGATCGCTTGATTTTCTCGTGGCGTGTAGGCACAATACAAATATCTTGGCAAAATCTCCTATATTCCATATGTTCACCAATTTCAATAGAATGTCTTCATAGAATATTTGTATATGTTAGGGTTATCTTTATTTCTATGAAATGTATTGTATATGTGTGTTGATTTGAAATAGTTACACATGAGGTATATAATCAATGTAACTGCACCAATTGTTTGTATGTTGTCTGGTAAGTGACAACAATAATTGTCACTAGACAAATAAAGATTATTATTATTTTTATTACTATTATATATATACAGTGAAATCTCCCTTGAACGGACACCAACCGGACCAACTGAAGATGTCCGTTCAGGAGGGGTGTCCGCATAAAAGAAATATGTAGTAGATACAACAAAAACGTGTTTTAACGAAAAATGAATATATTGAAGAAACTGGGACAATTAAATCATATATGTACATAAATGTTTTTAAAATAAATAAGAAACTTTAAACTTAAGAAAAAAAAGTTTATTTCCTTTAGATATATACATACAAAGTATAATATATGTACATAGATACATAGATGTAGTATGTAATACAAAACAATGAAATCAATAGTCACTTTAGGGACGCAAAAATTCATATATTGTTGTTTGTCTTCTCTTTTTCTTTAAAATGGCGACTTGAAATCGTATTTCTAACTTAGAAAGAAGCTCCAAAGACTCTGTATTCCCGTGATTTTCGACAAAACTTTTGAGCTGCTTGGTCAGGGTAATAGCTTTACCATAATTTGGGATTGCTTCTGTTGGCACTGGAACCTCATCGACATCAGAATTTTGCGAAAGTTCTTGTATTTCAACTGGATTTGCAATTTCTTGTTCTGAATCTGGATCTTCAACATACAAATTTTCATCTACGTTCAAAAAATCATTAAGGTTTTCATTATCCGTCAATTTCAATCAATTCTTATTTTTGAGGATATCCGAAAGTACACTAAGAGGCAAATCATCTTCTAGGTCAGATGTATCAGCCTCATTTAACTGGTCTTCACTTTGCATATTTACATGATTAAATCCTACTTGGCGGAAGCAATTTTAAATTGTCTCTTTGGTTACTTGGTCCTAAGCGGTTTCTGCAAATAAACTGCATCCAGTGGTATAATTTTCTTTATTAACTCAAAAGCTATACCAGCAGTTTCAATATTTACTAGCAGATGTTTGAGTATTGGACTTCGGTAATAAGTTTTAAAGTTGTTTATAATCCCCTGGTCAAGTGGTTGACAAGCTGATGTACAATTAGGGGGTAAAAATAATATTTTTATATTATTTAAGCGAACGTCTTTCGGATGAGATCCCGCATTGTCTAAAAATAACAAAATGTTTCTTTTTTCGTTAGCCATTTTCCAATCTAGGTCTTGCAACCACTCTGTCATAATTTGTTTTATCATCCAAGTTTTCTTATTGTATTTTCAAGTTACAGGCAGGTTATTTGTATTAATGTTTTTAAAAGCTCTGGGTTTAGCTGCCCTACCAATGACTAGGAGTTTTTCTTTTTCATCCGCCATATTTGCGCAATGCAAAATTGTAAACCTCTCTTTGGGATACATACCCCCAACACATTTTTCCTTCTTTAATGTGAGCGTTTAATCGGGTAGAGCTCTAAAATACAGGCCTGTCTCATCGGTATTATAGATGTCTCTCGGTAAATATCCCTTAATCAAAGAAGGACATTTTTTTAAAAACGATGAAACATCTTCAGCATTAACCAAAGCTCTCTCTTCCGAAATCGCTTTAAAACTTATATTGTGGCGGATTCTAAATTTATTGAGCCAACCAGAAGAAGCCCTGAATGTAGAATGTAGAAGCGGCTATTTCTCTTGCTTTACATCGTATTAGCGGACCTAAAAACAAAAATAAGTTTTTTTCCCTTTTTGTCACGACAAACCTATTGGTAATCTCACTTTTTTTATCTATTTAAGAATTTAATATGAAAATAAAATCAACGCATTAATACAAGAAAACCTTACCTAAAAAAATCATATGCATACCTGTTAAAGGAATCCCCTTATGCCGAGCTGGTGTAAACCAGTCATAACACAATTTGTCAATTTTAGTATCATCACCCGTCAAAAAGCCTCTTTTTTCATTCAAATTGCTGACATCCATTTGTTTAGAAGGATGTCTCTATTTTTAATTATATCTGCAGCTTGTGTTTTTCGAATATTAAAACGCTTGGATAAATTCCTTACACTTAATTTCTCTTTATTGTAAACTTTAACAATCTCAATTTTTTGTTTAAGCCTGAGAACTTTTCTATTTGGAGCCATTTCTACAATGAATGTGTAGCCCACTGTCTTTTCCGCATAGACATCAGATTAATATTGGAAGCAGATTCAATCGAAGGCGTACACCCAAAGAATAAGAACGGTAAATCCCCGACCAACTTGGGAAAGTCCCTAATTCACACCTGGCGGAAATGTACGACACAGGCCGCGTTTGTACCGAAAGATTAAAATCGGTAAATCTTCGGTTTACTCGGGGAAGTCCCAGCGAAGTTGGCGCGGCGCGATTGAGAAATACAATAGCAATACTCTCTCGATATAAAAATAACATAAGGCGTTTGTTTTTATTTTCTCCGCGGCGTTCAAGAGAATGCCCGTCCAAGAGAATGTCCGTCCAAAAAAGAGTTAATATAATGGAAATTTTATGAGAGCCGGTCGGGACCATGAGAAACTGTCCGTTTAAGAGAGGTGTCCGTGTAAGAGGGGTGTCCGCGAAGGGGAATTTCACTATATATATGTATAAGTATCATATATAATTTATACATATTTATATATGATACTATTTAGTATTCAAAATCTTTAACATTTAGTTTTTTCCCATTAAAATACCCATAAATTGTCAATTTTAGTCGCAGAATCCGACTCCGGAAATCATTGTGGTACCAACGAAATGAAAAAGATTTAAACTAAAAAATTCAGAACGATTTCATTGTACAATTAATTCAATTCATCTTAATTGTGCCTATAGATTTGAACTCAGGAAACAACGATATTGAAATAAATTATATCGTGTTTCTTTCTCTTATACATACATCATTAAATACAGAACATGGATTATAAATAATTTAATATAAATTTTTCTTCCTAAGAATCGTTATTTAACTTGTTAGTTAATTTTGATGATATCACTAGAGTTATACTTAAATGTGGTATGATATTTTTTACTTCCAATAATACCAGCTCCGCTAACAAGGCCTGATTAGTGCTCTATCCTTCTATCACGTTCGGCGAACGAGCATAACGACAAAAAAGAAGATATATGTACATATGCCTGTTTTTGTGTACCGACACATGTTACGTCGTGACAACTGTCTCTCGGAAAGAAGTCTTACTTTCAACCAATTAGCGTTTGCTAATGATCCGTGTAACAAGCCTAATCTTCTGGTACAGGATGACTAGGTGTTTCTGTGGAGTAGTCGTGATTTGCTCCTGGCTTTATTTTAGAAAAAAATGCGGGCGAAATAATGTATTAAATTTCGTTATGAGTAAAAAGGAAGTATTTGATCGAGAGGTATGCGTGAGAATATTTTTAAGAGTTGCTAAAGATTTAACTGAATTTCTTTCTATGTAGTGTAAATACTTTCATACATCAATGAGATTTGATAGCGTTATTAAAAGATGTTTAATAAATGTCACGTACACAACAACACAACAAACACACTTCTTGGTATGTTTAGTATTTCTGAGAGAGCAATTTTATTTCAGGAATGAAATGCTTGCGGACTACTAGGAAAGTACTAACAATATCAAGCTATACTTCACTTTTTAATTCGGAGGAGTAAAATGAAAAGACGCGTTTATACGATGGAATTTTTCAAAGTTACTTCTTTGCGGCAGTTTTAAAACTAGCTATGATTTTAAATAAATTGTAGTTACATAATTCATTATATATTCATTATTTTCATTCATACCAGACTTCAACATTATACATCGTACCTTTCTTAATGGACGTTTCTAAATGTTGCTAGGTTCTACTATAATTCTTATTTTGATATGTTTATTTACAAACGAACAAGAATTTAGAGTAATATTCAATATAACGTATACTTATTAAACAATAAATTGACCTCCAATACATGTTAATACATTACATTACCCTCTAAATTAATTATTCACTATCACCTTCCATTTCACTTGGACTACTATCTTTGCCCACCAATATAATAAATGGCTCCATAGTATCATCAATTAATCCATCTAAGTCACACATTTTTCTTTCTTCTTTAATCATATGTTCTCCACATTTCTTCCAATTGTCTGTTGTGATATTCTGGATTGTCTGTAATAAAAGTACCCCTACATCTGCTAATTTGAATGAGATATTCTAAGCTGCCACCTCTTCGAAGGCCACGCGGTGAGGGGCCCTTTCACAATAAAATGTTCTTAGAATAAGATAATACGGACTAAAACGAATTAGTTGCAACCTTCTCTTTTCAATGGTTTATATTGGATTTGTTTGTCTCCAAACATTTACATAAAGGTCTCGCAAAACTATTTTGCACCAGGCCCCGCTTTTGCTAAAGACGGCTCTGAACCTCAACACAGTTTTATTGCAACTTCTGGCCATCTCATGTGTCACATGCGCATTATACTGATCTTTATTAAGTCGAATTAAATGAAGAAGTTCAAATCGAATGATCTTCATTCAATCTTCATTTGATCTTCATCGTACTCGGATATTTTTTGATTTCAACCAAATCTGCATATCGGGTTTTCTAGATGTGGGAATTTTTTCAATTTTGCGACTGTGATCTGTAGCATTCTCCATAACAATAACAATATTATCTGGCAGTACTGTCAATATTTGACGAAAACAATTTTTCAAACACCTCGGGATTCATTTCTTCATAGTAATCGGTTGTTTTTTTACCTTCGAAAAGCAATAAGCCATTTTCCACAAAACCAGCCTCAGATCCTATGTACAAAACGAAGTAACATCTTCCTTTTCCTGCATATGCAATATTTAGAGCAGCATAATTTTTAACATTTGCTATAGGTAGTTTGTCTTGTTTTAGGTATTTCGATTGCTATTGTATTATAATTATTGTTTATATACTATTGCTTCAGATTCTTAATGTTTGTAGATGATTTTTGCATCACCTTTATGACTATCGCCATTTATTATTATCAATTTTATTTTTATCTGTGTTAGTTTCTATTTGTAGTATCGCCATTTCTGCTACAAGTTTACTACAATGGTTGTATTTGTGTTTCAGCTCTGTTAATTAACACTATGACGTCCGTGTAAAGCAAACTAGGTGTCTTTCTGAAAGTTTTGTGAAGTTGCTTTAACTTAACGGTAATGAAACGTTAGGAAAATTACCACTCGAGCGGATTATGGACTTTGTTGCTGAAGCACATGGGTGCACAATAGGCGAGGTACTGGCCGAGTTGTTTTTTGGGGTTAAAACCCCGCCCATGGAAAAAAACGGTAATGAAATCTTTCTCCTTGTGACAATAGTAAACGGTAGCGAACTTAGACTGTCTCCTTGTTTTATTCCTTTGCATTTCGAATGACTCAAATCTCGACTCTTATAAATCTTTTGAAGCTCTTCACCATATTTCTCTGTCGTAACGTAATCGTTGATTTTGTTCTTGGATCCATGAGGATTGGATGTACTTTTTTCTGCATTTTTCAACGTTTGTTTTCATCGCAGTTAAGTTTTTCACTACACTAGCATCATTAATTGGTTGATTAATTATAAATGTATAATTTAATTAACTCGTAGGTTGACATTCATTGATAAATGGTGTATTTTCAATGATATTTCTTCAAATGGCTTTAAATATTTAGTGGTATAGTACGCTAAGTGTTAAAATCCGATGATTTTGAATTATTTGCTTAAATCCGATATTATCTCAACAAGAGAGCAGATCAGGGATTTGGAGATATCTTGTGATTTAGATTTATCGTTTTGTTTATTTATCATAGCGGTGTGTAAACAGCTAATTTCGCCATCCACCGTATCCCAAACTCCAAGAAGCTCTATCGCTAAAACCAACTTCCCCCAGTACCCTCTTCTGCACAGCTCCTTTAATTTCTTTTCCCAAATTCTTTCTCTCGGTCTTCCTTTTTCCTTCTATTAGCAGGATTCCATTTCCAAACCTTTCGTGGCAGTCTGTCCTGGTCCATTCTACTCATGCAGCCATACACAATAATTGATAAAAATGTGCAGGTCTACTAACGAAAGCAATATTGCTGCATCACGATAATGCCAGGCCGCATTCAGTCAACATGACCCAGCCAAGAATTGTAGAATTACGGTGGGAACTTCCTGAACGGCTTACAGTCCCGACCTAACCCCAAGCTGTTATCATCTGTTTGGTTCACTCAAAAAACATCTCGGCGGCAAATATTTCGAGGGTGATAACGATGTTCAACAAGAGGTACGCACGTGGTGCAAGCGGCAACCCAAACACTTTTATACAGCAGGCATTAGGGTATTGATAAATGGGATAAGTATTAATGTAGATTATGACTTTGTTGAAAAATTAAACTTGTTTTTGGCTAAGTATTTCTCTAATTATTTTTATAATACCTTTTTGTGACCTACTTACTAACTTTTCTTCGTATTTTGTATTGTTCCTTGGTCAATGTCTGCCTTGAAGCATAAAATTTTCACTTTCTGGAATACAATAAAAAAATTTAAGAAAACCTATGGTCTTCTAATAAAACCATTACATAACATAGAATAATTAATAAACGCTTCCTGGGAGTATTAATTTTGTTACCTTGTTAATTAACAACATAAACCACCAAAATGTACATAAATCTTCTTCATAGTCGTATTTGATATTGAAAAACCGACGTGTTCATATATTATTTTTCGTTTGATGTATCGCTACGTGTATTGAAATGGGAGATCATTAAAAAGATTCATTATAACCTGATTAACTTGGTATCTGCTATATCATGAATGTTAAATTGAATTTCACTGTTATTTTTTGTAATTAGTGACACGATCTGTGTATTAAAAAATATGTAAAAATGTGCTCTGTCTAAAAGACTAATGCTGAAACATAAGGGAAATATAAATGTATGAAGTGTAGTTAGCAAAAAATTTAACTAACTACGTGCAGACTTTGCATACGTTCTTTTCTACTGAAACAAAGTGCATCTGTAACATGTTACAGTCGCAACTGTGTCATAGACGGAGCCTCACTGACCCATATTTAGAATTCATAGCACAAAAAGTGAACACTTAGACCATGCACTCGCAACTGAGCTTGAAGAATCTTAATTTATGCACTATTGTAAGTGTCCATGCACGACATCCCATGATTTATAACGTGAATGCATGAAACCTTATTATTTTTAAACCTTAAGCACTTCTTGCACGCTACTGACAAATGACTGCATTGTCTTCGTGCTTAATAAATCAAACAAACATGCTCTGCTAATTGTTCCTTGACAAATGAAAGTGATTCAATGTGCCATACGCGTTTTTCTTGTCGTCTCGTCCTTGACTGTTGCTGTAAATTGCGATCTTTGTGATTAATGGAATTGATTGTGTGGGTGAAATGTGGCCTTGTTTGATTTAAGTGCTCTGTTTACAAGGGGAGTTTGCGAACTACTTGTCCTTAACTTGGAAAGAAATAATTGGGTATAGTGTATTTGTAACGAAATTTTCAGTTAGCGCTGTGAATAATAGCTCATTTATATTAGTAACCCTACGAGCTTACTTAATAAACGACATGTATACAGCTGCGAGCAAATGTTATAGGCACCCTAATCAAACATGTGTTTCGCGCAGCAGGTAGCGCTTCTTAGAACAAGGGTACTGCGAACCTAGTCGTTATCTAAAGTAGAAATTCCTAGAAAATATAAATTACGAAGCTAGATAAGACAGAAATTAAAATTTTTAGGTTGAGTAATATATTGTGCGTAGACAAAGAAACGTGGTTTGTCGGTTTCAAAAGTTCATTTAGAGTGCGGACCTTCTTTTGTATGTTTGTGTATACACAATATGCCAAAAAAAACCAAATATCTGAGGCTATACGGGGCCAGTTAATTTTATTGCATAATAATTGTCACAAGTAATAATTGCTAAGACAATAAAATGTTCGCGTTGTGCAGTGCAAAACACAATTAGCCACTACCAAAGGACTGGAGAGTATCATAATCTACCCAAGAGGGGTAGGAAACGTATAACGACTGTGCGAGAAGAACGATTGATAGAGCAGAGCGTATCGCGCTCTGGGATAGGCACAAATCCGCGATAGCGATTCCTGCAGAGCTTCGCACTCAACGAGACGCACCAATCTCCGTGCATACGGTAAGAAGAAGGTTAACTGCGGCGAATTTACGCGCCCAGAAACCGCGACACAAGCCTTTGCTGGCCGAGCTACACCGCAAGCAACGCTTTACGTGGGCAAAGAAGTACCGACGTTGGACTGTAGATGACTGGGCCAAAGTACTTTGGTCCGATGAATCTAATATAGACTTAAGTGCTTAAAGTATTTCATAATCCTTGCGATATACATAATTGAACTCAGCGCCCCTACTTTTCTCACCAAAGTAGAAATATTCAAAAAGTTAACATCCTTCGTTTATTCTGTGCAGGTGCACAGCGTTTCCGGAGCAAGTTATTTTCGGAGGAGGTCCGGCGAAGCATTTTCCCCAGAGTGTATTTTACCTACTGTTAAACACGGCGGTGGAAGACAATGCCCCTTACCAAAAGGCTCGACCTGTAATGAAATGGTTTACTGATAACCAAGTGAAGATTTTGGACTGGCCCCCACAATCGCCTGACCTCTCGCCTATTGAAAATCTATGGCATATATTTAAGGACAGGGTTCGTAAATGCAAACATGCCTCTAAATAAGCCTGTGATGATAGCAATACAAGGACGAGCTTTATCATATAGCAAAATAACTGGATCCACGGTCTTTCTCTTGAAATGCGAACGAAATTATTTACAGTAACTCTAAGAAGAGACAGCTACATACATCGAAAGTACTTCATAGTAGATGATACTCTCTTTGACCTACCACATGCACAGCATTAGCTTACGCGGATGAGAATCATCTTATTCTCGGGGAGTTGCGCTTTTATTAGGTCTAAGCCATTCCTTTCTGTTCTCGACATTATTGTGTATTACTATGTGCCTAACATATTTTTTAAATACACTTTGTATATGGCTCGCAAAAGCTTTAGGTAGCTATTACAAATCCGTAGACATACTATATACAGTGTTTCATTAAAAATAGTTATTGATCAAGTTTTCTTCATTTCAATAATTGATTTATAGCCTCTATAATATTTACTTTTATTTAATCGTGGGCGGGGCTTTTAACCCCAAGGAGCACCTCGGCCAGTAGCTCACCTATTGCATAACTATGTGATTTTAATTCACTCACCGGCTTGTATCTGAACAACAAAATCCATAATCCGCTCGAGAAGTAATTTTCTTAACTTCGGTTCATCAAGCTGATTATCCCCAAAGTGAACCTGTCTTTCCCTGCACATTGCCGAGCAGTCGACTAGGAGGTGCTCAGGAGTTTCCTCTGCTCTCCCCCACTTTCTACATAAAGAAGAGTTTCCTAGACCCATGTGATGCACGTGTTCATTCAGTGCGCAGTGTCCAGTTAAGATCGCTATGAGTCCTCTCAGTTTGGTTCTGCTCATAAGGACTGCATTACTGAGAGATTTACAGTGTCTCAAACCGCGTACACCGTTTCAGTAGGACAGGTGATTGGCGGCGAGCTCAGATTTAGCAAAGGTCTTAATACTGCCATAGGTACTCCCACAGAGAATGGTCGTCTACTGGCGTCTCTTTCTAGCAAGTTAGGTATTTCGTTCCTCTTGATTCCCAACTGGCTTAACAACCATATCAGCATAACGCTGCGATGTTTCGCCAGTTGTTGCAACCTTCTATGGCACCTCAGCACCATTTCAGAGTCAAACCTGACAACTTGTAGCGCCCTAAGGGCGGCTTGACTGGCCGCTTCAAAGTCATGTGCATAGTCCATAAAGTTCTCCGCCCATGTTTGGATGGCAAGTACTTCTGCTTGAAAGGTGGAGAGAAAGACCCGTAGCCTAATCGCCTTGTTATCCGGTTCTCTCTTTTTTAAATTCCAATTGTGCCATTCGGGGTTTTTGAGGCGTCCACAAACCAGCGGGAGACGTCCTGTCTCGATTTGCGAGCACATGCCGTTATTGCCTCGTTGCTGGGTATAATTATATACATTGTATCCCCCAGCAAAGCTATACACGGGCCGAATTTTATTAGTCCTCATCAACAGCGGTACTCTCTGTCCGATGTAGTTGAAGATGCCTGTATAATACTGGTGAGATATCATACATTCTGTACTATCATAAGAATTAGTTTTTGTTACTGTTAAGAAACATAACCAGCTTTGTTAGCACCTGCAAAACAGATTTTTTTCTATACTACAGATTTAGATCAAAGTATAATGTACTCCTAACAAAAATATTCGAAAATGCGCAGAATGTAGAAATGGTATAATATAGAATATATAGACCGCGATTATAAGAAATATACGATAAAACCTCGCTCTTTAGCTTACAATGATCTTATGTTGAAGGCTTAGTTTACTGTTATCGTTTAATAAAAATACTTCCTATGCATACACACACGTGCAAACGCATGCGAGTAATGTTTATCTCTCGTAATTAAATTCTTCCATTTTATGGTTTTTCATGAAAATGAAGTGCTCCATCACATCCTCGTCAAAATTGTCTGCATCTTATACTAATATAATTGACGTAAAGATATTCACTTTTAATGTGTACTTGGACGCCACCCATAAACTCTCTCAATACATTTGCACCAACATAAATCCTAAGGAAGCACGATTACTTTTTGGGGTGTTTGCCAAATTAAAGAGACGATTTATTTTTTAATACACTCTGTTATTCTTTAAACCGATTTTTTCTTAGTTCGTTTGCCCAAAAGTTCTCATAAATCCCGCCATTAAAGATATATTTAAATATAAAGATGAATCCTCATGTATTCGAAATCCGATGGCATGACAATACCCAAGCAATCTGATTGGTTTAAGAAAATGAAAACCGTATAAATGTTGAAATAATTTTCTAACCTCACTTTATGTTTGTATGATTCAAAATAGTTATCTATTTATTACGACATAACACATAAATATTGTTCTTCTCTATGCATTACTTTGCAAAAACCGCAAAAGGAGGCGATCCTTAAACTTTTGGTTGCAAAATATGTTTAAACAAATGAAAGAACAAATAGGTTATTATCATGTGCTTTAAGAAATGAAGATATGAGTAACGGAAAAATATTTTGAAATTATTTAAGACGATACCTAACACATTTTAAACAATTATTTTTTATTTTTTCTAAATCAATCTTTTTCTAAATTACACATTTTATTTTGGAAAAAGAATCAAACGCAGGTTAGAATAAATTTGAATAAGCTTGAAACGTCAAAATTCTGATGATTGCAAATTTAAAATTAAGAAATTAGTAAAACTGAAACAGAATGTTACTATATTTGTCACGAACTCATACTCCAATCAGATGGTTGAAGTTTAGTTGGGTATTAGGTCGTTTGTAGAAAGAAAAAAATATTTTTCTGGTTTCATTTATTATTAGTGGCAATGTTTCCTTGTCACATGGTTGCCAACATTTTCAAGCTTCCCATATTCGATTTCCTTCCCGTTTCTCGGGGAAATAGTACTGTTTTCCCACTTTAAAATATTTTTATCGTACTTCTCTTTTTTCTTTGATTCTTAATGGTTTTCTTCCTTTTCTTTTTAGTCTTATTGTCAATATTAACATTAATAAATCCACAGATAATCTGCTTTGTTACTACTTTTTAAAAACATTATAACAAATCATAAACAAATAAAAAGCAAGTCACAAACCGGTGAACTGCAAGACGGACATAAATTATACACATGTTAGTCACCAAATCCGTTGTCAATAATATCAGCTTTTGTGGAGTAATGCATATTAAAACGTTGTACAGGGTTAGTCAAAATTTTATTAACACTCTAATGGCAGAAACAATTTATTAATTTACATATACAGTGAAATTCCCCATCGCGGACACCCCTCTTACACAGACACCTTCCTTAAACGGACAGTTACTCATGGTCCCGACAGGCTCTCATATAATTTCCATTGTATTAACTCTTTCTTGGATGGACAATCTCTTGAACGGATGCGGATACGAGAAAATGTTCTCTTAGCCGGACAAAAAATAAAATAAAAAGAAACGCCTTATCTTATATTTATATCGAGAGCATTGCTATTGCATTTCTCAATCGTGCCGCGCGCCAATTTCGCTGGGACTTCCCCGAGTAAACCGGAGATTTACCGACTTTAATCTTTCGGTACAAACGCAGCCTATGTCGTACATTTCTGCCTGGCGTGAATTAGGGACTTCCCCAAGTTGGTCGGGGATTTACCGTTCTTATTCTTTGGGTGTACGCTTTCGATTGAATCTGCTTTCAATATTAGTCTGATGTCTATGCGGAAAAGACACAGTGGGCGACACATTCATTGTAGAAATGGCTCCAAATAGAAAAATTCGCACGCTTAAACAAAAAATTGAGATTGTTGAAGTTTACTGTAAACAGAAATTAAGTGTAAGGAACTTATCCAAGCGTTTTAATATTGGAAAAACACAAGCTGCAGATATAATTAAACATAAAGAAATCCTTCTAAACAAATGGATGTCGAGCAGCAATTTGAATGAAAAAGAAGCTTTTTGACGGGTGATGGTACTAAAAGTGACAAATTGTGTCATGACTGGTTTACAGCAGCTCAGCATAAGGGAATTCCTTTAACAGCTATGCATATGATTTTTTTAGATAAGGTTTTCTTGTATTAATGCGTTGGTTTTCTTTTCATATTAAATTCTAAAATAGATAAAAAAAGTGAGATTACCAATAGGTTTGTCATGACAAAAGCGCAAAAAACTTTTTTGGTTTCGCTAATACGATGTAAGGCAAGAGAAATAGCCGCTTC